>OY288108.1:123014904-124214904 GCA_958431115.1 Syrphus vitripennis
GGCTACTGGAAATTCAAGTTGTGGAACTCCGGAGATATAATAATTTATAATAGCGAAGCATATCTGTAAAAGTATACATATGTATGTACATAACATAAAACATAGTACTTACAGCTAAGATTAAAATGATACAACACAAATGTAGGTCAAAAGATAGACCGAAGTAAATACAAAAAAAAAACCGTTGGATTGCTTTAAAATTGTTGATACTTTGTTTTTTTTTGTCCATTATATTTTTCTATAAATGAATCATACATAAAAAAGCAGGTGAGGTAGAATTACATTTTTCTTTCAAAATTTGCTTAAAGAGTAGATCACTAGATAAAAATAAATAATTTCTTTCAAACTTCTACTGAAACATCAAAAAATTCAACAGTTAAATATTTTTATAAAGATAATTCCGTTTGAGTTTGTCAGTTAAGATAACAAAAAAAATACAAGGTAGGGTAAAGAATGGATGATTGAACACCCTAAAAGTTTATTAATTTTATTAAAAAAAAAAATAAGGTCATTATTTTTGGCTGCGTTTATTTAAACTATATGGGATTGGTTAAATTATTAAAAGACATTTCATAAGTTATTATAAATTTTTTTTTTCTGAATCTCAGTGAGAAAAATCATTCAAATATAATGTTCATAAAATAATAATAATATAAAAGAAACTCGAAAATAAATGTGGATAAAATATATTTTGGTTTGTAAAACTTTTAAAAAAAGCCATTAGCGAACATCTTCAGATGTTTTAGCAGAATTACTTAGAATAAATTTATTTGATCAGTGTTTGAGATAAATTTTATAAAATAGATTTTTTTTTAATGGAGAAGCAATAAATGTAAAACTTAATCTAGAAGACAAATGAAACAAATGAAATGTTCACTTTAATTAAAAAAAACTATTCTTCTTGGAAAATATATGTAATTGCCATTAAAAAAAACCGTAATCAACTATAATTTTTAGACATATTAAATTGAAAATAGCAAACAACATTAACCAAAAAAAACACAATTTTGTTTTGAAGTAGGTGGTTATAGGGGATCGAAAACTGAAAGAGTAGAATTTTACTAGGTTTTTGGTAATTTTTTATCTTTAATCTCACTTTAAATTTTAAAGGTGGAGGGAAATAGAACCTTATTTCGATTAGCAACCTAAGTTTTTAAGTTAATGTAGTTTGTCTCGGGTCCCACAGTGCCAAGTCATGACTCCTAAAGCTGCACTTAGCCCATAGACACCACCAATGGTTAAGTTCTTTAACATAAGAAGAAGTTCGTGCGATCCAGTCATCATTTTATTTTACTTGCTACTATAAGGCAAGTTTTGGAGTCGTAAAAAAATCGAATTGGACATATTAATCATCATTTTGTTGATGAAGAACGCGAAAAAAGAGGGTCACACAATTATGTATTGTGGGGTGTCTAAACTACTGGATGGATTTTTATCAAACTTCGGACTTAAAGTTTCAAAGTGATGTCCTAAAGGGGAAATTTCATTTTTTGTACCTCCAAAAATAATTTTACCCGTCACATAACCATTAAGACAGAACATAATTATATCAAAAACAGTTCTCACGATTTGGAAGTAGTGGAATAATTTTTTCAGTGAAGTTTTGAAAGTACATATTTAAAATTATTATTATTCGGTCAAAAAATATTCTTCAAAACACCGTTATAATGGTACCTACTATCTACTTACGATTACCATAGAACTGGATTTATTTTCTACGGATCAATTTAACGGATTGTAATACAATTATTTAAAATCTTCAAAATATTCCATATAAAAATTTTCAAAAAAATATTTACTAGATTAAAAAAAAAAAAAATTAAACTTAAAATGCACATTCAATCTAATGTTTACCGGAGCGTTAATGATGTGAAAATTCTAAAACTATTTTCTTACTAAAAAAAACGTAAGAAAAAAATCAAAAATAAATCAATGGCGCAAAATTGAATGAAACAAAAGACTTAATTCTTTTCTTCTATTAATAGCCAGTTTTACAGTGAGTTCAGTCATGAAATAGATGTCACAGTTTTAGTTTTAACTTTGAACTGAGTTTATTTTGTAGTTTAAGCTAACCGAAAGTAAACTATATAACTAGCCAAACAAAACCTACCTCCATTATTAAAAAAAAATTATTTTTTTTGTATTTTTGTAATATAGGTACCTACTATTTTGTATTATATTTTTTTATTTGCGAAAAAGCAATAACTAAAAATTTGATACATCAACTTGTTTCTAGGCCAATCAAATCCAAAGCTGTAGCCATTTTAGTGAAACGAAAAATTAATAAAAATTACACACTAAAATACTGTTATATTTTTTTCTATCTGAGTTTGTTGAACGTATCATGACAACACTTCTTAAAATTAATTTTGGGGGATGTCCTATAATTCTTCTGTAGATCAACGCGTCGGGTTTCCCCAAGTCGTGCCTAATGTCACACTTACATTATGTCTACTAATTTAACAAGAATATTTAAAGTTTGATTCCACCAACCACCAAATTGAGATTTAAGTGATTCATTGCCCTAAATCCAAAGTGTAACTATTGTAGTAAATGTTAATTTCACTTCAATTATTCAACAACAAAATAACCATAAACATTTACAGTAACACTTTGTGAATATGTATATAAAACACTTGTTTAGCAAAACAGTTAACACCTCCTTTGGGAGTACAAACCTCTTGGGTCATTAATGAAGTTCTCTAATCTTTTACACCTTTTAAGTATAGTAACATACTCGTTCAACATTAATTCGTGTTTACCAAATCACCGGACCCTCCTTCTTTTTTCTATAGCCTCCATTTACAGCTTTTATTTTCGTGTGTTGTAGACTCCTTTTTTCAAACACAACCTACTTCTTCCATAACTTTGGCTAATGTAGGCTGTCGTGGCAGCACGAAACAGGAATGTATGTATGTATTTTTTAAACCAAAAAAATAAAAATAAAATATATACTTCCACCTTTAAAAATATTTCATTCATCCATTGAAGCAGCACAGTGCCTCTGAAGTAATAAATTCCATAAAACCTTCTCACCTCACACCCAAGGTGGGGAGTCCTCACTTGTAAGTCGTAACTAATCCCACCATCAACCCATCGCCATCGATTAGATACAATAATATCTGTGGTAAAAATATCAAACAAAAACAAATTTCCACATTTAGATGCACTACGCTCAGCACTCACCCACTTCCGATTTGACAAAACAAACGAATAGGTAATGAAAAAAAAATAACAAGAATGGAAACTTCATCTAAAGGAAACCATCTATAGCCTGGCAACGACGTCATAGATAATATCAACAGACATTAACAAGACATTTTCATTCAAAGTTCTTTCTCTCTCTCTCGAAAAAAGATAGTTTCCGATTGTCGTCATTTAGTTTGCTTTCATATACCATTTTCCTATGTTGTAATTTAGAATAGCTTAAATGAATTTCACCAGGTTACTAATTTTTTAGTAAATTTTTAGTTCAAAAAATATTTTTTGGATTTTTGAAAAAAAAAAGCAAATCAAATCATTTTTTTTTTTTTCAAAACTCAATATACATACATATTGAAAATGGGTGGATTGTTTTCTTAAAATTTTGTTTCTAAGTGGATAAAATTTAATACTTGAAACTTCCATTACAATTTTTTTTTGCAAAAATATGTACTTACATACATAAAATTTTTAAAAATATGTAAATGAAAATAATTAAAAAAAAAAAAAACGGTTCTAAAGATTTTTGATTTTTTTCGTACTTTTTTTAAACAAAAGGCATATTCGGTTTTGAGTTCGAACTCCTGTTTTTGCTTATTGCAGCAATTTAAGTAATGCATTTTTTATATTATTATTTCTATTATATTCTTGTCTTTATAATTTTTTTGTGTTCCATAGTACCTACTTTAATATAAGACCAAATTCTTGGGATCCAGTCGTGAATTTTTAAAATTCAATTCACATAAAATTTAGTTTCTCTCCAATTTTCTCCCAGATTAATGATTTTCAAAAAATAAAATTTTGTAACAAAAAAACTGTCAAACACAAATGTTTTAAAATAATATTTTCAAAAAAAGTTCGCTTAAAAATCTTGATCTAAAAAAACTAAATTTGTTAAAAAATATTCGTCCTCCAAAAAAAGATGTTTGAGAAAAATGGTAAAATAAAATCGTCAAAAATCAAAAAATATTTTAAAAAAAAAATCCAACAATTACAATATTATAACAAGTTGTTTGCCTTTTTAACGAAAACTCACTAGCAGTGCAAGTCTCCGTTGCTGCGTTGAAAGTATTATCGGTCGCGAGACATGCACCAGCCAACATTTTTTTTAATAAGAAGTATTTTGGGGGTTCCAAGGAATTTTCAAACAGAATTATATTTTAATATTTACATAAATAAAATCCATAGTACTAAATGCCGAAAAACAAATTTAAGAAAAAATGTTTGGCTTTTCCGAATAAAATAAATTTTGTTAAAAAAAAGACACCGAACAAAAAACTGTCAAAAAATTATTTTTGAACCGCGAGAATAAAAATTGGTCAAGAATTGTAGGAATTGCAAAAAAAGGTTTGGGAAAAAAAATTGTCTCAAAAATTCTATAAAAAAACCTGTCAGGGAAGAACCAATCGGAAATTTGCTTAAACACCCAGAACAAGTTTTGTGAAAAAAATTTGTCAGTATCTGAAAAATTATTTACCAAAAAAGTTCTGTCAAAAATAATATTGTTATAACAACATATGTATGTAGTGTAGGTATTGTATATGTACTAATTAATTATTTAGATCCTCAGACTTATTACGTCCATTAGTTTCCCCTTACGGGGCACAGGGCCTCAATTAATTAATGGTTGTTGAAAATATCAGAAAATAAAAATCTATGTATATGTAGGTACCTTGTGAAATTCTCATTTAATAAAAGTAAAAAGGAAAAGAAAAAAAACTTTTGTGTTTGATACAAAACAACAATTTAATTATGTAAATGAATGGTGCTCACACTGTCGACAGACGAACTAGCAACAACTGCCGGCCGGATTGTTCATTGTGTCTAGCCTCGAGACTCTAAAGAGCTGATGCTTTATAGTTCAGGATTCTTTTCCGTGGTGCATAACAATCATTAAGAGTTCTCCACTCGTGGAATACAAGTCTGTCTGTCGGTTCGGTAAGCTGGTCTGTCGCCGATGAAACGTTCGAACTATATTTCTCAGCTGAAATAGAAAATCACGCTGCTCGCGTAGCTTCTCGCCGCCCAACGATTCCACGATAGTCGTGTTGTTGTCCGTCGGATGCACTCGAAAGTTTCTTTTCTTCAATCATAAGTGGGTTCTTCTCTAGCTATCAGATTGTGTGTCTAGAAGTGTTCGTGTAAGTGTTTTCGTCTTCTTTAAGTTCAGAGCGCGAATCTTTTCCAATTCACTTTCAATCTCACTATGTACTGATTTTGTTTACAAAATGCGTTTTGTTGATAAACAAAAAAAAAATCAATGTTGAACTTGGCCTGATTGATAGTCGTGGTCATTGACTATTTTTATTGCCTATAATGGTTGATAAAAGATAGAAATTGCACCGAGTGAGGGTCTTAAGGTTAAAAATCTTGTTTTTTTTTTTTATTTTTCTTATTTGCATTCGAGAAAGTGAAGAAGTGTACCGCGGGACAAATTGCTGCTAAATTATTTAAATGCGCAACAACGATGATGTCAATTGACATTTGATTCGAACAAATAATTTTTTAAATGACCGGTTTTATTACTGGAATGAATAAACAAAAAAACTCAATTAAATTAATATCGCCCATAGTGATGTTCAAGTGGAATAAAATTTTAAAAAGCAATTTGAATTTTTTTCTATTAGATGAATTTGAATTTAATGATTCTGCTTTAGAATGTTCCAAAACATGTATTTTGTGCGCTTAATTTTGAGAGTTGAAAATTAATGATGCACGCATATCACTTCCATAAATAAAGTGCACGACTGGATTGCACGAACTTGCTAATATGTTAAAGTACTTAAAAAGAAACAAAAAAAAAAATATACAATAAAAACGAGAATGACATTAGAGGAAAATGTAAAAAAGCTTAGGACTTTTAAACCAGAAATATTTTTATGGCGGGTGCCTCCCATAGAACCATTTGTTATTTTCTCAAAAATTATTTTTATTTTATCAAATTATTCAAAAAATCTAAAAAATACATTCATATGTATCTTAGTGTACGTAAATTCCCGAATTGGTTGAATTCTAAAGTAGACTATGTATAAGACTTAGAATTTTTCACCAATATTGGTTTATTGGCTTTCAATACTAAAATTGTTTGGTTGGTATCTAAAAGCGGGCATTTTGATCATAAGCAACTTAATCTTCTTTATGTGTCTTTTTTTGTTAGATTAAGCCCTAGGACTAAGTGCTATCCGAAAACTTCAAAACAAAATTGAAATGTAAACAAAATTGCATAAGTAGGTCATTTAATGAAAATGGACATGTTTTTTTTTTTATTTATTTGCCACTCACATGTTTGCTTATAAATTAAGGAAAAAATTAAAAACACATTGCACATTAACCGTCAAATCTATCAAATCAATCTATACAAAAAAAATAGACAGCTTGGAGTAGTTTACATGTATTTTTCAAGAGTCGTCTTCGTTACTTGTCAGTTTGAATATACATTTCAAATGACGACATCTTTTTTCGCCGCGAACTCTGTTTCGAATAAAATCATAATACCCCTAGCTCTTCTACTGGATTTCTGCACATTAATGTTAGTGCCAAATGCAATTTAAATCAATCAACAAATTGATTGTGTAAGTTGGTTTGGTATGCATTTGCAAAATGCCTCAACCTAAAATAAAATAATCTTTTTTTTTTTGTTTTGTTGAGCTCTTTAGCATAAGCATAAAATTAATAATAATTCCTTTCCCGCCACTTTTACGCATTAGGCACGCACGCAAACTAATTTTGCGTAGATTTGTTTATTGCTAAACCTCACGCAACGCAACATCACACCCTTTTTTTTTATTAGACATCAATCAGTTACGATGTACCTAATTTGTTTTATTGATTAATTGGAGGGCTTCTTCCGGTCGGCTCTTGTAGATGAAAGACGAGTATGTAATAGTACTTCAATGACGCGCTACGGTGTGTCCCGCGCGGCGGTCAGTCATAATTATAATTATTATTACAATTATGTTCTTCTTAAATTTTTATACTAAGATATATTGTATACATAAAAATACTAAGATCTTAACAGTACCACAGTCAAACATTGTTATATGACATAATTTTAATTTGTAACAGTAGGAATATAATTTTATAGTTAAGCCTTGAGTCTTAAGCTAATGTTTCAGTGGATGTATTTTCTGACGAAAAATTGCCTATCGGTGGACATATAGTATTACTAACAGAGCAAGTTTTGGGTTCGTTAAAAAATTCGAACTCGAGATTTTGATCAAACTTTCCAATAACCATGACAGAGCACTCGAAGAAAGTGGGTCTCGCAATTCTAGAAAATGGCTTGAAAATCCTCTACAGTACGGAGATTTTGTATGTGTTTACTTACGTATTAACCATAAAAAAGAAACTGTATGAGAAAAGATCTTCTGTTCCTTTCCTTTCATTTCTTAATACAAAAATAATCCCTAAAGAAAATAATGTGTCCGCGTATGTGAAGTTTTCTATCTAAAATGAGCAAGAAAACGTGTCTGCGTCCGTTTATTAGAGTGTCCGTTTATAGGAAGGTAATTTGTTTGTGTAAGGGAATTGTCCGCTTATTGGAGCTGTCCGCAAGTACAGCTTTCACTGTATGTGTATTTAAAAAGATGTTGGCTCACTTTGAATGAAAGAAAAAATCCAAAATGTGGATGACACAGTAACCTCCCAGGGTCCCAGGGAATCAATTTTCTGATTTTTTATTCAGATCGCATCGTACATTTGATTGTTTTTCAAATTTCTCCAAAAAAAGTTGCCGACAATTTTGATAAGTTTTCTTTTGAGTGTATTAGTAAGACCGTACTCAATAATAATAGAAAAAAATTCAAATAAAGAAACTATTACTCGAAAAGGCTTCCGAGGATTTTGATAATTTTTTTTGAGTTTATTATAAATTATTATTACTACCTATTTATTTTAAAACAAAAATAGTTTTTATTTTGTTGGTTAGTTGTTTAAGAGTTCTACCTTTAAGCCTCAACTAAAGACTGGTCCGTGCCATGAATTATTCTTTTACACTTAGACTTAAAAATAATGTGATCGCACAAAAAAGACCCAGTCTAGCATTTTATTTGATATGCTTGGGCGCTATTTTCTGTATTTTTACTTCGAGACAAAGACTTTTTTTTATTTTCTATTTACAACCGTTAAGAATAACATTGAACAATACTCTACCGATTTTTCTATAACAACATGACACGCCTTAAGCATTCTAAAAACTGATCGGAATTAGAATGCGATATTAATCGCCAAAATCATTAATATTACATGAAGTGAAAAAAAGGAAACATATCCACGTAGGTATTCCGTCATCACGACATCGAACATCTTTTACCTATGAACCCCTACTTTTCGTTTTGAGGTCGATGACAAATTTATAACTTTTATACGCCTGAATAACTATATTCAAGGCATAAAGCTATTATTCAAAAATGCCTTAAATGCTCAACTCCATACCTCTCGACATTGTATTTTCTGTGTTTTTTTTTTTAATAGAAGATGCCACTGTCTTAGTATTAAATGTATGTATATTTGTAATTAACTAATTAAAAATTAGCAATTCGGTAGAGGCATTTTTTCATGTCATGGATTATTTATGGTTTCGCTCAATAAATAACATGACAACGTGCCATCTCCGATATATCACTCTCTCCTAAACATATTGACTTGCTTTGCGTTTATAAATAATACAAAAATTGTGTATAGTTGACGTCGCGTCGTCAGTGGATGTCGAAGAAAAAATTGAATTTGTTGAAGCACACCCCATGCCCCCTGTTTACATTTTTGGAATGCAACCCCTATTATATCATGCGGTCTACTATACTTTATACCCAGTGACAATTGACATTTGAATGGATCATTTGATTTGACTTCGTCGCACGCTGCCGCGCTGTCACCGCGCGTTACACGTTCTTTTGAAACTGAAAATAGAACACAAACATTCTTGTTGAACTTCAGATCGTGTGCGATGTGGTTAGCGCGGTGATGGTCAAAGGCGCGTTTTTTTTATTTTAGTAAAAATAAAAAATTGAGCTTAAAAGAAAAAATCCGCAATAGCACATGTTTGCCACCATATTGTGTACTGATGTAACAGTAGCAATTGAAAATAAAGACATGTGGAACTTGTTATCTATTAACAGATCTGGGACAGGGATGTCAATATACTTTTCTTTATGTATGATGCAGTAGATTCGCTTGGGAGTTTTACTGACAATTTTGACAGTTACGTGTCCCCATCGAATGGGTTTTTTCATTGGTAAATAAAGATTTCTTAATAAAAGTTGATTTTTTTCATGACGAATGGAACACAATTAATAATTGATTTTTTTTGTCGTTGTGTTGTCGTTATTTCTGGTCGGCGTCGCTGTCAAATCTGCATTCAAATTTGTTTTCATTTGAAAAGTGTTTAAGAACAATTTAAAGCATATTTTTATAAGAATTATTTATTTTAAACAAAAAACAATCAATTATTTCTGCCCAATGAAACGCCATAGATTTAAATAAATAAATATTTGATTATTTTTACCAATGAAAAACCCCATAAATCAATATTTTTTTTTTGTTTTGAAATTATAATTTCATGTATTTTTGATTTCAATATGTATCCAGTGATGGCAAATTATTGTATATTTAAATAATATAAGGTAAGACAAAAAGCAGAAATTAGAAAAGATCTGCGTCTATTTGTTTTTTAATGATCACTGACTATAGTTTTGAAAACCTTTTAAATTCGACCAATAGAGTGATAAAATGACAACTTGCAAAGTACATAAATCTACCAGCGAGGTCTGGGAAAGTCCGTTACGGTCTATGTGATTTTTGAAAAGTTTGGTGCTGTGCTTATAATCGTCTTAGCAAATATTCCGAAATTGAAGGCTGCAGTGCCAGAACTTGGATGGGCGCTATAGCTATCCCTTTGATTATATTTCAAAACACTTCCATCTCCAAGCCAGTCGGTAGAGGATATTTTTTTTTTGCAATCACACCCATCTCAATTATTCTAATTGGTATGGAAAAAAGGATGATTTAATATCAAAATAGCGCTTCTGTTAGTACGTTGGCCGCCATTTGGAAAAACGCGTTTAAATTCCTATGAATTGATCAAACTGTAAACTCCAATCATAACATCTTTTGCATAGTGGAAATTCTTTCTTGACTCTACCGACTGGCCTACTCGTCTATTTGTATTTCAAATTTCGGGGAGAGTACGATAACTCAGGCGACAAAGTTTAATGACGGATTTGTATAGAACAGCCAAAAATAAGCATTTTTTACTATGGGAGGGGGGGGGTCTATCTCCCCCCGTTTAGGCGGTAGGGGCAATTTAAAAAATATGTGTGTTAAATGGAAAAAAAATAATTAAAAAATAACGGTAATACCTACAATTAAGTTTTATACTTTTTTTAAAGCCAACATTCTATTCTATTAGCCAGTTTTTAAATCAAGTCAAAACTATTCATAGTTTTTGAAAAAAATTGTTTTAAACTCAAAATTTGGACAATCCGTCATTAAACTTTGTCGCCTGAGTTATCGTACTCTTGCCCAAATTTCCACCTATAAATTCCATTCACAAAACATCTTAATTAATTTCGCTTCTTCACCTATCTCATCTGTCAAACTAATAATCACCTGTCAAATGAATTGCGCTCTTAAGATTGCAATCTTCCCTTAGCTTCGCGTCGCACCATGCCGTAGTTTTCTTTTTCCACCTGCAGCATTTCCTTTCAAGAAAAATTAAAATCAGTTTTTCTATCCTCCCACATAGAAATTTTATTTTAATCTCTATGGCTCGTCACATTAGTCACACATCGTGAATAGATTTGGAATTATTCCCAACATTTTTATTTATATTTATTTACCTCGATTTATTTTGTTATTTTTTTTTTCTATTTTCTGTTGTTGTATGGAAAATATAATTCAAAATTTAACTGACAGATATCTAGTATAGGTACTCGTGTTCTAACATAACAAAAAAACGCGGGAAAATATTATTATTTGCAAATTAATTGAAATAAATTAAAACAAGAACAACGGCAAATAAAATAAAAAATAAAAAACACTAAGTGTTTCGAAAACATTGTTATCGCTGCTCTACCACCTTATCGCTTTAATTTTGCATCAAGTTGTATCTGATATAAGAGAGGTGGTATAGTTCTTTATTTTATTTTAGTGATTCTTTTGCTTTATTCTTCTAAGCTCTGCCTCAACGGAGGCTAAATATACTTCAGTACATGTTTTTTATTCTTTTTACCAAAAAAAAAAAAAATCAAAAATAAAAATAATAATATTAAATCAAATCCGTGCATATTTCATGGTGTTTTTTTTTTCTTTGCCTCAGCGTGCTACTGAGGCATTCAGGCGTGCCACGTTCAAGTCAAGTCCATTGTCAAATTATCAATTTATCATTAGTGCCTGGCGCTAAAATAGAAATTTTAACACAAATTTTCGAAAACTTGTTGATTTTTTTCTTCGTTCGGGATTCATATATAGTGATTTTCCTATGAATATAAAAGTCTGTTAAGACAGGATAAGAGTGATGTTGATGTTGAGTTATCAATCAAGTTCTTTATACTAACATCCGGCCATCATTATTGCCACCTACATATTTTCATAAAAATAGAAGAAAAAAAAAAAAAAAACTGAAAAATGCATTCTTTTAAAAGAACATAATGCATCTTAAGTGTTTGAAATAAATAAAAAAATATTAAAAATAAGTTTAAAAAAAAAATAAGAAGGAAGATAGAAAAATAATGACACCAGTCAAGTGTGAACATAAACTTTTTTTTATTGGTGCTTAAGTGAGTAATATAGCAAAGCACAATGTGTTTTTGATGTCACGATAAATATAAACAAATATATTTTATGGTGCTACTTAAAAAAAATATAAATAAAATATAAAAAAAAAATTATTAAAAAATAGATAAAATGGATCGTACAATGTATGGAAAAATGGATCCTGGCTCAAGGCAGCCATATAGGACGATATTGAGCAAAGGAATACAACCTGGATGTGAGTATTTTGTGTGTGCTATTGAGATAAATATAAAATGTATATGCTTTTTAAAAACTGAAACGTGAAACAACAATCAGAAAATGTTTTGGAAAATAATGTGAATATTATTAGAGTTTTCGTAAATCTATAACCTACCTTTTAGTAAGGATCAATTTCCAGTAATCCATTTCCGCTGCCTAAAGTCGCCAGGAACTTAATATTTTGGTGCATTTACATAATATATAGTAATCTAACCCAGCAGTCCTAATTTGTTTGAAAATCATAAATCTGATTTTTCACTTTTTGGGCGCCATCTTATGTATATTCTTGTTTTGAAAAAATATCTCGGATCTCTGTTTTTGTATCAAGAGAATTTTTTTTTTGATTTTGTAACTTATTAAAAAAACTTGCAAACCAACAAAGTTGAAAAATTAAACTTTTCGAGTATTTCCTTAAGTTTCTAATTTGTGCTTACATTTTATTGTATAAATTAATGTTAAGAAAAAGTTTATTCCGCTATAAATTTTCTATAATTTATTTCATAAAACTTTTGAATATATAGCAATAAGAAATTTCTTTTTTGCTGAACCAACAATCAACTCCGCTGTATTGAATTAAAGGGTGAACTCATTTTTCTTATGCATGAAATAGTATTTTTGAATACTGAGTTCTCAATTCTAACAATTTGGAACAAATTTCCTAATAACATGAGGCATGACATGTTCAAAGTCTCAACACTGAATATGTCTTGCCTGGTAACTTTTTCTCTTCAATTAACAGGAATTGAAATACACAAATAAATCTATTTTAAAAATAAAGAGGGCAAATTGGAGGGAAAGCGCTAGGAGGGAAAGTACGCCAATATTGTTTATAGACTTCGAGGAACAATAAAATTCAAAGTCCATCTTGTTAAAATTTGTTTCTCATGTACACCTCGATTTTTGCCTTTGATTGATTGTATATAAGTTTTTTTTTCTAAATCATTAAGAAGTTTAAAAACTTCTTAAACAACAAAACATTTAAAAACTTTATGAATGTATAATTATATACACCATGCCTACATATTTGTTAATTTTATGTTTTCTTTTTTCTTACAGGTAAGTTTGTCAACTTTACTCAACATAAAAATATATCGATGACCTGAAGGTACTTTTAAAATTCTGTTCGTAAGTGAATTTTCAATTTAAAAGAGGACAAGTCTTTCCGTAACGAACAGGAATAAAGAGAAAAATCCTCACCACTGGATTCCTTTTTTTTTTATTTTTGAAGCATATTTAAATTTTTTTAACATTTTTAACAAATTCAATAGATTTCTGTTTGTTTTGAAATCAAAATATTAGTTTCGTTTACAAATACTTCACCAAAGCTTCCTTAAAAACGCTTTTAAAAGATTCTGTTTCTTTAACTTTAATCTACTTCACCACAGATGTCGCTACTACACTCCAAATATTTGTTTGTCCCATAAATTCAGTCAACTCAAAGAAATAAATCTGCCAAGGTCAGATGACGATGATGTGCAACAATTTCTGAACTGCTACCCAAAAATGGAATTTAATTGTTGTTACTTGTTATGGTTCATTTATAAAAATGCGTGGGTGAAAACGCTTTATTTTTATGTCAGGCTTTAGTCCATTTAATGGCAATAGTATATGGTTAATTGAAAAGCTGTGTCGTCATGTTTGTTCGCTCTATTTTTTTTTTTTTAGAAACAAGAATAAAAAGTAAAATGAATGTATCTTGAGCATGGTTACTATGCATAGTAAGATCTTACCAGATTTTTGGCACAAAGTAATTTACTGAAACAGTAAAATCTCTCTATGGAATCTTCGTGAAATTTATGAGATTCATATGCAATTTATGAAATTTACGTGAAATTTATTAAACTATATAAAAAATTTAAATTTATGTGAGTACATTTTTTTTTTGAAAACCATTGTAAATTACATATTAAAGTGAAAAAATATGTTTTTTGACATGGAAGATTCCTGTGAGCTTTATCTCGCTCGAAAATGATCCAATATTTTAATTAATAGGAATATTTTATATCTAGTTAACTGTTAAACAATAATTTTCCCTGAAAATTATTGGCTCTATGTGATCTGAAACAGCTTAAGGATAAATTAAAATTTATTATAAATACGTTTTTAAATCTCAGGTCTTCAAAAACAAAAAAAAATATGTTTTTATGAAAATTTACAAAAAAAAAATAATAAATTTAAGATGTTCTTTTTTTTTAAATCCCGAGGGAATTGATGAAAAGAACGATCTCTGGTCGCCATGTCAGAAGAAAAATGAAGTTTTCATACAAACCATCGATAACATGTATCAAATTATCGATGACATGTACTAAATTATAATTATTATAATTATAACATGTATCAAATTATCGATGACATGTACTAAATTATCGCTTGTGGTAGTAATTTTGTCACATTCCTTCGGGGTTAAGAAAAAAAAAACACGACTTTGTTCGAGACAAAAAATAAAACGTAAAAACAGTGTGAAATTATCATCTTAGAGGCACGAGTTAACAACCTCGAGTACAATTTATTTTGGTCAATAATTTCTTTTTACGACTAAAATTTGAATATAGGGTATGCGTTCCGCTTAAAATAAATTTGGGAAAAAACGGAACTGGGTCAATACAAAGATAATTTCTAAAAATATCAGCTAACGTTAAGTCAAAATTACATTAGAATTCAATTTAAAGCATACTTTATCTACCATTTGACTGATTTTTAATATTTCATTTAATAAACAAATAGGAACATACGTACATAAATGCACAAGATCAATTGTGAAAATTAACAAACGGCAAGAAAAATTATACATCATTATTGTAGAGCTGACTTTAATATGAGTTTTTAATAGTTGTTGCTTTACTCAATGTACACTTCTGAAGAGTGAAATCTAAACTTCTACGCCGATAACAACCTTGAGGAAAAGGATAAAAATGCAAAAGCAGACAAATAACAAAAAAGAACAAAAATTGTAAACACTTTTAACCCCATCCGTTGTCTTAACCTCAAACTTTGTTCACCTCCTTCTTTGAAAAGGTTAATATTCATAATAAATTTATTATAAAACACAAACACCGCAAAGCGTAAATAAATAACAATCCATTCCTATTTTAGAGTTATTCCAGAGCTCGAGGTGGACGAGAATATTATTACTTTTTTTTTGTTTATATACATCAGAAATGCTTCTGTAGCTTTTTTTTCCAATCTGTGAGATGCTACTGATGATGATGTGAACACTACACCTCGCACCCACCGGACAACCGACCGCGACCGATCGACCGACGACTCGACTACGATCTCTAGATATCTTGCACTTAGTTTGTGTATATGTAAATACATGGTAGACACCAGTTGTAGTAAATTTATTTATTTCTCAGGGATTTGTATAGAGCCAAATCGATTGGGGGGTTTCTGCTGTGACTGGGGCATCATAAAAGTAGAGTAACTATACCTAAAATTTTTTGTTTTGTTTTAATTTTTTTTTATTCCTCAGAAAGCGTCAGAACTCAAAAATATTGCTGCTTTGTAAGTATTCTCATTCCAGATACGTACCTAGTATTATTTTTGATTCTAAGACGATCAGTTGAGTTATTGTAGTTATCTTGATAAAAAATAGAGTTCGATTTGAATTGAAGACCATTTGGGGCATTGTTATTGTAAAAGTGTAGTTTTATAAATTATTGTCTCTCAAGATCGTTCTCTCTATCTCTCTCTCGCATTGGCCTAGTGAATTGTGCATTTAAATTGATTCGCAT
Source organism: Syrphus vitripennis (assembly GCA_958431115.1). Taxonomy (NCBI): domain Eukaryota; kingdom Metazoa; phylum Arthropoda; class Insecta; order Diptera; family Syrphidae; genus Syrphus; species Syrphus vitripennis. The sequence continues at coordinate 123,030,849 of OY288108.1, forward strand.
TGCCCCGTCAAGCGTGCCCCAGCAAGAATTGATTGAATACACACATCTAATAGTGTATATCTGACGGATTAAGTGAGATCTCTATAAGGCAAATAGTGGTGACATCATGAAAATCGGTAAGGAGATTTTTTTTATGAATTGAAATACTTCTCATATTGAATCGACTGAATATTACCGGCCAACTCCCACATTTTAATGTTTACACTAAAGCCTCAACCTGAACGGAAGTGGTATAGATAATTTTTTTTTGTTGGAAGTCTGTCTATAATAAGGCATACATATATTGAGTTCGATTCATTTGAGTAATGATTCACAGATGTCTGAAGACAGCATGTCACTTTAATATATAAATATTCAAATGAAATATGAAAGTGTATCTTTCAATTAAAGTCGCATGTACACATATACCTATGACCATGACCACATTTTTAAGTTTAGAAATGCCTAAATATTTGAAGTTCAATTATTTCTATTAAAGCAAACATATTTTTGTGTTAAATTAAGTGATAAATGGTAACTTACTTTATAGTGTATATTCTGTTTGCCGATAGAGCAAATATTTGGCTTCAGTTTAAAATATCTAGGTGTGAATTAATTTTAACGTATTGATTTAATTGCAGAAAGAGACTTTACAATCTGCTTGTTGGCAATGAAATGAAGCAATTAAAAACCTTTTTCGCAACAATATATTATCTTGAAACTGTTTTTTTTTTTCATTTAAAAATCATAGGGTAGCTTTTTTCCAAATTGTACATAAAACATCACTGTGTGAAAAAAGAATACAGAAGTGGATAGCCAAAAAATTAGGGCCAGGCTTAATTGTCTATGATTCTGAAGTTGAAGTGACTTTTTAATAAAAAAAAATTAAATTGAAAATAGTTTTCCTTTAAAAATGAAAATAACAAATAAAATTCACAACTAGGTCGCAAGTACTAATAGTTTTAGAGCTTGAATAATTTATGTTACCTACCAAACAAATTGTTTAAATTAGGATTTAGATTAAGGTTTTGGGTACAGACATAATGTAGACCTTTTAGTTTATTTTGACAGAAAAAAATAAAATTAAATCAAAGAACTTTACTTACGTCCTCGGACCTATTATGTTTGTAAGGTTTGTAAGGGGCTCCACTACTCCGAGGTGTATTTCAGCTGTCTCCAACTCTTCTCCAGTTGTGCTGATTGCTCTTCGACCGTTCTTCGCCAAGTGCTTCTAGATCTGCCCGCTCGTTATGGCCAATCCATTGCAATTTACGTCTTCGATGTATAGCCAATGGGTTCCTTACATGTTCTCGGATGAAGTTCATCATCGGAGATACAGTTGGGTCAGGTTTCTAGTAACAACGCTTTTGATTTTCCAAGTGCTGCAAAAAAGTCCAAATTCAACATGGACCTGGAACAGTCGTAGCTTCGTCTTTGAGTTTATAAAGTTTTCTCTTCATATTTTGGATAGCATACCGAACGCAGCCTTTGCCGTGTCGATTCTGCTATTGATATCTATTTCGGTATGGACAATTGTCTACCATAAAATTTCCATAAAAATCTACTTGAACAGATGCAGAAGCTCCCAGGCTGATTAATTTTTTCCGTATTGATATAGCCCAACGATTTCAGCTTCTCTCCACTCTTGTTGTCATTTGATGGAGATCCTGCCCTGGATAAACCCGCTTTAAACTTCAAACCACGCCAGCCAGATAAATACTCTATTGACACCCTTAAACGCCTTTTCGAAGTCGATGAATAGCAGTCAAATGTGATGTAAGTTAAGATCGAGTTGAAAGTAGTTTATAAAGAAATTTATTAGCCGCCTTTTTTTCGGGATTTGTAAAAAAATAAATTATTTTTGAACTTTGAAAAATCCAACCGATTATGGGAAAATAAAAAATCAAATATTTTTGTCTATGAGATCATTCTTTTTACGATAGACGTTTCCCTAAATGACAGTAAAACGACTGGGCTCTAGGTAAAAGGGTTAAATGTCTCAATACAAAATTGTTTGGTGTTAATGACAAGTCGTACTAATGCTATTTGACACAATTTGTATCGAAATTGAGCACCTCAAAAACATTTAAATGAACAAAAAATACCTTTGATGTCGTCTTGTCTTACTTCCTTATCATCATAAGCGTGTACTTGTTCTCTTCTTCACTTTTGAAAATAATTTCATCTTTTTCTGAATCGGCTTTCAAATTTTGTTTACTTTTAAAAATAAATGAAAAAATTAAACGTCCAATGGCGTTTGGATTTCATGCTGGTACGTTTGCAACAGTTAAATTTGATTTGTGCCCATTAACACTTTTCTAAGATTATTATTCAATTTGTTTATTTTTAATTCAAGACATTATTTTCTTTTTAAATACTGTTTTTTTTTTAATATTAATAAATACATACATGTTTGTCTCTCTTTAGAAAGTTGAGGAAAGAGAAGAATGTATGTTGTTTGAAAGAAATGTTTATACATCTTGCTCTTTTTTCCAAGGCAATTTGAACCTAGCAGTGAAGACTATCGAAAATAAACAAACAAGTTGCTGAGTATCTATTAAGCTATTTTTTGTTTGAGTTGTTTTAGATAACACTTAAGAGAGGAAGAGAAAAATTCATGTTCCTCTAATATTTTCTTTTCAATAGAATTGTTTGGTTATCGATCGAGTGTTTGTATTTTGCTCAAATAAAATAAAAATTATAATGTGAGTCTGACTGATGCAAACCACAATTCACCGCCTATATTCTCCTCATATAGGAACCGCGTTACGTCCGAGTAATAACCGTATAGTTTAAATTTTGCCGAGTTTATAAAAAAGGCAAAAAGTCTTTATGGCAAAATATAAGGACATCTGTCGAATTGACTAAAAAGAATTTAAATTTTAATTTTTTTGTCATTATAATAAGGGCATTTATGCATCGATTGGATAAGTTTAGCATTTGGATAATGAACAGATTTAGTTATTTAAAATTAACCAAATCTTATTGTAACGGCCGAGCTAAATAAAACACTCGTGTACTGTAACTCACAAGTTGATTATGTCAATTATGAAGCCACTATTTGTTAATTTTAATCGCTTACACCGAATTTTATGTCTTACTTTTTTTGAATATGCCATTCCAATTTTGCACGTGGCTCTCTTTGTTTTTTTATGGACATTTAAATTTTTTTAATATTAATTTTTTGAAAACCTTGCCATCTTTCGATCTTAAAATTGGAATTGTGATTTAATTTGAACATCGAAAAGATTTATCAAAAAAAAAAAAAAAATTCATGTTGCTGTCATGAGGGAAGAGGGAGATCTGCAAAGAATTATATGCAACATTTTCTTTTGGATAGACTTTCTTTTATTCAATTCACTTCAACCTGCCTCTACTGTAGCTGTAGGAAAAAATCATTGCATACCTACAGGCTTTTCATTTTGTATACATCTGCTATGTAGGTACTCCGTTTTTTCAACTTTGTCATTGTCCTAAAAACGAAATCAACGTCATAGGTCATAGGCACTATGTGAGTTCGATTCCTAACACAATTTTATTATCGTCGATGATGCAAAACATAAAATTGGCTCTGGCTACATTATTTGTTTCTCTATCGCCTCAACGCCCTCGATGACAGAAGACTGACTGACTAAACTTGAAATATTGGCATTCGAAATTAGAACAAACAAAAGGTATACCACCAGGTTCACCTCAATATTATTTGATGGGATGCTGCAAAATAAAAGTGTTCTCTTAAAAGTGATTAGGTGATTAGTCAGAAGTCCGAAAATAAACTGTTCTTATAGTGTGAGACTTTTGTTCCTGCGATCGATGACAGATATTTTACAGTGCTGTTTAAAAATTTGTTTTTGTTGGTGGAACTCTAGTTGTGCAAAAATATCTAAAAATATATTAAACAAAAAAATGATAGGTTTAGGCTTGTGGTTAGGGTAAGTCGCATAAAAAGATGAATCTAAAGTCCTTGCGTCCACTTTTGAACATGGTGTTGGCCATGAAATAGTTTGGGCTGGATGCTTTGCTTCTGAGGTTAGGATCCTAAACTTTATTGAAAGTATTGTGAGACGAAAATTATTATTTAGATATTTTGAAATCCAAGTTGCAAAATAATTTTGCAATACAGATATTTTCTATGAAGACAACCGTAGCATTCGGTAAAATTGTTTAAGAAATAATTGCCCGAGAGCAATAAAGTCCTCTCCACAATCACTGGATGCTAATCAATTTTAAAAGTTATAGCAAAAATATGGAATGCAAAATTTGAAAACATGAGGTTTGGAAGAATTGAACAAAATATACCAAACCGTTGTCTTATCTGTTCCGAATGGCCTGATCAATTATAAGATGATAACAATTCTCTACGAAATCTTAAAATTTGTGAAACTAAAACTTTCTTTTTTTTTATTTTTTTTTTTTTGAAATTTAAAATTTTCATTTTATTTTGTTTAATTTCTTTCAATTGTTCTATGAAATATGATAGATATTGTCACGAAATAAAAATGTAGCACAGAACTGTACATATTTGTATCTGAATTTGTGATGATGAATGTAATCGATAATAATCGACCACTACCACTGGCTTTTGTTTGGCTAGTACTTTGAGGTTTAAAGGTTTCGAAATATATATGTATGTATATTGTATACATACGTGCATTGTAGATCTATCTGATTTAACCTAAATTATATCAATTAATGGGGAAGAAAAAATAACTTGCACTTGAAAACTAATTAATAATAAATAATTTTTTTTATAAGAAAAAGTAAAATTATGAGTTTTAAGAACCTGTATATGATTTTTCTCAACATTCACCGAGTATCAAAGATACAAGTATGTATATATTTTTTTCAAAATAGATCAAAGTTTCTAAAAATAAACTAAAACGTAGAATCTGCTATGTAAATAAATATATATTTACCCTCTGCTTGTTGGGAGCCAGTGCAGGTGTGAAATTAATTAAAATCGGAATTATGGCTGTTTCACTTGTGTAATATGTTTGTCTGTGAGTTTTCAGACGCACGTAGATTTAGAAAGAAAAAAGAAGAGACTTCCCCATAAACGCCGACATATTTATCTCTTTCAAGTGACAGTTCCCCATAATAATACTTTATATCCTTCAGTCTAAAAATAAAGTCTTCATGTTCTGCAAAATTAACGTTGGTTCTGTTATGAAAATGTATTTATGGATAATTACAAAATAAACCGTATTATGTACGTTTTGAACAAAATATGATTTTATTATAGAAAATTTTGAAAGTCTCAATGGCTTCTGAGAATTTTATAGGGAATAGACAGAGACGCCCAAGCGTACCAAGATCACCCAGTCAGCTTCATTAATTTTCCATGAATGACATTATGCACTTAAGTCATGTTCCGGTGCATACGGTACTCTCAACTTCACTATAAAAAAACCACTATTACATCCACGTTCACTGTCTTCATTATAATAAGGCAATTTCGACCTGCACTTAAGTCTTATATTTTATATTAATTTTTTTTACTAATGCCTGGTTGCATCAAGATGTATTTGAACACAGTACAAAAATTTAATTTCTTTTGAGAAAAAATACAACCACAAAAAAAAAATATTTAAGTTTGAGAACTGAAGGTTCACTAGGTTATAACATTTTGGTCGCCATCTTGGATTCAAGTTTTTCTTAAATATTCCTATTATAAAGAAATAGTCGTGTCGTCAAGAGAATTTGAAACTTTTTTAAAAATTTATGTTTGTGGTCTGATAAGCTTCTCAGGATTAGAAATGTTGTAAATTCTACGTCACTAAGATGAGTTCGTTTACTTCATAAGCTTTCAGTTTTAAGAAATAAATGAACAGAGTTTCTGTTTCGTTTGATCAAGTTCAAAATATTATATACATAATTGGAAAACATTCAGTGCCTTGGTGCAACAGGGCATAAATCGTGATGTATTAAAAAAAATATGACCTTTCTTTAATGAACATTCCATGAAAAGATCATGAAAATCATTCTGTGTGAGTACCCTATGCAGTATGCAGTGAATGGCTCAACAAAAATTATTGTCATCTGTGTCATTTACATTACAAACTGCGCATCATTTCCTAAAGTTGTCATCTTCTTTTCTTCACATTGAAGCTTCAAGGGTGAACAAGAAAATGTCTTTTTTCTGAATTGAACCTCATCACCCCACTTCACTCATCAGCATCACATATACGATTGTCAAAATTTGTTAGCGGTTTTTTCATAAAATACATAATTTGATTGTTAGTGTATATTATGTGCATTTATAAAATGCACGCTTCATAAATATATAGAGGTACATTCTTAATGTCAGTTTTTATTAAGATAAAATGACCCACACACTAGACTGTATGCACATAACATAACAGTAATGAATCTTTTTCTGTAGTCTTTGCTCTTTTCATTCATTATTTTACTACATTTACATTTTACAAAAACAAAAAACAAAAACTGAAGAGGGTGCACAAGATCGTTTGATTTTTGTTTTATCATAAATGCATTTATGGGCCTTCACTGCACAACTAAAGTTAATTAAACAAATAAATCAGGGTGGTGTGTGGTGATTTTAAATACATTCATGAATTTATTGTTCCAATTTTAAACCTGCATCCAAATAAAACAGTGGTAGGTTTTACAAACAAAGCTTCACAAAACATCAAACACACCTTTTTTGGCATTTTTAAATGTCAAAACAGCGTCATTAGACTTAAAACACTTTTTCCGAACTCAATCAGCCGAATTCTATCAGTTATCGAAAAAAAGTAAAAATGGTACAAATTAATAATTTTGAAGAAAGTATTGGCACAACTTTTCTTAACTAACTTAGAAACAAGTGTAGGTTGTCTTAACCTTGAATAATGTGATATTTACCTTTGTAAAATATATATTTCTATAAATTTGAAAATAGTTAGACAGTGTCTAAGTAGACAAAAATATTATAAATATTACTGTTAGTAACTAGTAACAAACTCTTTATTATTAAAATACTCCTAAAACAGTGATAGTTTAAATTGTGCTAAAATTCGTTTAAGTTAAAGTTTTTCGTTCAGTTTAAAAAATAAATGATAAAATCCAGGGATGGTTCCAAATAGTAAAAAGCAATTTATTATGCTTATACCTTTTATAAGTATTTAAGCAAAATTGATTAGAAGCAGTTTTTGTTAAAATAAGTAATAAATTTACTTGCTTGATGCATTTGTACTTGTCTGGGTTGTACAAATGTTCTTCACTGTGTGCTAGAAATTCCAGCATTTTATCATCTATTTTTTTTTTTTTTTAACTGAACGAAAAAGTTTAACCAGTGGAACTGAGATAGCAATACGAGACCCGAAGACTCCACTTTTAGGCTGACTTCAGAAAACGTCGGCAACCCTCCCGATTTTTCATTGATTCATGTCTGAAGCCAACTAAATGTAGGTGTCTAATATTGCCTTTGGATCTCGAATTATAGCTCAACAAAATTTGTGAGTTAGAACTATTATCTTCTATTTCAAACTGAAAACTAAGAGCTTATTTAATTGTTTCTCAATTATATATGAATACCGGAATACGTGCATTCTTACATACATGATAGTTTTTGACATCCAACTATTTTTACTTACATAGATATATTAAACAGGAGAGGTGTAAAAACTGTGCCTTGTGGCAATTCATTTTGTGAACTTAAATATAGTATTGGACATTCCAAGAAATTTCCATCAGAGTCCCGAATATTAATTCGATTGCCGAATAGAGTCCCCTTTATTGTCCGTTTGTTGACTAGGGGCTTCAAACATTCAATTTGAAAAATATTTTACATTTCTCATTTTTTAATAACAAAAGTGAACAATTTTTAGGATTGCTTATGAAAATTTATGAAATTTCAAAAACCTGTTTTTCACGGCTAAATTTCAATTCGACAGAAATCAATTAAGTTTGTTGTGTTAAGTGACGATTGACGTTTCCTTCATCTTTTGTTCGTTCTTATTTTGCTTTTTCTTGTTCTAGGGAAAATCGAGAACTAAAATTATACCAATAGAAAATAAATATCCACTCATTCAAACAAAATATACACACATATTTACAATTATTCATAGCTCAGCCAAATAGCTGTTCGTCACGGTCGATCGTCCGCCCCCTCGCTCTACAAAAAAAATCAACCTGAACATAGTAGTAAACATTGGAAAACAGCAGGGCGCCCATGCACCCCATGCGAATAAGTATAGGGAAAGGAAACGAGAGGTGTACCAGTACCTACCTAATAGAAGAGAATAGTAGGTAGCATGTGTATGCCTGCCACTTCACTTCAAATATACGCATAATATGATGACTCCTCCGCTTCTGCTGCTGCTGCTGCTGCTACGGCTGCTGGTCGGACAGAGATCGTGCCTCTTGATGGCAGCCACCACAAACAGAAACGACAGTTGGCACTCAATATCACAATACATTTGAGCATTTAGTTGTGCTTTAGGTTTTACGAGTATGAACACAAAAATTTAATTCGTGCGATTTTTTTCATTTATTTTAAATTTCTAGTTTTTATTCGAATTTTGCGGGAAAAATTGAAATTTATTGGTAGTTTTTTTTTTGTTTCTAAATCCTAAAAATAAAAATATATCTGTATAAGATTTGTTTTATGTTCAAAACAAAAAAAAATGTAAATGGCGCAATTAAAAAATTATGACGGTTATGAAACAAAAACAAAGAAAATTTCTCAAAATTCATCTCGAATGTCATTTGAAAAATTACAGAAAAATTATTAAAATTCTAAAGTGAATTGCTTAAAAAATAGTGTTTTTTGTGATTTCTCAATAAAATTACATTGATGATAAACCAATTTAATACGCTTTTGTTGGTTGTGCAAAAGAAAAAATAATCGTTTTTCAGTGATAATGAATTGAACTGTGTTGTCATCGTCGCCAATTACAAAATTTTGAAAACAAAAACAAACGAAAAAAAAAAAAACAAAACAAAAATATTGAAATCATCACATTTATTACCCCTTTACCTTCGTGGCCTTCGAATTATCTTAAGATCTGCTTGTTTTTATTTTGAATTTTATTATTGTTTTAAAAAAATCCATTGTGTGTAGGTATTTTAAAACTTTTTTGTTTTTAATTAGGTGTTTGGTGTTTTTCTTTGGGAGTGACATTTTATGACATTGAGCGACGTTGATTTTTCATTTTTCATTTATGGACCATGCATGATAACGTGAAAGTGAATTGGAAAATATTTATTAAAAAAAAAATAGCAGATCCCTGTGGGCATATCCAGCTCAATTAAAGCTAATATTTAAAAATGCCTGCTAAATTTAGTCAAGCTTAAAAATGCTAGATTTTTTTTAAAGCATTTTGCAGATGGAAGTCATACAGTTTTGGCTTAATCTTGAAATAAAACATGCTTTTTTTTAATGAAATATTTGTCTATTATTTTTATTTGTTAAAACTAATAAAATAAAAATAAAATGTAAACAAATTCATACAGAAAAAAAAAATATTTGAAAAAATAGATTTTTCTCCCAAATTTTTTTAACTTCTTGCATACGAAATAAATTCGGCCATAGAGGGGATCAAATTCAATATTCTCAACTACTTGATGAGGCCAACTGCATTTGATGTTTTCCAGAATTGGCTTGGCTTGCGTTGTCCATGTTAGATTATATCCTCGAATTTAAACCCATTTATCAAATAAAAAATTGCGTTTAATTACGCATTTATAGACGGCAAGTACCAAAGATATAGATAAAACTTTTTTGAACCGAAAATTAACGAACTATGGCTATGGAAAGAGCATTGCGCGGGGTCCTATTACTTTTAGTTATAAAAAAAAATAAAATGAATGTTTTTAGAAAGTACTTACCTTCTTGTTTAATATCTATAACAATTAAATATTGTTCACACTCTTTTAACAAAAGTTATCACTATCAAAAGTTCTATACTAAAAATAAGCGAGCTGTTTTTTTTTTTTATGTTAGCTTTGAAGGGCTATAACGGAATGATAAAAAATAATACGCCATTTTTTTTAGTTTAGGTTTTGCGGGAGTTTGAAGAACCGTATTGACACCTTGAATTCTTGATTCATGACATTCAATTTTTGAATTTTAGTCTATGGAGACACCCACTGTGCAGTGCAGTGAAAGTGAGATAGCAATATGAGAGATGTCAAACTTCACTAAAAATTAACAATGTCAAAAAAGTTTTAAAACTAATGTGCATCGGTATCTCCTTTCGAATCTATCTCTATTTTCAAACGCTTATAACAAAAAAAAATACTTGGTGTAGTGGTATTTTTTTGTTTAAAATTTAAGTTTATTTGTTCATTTGTTGGTTTTCTGATCTAGAATTGGATGGTGCAACGGATAAATGTCATTAAAATTCGATAACATCCCTGAAATCTGAATAAACACATTCATCTGAAGATACCTGTGTAAACAATTCTAAATTTGTAATTCTTTGTTTATTGAATTCACCAATATATGTTTGGGCGACTAAAGGAGTATTTTTATATACATATTTTCATTTAAACGGTTGACTAGATGTTAAGCTCTTTACTTAAAACTCTAACAGCCATATTAATAAAAACCGCTTATTCTACCTTTATTCCACGACTTTACTAAACGATAGAATAAGAGTTAAGCTATGGATTAAAATGTTCAATGAATAAAAACAAAATGCTCGTGGAATAGTAAAGTGACGTCTACCAAACATCTCTTGAGAAAATCTACTACAATAAGTAATATGCTTGTTTAGTGACTTGAAATTTTCACCGAGTTTCCCAAACATATTTTTTTTTGTATGGGTTTTGAGAGCAAATTATGAAAATTTGTCGAAAAAAAACTCACGTCACCAAACACACCTAAGGACTTTTATTTTTAGGTGAGAAGAAATTATTTTCATGAATTGTGTTTGGAAATAAATAGATGTTCATGGAGATAAATGAAGATGCAGTATACCTAGGTACCTATAATTTTTTTTTGATAGTTGGAAATTAGGAAGATATATACATAGATAGTTATGTGTACCTTTAGAAAGATAGATATATAGAGAAATATATAGATGGAAAGAGATAGTTATGTTAGATAGTCTATGTAGGTGAAATGGGTGGCAATAAATCTGCCATTATTATTATTATTTTTTCAAAACATTTTCTTTACTTAACTTTTACTTTCACTTATATTTTTTTTATTTTCAAAACAATTTTGAATCATCTGGTTTTTTATTCCTTCGCTAAACCACCTTCTTCGGTGGATTAGCTTAGTAAACGTCACTTAGTAGACATTTTGTTTTATTCATAATACTTTGCGCTTAGTCCACGGAATAAGGCCTAAACCTTCGCTATTCCACGTTTATTAATTTGGCTGTAAAAGTTTAATGGATCCATGATTATTCCAACTTGTAAATTCATGAATTTGAATGTTTCTGTTTTAAACTGAATCCATAGTTTTAGTTCTTAGCCATTTGGATATAGCTAATCAGTCTATTACGGTTGATAAGCCCTAGTTAGCCAACCTTTGAAAGTTGTATCAGAAGCATAACCGGCACTGAGTCTTAGTTTCAAGGAATTTGGGAAACATGCTTTATTTACATTAATTTATAATAACCATCCATTTTGACTTATTGATCTTTAGAGAAACGATTTCCGCTTCTCTCTCCAGTGGGAAAAAATAAATTAAAAAAATAACTTAAAATCACAAAACTCAATCCTTTAATTTGCTTTTTAAGTCAACTGTGTTTTATACTACTTTTCATACTTTTTGAAATATTGGTTTTCAAACTTATAACTTCAAAACTGCCCCTCGTATTTAAACGGGGGCAAATAGATTCCCCCCCCCCATTCGATTTTTTCATGTCTCGGTTAAACCTCAACGTTCTAGCCTTTTGAAGGTTGGGTAAATGGACGAGAATGGAACATTTCGTCGCTTTAATGCAGAACTAGTCGAAGTCCAAAATTTCGATATTTTTTTTATCGTGGGAAAAAAAGAACAGATCCATTATGCGCGTGTCTGTTTGATGACCGTGTTCCTACGCGCTGTTGTTCATTCAGTATTTTAATCGTACAAAATTACACTTATGTCCTAAGTGTTATATTTTTATTTTGCGGTTTTAAAATCGCTCCACGGAAAAATATTGAAATTGTGATTTGTTTGCAGGTTTACCTTAATTTGTATTTGGCCTTGATACGAATTTCCATTACTGTCTTAAAAAATATAGGTACCTAGTTAAGTTGTTAAACTAAATCTTCAAAAGTATTTTTAGAAAGTCATTGTTTAAAAATATCCACCATAATTATGACAGGAAATTCTATTATCTTCAAATTGACAAAAAATTATTTGTTTTATACCTGAATGTTAGTTTGCTGACCCAGTAATTCCAAATATATAATGACCAGGTTAACATAATGTACATACATACCTGTATAGTATATTCAATTTTCATCGGTTGTTGGTTTTTCCAACAGACTGTGTCCAGATTCTATCTCATTTGTTAAGCGAGTGTAATACTTTGGCTATGAATAGTGAATACACAGTGATTGTTTTTTATTTTGTAAGTCACATTTAAAGTGAGGTTAAAATGAATGAGGTGCTAAAATTATATTAAAAATAACTAGATATTCATCAAAGGTTAATTGAGCTGTAATAGATCAGAAAAAAACAGAAACATGAAAATTTTTAAGTTACCAAGCTACACAATTATTGCTATATTTTTCTACGACTATTAATTTTAACAATAAAAAATAATCACTGTTTTTTTTTTTAAATAAATTTTAAAAGCGAGTTTTAACGAGTTTGAACCTAACTTTTTGACATTGTTAATACTCAGGAGGACAGTGGGAGGAAGGCCTTTTCAGTGAAGTTTGACATCTCTCATTTTGCTATCTCACTTGCACTGGTGAAACTTTTTCCTTCAATTCTTAAAACAGATTCTAAGATACTGGGATGTTTCGCAAACATTGAAGGGTATTGATGCAATCCAGAAAAATTTATCAGGCCGATAACTTTATAAGCATTTTAACAAAAACTAATTTTAGTGGATTTTGGTGCAACTTGCCATTAATTTCTTTATATTTCTTCAGTTAAGAATAGAAAATTAACTCAAACTAAAGACTTTAGGCCAGGAAATATACATTTTTCTTATTCAGGCTTATTCATATTCGGGCATTTGATAGAAGGGTGATTCTACAAAAGTGGCACTTTTGACGACGGTACTGAAGTCAATCATCTATTTTAGGTCGCACACCATGAAACAAACGCCTGATTTGTGACATTGAAAAACAAATATTCGTAATTTAGGAAAATTTTCTTTTGTTACAAAAAAAACATCGTTGACATTTGTTCCAAATATTCCTTATCACCTTCGCAGATTGGAACAGCCAGTTATTAGTTATTCATTTTCAAAGTCAGAACATTTTTTAAATGTTTTTTTAACTGTTCATAAATTTCTTGTTACAAATTTTTTGGCTGAAATTATCATCATTCTACTCCATTATTTTGAGAATCACTAGCTAGGTTTTTAATTTTGTTTGCAATTCAAAAAAAAAAAAAAGAAGCGGACCTAGTTGCCTACCTTGAGGAACATTTGATCTGCACAGTAACAAAAAGAAAACAACTTTACTCTTAGATATCAAAAAAATTGGTCTAGGAACATAAAACATTTCTTGATGTAAAGAAAAAAAAATATAGAGAAATTAAAAATTCATGTAAGTCCGCCTTTCAAATAGAATAATATTTGAGTCCACGCATTTTTCGCCAATTAAAACAAAGATATCTACTTTTTATTTTAGGTTTCCTTAAAAAGAGCTAATATGCTTTTTACATTTCTACCTATTAAACTATACAAGTTTATGAATGAAAATTAGACTTCGCATATATTCTAACTCAGAACCAAAATGTATGAAATGTGTTCATTAGCACACCCATAAAGAATATTCGCCACCTTCTCTAAATTCTGGCAATCACCACCCACCCAATTTAAAATTTTGCCATAGTTGGGTTGATTTCGATATAACAAACCAAAGCACCGGTAAAATATATTTAAATTAACTAACTCAAGTTTAAGGTTAAAATTTCAAAATTAAAACAAACACAAAAATATTGTCGTAGGTTGATGATAAATGTGATGATTTCGATACCTTTTTTTGCGCCTACCTATTTTAATAATAAAATTAACCAAAGTCTTGTCATTGAACTCACAGTCGAGAGTGTTTTAAAAAAGTTGCAAAAAAATACGTTTGCAGCTGGTGTCCCTTCTTTTAAATTATCAATTCAAATAGAATAATAATATAACACTAATCAACGCGTTTAATCAACAACAAGAATAAAAAAAAAAATGTCAGCTAAACTAGTATCATCGTCATTTAAAAGTACCCTCAATGATTTCCAAGTAGGTGAATTCGAAAGACGTTTAGGTAAGTAGTGTGAAATCAAACACCAAGTGGGAGCTATAATACGTTTAATTTTGTATTTTTTTTTTCTATTTTTTAACACACGTCCTACGCTATTGTAAACTCTTCTTCTATTGAATCCCGCACTATTTGATATATACTTTCAGGGAATGTATTGGCTTCACAAAAAAAAAAAAAAAGCAATTTTCCAAAACATTTGTTTCTTATCCTGGGGCTTCTGTTTGTTCTAATTATATTACACTAGTTTACAAAATTTTGGGACACCGATGCTACCTAAAAAAAAAAAACTTTTTTTTTACTAATTTGGGTTAACTTCTACATTTTTCTTTCAATTGTAATGAATTTGGTCTCAAAATTTTTGTTATAAAAATATATTTTATTTGAGCCCACATATCCACACGGTTCAATTGAAAATGATAAATTTTCAAAAAAGCTCAAAAAATAATCTTTGATCGCTTGTATCTTAATGAATTCCGATGAAATCCGATTATAACAAACCGTATACCGTTGGAAAGCAGAAAGTGTTATCTTTTCAAAAATACTAAATACATGTAATGTAAATTAAAAAGATCACTTAAGAGATATAAGCCAATGTTCGAAAAATAGACCAAAAAAACCTTTTTTGAGTATATCTCGAAAACGGTTCTTTGAAAAAAAAATTAATGTCATTTTCGTTTTCAGCGACCCCAAATTATTAAAAAAAGTTATTTTTTTAGGTAGCATCGGTGACCCAAAATTTTGTAAGCTAGTGTTTTTTATAGTAAAATATTATATAGTGGGAATTTAACTAGGTGTGTAGGTATTTTCTCGAGGCTGGGTTTGATGTTAACTGGTACTGCATTAAGAAGACTGTCAAAAATGCCCGAGTTGGTTCCTGTAAAAAGATTGTAATGCGTGGGCACTGCCGTGCATATTGATTTATCCCCTTAATATTTGTACTATTCAGGAAGTTTGCCATGAGCAAGTATGTGCGACGCCTACTTTCTTTTCATTTCCAAGTTTAATCTGGTGTGATCAAAGCATTATATGTACGTATTATATTGATGTCGACAATATTGTTCAACATTAATTAAAATCAATTTAAAACCATTGTTAATGTATTTTATCAATTTATTTATTTTTGTGTGTGATACTGCACTCTGCAAATTATAGTCTTGAATTATTATTGCGTGTATAAGAAACGATTAACTACCCATTTAATTAAATGCATTTTCTTTTATTGTTATGCTATTGTTGTTGCACTTTAATTGGATCAATGCAGTTCTGTAGGGTATCAGTTACATAGAGTCTTATAAAATTCGAAAACTGTAAGCGGAAACTACAAAAAAAAGTTTCCGTCTTGTAGAATAGAACATTAATTATTATTATTATTATTTTCTCAATGAAAAGGTCAATAACGCCTCTTCAAAATTCTCTAAATCAATATACCTATATTAATGAATGAATTTAATAATTGCTATCACAAAGCAAAACTTCCCATAGAATCGCCATGTTTTAAATATGGTGTATATGGAAGTATACCGAAGGTGTTCTACTTACATACTTCTGTGTAGTCATATATGACATCTTAATACAGTTGTTTCTCCTAAACATTCCAACCTACAATATTATTTAATAATAATTGTTTTGAAAAGCTGTCAGGTTGATAAAAAAGCTTTCCCATTCCTCTATTATGACGTTTTATGGTAGGCAGGGTTGGACAAACAAAGTTGATATCAAGGCGCTGTTTAATTCGAATGAAAAAAATTTAGTAATAAAAAAGTATTGGGAAAGTTCATGGGGACATTGGACACAAAGTCCATAAAGCAACTAACCTGAAATTTAGCATGCCTGTTTCGGGGATATTCCTAAATTATTTTTGAAACCAGTCTCAACCATCTCATCTTTAAATTACTTATTCGGTTTTCAGTTTCTTCCACCGTATTTATGGTCTTCCAATAAACATCGTCCTCAATCCCCGAGAGACGGCGGCGGGCGTTTCAGAAACAGAGCCCTAAGAAAACGAAAACTCTATAGCGATACGGCGCTGAATGTTAGACTTACAAACACAAACTGATATGAAGTCTCTTAGCTTAGAAATATCTCACATGATAAGAAGACAAGAGCGATAACCTTTTTTTTTATTTTTTATTTATTTTTGTTGTTTTAAACGGTTTCGTGTGATTTTGCAATAAACTATAGGACAAAAGCTTGTTACTTAATAGAAATGCTTCTATGCGTCACTTGTGATCGTAGGTATTTCCTATTAGAAAGTCAAGATCCATTGTATTTGAAAGTTAGTGAAATTCTATAAAAAAAAACAATGACAACTCCTGGGGATTATGATAATCTTGGTAAGAAATAAACTTATTGTGCTTTATTCTTTTAGACAAAATTCGAAATCTTGAAAGTATATGAATAGAAGTAAACATTTGAGCAGAAAGCCAGAAATGACTAAAATCTGATATATTCCTTCAATCAGAAATTACTTTGAAAGTCGATCCCAAACTAATTATGTATTCTGTAAACTTGTACTATTATTTCTCATAAATATAATAAAAATCATAAATATTTTATTTAATTTTTTTTTTAATTATTTCAGACGCTCTATTAGCTGATTTACAAAACAGCGTACCTGGTCAAAGTAAGCAAGCATCATCAACAAACTATCAGCATAATTATGGAGGTACACCTGGTTATGGAAGTGTACGACCGAAACAAACCTCAGTTTCTGTAAGTAGTGTCCTTATATAATTTAACTTATAAATTCGTGGTTGTTGTTTATTTTTTAGTTTTATTTTAACTGAGACGAACTCTATGAGGATCACACTTCTGGAAACATTAATTTTCCAATAAACAAGTTTCTTCCTTTTTTTCTGTTGTTACAAAGGCAATCTTATGGGCGCACCCAGTACAAACTCAAATAAGCTAGGAAGACGTATAACGAACACATTCAACGAATCAAGTTTTTCTATGACCAAAAATTAAGGCAAAATACTACAATTTCCCAAAGCTAGTAAAAATATTTGATCGTATAAAAAATCTACAAAATACTACTTCCTGCTGTCATTTTGCTTGCAGCCCAGTTTGCTGTTCGACGCTGCCAAAGAGTGTCATGACTTCTCCTGCGTTTGAGAGCCTCCTGCAAAGATTCGTCCTATAAGGTGAATCTTTTTTTGCACTCGTTCAGTTCCAAGAGTCCTGACAGATCCTGACACGCACAAATCCGCTGGCCCGGGTTGTATTCCTCCCATTGTGAAGAGGTTTTTTTTAACGCTGGCAAAACCGCTACTTAAGCTTTTCCATCTATCCTATTCTTCTTCTCCCTCTTACTATCGTCCTTTTGCGCTTCTTTAACGGACTTTAATTGCAACCATTTTTCAAAATGCTCGAATTTGGACAAAGGGGCGAAGCTAGTTTACATTATTATATCTTATATCTGAATGAGCTCAGTCACAAGTTTATTTGTGCAAGGTAACCTTAGGGCCTTTTGACTTTCTCTAGAATTATGATAAAAGGCATTTCTTTTATCATTTACTTTAACTTTCAACATCGCTTGATTGAATGTTAAATAAACACTTGATAAGTATTCATTCACCACACAAGCTTGTAACATTAAATCAACAACATACTTTGTCAATGAAATCAACTAAATAACCCACATTGTGGGGCTCCCCTTTTAAATTTACTAATTTCTTGGAAAAAAATATCTATTTTCATACGGTTTGTCATTGCTATTAAAAATTAGAAAAAAAGACACTCATATCCCATTGATAGTTATAACCGAATATTATTAGGAGTAGCTTGCTCTTTGTTTTGTGTTTGTTTCTTGCTTTGATTTCTTCATGATTAATAACTGTATTAATTATTATTTGTATTCTCTTCCAATAGCCCATTTATCAGGAACACTATACAATGACAGAGACACGAAAATCCACCTCGCCAGCATTCAATGGTAATGGGGGAGGATCAACTACACCAAATCATTCGTATCAATATCAAAGCCATCAGCATCAAGGTGCAACGCCAAGACCACACAATAATGGTCTCTATGGAACAGCCAATAATAGAGGTGCAACTCCAACCTCAAATGCCAGTAATTTATGCGAATTGGATAATCTGTTGTATGATTTAAGCAATGGAAGATATGACAGCACTTTGGAGAGGAAAGGTAATTGTTTTTTTTTTTTTTTAAATAAGTTTACAACTGAGTTATGTTTTTATATATTCACAGAATCTGCTATGCCTGTTGCATACGGTATAAGTCAGGTAAAACAACAACCAGGCAGCAATTATAGCACCCTAAGTAATACTATTAAAAGGCCAACTGTCGATAGTCTGCTGGATGAATTGACAAATGCTTCTACAAACTCCATCTATGCTGTTCCAAACGGGTAAGATAATCGATAATTCAAACACTAAAAACGAATTTTACTAAGAAAAATATTTTGAATTTTAGGTCTGTTTCGACTGCTGCAAAATCACCAACTCCTGGAAGACATGTTACAATCACTGTTAGAGAAACAACTACTGAAAAACTAACCGGACCAGAGGGTGTACCGGGTATGTTTACTGCTTTTTCTTGTTTTTGATTACTTTTTGATTGTAATTTTTTTTTTTAGTTGCTACACTGGAAGAACAGGTTGTTCAAAAAAAAGACTCATACGCACCGCCACAGCAGGCAGCAGGAGCAGCATCTTCAAATATATTTGCTTCTTCAGCCACAAAGGAATTGGATGACCTTATGGCTTCTCTGTCGGACTTTAAGGTAAGTGCTAGTAATACACAATTTTAACAACAAAAAACCTGACCAAGAATAATATTTTCGATTATTGTTTAGTTTAGAAGAATAAACAATTCTCAATTTTTTTGTACAGTTTAAAAGTGCGAATTTAGAGCGCCAAAATAGCTATATTTGTTTGGATGGTTTGGATTTTTGATTTATTGCTCTATGAATAGGAAAATTGACCTAGTTTTTTGGACCAAAAGTGAATTACTAAAGTCAAGAGGTACTGTATCATTTTCGACTCGTGAAGCTTAGAATATATTAAAGAGGCACCTACATACATATGTATGTATGTACATTGTACATATGTACTACTATCAATTTTTTGAGTTCATTTTCTTTTGTCACTAAGCATCAGTTACTGTTCACTGAAATCTACCTTGTCAGATTGTTGTGCTAGATGCCAAATTAAAAAAAAAACTGTTTTTTTGAATTTCACAAGGAATTTGAAAAGTTGATATCTTCAAAAATATCAACTAAAACATACGCAATTCATCTGATAAAATATTAAAACATTGAGATTAAAGTTTTTTTTAATTCTATTTTTTAAAAGATTTTATTTAAACAACATTCTTGTTCAATGAAATAGTTAGATCCGTTTTCGAGCTAAATACTCCTTAAAACCTTATGTCTAAAGTTTGAAGATAATCTCTTCAGTAGTTAGGCAGTAGATAGAGGTACAGAATTGGTCACCTTTTTTTCGCGTTCTCCATCATCGTGATAGTAAATCTAACTAATATCTGTAGTGCGATTTGTATTACAAATCCAAAACTAGCTCTATTGTACCTACCTATATTTGCAAGTAAAACTAACAAAAGTTGATTATTTAAAGTTGTAAATTGTTACTTGATATTTTTTTGCAGAAAGAAGTTATGTCTGTTAGTTATGTATGGACAGAGATACATTTGACTACGATATAATATCGATCCCCACGTTCTTCTAAGCTTTCAAGTATGGAAAATTTTATCTTTTGCGCTTTTTTCTACTCGATTAAGATCTTTCATTCATCGGTTAAGCTTTCTTTTCTGACAACACTCAAACTTTACTTTTCGTTCATAAAGTATCTATGTAAATCTGATACGCACAATTTGGAAAATACTATTTTTATATAGGGTGTTTTACATATGTTGGGACAAAAAGACACGAGGGTAAATGTTCTAAAGAAAATTGGTCAAAGCAATAAAAAAGTTATTGAAAAGCAAACAACGTGCCATATCTTTGTTAAAGATTAAACATAGTTCTTTAATTTGCATTGCAGTTTTTCAGTGTTCGACTTAAATGTACTAAACTTTTAAAAACTTTTTGCTAATAACTTGATTTAAGAATCAAATTAAAGAATTAATCTTTTAATATTTTTTTTACTTTTTTAAGTAAACTACCACCTAAACGGATGAAAATGGGCCACGTATACGATTCTACACACTGTGAATATATAATGAGTTTTCAAGATTTGGAAAAGTGAAAATTCGTGCATCTCCACATACATATATTGTTTTTCAGTTTGATCCATTTTATTATTATGCTCACATTACATTAAATTTAGTGTTATGAAATTTGAAGGCTAATATTGTTTGCCTTTGAAATAAAAAAAATGTGGATATCGCTTCAGTGAAAAAATTAACTTGGTAAATTACACTCAATTCTGAAAATTTTTCGAAATTGGACCATGGGCCCGCAACCAAATCCCATTATTAAACCAATACCTACCAGGAAGCTGAGTTCCTAATCTTTACTTTATTTTTTTGTTCTCTGTGCTATCCTAGTTAACCGAAATAAGGGTTTATAAGGAACATTTTTTTTTATTTTTATTTGAGATTTAAGTTTTTCACAACTTAATTATCACACAATGCTTTTTTGCTCAATTTACCTCAACTTCTTAGATACTGAAATCAAAAACTGCACTTTTTTTAGTTAATATATGCCAAACAATTCAGTAAACGTTTTAAAGTAGATCAGTTTGCCGTTTTCGGTTTCCAAATTTTCAAAGCTAAATCCAAATTCAAGAAAAGAAATGTTTGGTATGTAAATATTTAACTTATAGTCCAGTTAATGAAACCGCACTTTTGTGAATATAACTATGTAACTCCAAAACGTTCAGGAAGAGGATACTACTATTTTTAATCTACCACATAGATTCTGATGAACAAAAATTTGTTTTGCAATACCTTGGTACTTAAAGCCTTTTTTTAATTTCATGAATAAAAAAATCAAGGTGGTTAAATTGAGATGAAGAGAATAGATAATGATTTTTAAAAAAATAAAACAAGTAATTTTTTTTTTAATTTCGTCTTTAAAGATACACAACTTGCAAGATATATCCGTACGTAGTCCTAAAAAAATATTAATATTTTTAAATATAAAAATTGTGGAGAATTTGTGTTCCACAACTTGTTATTCAATTTTGCTTTCAGTACATCAACCTCTAGAGCGATATACGCAATAAAAAAACTTAGCGCTAAATCTAGCTAAGAATCATCAAATCTATCAATTTCATTCATAAAATTCGACATGTTTGATGTTGTATTTAGAAATTCTTTTTTGATTCTGGCCTATCATTTGAGATTCTGAACTGGTGTTCAGACACAGATACTTTTTTTGATTTGATTTTCCACTGCAAAAAAAAAATCAAAATAAATAAATCAATCCTTTCTTTTTCAACATTGCATAACCTTTTTGTGTAAAAATTTTTCTTTCCTTTTACAAACAACAATGAAAAAAATTGATTTTTTGATAATGAGGCGAAAAACTATAAAAAACTTGTTTTTTTTTTACTGAAAAATAATATTTAAAAATGTGAGCTTAATTAATTTCCCATGTTCTTTTTGATCTACGCATTAAGCTTCTACGATCGAAGGAAAAACATTTATAAGGAAGTAGCTGAACTTAAATTTATTTCGCCCATACTTACATAATGCATGTCAATTCGGGTCATGTGTCTAGGCTCCTAGGTGCAATAATGACGATGATGAAGATTTATTCAATAACACGGGATTAAATTCGAACTTGAGATTTTGATCAAACTTAACATAACTATAATATGAAAGACTAAAAAATTAACTTCGTCTGTCTGTCTGATCGGCTACAAGCTTGTAAATTTTTTTTTAGCAATTTCCAGGGGCGTTTTCTTAAATTTTTTCAAGACTTAAACTCATGTAGTTTTTGGTAATGTGTATTTAAGTTTTTTTTTTCAAAAAATAGAATCAAAAGATTTTTAGGAAATAATCATTAATTTTTATTTAATGTTGATTACCTCTTAATAATACTTTTGTTGTTCCCCTAGAACTATTTTTTGATTTTTAACTGTCTCCAAAACTGTTCATTCGATAATATGATGATCATTTTTTTTTATGTAAAAATATCTACACAATATAAATAGTATTCACTGCAAAAAAATGTATGTAAATAAAAACAACATTTTTTTTAAAATTTAATATTTCAAAAAAGCTCCATCGATTTTTTTTCCTGTTGTTTGGCATCTAATGGTTTTTAATACTGTCTTACATATTTCGGATAAAAAATAATGAGTTTACTAGAATTAGCACTATCATTTAAAAATTTAAAAAAAATTAAATAATAAGTCCCTCATACATTTTTTATTTTATTTTTAAATATAATATTTTAGAAAGTTCAATTAATTATGATTGCATACCAGAATTTTCAATACTTTTTTTGATTTATCAAAAATATTTCAAACAAAATTTAAATTAAATCAAAATAATTTAAATTTGTTTCAAAATCCGATGTTTTCAAAAGAGGCTGCTATTTTTTCATAATTTATATTTTGAACTCTAAATATTTTGTTTTTTATTCTTAGTTTTTTGTTTATAATTATACAAAAATTCTCTTCTTTAAACTTCTCTTCTAATGTTTTTTCTTATTTATTAATATTTACGAGGGTTAGGAATACTCCTGCTATACAAATGTCATGTGATGTCAAGAACCAAGTTCCACTTAAAGACGATAGACAACTTTTAATATAAGTTTCACATGCAAATTTCAAAAATGATCTCATAGAAAGAGTATACATGTATATTCTATCGATAGTTAATGTGGATTGTTTCAAATCTAAAAATACACCTAAAAAAATTTATTTATATAAATATATGATAAATTGTTCGTTTTTTAGTTTGTTTTAAAATAATTTAATATGTTTATATTTAACGTATACAATACATACTTCTTTCATTAAAAAATACTTTTTTCTTTTTTTTTTTTTTGTAAAGGAAAAAAGTATCCATGAAAATTAATTGAAAGCACGAAAAATTAATTAATCAATGATTTACAAAATAAAACAACTGCTTAATGGCATTCATCCAAGTTTTTTTTTTCATTTCATTTTCAAGGACATCACGCCCACTGAAACAAGCCATTAAACAACTTGAATAAAAAAAACTGATATTCTCATTCACAACCCCACCCACCAACAACAAATTAAAAAAACAGTCGGCTAGTTTCAAGTTCTTGAAGAGAGTAGATCAAAAAATCTAGATAGTTTTTGAAACTCAAATAAATCTCATTCTAAAGAAAAAAAAAAACCATCACCATCAAGCAAAAATATATATTTTATAATTTTTTAATTTAATTTATTTTATTTTATTTTTCCTGAAGCTAATTTGGATGTCTCTACACTAACCTCAATTGTACGAGTGCAAAAATGTCTATTTTTAACAAAATCTAAAGGAAAAGTTTTATAAAATTTTCTTTGAAAAAATCGAAAAAGAAATTTAAATAAAAATATAAAATTAGCCACCTTCATCATTGTGTGGATGTTATGAATATAATAAAATCATTAATTTTTCTTCTTCTCTGGAAAGTGAAATGCAAATGATTTTCGTTTAGTGTGGATATGCAAAGTATCTCAGGTCTATAAAAACTGGCATTGTCTTAAATATTTAAGGATGAATTCTGAGGCAATTCATATGGCACGCGAAATGCTACTCAAGAGTCAAATCAGTTTTTTTTTTTAATTTATTTTCTAAAAATTTAAACACAATAATTTCCTCACAAACAAAAAAAATACATCCGCCCTATTAATGTGTTGATAATTAAAAATGAAAATTTCTGCCAAATATTAGTATATTTATGTATTTTGAAGCCAAAGGCAAGAATTTTTAAGTCAATTGAAATTAGTTTTGTTATGACATTTTTAAAATTAAATTTAAATAAAAGAAAAAAAAATATCGAAAGCTTGTTTCTACAGGTCATTTGAACATTTTACAAGCTTGCTGCCAAATTAGCTGCTGACGTTGGACATTTTTTTTCTTGTTTTTCAATTTCATTATTTTCCTAAGGCATGTATACCTACATGATTTTCGAATTACATATCGTCTTAATGCATACCCTGTCGACAGGTGAGCGAATGTTTTACGAAAACTTGACACCTGACATTGAGAATGTGTAATGCGAAATTACGCGGCTGTCTGTATGTAGAAAGAAAAATAATGCATATCGATACAAGGTCGCTCAAAGTGCGATTAATTTTGACAAAGAAATTTAATTATTGTTAACCTCTGAGGTGTTGAAAGACCGTGATCATGAGTGAAAACATGAGTGAGCTTTTATTTAATTTTAATTTAATACGTTAAGAAAAAATAATTTTGTTAAAGAAAAACTAATATGAACTTCAATCTAAAATGCTTTGAGATTAAAGGCTATAAATTGTTAAAACATCTGCAAATGAAAGCTAGTAGTCAATGAAGTCAAAAATTTCCATAGCTTCTAATTTCATTCAACTTTGATGATTTCATTTTTGCAAAATACTTGTTTTTATTCTTTAATTTTAAAATTATATTAAAGGTTGAACGTTTGTATTTTCAAAGTTGCATATACCGTGGTGGCTACATAAATAGCACACATTTTTTTAACTTTGTAACTACCCCTTATTAAATTTAAAAAAAAGGAACCGTTGAAGTTGCAATTTTAACTAACTCTGTTTTAACTCTATCACTGATTTAAAACAGAGTTAGTTAAACCTGCAAATTAAATGTTGCATAACTAATTCCACAAGCTATCAAATTTAATAAAAGATAAAAAATTATAAATAGGTGTCCTATTTCTATGGCCACCACTGTATATATTGCAGTTCATCCATATTTCTGTTGCAATCATAAAACTTAGATGGGTGTTTTTGCATTTAAATATGAGATGAGTCAAAATCATTGTTCCGCCTTAAACTGCAAATTATAAATATTTCATCCAAATTGTTGGTTAACTCAAACCAAAGATTTAATAAAATATGGCCTGTCCGTAGAAGGATTTTAATAAGAGCATTTCTGGTTTTGTTCATGCTTATTAACACAAATGCTGAAAATTTCATTCAAATCATGGAGCTATTTCCGAGAAAGCTAGGTAGTGGACGGGTTCTACTAAAATCCAATTTTTAATCTAGTTTCCGGTCGAAAAGAGCATATTCGTAAAATTTATTGCAAATCATTGAAACCGCTTCAATCATATTATTTAATTTTAATAATTATAAAAATTCAATACAAAAGACCTTGCTTTAGCACGCGCCTCTGCCTTGAGAATATTACAGAATAAAAAAAATGAAAATTCAATTTTCATTTATGAACATACATTATTGGTAGTATATGTATCTATTTTTAAAACACATCTATAAAAATCAAATTAATTCGTCGGCCTGTCTGTCAACAAGGTCGAAATAAAATCGATCTAATTTTAGAATTGTTTTCGTGTTTTATACAAAATTTTATCCAGTTAACGATCAATGTTTGCCTGTAAAAATACATTAAAAAAATGATATTTACATTTACTCTTCCCACGTTGATTACTTAACTTTTATTAAATAATGTTCGTTTAAAAGATACATTTTCACGTTCAAGGCGTGTGCACATTAAGGAAGGAAATTCTTGAATTTTTACCTAATGCCAAATCTTTAGGGCTCGTTACTTGGGTAGTGATACTTATGTACAAAGCTGGGTCACAGTTCAAATTTTGGTTCAGTGGGGTTTAGTGTGATTTTGAGCTATGTAAATGAACGAGATTTTAAATTATCTGTGAAATTGTAGTTTTCAATTAACAAGTGGAATAAATACCTGAGTACGGTTTCGTTTTATTTCGATTTGCTTTCCATAGTTAGACTAGTCTTTCATTTTGTCGTCTAGAACTTCCTTGAAAAATATAGAGCATAGTTATATATTTTAATATAAACGATTAATTGGTTCCTTAAATTTTAATCAAATTTAATTGTTTACGACACAATTGTCTCTGCTATATGAAAAATTCTTTTTTTTTTTTTAAACCGTTTCGATGACAATAATAATACATTTATTTGTTAATAAACATATAAACATAATAAATTAATTTTTTATCTCTAATTTGGAGCTCTTCAACAAATTCATTTGCGTCACATATTTAAATCTAAAAATTTAATATCTTTTCATTTAAAGCAAAAATTAATTAGTACTGGCTGCTGACTGAATGGTTGGTTGAAATACAAATTTAAACAGAATATTTACGTCGCACATTGTTAAGTTACAATTAGAAAATTACGTCAATTTAAATAATAATAAAAGATAATAATATAAATATGGTGTGTCGTAATTTTTTGATAAATAATTTGCCATTCAAAATTGCACATCGTGTGTGTCTATCTCTTGTATTATTTCGTTCCGAATATAAAAGTTATGCGTTTCCTTTTTAAAAACAAATATTTTCTCTTTCATAGTATTTTTTTTTGCACTTGAACTAGATTTTTTGATTAATCTTGACATGGAAGAAAAATAAATTATGTGTCTGTTGACCTAAACGGGTTAATTTTCTTTTTTGGATATTCTCCAGGTTGATTTTTTGTATAGACTTTTTAGGCCTCAAACAAAAAATTCCTTAACAAAATTTTATAAAAAAATAAACCAGTAATTTTTATTTAATAAACTTTGATTACCAATAAATAATAAATAAACTTCAACCAATATTGTAAAAAAAAAATTTATTTTCATAAAAATCTATAAAAATACAAATAAATAAATGGTTCCGCTTCAAGAAAATTGAAATAACAAATAAAAATAGTAGTATGGAAAAAAAACGTCAAAATCGTAGTTGTTAGATTGAGATTTTGTTTTATTCAGCAAAATTCTATATATATAGGTACAATCGACTAAAAACTATAATCTTATTATTAATTACAATATTCACTTGGGTTCAGAAGGGGCGCAACGAATTACTTAAATAAGATGTCTTAATTTAATAAAATAGTTTTTAGTTGAATTTATATGAGTTCGCGAATGGTCTTCATTTAGTTCTATTTTAAACGTCAAAATTTGGCTTGTCCTAAATGTCAAATTATTCTCAATCATTTGGAGAAAAAAATATGAAACCAATCAAAAGCATTTTTTAGTTATTTATTCGAAAATTTTTAAAATTAATTGAAATAATTTTGAAATGTCATAATTTCACCGCTGAATAGTTTCAGTCTATTACCTTTGATATATATATGTATATATTGAGGATACTTAATTTCTACTACCTGTATTTTTTATAGAAAATTATTCAACTTCAATCAATTGTCTCAGAGTGTGTAAAAGTATTTAAAGAATTCTATTTCCAGAAAATAGTGGTTACACCTCAAATCACTACTAAAATATAAGCACTAAAAAAAATACAAACAAACTATCCGCAATTTATTAAGCTATTATAAACAAAACTTTTAAATAGCACACATCTCTTTAAACAAAAGTCATTTTTTAAATTTAACACTTGACTCATTGCGGTATCAATAAAACTAACAGTGATATTATTGTTGTGTATAAGAGGAATTGTTTCACGTGCTGGAATATATATGTATAAGTTCGAAATATTTTATTCTATTTTTAAATAAGTTTTTTTTTGGAAAATTCAATTTTAGAAATATCACTCAGTCCTCAGAAGTTTAATTTTTTTTTGTATTCTTGAGTATTAGAAATGAAAAAAAATCAATTTTGCACATGCCGCTATTGACTTTGTATATTTTTGTACAAATGATTCGCATGAACTTGTTCCTATGTGATAAGAAAAAAAAAAAAAATCATTTAATTCCATATTTGAACTGATGATCTACAAAAAAGAGCTGGGTCCCAAAATTGGAGATGCAACCTGATGTAAAAAATCCGTTAATAACGTTTTTTAATTTGAGTTTATTACAAAAACTCAGAGACAAAATTTAAACCAGGTGAACGAGATAAATAAATTTTGTCGTAACGTACCGTTATTTTTGGCGCTAAGAAAAAAAAAAAATTTCGCCATAAGTAAATCATCAAAAACTATATTTCAAGCTTGGATAAAATCGCTACAGTAGTTTTGGCTGTAGGCCACGGTACGGGCAGACAATCAAAATGCTATCACAGTTTCTAATTCAATAAGTAAGTTATGACAGGTTACTTTTTGCAGTTTATTAAAGTTTTATCGTTGATTTAATAAATCCATTTTAAAAATCTAACGTTTTAAAATGACCTTTTTCCATACAAAAACTTCATTTAAAAATTAAAAAACTTGTTGAATATTTATGAAACCGAACATTAAAAAAAAAAGCGTTATCCTTATATAATCTGTAGCGTTCACCTTGAACACTTTTTAAGGTTTTTTGTTTAAATTTGTATTTATTAACAATTAAACACTTGGCTCCAATTTATATAATTTAAATTTAATGAAGATAAATTAAAATGGAGCTTAACTGATAAATTAGGAACTTCATCAATATGTCTGTACGATAAAAAAACGCTATTTTTTTGTTTATTATCCATTATAAAAACATATTGATGGTTTCATACAAAAATTAAATTTTTATTGCTTTCGATTTTTTTTCAAAAAAAAAAAAACAATAATTTTTCATTGCCAAATGCATTAAGAATACGCTTAATTTATTACTTCAAATACAAAGCATGTGCAAAAATTATCTGCCTTTCGTCAAGCACCATCGTAATAAAAAAAAAAAAATTCAAAATAAAAAAAAATTAAAGCACTGAGATTTAGAAGAAATACAAATTAGCTAAATCCAAGTGTGCAAAATTGGCACACGATCCC
Organism: Syrphus vitripennis; assembly: GCA_958431115.1. Classification (NCBI taxonomy): domain Eukaryota; kingdom Metazoa; phylum Arthropoda; class Insecta; order Diptera; family Syrphidae; genus Syrphus; species Syrphus vitripennis. The sequence continues at coordinate 123,059,980 of OY288108.1, forward strand.
ATTCCCATTTCCCATTCGAGAGTATACAAAAAATATTTAATGCTATATTTCTACAGAAAGACTCGACTTGCCAACCTTTCATCCGGAAAATTTGTATAAATTTTAAAAATTTAATTTCTCAAAAATTTCTCTCACGCTTTGATACACCTAAGCAGAAATCAGCTTGACAACAAATTGTCTTGTTGTTTTTTTTTTCTGTTCGATATAAAGAACAAATAAATTTTAATTTTGACTTCAGACCGAAAGACATAATGGAATCATTATTTTTTCATCTGTCTTAAATTAATTTTTCTATGTTCATAATTTATTTGGATGTTTTTATTGTCGAAGAAAATCCAAAACGACTGACAAGATTTGTTGTTATTTTTTTTTTTCAGACGAACAAGTAAGATATTATATAAAGAATGAGACCAGTCATATTAGACATAAAAACAGCACAATTCTGGAACAATTATTGTTGGTGCTTTGAAAATCGACATGTCCAGCGATAAAATTTTTTGAGGGGCCTCCTCTAAAAAAATCTCCATACTCGAAATTGAAGTGCTATACTAAAAGGTGTTAACACCATTCGTATGAATAACTATGATTTAATATTACATACTTGCAGATGTTATTATCAGCTATACATTTATTTTTCGAAAACTTCAAAAACGTTTTTTTTGCACTTCGACAAATTTTAGAAATGTGTAATAATAAATATCTCTTATTAAAAATTTAAGTAAACAAATTGTTTAAATAAAACAATTTTTTTTTTTCAATAGTCAAATGCGTTCAAACCATATTTTTCGACACTTCATTATTTTGAAGTAGCCATAATTTGCAACTTAGCCCTCGTTTACTTAAAATTGTCATAACATATTTTGTACACAATACCTTAAATTAATAATAATAATATTATATTTCTTAAATTCCAATACATGCACCTGCACCTCTTATTTTCCCACGTTCTCGCACATTCTTATGCCTCCACCAGCACCTAACTTATTTTCCCACATTTTACACTTCCTGTACAAGCTAAGACTGTTCTTACAATAGGTGTCAAATTATATTATAATCCGGTGCCGGTCATATATGTACTCGTATGTGGAGCATTTTACAAGTTTCTCTGGAACCCAAAATGCCCTTTATAGGATTTAATCAACTGAAACAATTTTATTTTGTTTGCCAGAGCTAAGCACATTTAATTAAAAATATTAATGGTCAGTTTCACAGTGAGAGTTTAAACTCTACTTTTGGTTTTAACTGAAGTTCAACAATTAAATAGGTTTCACAGTGTTCATTTAAACGTTGAACTGAGTTCAATCTGTAGTTCAAGTTAAACGAGTGAAAACTATGGCTTGAACTTCGGTTCACCGCGGAGAACCCCTTAAACGCAACCTCTCAAATTTAATTTGACAGCTATGTACCTACCTTTCATAATTTTGTTAATTTTTCATATTTTGTTCTTAGGACCTCTGAAGAACGATAATGAGAGCCACTTTTTAAATTAAATTCTTTTTCAATTGACTCCTATGCTACTAACTTTTATTTCCATTGGACTTTATCAGTCTCTTTGTTTTCAATAACATTTTTATGCTTCACAACAGCTGCATTAAGAGTTCGACGTCCGCGGTAGAAAAATTAAAACTTTTTTTTTGCACAACGATTTTTTTTGAATTTTCCATTTTCTTTATCTTTTTTTTTTAATTTGATTCACCAATGGCTTCCAGGAAGTACCAAACCATACAAAATTTCTTTAAGAATAATCGAATTAGATTTTAAAAACTACAATGCTGCCAACTTAATATGCTTGAACTTCGCTAAATTGATCTTAAGTTCAGTTTGCACGGTAAAACCGAGCGAGTTGAACTTTAGATTTCAACCAAAGTTCAGGTTCAGCTGAACTGTAGTTTAAACTCTAACTGTGAAACTGGCCATAAATTAGTTAAAAATATAGAATATAGAACCAGTGAATGTCATATCTTTCAGTATGCAATATAGAACAGGAATGAACTGAAAAACCATATCTAAATAGTAAGATACCAGCTAAACCGAATATTGAACTCAATGTCCATCAAAATTTCAGACTTGACCGATTCTGATCTATTCAGGCATCAAAAACCCTGTGTAGTTGACATTGCCAAAACAAAATTTTAACATAGATCCAAAATGAGCTTATCAAATTAAAATAGCACTGGCTAATGAAAAATTGACCAATCCTCTTCAATTTTTTGGAAGTATAATAGAAATAATAAAAATTAATTTTTTTTCTGGACTTAACTATTTTCTTAAAAAAAAATGGACGGTTTGATTTTTACACAACAATTTGATTGCGCAAACACATAGATGAAACAAAATGGAATCTTATTTTGATTTTTAAATTTACGGTACCTTCATACAAATATTTCCGCCGATGATTCAATCAATTTCTTTTGATAAAATTTTCTAAGAATCTAACATTTAAATAATGTCAAAAATGTATTCCTTGATTATTTGTATTATCTCATTCTCTATCCTGTTCTGTTCAATATTGTAAACCATTAAATAATGTTTCTTTTGGGTTTTGCATCAAAATTTATTGCATTTTAAGAAGAAATATGAATTTATAGACCTACAATATCTACATGCGTATGCACTTTGAAAATCCAAAAACCTCACAAAAAACATAAACAAATCAAAAGTTGAACATATCGGTTTCTGTAATTTTTTTTATTTTTGTTTTCTTTTTTTCTACTTAAACTGCCATTGCAAAAATATTTAAAACTCTTTCATGTTAGTATTGGCCCATGAATAACAAAAAAAAAAACTATAAATCTACAATTTTATTTGTTTTATTTTGAAAAATTCACCAAAATAAGTTTTTTTTTTCTTCTTCCTATTTAAATTTTTCCCATTGACTGGTAATTACTCTTGTGTTGTTTAATCATATCACGATATTGTTCCATTTCCGTTGATTGACATTTTCCATTTGTATTAAAGAATTAACTATAGCTGAAGTTTTCTGTCATCGACAACAAAACAAAAAAATTATTCAGAATTATTTGTTTTCCTCATGAAAATGCTTAATTTTCATTGTTTATCAATTTTGAAGAAACTAAAAAAACTAATCAATTCAAATTCCCAAAAAAAAATTATTCCATGTATTTAGTGACAACTGTTAGATATACAGTACCGCGAATAATATTGTGTCAAATAAACAAATTCGTTTATCTGAAATTAATGAAATTCAAAATCAAGGCAGGGTTAATCTTACTAAACAGATCTTCCTCCACAAAACAAGTTCGAACCGCGCGCACCACGTCCCAGCGGCGGCGTCGTAATCTTCATTATTGTCGTTTTTGTTGTACCAACTACCTCAAATATTCATTTCTTCACATCAGTCCAACTATGTCTATATTATAAATGAAGCATCCATACGCAAGGGGAAATTTTTAAAAGGCGAAACAGGGGTGTGCATGGTAAAATTTATTTGTAAAATATACAAAATTTGCACACGGCCCGAACATTTGGCTTCTAACTTTTCCCGCTTCTTCGGAAACGCAAAAATACTCTTGTTCTTCTTTTTTCGCTGTTGTTTTTGTTGTTATTGTTAAAATTTAATAATAGGACTTTTATTTTGATTTAAAAAAATATAAATAAATAAATATACACTTTTTTGCGCTCTGATATTATCCTCCATGTCACCCTCTCTGTGTTTCTATGCGTAATCTGATGGTTTTTCAACCAAAAACAAAACACCTTGTTTTTTTTTTAAATATATTTTTTTCAAAAATATATAATAAATAAGACACAAACACTTTCCGTCTCCATGATCTTCACGTTTTTGCCGGCCATATCTCAAAAACAATGTTACACGTGAATTTTCAAAAAAAAAAACAACCTTTGCATTTTCAAAAACAAAAAAAGGCCAGAATCGACCCAATTTAGTTGATACGCAAATTTCCATAAATGATCCCAATGTCGCCGCCGCCGCTGCATTGCATTGGAATCACCCATGTTCAGTGTTCACCCTCGAAATTTCCAATGTCTGTTTAAAAGTGTCATAATCGGAACAAATAAAATCCAATCACCCGGCACCAAACACCTCCTCCTGCAGATTTGTTTTTAAGTGTAGGAGTAGGTATATTTGTTTTTTTTTTTCAGAGACAGCAGTACCGTTTTGGTCTACCAAAGAGTGCGAAAACACAAAAATTATAGATCATTTTTTGTTTTGTTGGTAGTTGAGTATAGTATAAGTGATCTTTTTGAAGATCGATTCAAAAAGACGACGGGCGGTGGGGTTATAATATGTATGCGCTTGTCTACCGATGATGTCGGCGGCGCGAAAAACGAATATTTTTATATTTTGGTAACATACATACATAAACACATACATACACACAGATACAGATTCCATAGATACACACTAAGATCATAATTTTCAAATTTAGCCCCAAAGTTTTGGGATCGCACATAAAAGTGTTTTCAGTTTAAACATTTCGATCAAACGATTTGGATCGTGCTTCTAAATATTATTTAAAAAATACATTCTTCGAAGACCTGTTCAAGTAAGAAAAAAGAAATTCCTTTTTTTTTTTTTAAAATTTTTTCCATTTCGGTTCGGTTCGGTTTGATTTTTTTTTGTACTTTCGAAATATTGAAGACCACGGAAACGGCGGTAGCTGCTGGTTTAAATCAATTTTTCCCGATTCTACATTTGGATTAAATCGCAAAAATACGGAGACAATCGTTCAACGTTCTGATCCTGTTGTTGGTTAATATTGACTTTTTTTAACGAAAAAAAAAAAAACCAACAGTATGGAATTCAATACGACGATCAAAGATGTCACACAGTTGTTATTTTCTAAGATCTAAAACGCCAATCAAATACTTGAAATTTATTTTCATGAAAAACAATCGATATAATCGTCTTCTAAGTTTGAAGCAAATACCTCCAAGCAAATTTGCCATCACATATACAACTTCCAAATAATTCCACAAGGGTTTGTACCTGGGTCTCAAACAACAAACTGCTCCAAAAAAAATCTATTCAAAAATGTGGATTTAAAGGTTTTTTTCTTTCGGTCCATAGTGGCAATCATTTTTGAATTCTAGGACATGGAACTCAACACCTAATTTCAAATTGCTATGGATAAATCTGTATATGTTTAATCTGCCCGGGAGAAAAGATGCTCTTGAGGCGATAAGTTAAAAGAGAACCAACTTATCAGAGGAAATATCGAAATCGCGTACAAGCCCGGCAATTAAATTCGTTATGAACCGTTTCTTTCATTGTCCCAAAACCCAAATAAATTCAGAAAAAATCTCCCTTCACCTGTTTAATAATTTTTTTTTTCGTCTACTTCCAATTTCCAAATCAACATTTCCAAACCAATCGTTTAAAATAACAGCATTCTTTTTTTATTTCAACTCTTCATTTTTGTATCATTCAATAATTAATATATTTATTTTTGTTTCTTCTTGCAGGTCAATTCAGGCTCCCATCATCATCAAGCAGTTGTTACGGATTACGCCAAACCAAACAAAGGCATATCCCATCTAACTCAAACAGAAATCACTGAAACTTCTACTATCGTAGAAGATATTCATCCATCACCACCACCACTACCAGCGGCTAATAATATAGTTGGAGGCGATCAGTTAGATTCTATGCTTGGTAGTTTACAAGCAAATATGTCTCGTCAAGGTGTCAATACTGTTCAAAAGGGCTGCTGCAATGCCTGTGAAAAACCAATTGTTGGTCAAGTAATTACAGCTTTGGGTAAAACTTGGCATCCAGAGCATTTTACATGCAACCATTGTAGCCAGGAATTGGGTACACGTAATTTCTTTGAACGTGAAGGCTTTCCATACTGCGAGCCAGATTATCATAATTTGTTTAGCCCACGTTGTGCCTATTGTAATGGTGCTATTTTGGATGTAAATATATATTTTTTTATAATATCTATTTTTAGAAAGAAAAATATCATTTTAATTTTTTTTTTTTTTATAGAAATGTGTCACAGCTTTGGACAAAACCTGGCATACAGAACATTTCTTCTGTGCCCAATGTGGACAGCAATTTGGTGAAGATGGTTTCCATGAGCGTGATGGCAAGCCATATTGTCGCACCGACTACTATGAGATGTTTGCACCCAAGTGCAATGGATGCAACCGGGCAATTATGGAGAATTATATCTCAGCCTTGAACTCGCAATGGCATCCAGATTGTTTTGTTTGCAGGGTAAGTATATCCACGCGTGTGGATTTATATTTGATTTATTTTTCTATAATTTTCTTCTTTTTTTATTTCAAAAAAAAAAAACTTATTTTAGGATTGCAAAAAAGCCGTTCGGGGCAAGTCTTTCTACGCCATGGAAGGCAAACCCGTTTGCCCATCATGTGTGGGTGTGGATGAAGAGGAATAGGATTATATTTTAAACTTAGCTCTTTTCTCTTTGATGTGAATCGTATGACTTGTATACGATTTGTTTTTCTTTTTTTTTATAATATAAATTTTCTTATGACGCGATTCGATTGGAATCGATTGTCCTCTTCCTCTTTTGTCGGCACCTACCAACAGTTCCTAGATGTTAGCACCAAATAATGATCATGGCCTGGCCGATTGCTTTTAAACTCTTAGCAGTCTTATTCTGTTATCTGAGAGGATTCAATTGTTATTCGATGCACCTATGCGCTCTTAATTTGGTTTGTGAATTCGAATCGTCTAGAGCAGGGTGAATTGATTAATTTGTTGTATCCATACGGATGAGAACAGAATGACACTGTAGATCTAACTAATTGTGCTCGATTTTGTGAGCCTTAAAAGAGAAAAGAGTCAATGAAAGCAGATCTGTGCCTTGGCAAAAAAAAAAAAAACAGCAACAAAAACTATGGTCTCTGTCCTATATGCCCCTTGAAATTGTTTATTTTCTGTTTCAGCAAAATGATATTTAATTAGATATCATTTCTTCTATTAAGTTATTTAATCTAAAAACATAAAATTTGACACTAAAACAAATTACAAACAAATTGGAAAAATGCACTAAAACTTATTGTTAGGTTATAAGAATTTATTATTATTATTAACTATTAGGGTTTTATTATTGTTAACTTGTAAATTTATATATTTATTTATAATAAATAAAAAAAAAAAATAAAAAAAAAACAAACAAAAAACCAAAAACCAAAAAAAAAACAAAAACACCACCACAACAACAAACATCACTTAGCTTAGGAATGTTTTCGGACAAATCTTTTAATCAGAAGATTCTGTCTTGGAAATATTTAGTAGGATCAGTTAGTTTGAGGCAGTTCGATGCCTAATGTCTGTTGTTCTGCTAGGATCTCTTTTAGAAAAGGATAATCTTTTCTCTTGGGACTTTCAGTTCTATAGGATAGAGACTATTTCTTTCCTTAAAACTGAAAATCTCTAGAGACAAAATTTCCCCTTCGTGAAGAGGTCTGGGCAATGTGCGAGATGACATTGTCTTTTGCAGAAAAACAGGTGGCATTGGCATTGACTGTCTTGAAGGGTGGTGTTCAACGACTCCGCGCGGGCCGTGCTGTTCCACCGGCAAGTTGTCGGGTGTTGTAGGTCAGTGTTAGACGTCTATAGGTTTGTACATGCTTATAGATACCTCAGGAGTCATTGACCTTGGTTTTTTTTTGTAAGTTCTCGAGCTAGTTTTGTTTATATTTGTTGTTTAAAGTCAAGGTTATATTCAAAAATTATGACGAGGTAATTGCAGTATTTTCGATGCTGGATAAATGCCAGATATATTTAAATAGTTGAGTTGATTTATGTCTGTGGTCAAGTGGGGACAGATTTGGCTTCTGAAAAATCTGATTATTAAATCTGCGGTACTTAAGAAAAAACCGAGATGTCATAAAATAAATTTTGTTTTAAATTTCTGTTTTTTGAAGAATTTAGAATTTTTTGAAGTATGTATATTCTTTTAGATTTTAAATTCGCATTTAGTTTCTCTTCAATAGAAGGTCTCAATCTCAACGATGAGATATGTCCATGTATAGTTTATGGGTAAATATAAACATCAAGTTTACCCTGCTTCTATTATTTCAATTATTTTAAATATCCATTCGGAAATAATCTTTATATTAAATGTAAACACTTTTTTGTGCCTACTTTTTTAGTTGACTTTGTAGAATCTCGACCACTGGGCGATAATAGTTCCTACTACTACATGGTAATAGTTTAAAGAGCACAGCAGCAGTATCTGTATTTGACTCTGTTTGTGTATTTTTTCTTCTTCTATGTCGTTCCATTTGATTAATCCAGGAGTTTATTGCTTTTAATAAAAAGTCACAAAGCATTTCAATATTGTTGGAACTAGGGTTAAGTCAAAATTCAATTATGTTATCGATTATGCGTTGCAATACAACAATGGTCTAAAGTTTGATTTAGATTTGGTGTTACAATTAGTTCAACATCGTACAAAGTATTCAATTTGTTTCATTTAAATTAAAAATAAGAAATCATGCTTTCATGCTCTAATGCTTTCATGATCTAATTAATTATGATATTATTCAATTTGAAGGCCATTTATTTGAAAGTTTCTTTTTAAGGTTTTGCTGCCTTCTTAATTTGAAATAGATAAGCTGATAGACATAATTTCAATTTAGTTTTATAAAACATTTATGTTAACGATAAGCTTAAAATTTATTAAAATCTATAAGACAAATTAATAATAATATAAATTGTTGACTGTTTCGTTAGATATTATTTAGATAGCAGTCTTGATCTGATTCTACATAATTTAAGCAAAACTTAAATAATATAAAGTAAACACAGTGACTTCCTTCAACTCTAATTCCACGAGATATCAAAAATGTTCGACCCAGATTTCTCCGAAAGTAAAGAGATTTCATTATGACTTGTTTATTTTCCATAAATCAGTTATATATAGGTATAAACACTTAAATTTGACGTTCACATTTTTTTGTTAAAAAAAAAAAATATTTCAAATGATACATGCTTAGCTTATTATGTCCACTTTTTTCAGCTTTTCGTTCCATAATGTGTCCTTATAGAACCTGTAGAGAAATGAGAGTTTTAAATATTTTTTTTAAGCCCTACACTTGGCGAACCAACTAGCCTACAATTTTTGTCTGGTATTAGATTTAATTTAGTTCAGTAGCCATTCAAGAAAGCGTAAATTTTTTCGGATATCCAAATTTTTTTATAATCCTCGTGATGTGGATTGTCTACATAAGCTTGTTTTCATCAAAATTGGTAAAAAAAAAACCAACATCTTAGTGTTTGGTGTCATTTCAAAGGTTATACACTCAAATTTAGAAGTTTATTGTCAATATAAAGAGCGAAAATGTATCGAAAAAAATGTGGTTCCTTTTTTGTCGAAATTAATTTTTTTTTTTCTCTAAAAAAATATTGATCCAGATTTACATAATTCAACGTAATATCACATCTCAATTCTTAAAATTGTGTAGGCAATTGTGCTTATGGGCATAGTAGCTTTAAGACCTTTGATCAAAAGAATAATGGGTTGTTCTATTCAAGTGGCACGTGGTGTATATTCATTTTCTAAACGAAAAATATCAATTTTTTTGTAGATTAGGAATATTTTGATATTTTTTTTTTGTCTACAAAGAAATAAATTAGCTTCAATACATCTTCTATTTATAAAAAATATATGTAATCATCACCAATTAAAATGGTCTTGATGTTTCAAGCTCTCAAGATTAATTCCTGCCAAACAAAATTACAAAAAAAAATCACCCAGGACAATTAATTTATCATAATTTTTCAACAGACGTAACACAAAAAACTAATGTTAAAAAAGTTAATTTTGTTTTTTCAGTGAAAATTTATAGCGCACTTAAATGCGGAAGATTTAAATAAACTGTCTCGTAAAGTCTTTGTTTTTGATATTAGAAATGAAACAAAAATATTGTATTTATCTATTTTAGAAGGCATTTTTATATTTTTTTAATATCTATGTTTTCCTCGAACTGTTATTGATTTTGGAAACATTCCAAAAGTATCATTTTCACTAGACTAAATGACGTCTGTGTCTTGTTTTTCTGTTAAAAAAATGTTTTAATATTTTTTTAGTACCTAATTGTTCAACTTATGTGTAAATAAATATGTACATACATAATGCACGTACATTTTTCTGAAAAAATATTGTAAATACTTTCACTTGGCATTTATTGCTGATAAAATAAATCTGACAATTTGTTTAACGTTTGGTAACAATTATATGTAGCTGGTATTTTCTTGGCAAGAATTCAAAAGGAAAAATATAAAACCAATTTCCTTAACAACAAAATAATTAGAAAAATGAACTCACGTGATGTTGGTGTGTTGATGTTCATTACTTTGAAATTTTAAAATATTTGATTCAGATTTTAGAACTTTTTAATTAAAATTTTAATTTCTTCTTTCTTTCTTTCAGGATTGTCGTCGACCCTTCCAAGGTGGTTCATTCTTTGACCATGAAGGTCTCCCCTATTGCGAGACTCATTACCATGCGAAACGTGGTTCTCTGTGTGCTGGCTGCTCGAAACCAATTACTGGACGTTGTATCACTGCAATGTTCAAGAAATTCCATCCCGAACATTTCGTGTGTGCTTTTTGTTTAAAACAACTGAATAAGGGAACTTTCAAGGAACAGAATGATAAACCTTACTGCCATGCTTGCTTTGATAAAATATTTGGTTGAAACTAAAAAATCCAAATAGGAAATGAAACTACAGTTATAAATTTGTACTAAAAAAATAAAATTAAAAAAAAAGCAAATTAATAACAATATTAAAAATATAAAATTCAAGTCAACAATTTATAAATACATGTCAATGTTACTTGTTTATTGAAAAAAAAAAATTAAAAATAACGTTATGCTGTATAACATATAAAACATTATTATTAATATTTAAACTTCCGATTAGTGCCAATCAACATATAAACAAGAATATTAATGTGACTATAAACAAAAAAAGCAATTGTTCGTAAAATTCAAACGATATACAAAAGTCCAATCTAGAATGTGTTATAGAATAATTTATTACATATATAGTTTTGCCTGTTACTCATTTTATTGTACTTTGTTCTTAACACACACATTGAATATTTTATTTTTATAAAATATATAACTATTGCTAAAAGAATGTTTTGCTAAATAAATTTTTATCGCATTTGTTTGTATTTTCGTTTCTATAAATGTTTCCCTTTTTTGTAACTATTAATAATAAAATTTTATTTACGATTAAAAATATTTTATGATTCATAACTATTTTGCAATAAAAATAAAAAATTATATTTTTACAAAAAAATTATTTTTTCTTTCATTAGATTTATTAAGCTCAGCTTGAGGCAACTCATTGGAGGAACTAGATCTGCTACTTTGCCCCGTTTGGGCGGGAGGGGCAATTTTATGAAAAGAGTAGAGTTTCAAACATAAAATTCGAGAAAAAAAATACAAAAAAAAAGTTAAAAGTGTAATTTCTCAAAATCATAAAATTAAATTTTTTTATAAAATTCGGTGGTCTTATAAGTTCCTAATCAAAAACTGAAAACTAGATTATTTTATGACTTGAAGTTTTTGAGAAAATTGAAAATTACTAATTACTTTTTTATGAGAGTATGCTTTTCATACAAAGCATCCATGTATGAACTTATTGCCTGAACCATCCGTTAAAATTACACCATAAAATGTTATATGATCAAGGCAACAGGAAAGGTGCTAAAACATTTGTATAAGAATTTCGAATAAAATTCATCTATTATTGTTAAATTTCGATTTTTTTTGTAAGCATGTTATTTTTTTATATTTTTTTTTTTTTTAGAAAAAATGGTTTTGTAGGCAAATATGGTATCGGTGTTTTTTTCTTTTTCGACATTTAGTACTACTGTGTTTTTTGATAAGATTGAAATACTATACATGTTTGAAAATTCTTTGAAAACCGCAAAATCACTTATGTTTATCCACACACACTACGTGGAGCAACAAGCTAGAAACTAATTATGTAATATAATAGTGAGATAGTGATTGGATAATGGTAAGTGGATCAATTTTCACTTGGCACTTTTTGGCGATATTTTCCACAAATAATTTTTTGCAATTTTTTTTGCACTTTTTTTTAACCATTAATTTTTCTCGTATATTTGTACCTATGTATATTACTTTATTGACGAATTTTTATTTTCGAGCTTCAAAAAATTTCCATTTTGTTCACCCTGAGTATTTTTTGACGAATTATTATTTTTTTCGATATAACATTTTTTTTCCAATTTAGTTTTTCCAATTTTTTTTCTCGCGTTTCCAAAAAATGTCCACTAGTTTGTTCCCTGAAAATTTTTTTATGACCAAATTTTTTGACATATTTTTCTTATACACAATTTTTTTTGGTTTTTCCGATTTATTTTTTTGAAAATGTTCATCATTTGCATATAACTTTTGCCAACAAAGCTCTTGAGGGAAATGCATTTACTTATTTATATTTTGTTACGCAGTGTACCTGCTCCGTGATGGAGCGAGGGAGTTACATTATGTAAAGGTTGACTAAGTAAAGCAAAAGTTAAAAAAAAAAATAAAATAAAAGCTATTTCGAATCAATAATTCAACATGTCCTATTAAATAGTGCTAATCAGTAGCTTACAAGTGTTGTTCTTTCGATTCTTCATAGGGGATTTGTTACATTGTACACACCTCTTCCTAGTGTTCGGATTTACAATATTGTGGGAAGACATTTTTTTTCTGTTTTTGAATATAACAATTTCGTCTCTGAAAGGAGGTTAAACTATTAATTTTTTGCAATTTATTCGAAAACTATGTATAAGTTTGTTTGGAAAAGTTAAAGGTACGATTTTTTCTTTATGATACCTATTTACCTACACAAAATAAGATTGTGAGATTTTTTTCGTACAGTCAAAATATGTACATAGGTTGAGAAAAATAGTCAAAAACATCGGGTGTAGCACCTTTCACCTTTTTTTTTAATAAAGTTTTGTATGTAAGTCACATTTTTCAAAGTTTATGTACATATGTAGGTATATCAAAATAACCTTATTTTTTTATAAAAACGAAGTTTTTCGGGTGCGGGTGTAAAAAAAATACACCATCTTGAAAAAGATCACAATATAGGCATCATTTCCCTGGACTAAAATTCTATACAACCAAAAAAAAAATAAAAATTGATGATAATCACATATTCTTTCTCCTTGCCAAATTCTGTTATTTGCATAAAGTCAACATTAAGATTCATTCACAATAAGACTCAAAATAATTCTCTACTTTATCTCCTGTATATGCGCCAATTTATTTGTTTTGTTTTTACCTTTTCCATGGGAATCCAAAACCAAAACAAAAAACGAAAACAAAATCACGCGCACATGGTACGAAATAACCTGTTTAGGCGTATGACGTGGATTTGGATGTCATGTGCAACTTTACACCGGTTTCAGAATAGTCCACAAAGACCGGGCGACTTGGGCTCGAACATAATAAATGAGTGCAAAAACTTCTAACCATTGTGCATATTGTTGTGTAACACAATTCAGTTTCTGTTTCTATACCTTCATATACTTCCTACCTCCCAGAAAAATTACCTCGTACGGCTCTTTTAGGTATCAATATTTATCTTTTTCAATACGTTTTGGAGTTTTTTTTTCTAACTTTAAAAAGTTGAAAGTTAAAGTTAACTGACAGTGTTTCAAATTCTTACTTATATTTAATTTTTTTTAATATTGTGAACTATCAAAAAAAAAATTATTAGGGTTATTTTTGAAAGGCTGTAACTTTGAAAACTTTGATATACATTTTTTTTAGATTATGTAGCACACCGTAAGCGTACTTTGAAATTACAGCAAGTATGTATGTGCAACGCAGTCGTTCATTTTATTTTAAAGTTCGGCAAAAGTGTATAATTTTGTTGCCTAAAATTTGTTTCTATAAGGCATATTTGGTACAGCTCTTACAATCAAATGAGTTAAAATTTCCACTTTTGATATGAGGCAGCTCTGGTTATTATCAGTGGACCGAAGCGTATAGTGACTGAGGAATTTTTCTGATGTATGTATATTCTTATGAAAAATATTAAGATAACTCAACTATATTTCGTCAGAATTCACACAAAAAATCACGAATTCGTCAGAACAGTAACAGATGTGTCATTTAAATATTAGTCCAGTTAACTAAGAAGGTCGGAAAGTTCTAAATATTTGATATGTTGTCAGGCTTAGTAAGAAGAAGAAAAAACTAATTTCCAGAACAACGCTGCCTTCACCATTCTGGAAAAACCATACAATTTTTTGGTACTTTTTGCACGCAAAAGCACTTTAACGAGAAAAAAACATGAGCCAACTTGTAGAAAATATTTTTTTTTACAAATATGACGTTGCTAGTTTTTTTGTGCAACGCAAAGCTTCAAAAAAATTTCGTACTTTTTTAACTTATGCATATTATATTTAAACTGGATGGCGTCGGCTCGAAAGCGGGATAGGTAGATAGACTTGTTGAAAGAGGCCCCGGTTGTCGAGCCGATGATAATGATATTATTATTTAGCTAATTTGTTAAGGTACAAACGTACACGATGGCACACAGGAGTGGAACTAAGCCCCCCCCCCCAAGAATCAAACATGTTGCTATGATTTTTCGTCGTCACGAATGTTTCGTATCGGTTTCACATTAGTTTGGGGAAGCCTTAATCCTCCTTATTTGAGTTCCATTTATTGGAGTAAAATTAGCCGCGTTTTACTATCGACCAAGATGCATATGGATCATCCAGATCCTACAAACTAATTCTTGGATCTTGAAATAGATCCAGATAGAAGGCAGGATCCTAAATTGTTTTTCTATTGCGTGTCCCGATAACAGATAATAAAACACAGCTATTATTTTTTTTTAGTTTTCACCAGAATTGATGGCAGCACATAATGAGAATGACGCATTATAACTGTTCTAATTTTAGTTAGCTTGAATAAAACTTTTTTTTTAAAACCAATACACGAACTTTAGTCAATATACGAAGGCGTAACGTATATAATAGCAACAGTAATGTGGTTAACATAAAAAATGTTTAGTTTGTGATGGAATAAGCATAGGTTCTAGGCAATAACAAAAAAATGACTAAGTAGTAAGTACTCTTCCGAAACAGCAAAACGACACTCGGTCGAACGTTCCATATATGTATAGGTACCTACTAACCAGCCTTACATGCTTCATCAGTTAGTTCAGTCATCAGTAGATACAGAAACTTTGCCGGTTCTGGAGGGCTTAAAATTTGATTGGATTCTTTTCGTCTCCGTTTATTTTCGTTAGTTTTTTATTATTTTTTTTCGCGTATTGCCCTTGTGTACTTTATTTATTTAGTCATAGCTTGATATATTTTATATCTAATTCAATTTTCTAGATAAAGTTTTAAAACACGGACAATCAAAATTAATGTGATACTATTATACCAATATAGGTACCTACTTGTTGCAAATCATTTTTAATATCAACCTGGCTCTAGGTATACCTTAAGCAATATACATAATTTATTATTATATACATATGAATGTTTTGTGCTTTAAATTGTGCCGTGTCCGAGTGAGGCATTCAACCTAAGTGCTTTATTGATTTGTATCTTTTTTTATCTATTCTAGTTAATATGTAGATAGTTTCTGAGTGCGTTCGAGCTGTCTTCATGTTTGTTTAATTTAGATAGTATTCAAACGTCTGCGAGGCTTTACAAATCGAAGTTGTCAATAAAAGTCCTTATTACCTAAGCTTTAGTGTGGTTCTCATTGTTTACGGTAACGGTACGGTGTGTTGAAAACTTCGAAACACAAACTTCGAAACTGTAAAATAGTCATTTGAACATTTTTTTAAAAGAATTCTATAGAAGTGACGTGAAAAATAAAATTAAATTCGAATTTTTTGCCATACTATTGTGATTGTTATATTTATTAAATCATTGTGAATGAACTACGGAGGAAAACTACCGTAGAGTAGAATTACACAGGTTACAATAGCTACAATCAATCATCGTTATTTATTCTGATTTGACAAGCAAGTGTGACGTGTGGCGGGAAACGAACGGTATAATAGAGCAGATAATGTAATTTTTAAAATTTAAATTTTTAGCATTAAGTGTAGCTGCAATAGTTGTTGTAGCACTATTTTTATCTTATTAATGCGGGAGAACTAAAGAATCGTTTAAAGTGACGTAATTGTGAATGTAATTGACAGTTTTGATGAGGTGTCATGTGATGTAGGGGGAGAAAAGAGAGGTTTACAAAAGACTCATTGATGGCGATTATGTGGGAGGTTATGATGGGCAATGTTTTCTTTTGCCATTTGTAAAGTAGGTGTCTCATTTCCTGGATTGCTTGCTTTTTTAAAGGAGGGTGTCAATAAAGATTGTTGATAAGAAAAGAAAGAGGTACCTATTCTTAGTTGAATGCGAAAAAAATTGTAAGTTATTTGGTGCTCTGCCAATCCCTTGTGATGTGTGTAAGGAAAATAAAAAAAATGATATCTAACATGAATGTAGATATACATAAGCAAAATGTTTTCTTTTTTTTATTGCAGAAGATCAGGCAAATATTAATTAAGTTAAGAAGCCTTCGTACTTACATACATAAGGGTGAATCTATGCTCGTATAGCTATAATACAGAGAGAAGGCAGTTAAATTGTTGTTTTTTTTTAATTAATGTTATCTACGAAGAATTAGGTCATTTTCAAATAAACTGAAACTCTTCGACATTTTAGATAATTATGTTCGTATACTTTGCAAAACTAAAATTTCACCAATTTTAGTTCAATTTGATTTTTATTGAACTTTGACAGAATTTTAAAGTGATTGATAGAAATTGGATTAATTAAGCCGTCAGAGGTGTAGGAATTCTTTCAATAAGTTACAGATATTACTTAATAGGGGTATTTAAGCAAACGCGGAAACTGGTAAAATGGTTAAGTAGGTATACCAGAAGACATAAAAATGATTATATGTAGGGGTATAAAGGATTTATTGAGGAAACAGGAAAATTTGAGGAGAAAGGGGAAAATAAATCCAGAGAAAAAAAGGAGAACGAAGGTTTTATTCAAACTAATTAATTCTTTTTTATTTTGGGTTGTGATTAAAAAAAATAAGACAATCTCTATCTCTATTTTATTCAGTTTGGCTTTAAATTTTCATTTTAAAATAAAATTGATTGGTAGCAGTCAGTTTTTTTTGTTTATGACGCTAAGGCGAATTTCTTTTTTGTATTAGGAATAACAGAAAAGAACAAAAGAGTAGATACTAAAAAAATTAATTGTACCATTATAATAAGCCTCACTCCATCACTAGATATAGGGGGACACCTAACGAATTCTTGATACGCCACTGACTTTAAAAATATTTTTTGCATATTATCCAATAATTGACCGTCCACATGCCTGTATATAATTCTTGATTAGAATCAATTGGTACAACTTGTAATAAAGGGTCATTCATTTTCCAGATTCGAAAGTAAAGCTGAATAAAACACACACCAGTGATACATTTTTGATGAAAGTTTAGACATTGCCATGGCCGTCTTGGGAAGATTTGCAGCATGCGACATCTTCGGCCATAACTTGAGGAGTTATGGGTCAAGTGTTCAGGGATTATTCGCGTAAACACGATCTTGGTGGCCAATTGTCGTCGCCAAAACGTGAAATTACGCATACTGGAAACTTTTATGCATTAAAGCCGAAAGTCGTATTGTCATCATCATCACGTATAATGCCCGAAAAGTACCTACGTGATGTGTTTGAATCAATATTTCACTTCGATTGTTAAGCGATCTACTCGTATTATCGTAAATGTCCAAAATTCAACTAATGTTATGACACTTAAGATGACATCTGAGTTTGACAGGTATCAAATGCCAGCGCTACCAACTTGAAACTACGAAATGAATGACCCTGTACTATGGTACCTATTTAGAAACCTTTATATGTAAATTACTTTTATCGATTTTATATCTTGCACGCAATATATAGATACCATCTAAAATAAATCTGGAATATTCCATAGACCTAAAATGTATTCAAATTAATACGAAAATCATGATAGCATGTTGACCATTCAGTCACTGGAGCATTAATAGGTTTGTTCGTTGAGCCCTGAAGTCACCCTGGGGTCGCCCTAAAGCGTTTTTTGAAAAACCTGAACTCACCCTGACATTGAAATTCTGTGTTTTTTGAGACCTGGGGTCGCCCTGAACTCGCCCTGAAGTAGAACTAGGTTTTTTGCTGGGGCGAGTTGAGGTAAAGAATAAATTGTCAAAGTGACACGAATTCGAAGCATTTGTTTTGCTGTGGATTTACGTGTTGCAGGTATTGTTTATTATTTAAGTACAAATAAATCGAAAAAATAAATTTAATACAACAATAATAGAAGTAGAAATGAAAATATTTGATGTTGTTGACTGTGCAACGGGTGAATCCGTACAAATTTCAATTTAAACTATTACAGCACAGAGTATACATTTCTGGTTTGAATGTAAAAGAAACAATTGACAACCCTGAAGTGTTTTTTGAGAATTGAAAAACCCAAGTTTTTTTGACAACTCTTGGGGTTGTCAAGAAAACCTGGGTCAACCCTGGGTAAAGTTCAACGAACAAACCTAATAACTGCTCCTTTTATGTGATTTTGTTTATGTACCTACATATATGCATAGTCAAGGTTACAAAATGTTGGCAATGAAATTGAATGTACTTCTAAAAAAAAAGGATACACAAGACAAAATTTGAATATGATTTCACTTTAGGGAGTTCAAAGCAACAGGATGTTGACATATACTAATAGAGCAGGGAATATATTGTTCGCTTGAGTTGGTTTTAGCAAGTTATAAAGGAGAAAGTAAAAATCGATTTATGCGAGTGAGGCAAAAGCGGGAAAGGCACAAACGCAATAAATCATCGTTATTGCCCAATAAAAAAATAAACTGATAATAATTGCCGAAATTAAAAGTTTTTAATTAATAAATAGTTCTTCGGACGAGAGGCTTTATTTGAAAATTAATAATGCAATTCAAAACTCACCTTGAATGCTTCGCATCAAATTGCATTGAGCGTGGTCACCGGGAAACTTATCTTAAAGTCATTATTAAAGAAATTTGAGCTCAAAATAGAAAATGCCATTTTATGTATCATAGAAACAAGATGTTTTGAAGAAACAAATTAAAAATCATTAGGGACGTTTTTTCAAAAAAAAAATTGTTTATTAAAATACATATATGTATACAGGTATTAAATAATATTATATAAAAATTTAGTATTTACAGCCTGAGAAAAAAGGCATAATTTTGTAAAAAAACGCTATTTAAAATGTTTGCTCTACCAACCATTTCATACAACTTATTCAGAATTTAGAACTACCTATCATTTTTTAGGGTAAAACATTTCCATTTCCCATATAAATCATAATAAAAATCCAATTAATATCAATTAAATTCATCTTACAGTAGCGATGTACATATATAGGTATATACATACATAAGTACAAAGTTGAACTTGATTGACATTGAAAGAAAACTATGCTGTGAGTTAAATTACGGCTCCTACGGCGAAACTAATAAAATGCACGACTGGGTGGCACGTACGTGCTCCCTTGTGCTATCACATCGTTTTTAAGTTTAAGTGTAAAACAATAATTAAAACGAAATAAAGAAATCTATCTATCTAAAACAATAATTTATCATAAAATACAAATGTGAAACTTTATTTCATGACATCCGAGCAAACATGTTTAGTTGAAGCTTCATGTTAGATCTCTTTTAGGCTAAGTATTTTGAGCGATATTTCATTTTATTTTGGAAAAAAAAAATTTTAACACATATGGGAGGAACCGTTAAGAATGCCTTAATTTCAATTTTGTGTTTTGAAATAGGCCGTACCTACTTATTGTAATATACTCAAAAAAATTTATCAAAATTACCGTTACCGATTTTGACAAATTTGAAATTTATGAATACGATTTTTGAACATTAAAGTATTGAAGATAGCATTTAAAAAGCGTTTTGTACTAAATTTAAAAAATACGGTACCTCTCGCATTTTTTATCTTTACTTCATTTTTTTTTTCAAAACAACCGTCGGAGCTGTCGAGAAAATCAAAACTCACGCTATAGTACCAATAGTAGAAATTAAAAAGCTTGGTGACCTAACGAGGTATAGTGTTTTATTTCTACATACCTAAATTATTTGTAACGAATCTACTTGTTTTTTTTTATGATTAAACATTTGTGATAAAAATAGAAAATTACATTTTATTCATGTTATTTCACGATAAAAATATACAAAACAAAACAATGCCGCTAAGAACGTGTTTCTGAAATATTTCAAACATTTTTATTGTTATTCTAGTTATTAAAAAAAATGCTTACTGATTATGGTATGATCAACTTAACTAAAGTCGTGTTGTAAGAACAATAAAATTTATAATTCCCGGTAGGGCCTTTGAAAAATTACCCTTATCATTTTGAAAAAAAAAAAATTACTTTAAAGTTTAAACAAAAAAATGCTTACACGTTTTTATCTTGTTTTTAGTTTACATACATTTGACGGATTTTATCTAGGTACTTAAAATTTAAGTACCTACCTACTTAAGTAAATCAAATTTAATTATTTAATCAAACCCATAAATCCATAAAATATTGTAGAAATATTGATTTTCATCATAAGAGGGTGATATCGCATCTATGTAGGTACAAGTAGATGGTACAAACATACATAATGTACGTTATATGTACCTATATACGTAATCAGCTCCACCCGCTTTCACACGAGAAGCTATGCCTAACAATATAGATTATAATAAAGCGTTGTTTCCATTGTGATTGGGCTTCTAAAGATTGGAAAATTGTGAATTTACAGAGGGTAATTTGCTTGTATAATGTAAATATGTATATTATGAAAGACAATGATTTTTCATCTACAAAAAAAAAACTTTTTCAAAAAATGCCGAAAAAAAATTATCAAATAAATGTTAAAAATAATCGACAAAAAAATTGTAAACAACCAATTGGAAAAAATAAATTGTAGGAAAAAAGTTTGTCGACAAAAAAAAATTTTCAAAAAATAACGGTCGAAATAAATTTTGGCAAAAACAAATTTGTCATTTGAAATTGAACCATTCATTCAGTCCATCAAGCCATAAAACCGTCGGTCGGTCCATCATTCACTCAGTGCTGTACGTTTTTCTTTGGAAGTGGCTAAGTACTTGCGAGTAGATGAAAATTAAAATCTAGTTTTTTTAGAGTAAAGGGAAATTATACAGTCGTTTAACCCAGATTAAAAAATTAATCCAGGAACCATGCCAATTGTTAGCAGCAATAATTAAAAAAGTTCTGTTTATGAGCCCCCGAAAGCTTTAAGCCCAGTTGGTGTATTTTGGGCATCCAGAGTTGGTTTTTCAAGCCACATGAAGTAAACCCCAAACTTAGGTTTTATTTCCATGAGTTTTGACAGCAAATTGTGAGAATTATATCTTAATACATGGATAGCAAAATAAGTGCTGGGCCGATCGAAAAATAGGAACACCCTAATTCCATAAAAAAATATTTCTAGGGTTTGTGTTTAAGAATGAAAAAATTAAATAATTCACTCATTCATAATTTTGGAAAGTCCATCGAATTTTATAAAACTTTTGTATCTATAGATAAGGAATTTAATTAGAGAATAGATAAGTATTTGAATTTTAAAGTGAGTCATTTGTTTGCTATGAGCTTTTATTTGATTTTGAGGAAATGCCAAAAAAAACTTATCTTCAAATCAAGAAGATAAAAGAGTTCTTATTTACAAAAGAAATACTTTTTACAAAAGAATGTGTTACCTTAGTTCTGTAAAAGTAGTTTTCTTTCCACCATTTTTTTAAGAACTTATTTTGAATAAAATTCACACTAATATTTTGAATTTTAATTTCATAAGCATTTTCTGTCCTGTTATACTATAAATTAAGGTTCTGCAGACTGAAATCATCTGTTTAACTTATGTATTTTCATTGATATCACAACCATGTCTAATCTTTTACTTCAATGGACTATTTACAGATTTAAAATGGGATCCCGAACTGACACATCATTCATTCCAGACCTGCCAGCGGGTCCGTTATGCGTTTACAGAAAACGTTCCAAATTCGACTGGAAGCGATTGCGGTTAATTTTTGAAAATGAAAATAATTTAAGAATAAAGGTAAAGTAATATTTTTAAAATTTGAATACATGCACATAAGGGTGGCCCTTATAGGTATTTTGAATTTTTTAATTGAAAATAAGTTAAGAAAAAATAGTTTAGAAGAAACAAATCTGTAAATCTGTATTCCAAATACAGGTAGATTTTATAAGTTTCCTCGACTTTTAATAAATTCGATTTTTTGATTTAATTTTTCTAAAAAGGACATGGTATCCAGTGATCGCCAAAAAAATTAAATGCTCCAAAAGATCTCAGGAACTTATTAAAATACCATGGATTGGAAAACAAAAAATTACAAAAAAAAAATGCCGTAAAATTATAATAAAATTTATTTTTTGAATAGTCTTTAAAAATTAACATACCTATGCAATAGTATTAATAATATAATAGATTGATGCCAATCCGTCTAGCCCATTATGAGGTTCTTTCAGGTTCTTAATATTTATTAAAAAAAAAAAAATTAACGTGGAGAGTACGATAACTTGGGTGCCGAAAATTGTAGAGGGGTCCAAAACAAGCATTTTTTACTATGGGAGGGGGCGTCTATCTTGCCCCGTTTTGGCAGAAGGGCAATTTTATGAAAAGAGTACTAAAAGTGGAAAAAAAAATCATTAAAAAATAACGGTAATACTACAGTTAAGTTTAATACTGTTCTTTATAGCCAGTATTTTGTACTATAAGCCACTTAAATAAATATACCAACAAAAATAAAAATCTCATAAAAAAGTAATTACCGTTATCAATTTTGGGCGCCCAAGTTATCGTACTCGTGTCAAATTAACCAAATAAGGTAATAAAGATTATTAAAAAAACTTACACACAAATTCGTGGTTTTGGTAAAATAGGTGATTTCGTTGATAATTTGCAAATTACCTCACAGAGCATTTCATTTTCAATTCAAATTCACATTTCGAAATGAAATAAATTAAACGAAATGTTCATTTAATTATATCAGAAATTAGGTGAACGGATTCAAACAAATATGTATATATTTTGGTGCTATTGTGAACCGACCTCATAAATTTGAAATTTCATTTGAAATTACGAAAAATTACTTCATTTCGGCTCTAGTTTAGGGATTGGCCGTGGCGCGATGGTATGCGCGGTCGCCTGTCAACCTCACATGTCACAGGTTCGATCCGTGCCTAAGTTCTATGTCATGTTTTTATTCCATTATCATTGATCATTGTTGGGCCGCTGGTTTTACTCATTACATGTTGTTCAGACATAAGACTAACAACATGTGATTGAGTGAATACTAGTATGCCCAACAAATATGACAATAAACAAAATAATGCGAATTTTAAAGGGACATTGATATAAGACACGGCATTTCTCCGCTTTAGCCCAGCCGCCAACCCTGGAGATAAAATCTGAGACAACCACCACTTTCAGCTTTGTATATGAAAACTATAGTACTATCATGGTGGAAGTCGAATGGGGCGACATCTAATTTACCTATGCAACCCTTACTCTTTTTTTTTTCTGTGGAGAGCTTATGGAGGTTTTAAATGATATTTATTGATATTTTTTGGATGCAATTATCCAAAAAATAGTCTCCTCTTGCTCCTACCACCAATTTTCGACGCTTAAAGACTCCCCAAATCGAATTTTACACCTCACATTTTGCAGCGCCACCACCAGGACCTCTGCAACCCTAAAAAAAACTCGCCATGATAGTACTATAGTTTTCATATACAAAGCTTTCAGTCTCAGTACCTCGCGCCACATACCTTTCCATACACCTTTCCTTTCCCATCCCTATCCTTCACGCTCGCGCTGTGTTGAACAACATATAAAGGGTACACCACCATCCTTTTGAGCCGCGCAAATTATAAAAAAAAAAGTTAGTTAGTTAGGTTAGGTTGATTGGGCTGACAGTTGCTATTGTTACCGTCACACTTAGATCTATGATCCATTGTGATACCCTGAAGTGTTACAACTTCTTGAAGTGTTAACCTATGAATCCGATGGTTCGTCTAGCCATTTGGAGGTCTTGGCGAAGTTCAGTAAGCTCTTACTAGAGAGTTCTGATAGTTCTTCCAATTCGTTAAATAAGTAGTTGCCTAGGGTTTTATTCCTAGTTTGGCAGAGTGCTGGACAATGACAAGGAAAGTGAGCTGTGTCCTCATGCTCATCTTCGTCGCCACAACCTATGCAGAGATCGTCGGTATTGAGCCCCATTTTCTTTTTATGGTAGCCAAATAGGTTATGTCCCGTTATTAAGCTTATAAGGGATCTAAAGTAAGGTTTGTTAATCCTTAAAATCCTATCGGACCTTTTCTTATCGTATCTAGGCCATAGTTTCCTGGTAATAACACAGGTTTCTAGGAGGTTCCATCTTTCGTTGGATTTTTGGACAATTATGTTACCGACGTTTTGCTTCAGTTCACATAGTGGGATTCCTATATTGTGATCTATGAGAAAAGATTCAAGTGTTGAGCCTTCCCTTACCAGCTGATCTGCTTTTTCGTTTCCTGGCACACCACTATGGCCGGGAACCCAGCAGAGTCTTGCATTATGCTGTATTCCAAGAACCTTTAGCCCTTCGCGACAGCAAGAAACAAGCTTCGACTTGATAAGAGTGGCAGACAGAGCTTTTATTGCTGCCTGGCTGTCAATGAAAAAAGTGATATCCGCGTGTGATATCGCCATCATCGATATATGCCTCGAAGCGTTTTTCACTGCTAAGATCTCAGCTTGGAAGACGCTGCTGTGGTCGGGGAGCCTGAATGAATTGGCAAGGTTAAGATTTTCAGAGAAGAAACCTGCTCCTCCCCCAGTGTCTATTTTTGAGCCATCAGTGAAGATGGTGAAAGTCGACTCATTGGAGTAGGGCACATTATTTTCCCAATCTATTCTATTGGGGAATCTAGTACTAAAAGATTTATTAAAATCTAAGTAATGGGTCATATAATCTGTACAGAAATTGTTGCCTACGTATTTAATTAGAGCATGGCCATTTGGATTCGTTTTCCAGATGCTGACTTAGCCGAAGGGCACCGTTTGCTGTTGATTCTTGTACAAATAGATCTAGGGGTGGGAGATTGAGGATTGCTTCCAGGCCCGCAGTAGGGGTGGTCCTCATCACACCCGTTGTGCTGATGCAAGCCATTCTCTGTAGTTTGGTTAGGGTTTTTAAATTCGTGGATTTCTCCAGGGCTTTCCACCAAACTAGACTGCCATAGGTCAGAATAGGTCTGACAATGGCGGTATACATCCACATGATTATTTTAGGATTAGGTCCCCAGTTTCTGCCTAGAATCCTATTACTCGGCTCTAGTCAGGTTTTAACTTAAAAATCAAAACCTTAAATTTTAAATTTTTTTTTACAATTTTTTTTTTTTGAACAATTTTTATTCTGGTGGTTCAAAAAAAATTTCCATTTGATTGTTGCCTTAACAAATTTTTTGTCAATTTTATTTTGACAACTTTTGTTATCTCAATTTTTGCAAAATTTAGTAGGTAGATAAATTCTTTTTTGTATTAAGATACAAATATCACAGCGACATCACTTAATCACTTCCATCACATTTTTTATTGCAGATGAAAGTATGGAAGATTCTTGAGAATGATCCACTTTTCGCCAAGTCTACAACCACACTGCCTACAGATGAACAAAAACGTCTTTGTGCAATGCAAATGAACAAAATGGCCGAATTGCAAATTATACCAAAAGAAATCGAAAAGCGTACTTTTTCTGACCGAACCAAATATCTGATGAGCGTCAACGAAGCCCTACACACCTATTCGCCTAGTCTTTCTGTAAAAATTGCCCTGGGTGTTGGTCTATTCAATAATGCCATTCGAGCGATGGGCACTGAAAAACACATGAAGTATTACGATGCAGCTTGGAATCGGGAGATTGTGACTTGTCTGGCTATCACAGAAGTGGCTCATGGTAGTAATACAAAGAGTATTAGGACGACAGCTACATACGATCCGAAGACCCAAGAATTTGTCATAAACACACCTGATTTTGAAGCAGCCAAGTGTTGGGTGGGAAATCTGGGAAAGACAGCAACGTATGCAATGACTTTTGCCAATCTGTACACAAACGATGGCACTAGCCATGGTTTGCATGGATTTTTGATTCCGGTTCGCCATCCAAGAACGCTGCAAGCGTACCCGGGTGTTTTGGTTGGGGATATTGGTGAAAAAATCGGCTTGAACGGAATAGACAACGGATTTATGATGTTTACCAACTATCGAATTCCAAGGGATAATTTGTTAAATCGAACAGGTGACATAACTGACGAAGGAACTTATGAGAGTGTGTTTAGTGAGCCTGGTAAGGTTCTGGGTGCAGCTCTGGAGTCATTTTCTGCAGGCAGAATTGGAATTATGCAGGAGTCTGTTAACACTTTGTCGAATGCCGCAGTGATAGCTGTAAGATATGCAGCGCTAAGAAAGCAATTTGGATATGAAAAAGATGGGCCTGAAATTCCAATAATTGAGTACCAGTTGCATGTAAGTAACAATACGCAGTTGTCGCACCTCCTTAGAAAAAACTGCCAAAAGGTTTTGGGATAACTTTTCAATTGCGGCGCAGAATCTTGTGACAGTTTCTTCTTAGGAGCTGCGACATCTGCGTATGGTTATCTGTGATATAATATTCCGTTCTCATTTGGTCAAATGAGGTCATTTCGTTGATAATGCCCAAATGATATAATTTTAACCAAATTTACACGGAAGTATCTGATAATTCGGATGAACGCATTCAGAAAAAAATAAATTTGAAATTTTGCTATGAAACGGAAGTAGGAAACAATAATCTGTCAAAAGAAATAAGCTCAGTTGTGGAACGTTTTTTTCGTGATTTGCGAAATTTACTACTTTTTTACTAAAGCCGAAATGAGGTGTTTTTAAAAATTAGAAAAAAAGCTTTTTCATTATAAATGAGCTGATTTCGTTTCACAGATCATTGTTGATTCCTCATTTTGTTTTATAGAGAAATTTCAAAATAATGTTTCACCATGGTATTCAAATTTATATTGGGCTGAACGCGTTCATCTGATTTCCGAGGAAGTTTGAAATTATTTTATTTGGAAATGGATCAATTTGCGAGCTAGTTGATCTAATAAAAACTAAGGTTAAAATAAATTTTATTGATTTAATTTTTTGTTGCTTTAGCAATGGAGAATATTTCCATATTTGGCAGCAGCTTGTGTTCTTAAGGTTTCAACAGCTGAACTAACAAATACATATTTGGACGTTATTCAGAGGTCTCAAGCTGATTCGAATGGATTTGAGATTTTGGTGAGTTATTGCTTAAAATGTTGGTTGTGGGTATTAAAAAGAAGGTGGAAAAAATATTTTAAGCTTGTTTCAGTTTTCAGCTGTTAAAGTTTTTTTTTTATTATTCTAGCGTTAGGAGTTTTTACAATATGTTTCATTTCATTTTCCGTTAAAAAGTTCCGTTAAATATTTAAAGGTTGGTTTTATAATTTTTTATAGCAGAATTTAGAGTTGTCAGCTCAATCCCAGATATAGTACCCACTTATTCTATTCAATTCAAATGAAGTACTCGTATTTGATACTGAGAATACAGAGTTCAGTGGTCTGATTTGTAACTTAATTGTTAATAAAAAAATTGGCTTTTAACAGAGGCGTAACACGGCGGCGGCGACGTATTTTTTCCACCCGCTTCTCCACCTACTTTCACTAAAAACAAACAAAACAAAAAAACTTGGAACATTTTTAGAATACATATCGTATACCCATAGCACTATGGCAGTCCTCATAATCCTCACTAGAATCATTTGTATATCTAATAAAATTTATATTCTTAATTTTTTTTTCAGACTCAAAAAGTAACAGAACTCCATGCAGTAATTTCATCCTCCAAAGCTTTGATAACATGGACTGCTCGAGATGCTATACAAGAAGCCAGAGAAGCCTGTGGAGGTCATGGTTACCTTAAAGCTGCTAAATTAGGTGATCTCCGAAATGACCATGACCCCAGTTGTACCTATGAGGGCGATAATAATGTCCTCGGGCAACAGGCATCCAATTGGTTGATTCGTCAATGGGAGGATAAAGTTGAAAGTCCCGAGGGAACAGCGAACTTTATATCGCAACGTGAACGTATTCTTGCAGAAAATTTTGAAGATGTATCAAGAAAATACAGCGTAGATTCTATGGAGTGTGAGTTTTTCTCCAATATAATTCAATCGTTTAATCCAGATTAAAACATTAATCCAGATTATTTAATCCTATTCAATGTTATTCACTTAATTATTTTCAATACGACAGTTCAACAAAATCAACAACTTTGTTTCATTTAATGAATTATTCCTTATTATATTTTCAGTTGTACTTTGTTTATATGAGTGGCTTCTTTGTTTCCTCTTGGACAAAACATCAAAACAAATGAAAAATGAGGTTAAATCTGGCAAACACCGATTCGATGCCAGAAACAATTCTCAAGTCTATGGAGCTCGAGATCTATGGAAGGCATATGCTGAATACTTTGCTCTACGAAAATTCTACGAACGTTGCCAGCGACCCGATGTAACACAAGAACTGCATCAGGTTCTTCATCTACTCTTTGGAGTTTATTCACTTTCGTGCCTCGATAAACATCTTACGAACTTCTATCAAGGAGGATTTGCCAGTAACTCCAATTTAGCTGATCTTGTTCGTGGGCAATTGCTAGCCAAATGTGGTCAGCTCAAAGATTCAGCTGTGTCGGTTGCTGATTCTATTGCTCCACCAGACTTTGCTTTAAATTCTGTGATTGGAAAATCTGATGGACTTCTTTATGAAAATTTACAAAGCGAATTTATGACGAATCGAGGAGCATTCGAAAGGCCATCTTGGTGGAAGGATGTCATTATTCCGAATGTAAAGTCAAAATTATAAAATAAACAACTTTGTTCTTTATATTTCAATATAATATTTTCAAATATGTTCGTTTTTAGTAAATTGAAATAATTGTTTTCGTATTAATATTGTCTAGTAGTTAAAATATTACAAGTATTAAAAAAAATCAGAAGAAATCAAAAATTATTTACCCCTCCTATATAAAACCAACGAGAAACACACATGTTTGATGTTTTGCCTTATGATTGTACCTACATACATTAAATTTAAAAAATATTTAATTATATAATATTTGATTACATTTTTCGTGTTAATAAATATAAATGTCTTTGAGCTGAATTTTTAATTTTTAATCAAATCGTTTTCGGGAACCAGGAATAAATATGTCCCACATATGTAAAATATATAGCAATTTAAAAAATTTTAAATTGTTCCAAGGATAATGAAAAATAGCCCCGAATTTGTTTGGAAAGCAACAACACAATTCGATTGGGGCTATAATATAATGATGAAGCCAAAACATCCAAATGTAAAGCGGTCTATGCGTCTATCTTCCGCGAATCTGTATAAAATTTAGGTATTATTTGTGTACAACGTAATGCAAATTTAAAAATCAATTTCGACTTTGACATTTATAGTAGAAGTGATGAATGTCCGATATTCAAAAAGAAAGTTAAATTCCAAATGAACAAAATTAGATAATAGTCGTGTTTATTGGGAAAGCTATCCATAGAATAGAAAGATTTTATATGAAATACAAAAACAACATCGCCAGTATGTATACTACCGATAAAAGTTAAAATAAAATCATACTATGGATAGAAATTTGACGTTTTTGGGGGTTTCATTTTTAGATGTTGGTACCATAGTTGGATACTTTCATGTTCTCGATTGCATTGTTCATAGATTAGGGTCGACTTTTAAGAGATTCTGACGTAATTATCGTCTAAAACCTATGGAACTCTGATATAGTTCAATAGCCCCTATAATCGCAAAAATCTAAATTTCTCAGATTTCCTCCTTCCAATTTTGCAATTTAAACAACAAAACAATCTAAAATCGAAATATCGTTAAGCGTGTCCACGGAAGCGTTCCGTAAGTTAAAATTATCTAACAGAAACATATTTTGAAGTTTCGGAGAAATGATTAATTCGCGTTACGTCAACGAACACACCCTCTCACTTTTTTTTGTTTTATGTCTGAAAATCAATTTTAGTATTTTATGAAGTTTTCTATGGGTAAAATAAATCAATTTATTTTTGATCCAGATCAGTCAAAGATCAGATTTCCCCTGTTTTTGCATTGCATGGGGAAAAATAAATTGATTGATTTTTGATTTAAAAACAAATCTGCAGATCTGGATTTTTCGGCAGATTTACGCATCTTTGCACTAATACTAATACAACTTTTAGCTGTCAGCTTGACATATACAAGTTTTTATTTGTTTTAGTCGGAATGAGAGTTTATCTATTAAACAAATACATTTAACAAAAACTCATCAACTTTATTTTCTTCTTCTTAAAAATAATCAAGTGGTGAAGATTTGATGTGAAGAAAATTCTATTTCAAAAAGAAAACACGAAATTCCAATTATTGTATTCTATGGCCAATTTTTTGATCGAATTCTGGATTACCCATGGAAAACCCCATTTTTTTTTGTTGTGACAGCTGTTCAGGGGTACCATTGTTAAATTTAATGTTTTTTTGGGGAATCTTATACTGTATAAATGTATACTGTATAGTTTTTAGTGTAGAGTGTATTAAAATAAATCCAAATGAACAACAACAGATTTGTCAGTGCGATACATATCGTTTTATTTTATTTAAGATAATAAAACACAGCTAATGAGTGATCCGGCCTCCAAGTGACCAAAAGAAAATGACGTATTATATCTATCCGAAAGGAATACAAAAGACCTATTCCCAACACTCGTAATATTCCGAAATGGGTAAGGAAATACACGTACAGAATTCCATTCACAAAAAAAAAACAAAGTGTAATCAAGCGGTTATTCTATTAGAGAAACGTCAGTTTTGACAAGAAGAAAAATCTTTTAATTTTCCTTCATCCGACATTCGTAATTCGTTGTGGTAGTCAGACAAAAAAAAATCTTGCAATAATTTTTTTACATATAATTTTATTTGTTTGTGAATTTATTAGAAAGCTAAACAATAGAAAAAACTAATATTTAAATAAAAAACTACAAAATTAATCCTTACCAAGAAAAAACACCGACAAACGGTAAAACCGTTGAAGTAGATAAAACAATAGAAAAAAAAGAATCGCCAGAGAATTTTCATTTGCAAACTGCTTAGTCCCCAAATTTGTTGCATTATTGTCTGTCCTATTTGTTGCATTTTCCCTTTTACCCAAAATCAAACTCAAGTATCCCACCAAACAGTTTTTAAACAAATAAACAAAATATAAACAAATTCGAATCGAGAAAATCATGAAATAAAATTTTACTAAAGTATGTGAGTAAAAAAGTTAATTAATTATTGTGCCATTAACTTGCCAAACGAGAAACTGTGCAAAATATATGTAGATAGCATTCAGCAGTTAGCAGATAGCAACACAACAAAAAAATGGGATATGACCTACATAGATTCCAAGGCGAAGTCGACGAAGAGCTAACATGCCCCATTTGCTCTGGTGTCTTAGAGGAGCCATTGCAGGTAAAATTTTTCCGCATTTCTCTGGAAAGTAATTAATAAATAATTTCGAACAATTGCAGGCTGCTATGTGTGAACATGCTTTCTGTAGGGTTTGCATCAACGAGTGGCTATCGCGACAACCATCGTGTCCAGTGGATCGAAACGCTCTAACCACAGCCAATCTTCGGGCTGTTCCTAGGATTTTGAGGAATCTTTTATCGCGGTATTTTTCTTTTTTAAGTTTTCTTTTCTTTTTGAATTGTTTATGCAAATCTTTACATTACTTTAGACTTTCCATTACGTGTGATAATGCAGCTTATGGCTGTAATCTTGTTCTAAAGCTAGATGCATTGAATTCGCATTTAGAAGAGTGCGAACATAATCCCAAGAGACCACTGCCTTGTGAGAAGGGCTGTGGCTTTGTTATACCCAAGGACGAGTTGAAGGACCACAATTGTGTGCGAGAATTACGCACTCTCATTCACACCCAACAACAAAAATTGACGGAATTTAAAACTGACATCACCGACCAGAATTTGACTATTAACGAATTGAAAAGAGAATTGCAACTATTTAAGGACTTCATGCGAGCAATGAGAGTTTCTAATCCGGCGATGCGAGCCATTGCCGATCAAATGGAACGCGATGAAGTTATACGTTGGAGCATTACATTGGCTAGAGCCAGAGTTACACGTTGGGGTGGAATGATATCCACACCTGACGATGCCTTGCAGGTTTGCTTGAATTTTATTAACAGTATTTATTTTTGTCCAGTGTTGAAGAAAAGTAGAACTTTAAAATATCGCATTATATGAGAAGTTTGTAGACCGTTTTTAAATTTTGTTTAGTTTAAGCTTTAATTTTAAGAACCATCCAATAGTACGTTAATTATTTCGTTATTTTTGGCAAATAGTTTTTTAAATTTTTGTTACTCGTCATACTTTTTTCGATTCAATTCTTAGGCATCGATTACAGAGATAAGAAAAATGAATCAGGCAAAAACTGTCCAAATAATTATTATTTGAAAAAAAGTTACAACTATCGATGACAAACAGCTTGAAATATTTTTGTGCAAGTACATTTTTTTGTTAAAATTTCATTTATTGCGAATTTGTTTTTCGTAAACAGTATATGAAAGAGGTATCAGAATTTTTATTATTTAAAAAAATGTGGTTTTTGTGATTTTCATCTTCTTTATTTATCGACCCCAACTCTACCGCTCCACTGATTCACCCCAAGGCTGAACTTGTAGGGTTCGCCGGGTTGACCGTTTTTAGATTGTTCCATGTCTGAGGCCTCTTTAATACAGATGTCATTGCACTTGTTTGATCTAGGAGTTTAGGTCTTCCTTTCTTTCCTTTCCGCATTAGTTTTAGTAAGTCGTGTGCAATTAACTTTTGAACTGTGTTCTCAGGGCACCTTCTTCGTACATGGCATTAAAAGCTAAGTTATTTGCGCTATATTTTCTCAAAGATAGTTTTGGCTTCCTCGTATTTTCTTAATTCTTATTGGATCAACGCTGTGTAACTTCTGTTATCATGCCAAGCAGCTTCATTTTAGTTGCCGTCAATTTTGGCTCATACTTCTTGTAAATTGTCCAACACTGTGAAACGAACGTGAAGGCTGGACTGTTATCTGTGCAGATTTTTGTCGTCACCCACAATAATGTAACCTTGAACGTTCTTAATGAATTTGGTGACCGAAGCGAGCATTTTTCCTTCTCTGTGCGGTTCATGTTGGCATGTCGCAGTTCCTGAATAGCATAATTTGCATCAGCAGCCGATGCAGACATTTCCTCCAGATCTCGATACATGCTCTTAGTACTATCTGCTTGAAGTTGGCTTCATTTCTTGTTTGATTCTTCGTTTGAACATACTCAGAAGCGTACTTTTTCATTTATATTATGAGAGGGACTTTGGAAACTCTTTATTATTTTTTTTTCATACATTTCAATATGGAATGTTATTAAGATTGTATAGATTTTATATCTTTCATAAAAATGTTGATCACAATTCAAAAACCATTTATGAGAAAATCAAAAACCAAAAATCAGCTTCTATGGCAGATACCGTTTATAACGTTTTTTTTTTTAAATTATTTGACCAATAAATTTATAAAAGACACTTAAAAATTTCATCAACATCGTAGGAGTCAGAAAAAATAGTTTTGTCTTCACGATATTACAAGTACCGTTATTTTTGGATGAAAAAAATCAATATCCCTTCTAGGGAATCGCCTAAAAATCTTAAGTTCCAAGTTTGGAAAAAATCAGGCTGTAGGCTGAAGATATATATAGTATCTATAATAGTATCTATAATCGCAAGTGAAAATGTCTTTACTTGAAGGGTCTACCTACAAGTTTATCAGTCTATGACACAAAAACTCATAGTCAGAATAGACCGCACCCTTATAAACATGTATGAATTTGTATAATAGGCCAAATTGTATATTTAAATATTTTAACTAAAACTTCCATTTAATATTTATCGGAAAATATCAATACGCAACACGTAAAATTTCTTTTTTAGATGATGATAAAAAGAGCATTATCAGAATCAGGTTGCCCTCCACATATTTTGGATAATTTGATGGAAAACTGTCATGAACGCCGATGGCCACGAGGACTTAGTTCTTTAGAAACCAGACAAAATAATAGAAGAATTTATGACAACTACATTTGCCGAAGAATTCCAGGTAGTTTTTATTTAAATTCTTTTCATTTTTCTTAAACTAACATTTGGTTTTATTTTCAGGTAAGCAAGCTGTCCTTGTTCTCAGTTGTGATAACGCTCACATGTCAGAAGATGTAATGGTTGATCCTGGGTTGGTTATGATTTTTGCTCATGGAATAGAATAAGTTTCATCAATTTATCGAATGTGCTCTAATTATATTTTCAATGTTTTAAATTTAATGAAAACTTAAGGATATTTTTTAGTTTAAATGCTATTTGTAGTATACGATCTCAAAAAAAAAAAACAAAAAAAAAACAACAACAACCTTTAAACTAAACAAAAACTACAAAATTAAATTCTATGTTTTATTTCACAATTTTATCGGTGCAGTATTAATATATTGTTAGCGGTTATTCTTTGAAGCAATTCAAAACAAACAGATTATTATAGAATTCATAAAATCTAAAAGTTGGTTTATTTTATCAATCACATATCACATTAGGCGATTTGGAGTCAAAAGTTCGTTAATTTTTTGGCCTATGATAAAACTGACAAAGACCTGTAATAGCTGTTGTTCATTGGGTTCTAACTGTTGAGAATTTTACATCAGACTAACTGATCTAAATAAAAAGTTTATCAAATTTTGAAAAGACCCTCATATTTCTTCGATATATAGGTATGTACTGTAAATTGTATAATCTTTGGAAACCTACATGTTTATATACTAAAGCTTACCCCCGACAATTGAGAGTGTTATTGGTGACAACAAAAAATCAAGATGATCTTAAAACCAAATAGAAAGTTAAAGTAATCTGAATTCGGCGAAGTGCTGCCTCATTAAACTATAAAGAGCAGAAAACAAAAGCGTTAGAATTGTTAAAAAGACATTAGACTACTCGTATATTGTTTCTGGTTCAAGCTCAGGTTTTGCTAAACCCGAATTTATACCAATAGTATCAATGGATACAGCTCTCTTTTGCTCAATATCAATATATGAGGTTGAGCAATTTAAAGAAATTATACTATATAATATAAGGATAAATTCAAAAAAAGGACGTTATTAAAAAGTATTCACCAAAAAATTTCTGTGCACGAAGAACAAAAGAAATATTGCACTCTTTTGAGGAATGCAAACACGATTTTCATTTTAAAATGTTTTCATAATCCTTCCGCTGTTTATTGCAAAAATTGCAGATATCGTCAGTCGAAGATGGAACATTGTCAAAATTCTTCTTGGAATCCTGAATCCGAATGCTTTTCTCTGAACCACTTGATGGCTCATGATCTTCATGAGAAAACGATTCCTCTTTTTTATTAACTCGGTTAGCAAAAAACTCCTTTCCATATTTCAAAAAAACACCTGTTATTCGAAAACCGTTACGATTCGTTACTAACAAGTCCTATATTCTGAGAGGCCTATCAACATTTCAGTTTGGGCCATGATTAGAAGGTTGGACACCTTATATATCTATCTCTAAAATGAAAATGAAAAAAATAAACGCTATCAAAGTAATTTAAACTGTTCACTGCTAATAGGTTTGTGGACATACACAAATCAAACGAGAATTTAAAAAATGCTTTTAGTCAAGCAGGGTAGTAAGTTTTAACCGCTTTTTTAATCTTATTCTTGAAAAGTTAAATTAATTAAATTTTTCTATGTTCATAGCCTATTTTCTAATCAGCACCTTTAAATCAATTTGGGGAGTTGTTCCACATAAACGACACCGTTAAAAAGTCCAGTGTTGTTTTTTGACATGTTGTTTCAATGTACAAATAACATCATCTAATCGATATGGGAGTATTTATTTTCAATTTCTCTATTCTCTTAAATATGAACCTTTTAACGTTGCAGTCATATTTTTAATTTGTTTCTGTGGTTTTCAGTGGAAGTGACTGTCATTGTTTTCTGTTGAATAA
The DNA here is from genome assembly GCA_958431115.1 of Syrphus vitripennis. Classification (NCBI taxonomy): domain Eukaryota; kingdom Metazoa; phylum Arthropoda; class Insecta; order Diptera; family Syrphidae; genus Syrphus; species Syrphus vitripennis. Next base: position 123,096,193 of record OY288108.1, read on the forward strand.
CTATGGCAATGAGATGACAATTGTCTTTTCGACTTTCCTATTTCAAATTATTATGGAAATATAATTAAAGATAAATATCAATCCAAGAGAGTAATGTTCGGTTGCACTAATATTTAACACGCTTTAAAATTGAATTGCAACTTTTTTAATTTTACAATATGTAGCTACAAAGTCAAATAACTGAAATACCAATAAAACAGCATCAATTAAATATCATTTTAAGAGTTTTTAAAAGACCAAAGGGTATCCAAAGCTAATCTATTTATTTATTTATGTATATATTATCTTCCATAATTGCTCAAGCATAATAACACACATATACATATATATCTCATGGCTTTGGTGATATGTCTGTTCCATAAATTATCAAATTAAATTAACAATTAAATAGTTCCTGAATGATAATGAGGTGCGTATTTTGAAAGCAAAGTTGATAGCATGAATTTGCAAATCTAACGCGTGTCACACGCACAGAACATTTTGTATGTTGCTCAACGTGAATAACAACAAGGCAGTAATCTAGATACATATCTACTTTTGGGAGAGCATACTAATTTTTTTTATAACACATGGATGATTGCAAATTTAATGTAATTAATTGTTTGAATATGGACTAATGGGAGCTTGTGATTTTATTTTCAAGAACCTAAATAAATCTTGGTAGCGAAGGAATTTGTGATGACGATATCAATGAAGTTGCGAGAAAACTCTGCCAACTTTTGTGATAGAAAAATGCACCTTAAGATGTAAGGAAAGTTATTCGTCCACCGCTTGACGTTAGCTGAAATGAAGATCCCTGGGCAATGACAAAGCGTGATCGAATAAGAAGCAAGGAAATCAGAGAAAAACAGCTGTATTTAGTTGGCCTCAGACATAGAACAATTCAAAATCTGGAGGCTTTTCGATGTTAAGCGGTGAATATCACAAGTGAAGCCTTAGTGTGAAGCAGTACAGTGGGAGAGTTGGGTTCCCATACGAGATCATAACAATCCTCGGTAAATAAAGGAGAATAATACTTTTTGGATTATCATATTAGTTCTGTGGGAACAAGTTCAAAGTTTAGTAGCTATAATTATACAAAAATAAGCAAATTTGATGACGGGAAGGGAAGGATTTCGTGTAACGCCTCAAATGCCTAATTAAGTTTTACTCTTTTCAAATATTTTTAAATAAGTTCAAAAGAATTCAATAATTTGTTTAGGTACCTACATTATACATTCATGCGTCAGAATGATGCATTTTTAATTTATAGAATCTTCTCAATAACAGCACAAAAAAAAACTTCAAGATAGTATTAAGGTTGATTTATTATAATTTTAAGAAAGCTCAATAATTAATAAATCCAATTACATGACTATGCAAATGAGAATAAATATACCAAATGTATATAATTACCTAGTTAGCAAAAAGTTATACTATAGTCATAGATCTTTTTAAATGGACACCCACTCACGAGTTTCAATTAATCAGTTAACTCAAATTAAAAGAATCAATCAACATGAAGAACTATAAACAAATCAAATTAAAAAAAAACTTCACAAAACCACAGTTTCGAGAATCTTTGACGAGTATAACATTATTTTGTATATAATTTAATTTAACTTATTATAAATGTTTGATGGTGCAAAAGAAATTTTCTGTTTCTTTTTAACGTTTGATCTCGGTATATTTAATAATACGAGTAAGTAACATAACAATTATTTTATTAAATTACTCAGATTAGATTGTATTTTCATTTAGGGACCTAAATTAATGTGAATCGGATTTGTCAGTGATAAAACGTGACAACAAGTCTTATTACTTGTTGTCTTAAATGCACAGACAGAAAGCGTGATTAATCAATCATTATTACCTTATAAAAGTTCCTACCTAGGTATATAATATGTATATTGGTAAATTGTAAATCAGTTGTTTCTTATTCCGGATCGACTTCAAAAATTACTGTTATAATATTAATAAAGCTGAATTCTGAAGTATATTTTTCATGTTTTCTAGAAAGTCAAGAATGTCGACTATAGTTACTTAAGGGACATTTTTGGATTTCTTGTCCTGATTCCACAACTGACATTATGATGATACAAAAACGCAAAAAAAGTAATGCAATTTATGTCTATCTGTACCTCGATGCATACAGTCTAAACTTAATGTTTTAAGAATGTTCTGAATGACATTTTAAGCCAGTAAAAACATAAATATTTTGTTTCTTAGCTAGATGTTTGTCAAAAATGTTTTAGGTCCTTTGACCCCTATCCATCGCAACTAGATAGGAGTTATAGAGAGCTGAAATACATTTCAGGAACTGCACACCGATGGCGTTAAGGAAAAACTAAAGAAGAAGAAGATGCCAGCTTATGTGACAATTTATTATGAGGAAGAGTTAAAGTAAAACATTTTTAAGTTTCGGATCAGCAAATGACCCAAAATCTGCTTATTCATAATTTTTTGAAACTTAAAAGTAGCGGAAATGAAATTTATTAATATCGAATTTTTTCCCCGATCTTATTACTTGACAAAATTTGGTAACATACTCGTACTTTTTTCAAAGTGAACATCAATCTCAAAAAGATACATATTTTTTAAGCCAACATTTATATGTGCGGTAATAATTTTAAATGATTTATTTAACTTTTATGATAAATTTCAAGATATTATCTAACCCAAGAAAACCCCATAATATTTATGTACCCGATGTCCTATCCACTCTCCATGACCATCTTCTAAATATCTAAATACCTACATCTACCTGTTTATAAAACTATAATTTCTTCTTGAAACCGGAAAACCACTCATCAAACATCATTTTTGCGCTTGACAAAAAAAAAAAAAAAAAAAAAAAAATTGCAATTAATTTTTCGCTGAAATTTAACTTACTAAGATACAAGTAAAAAAGAATAAGCTAGAAGGAAAATAAAGATAACAGCTGGGTCCTATATTAATGCTCTGATGATGGTTCAAGAGATTATAGTTTCCGAGGGCCAATTCCTTATCTCTGATATTTGTGAAGTGATCAGTTCAAACTTACAACCCGCGGCCATCGATTATTGATTTCTGTGAAAAAGTGAAATCAGTTTAAATATTTTGTTTCTAATTTAGAGATTTAGGGCCATTTGCTGAAACGAATCTTAAATATTTATGTTACATATGTAAGAGTTTATGTGGAACATAAGTACTTACATATGTTCTGTATCAGCAAATGGGCCTTAATGTCACTTTTTAACATACTAGTTTATCCGAAATCGAGCTAAGTGTGTTTGAAGTTTGAGCAGTTGGATGAAATTTTAGAGTGGAGAAACAAATGTTTCTGGGCGAATTGAGTACAACAATCTGGACAGAAAAAAGATGAAGCATTTTGCTGAGCTAGAGCCTACATACATATAGCATGAAGATAAGAAAAGTTAACCGAATAGTCCTGCGTGATAAGCGTAACCACTTCAACACATTGGCAGAATTTCCAAAGGGCTCACATGTTTTTCTACCCATAGAGCTTAGATGATCCTTCCATGACAAAAATAATTCCAAGATTCTAAGCCAATTATACAAATTCTATTGAGGGATCGTTATTGCAGCAAAGTAAGGTAAGGACAAAAATATTTTTAGATACTAGTCTTTTTGGGATTAAGTATTAGATCAAAATTTATGACCACTGCACCGTTTTTGCCCACCAATATACACGTTAAAAAGTGTTCGATAAGTCCCAAAAAATAATTAACATGCCTTTGAACATCATCGGCAGTTTATTTATATAGATCGAAAATAATGGTGGTTTCAACCACTTGCTGTAGACCTGTTAAATAAGAAGAGCAATTGATGAGTATTTGTATAACCGATAATGTTATGTAAGTGTTTGACAGTGTCGAACGCCTTAGAAAAGTCAAGAAGAACCAAAAACGTTACATTTTCTTCATCAAAATCATTTCTTTTCTTTCCGTCTCAGAAACAACTATAATAGAGTCGTAAAAAAATTATTTTCTTTCGAAAACCAGATTGCTTAAGGGTTCTCAAGCAGGTCGACCTAGAAATAATTGGCGAGGGACGGTCGCAGAGGAATCAGCATAACTGGGGAAGAATTGGAGAGAGCTGATATTCATCTTCAGGAACCATAAGCGATGACGCGTAGGAGTAGCCCTATGTCACGCAAGGTAGTTCCGTATTTTTTTACAATCATAAAATGTATTCAGTTTTTTTTTAGTAAAACACAATTGATGGCCCTAAGATTTCTTGCATTGGAAGTGAAAATATATACAGGTACGATGAGAAAGTTAAAATATGATTATTCACTATACATATACAAAAAAAAAACTGTAAGCCTGATGTCATTTTATTAATCAAAATAAACCGCAAATTTCTTTAAATTTACCCCTTTTATTCAATCTTCTTGAATTTTTATTTTCTAAATAATTCTAATACAATCTATAGTAGTCATAATCCTCTCGACAGTGAAATTAAAGCTCAAATTTGGCAAAAATAAAATAAAATCACAATAGTTTAAGCTATCAATCACCCAATGAATGTAGGTACAAGAAACAACAACAAAAAATAAACATCACCTTTCGAGTAGATATAAAGATACATGTTCAAATTTAATTGTGAAGATGAAAAATGAATGAACAAATAGAACAAGAAATTTTATAAAAGACGACACCAACTACCTGGACAGGTTTATTATAATTCAAAGCTTAGGTGTTAACAGAAGGTCTATCGCTCGTATCTCGTCTTGTCTCAAAAGTGAAGTTAAATAAAAATTAAAAAAAAATACAACGTAAGAGCAATTTATTGGATTTTTTTGTAAAAAATAAAATACGATTACAATAAAATTACACGGAATTAAAATCAAACTTAGATTATGTACCTACCTTCACACCATATCATTTGTTTTTAAATTCAATATTCAATGACTGATTAGAAGAAAAAAAAAATTATTCAACGTGCGATGTAAAACAAAAAAAATATAATTAAATTTATTTGTAAACTTTCAAAAAGGTCATGGGACGTTTTTTTTTTTTGTGATATAGAATAATTAATTTATAAATATACAAAAATCAACTACGCAAATCAAAACAATAATATATAAACGAAATTCTAATCACACGGTGTAGATCTGCGTGCTTCAGAAAAGCTAATTCAATGCATTTAACTAATTTAATAATCTAGTTTCGGTTAATGTTTAGCAAAGTGAGCTAAGAAATTGTGTTTAGTGGTTTGCAAAAAAAAAGAAGAAAAAAATTGTCAAAAAAATATTTTAATTTTGATTTACAAAAATAACAACATCGTTATAGAATATTTTTTTTTCTGAGTCCGTGATAAAGTAAGAATCATGATTTCATTTTCCGGTTTTTAAACACCGACTGTGCTGAATGAAGTTTAATATTAGAACTTGAGTTGATAAACAAGAAGCGTCTAATGCGATTAAAACGCTAATGACCAAAAATAGGAAAAAAAAACGAAACACATGCAAACAAAAAAAAATACACAATTTATATTAACAAAAAAAAAACTAAACTTAAGAAGAAACATTGTTACTTAGTAATTGCAGCCGGAAATATACAAATTACCTCTGAAGCTAGAAGATATTCTCAATGTGGTTTTTTTTTTGTTAATAATTTTGTTGTGAATTTAGAGAAACAAAAGAATGATGATACCTGACCGAGTGATGCATAAAACCATAAGTTTTTGATATTTTGTTTTACAGTTGTGTTGATTCTTTTGTAGCCACACAAAAATTGTTCAAGTGGAAACAGTTCTTTAGTCGTAATCGCGGGATAGTAAATCCAACGCTCATTTTTAGTTTTGCAATTTGAGAATTAATATTTATGCAAAACATTTTTTTGATTCAATTGCGCCTTCACGAATGCTAATTGCCATTAATTTTTCTGAACTGGCTTCTCAGATAATCTTCTTTTTACACGACGCACGGTACTATGTATCAGAGTTAGTCTTTGTTCAACATGGCATTTTCGAAGTCTTTGCTTCCGCAGATTTTTATACTTAATAGAGTAGTAAATTTTTCAAAATTCAAGAAACCATTTTGAATTTGATGTTTTATTTCAATGAAAATATTTTTTTTTTTAATCACGTTGATATTTTTAAACCAATCAAAACAAAGTTTTTTTTAAGACTATTTTAAAATTTTGTATTTCTTAATTCTGTAAACTATAAAGAATTTTTTTTTTTGATATAATGAAAAAAGTGTGCAATTGTGTTCACTATCAAAAAATTGACTTGCCATACAAAACCGAAGAAGCGTTCAAATTGTAGAGTTGAAAAAAAAATGTCTGCCATTTTTGTTAACAGGACTACCATACATATGTACATATTAATCTTTGAAATACCATAAAAAATGTTGAAAATACTTTACAGGGAAAAAGAACTCGTTATTTTTGTAAACGAACGTATTCTAGAGACCAGTTCGGCGGTACATTGAAGTATAGAATTTCAGAAAATCAACTTCAAATAATGATCTAAGAAATTGAGATTTTTCTGGAAGTTTATGGATAAATTAAATTAAAAATTTAAATTTTTTTTCAATTACATATCTCTACCCATTTTCTACCAATTTGCTTAAAATAAATATTTGTATTCCTAACTGAAAAAAAATGTATATAATCATATGTAATTTCTTGATTTAATTTCTAGAACAAATTCAAGAAATATGTGGAAGTTGGTTTTAGCTTGTGCTGTTATGCTTGGATCTGCCAGTACATGTATGAAAATGAATTAAATTTAATTTACTTGAAATTTAAATAAAATTATATATTTGTGTAGCCCATCAAAAAAGATATATTGATAACAACGTATCATCTGGCAGAAATTACGCCCCTGAATACGGATTTATCGATCCATACGAATTTCATCAAAAATTAACTCAACAAATTATGGCACAACAAAATCATCAGAATAGGTATACCAGGTGAAAATTTGAATTTTAATATTTCTAGTATTTTATATTTGGTGTTTGCTGCTTATGGTTAAAATTAAATTTTTTGGTTTATTGCCAAAATGTACTTTTTCATTAAAAATCGAAATTAATTTGCAACTAAGAATTTAAAAAAAAATTATATTTGAGATCATATATCAACAATTTTATAATTTGGTTAAGGAAATGTTGAAAGTTGGAAGACATAAGACTTTGTATATGAAAAACATAGTACTAAAAAGTGGGGGCAACCCTTACTCAAATTTTTGGGCGGAGAGCTTGTGAAGGCTTTAATCGATATTCTTTGGTTATGGTAATCGAAATAATGGTCTCCTCTTGCTCCTACTCCCAATTTCCGATGCTTAAAGACTCTCTCAATCAAATTCTAAACCTAAAATTTTGCAGCGCCACCACAAGGGTTGGGGCAACATTAAAAAATACTCGCCATGATAGTACTATTTTTTTCATATACCAAGCATAAGATATATTTTTATTTGTACATAAGAAGGTAAATCTTAAAGCTTATTTTAATCCGCTTTCTTTGAGTTTATGATTTCAAAAACAAAGCTATTTTAAGTTGTCCCGGTTTATAGTGGTATAATTTAAGCAGACAATTGTGGGTATAGGTACCACGCGCCCTGAATGTAAAACCTCAAATTTTGTTTCTTCGAATGCTCATGATCTACCAAATCTATATTTTTGCAAAATTGCAAGATTTTACGATGTTGGGAAGTGCTTTATTTCTAGACAACAAGAGTTTCAAAATTGTAGACGATGCATAAACTGTATATTTCCAAAAAAAAAGAAGAAACCTTGAAAACTATTTAACAGCAGAGGTCTTATCCAGATTGAAAAAGGCCCAACCTATTTTCCATTGCAAACAAAAGGAAACAGTACTAAAAATAATTAGGTTAGGTGTCAGCTGTTATCCTGACAGCCACTGTCAGGGGAAAACAGCTGACACACTTATAAAAGTACTCAGCCATTATTGTGATACCATACTACTTAAAGAATGAGGAGATTGCCCTATAGAAATATTATGCAAGGCCTTCATTTTAGAACAGTTTTCAGGGGTTCCACTTTTCTAAAAGTATATCTTTTTTTCGAAATGAAAAACAAATGGAAATTTTTTTTATATTGGAAAAAAAGCTAAAAAGTTAAAAATTGAAATATTTTAAGGGGTTGCCACATTTCTGTAGATATAGTTTTTGTACATTGGAAAAAGTATTGGATATTTTTTCAAATTTGTTTCTATAAAAATGGGAGATATTCTTGGCGCCTATAAGCCATACGTTTGACTCAAAATGATCATGCAATATGCGCAAAGGCAGGTCTTGGCTAATCTTTAATTAAAGAAAATTTTCTAGTGATGTAGTTTTTATTCAAGATTAAAAAAATTACGAGTATACATTAAAAATTATAGTTCTAACACAAATATTACCAATGTTAAAACTTATGGAAGAATATTTGATGATATTGAGACTGCACCAAAAGCTTGATAAAATTCTCCAAAAAATTGAAAAAAAAAACAGAAAGTTAAAAAAAATGATAATCAGAATTTTTGAAAGCGGAATTTTTAAAAGCAAGATTTTTGAAGTAGAATTTTGGAAAAAAAAAAAGAATTTGTAGATCAAACCGGTTGTAATGTGTTATCAACCGTTAAGCTTGAATGCAGAATAGTTAATAGTTGTCATGTTACTTAGAAACTTCGATTTTATTGGCAACAATAAAAATAGTCTCATCAAAAGATGATGTTTTACCCCTAAAAAAAAATACCTCCAAAAACGAAACGGTTTAATTTAAATTGAAAAGAATCTCAAATTACCATTATAATATTATTTATAAGAGAATTGAACAAAATTAATTGCTTTGAAAATCATTATGCAGCTTATACTTTAACCATGCTTATGTATGTATATAAATTGCTTATTAATTAAACTTATAGAGCGCTTTCTTCGGTGTTTGCAACAAGTGATGCATCTGCATTTGCTGAAGCTTCAAATGTCCCAGACTTTGATGAGTAAATATCTTTTTTTAATTTCTTTAATATTTTTATTTTTTAATTAAATTTAATTTTTTTATAAAAAAAAATAAAATGAATTATAAACAAATATTTTATTTTTCTAACACTAAGGCTTTTCCAAGATCAATTCTCCCATCAACAAAGATTCTTTGACAATCTTCGTCGTCAATCCCAAGCAGCACAAGCAGGAGTTTTCAACGGCGCACCCGCTTCTCCATTTGGTTCCGGCTCTGGTTCTGGATACAGAAATAGACATGGATCGGGATCGGGTTCTGGTTCGTCCTCTGGCAACTATGCACCTAACTATGCTTCAGCTAGTGGAAGTTATGGGCCAGGAGGTGGCCATCAAACTGCTTCCATCTTTCCAGAGAATCCTGTAAGCTTCAAATGCAAATATTTTCTAATTATTCTGTAAAAGGTCTTTATGAATTGTGTTGTTGTTTATTTAGACAATTCCCAACATCAATTCTCGATTTTCCGATGATGATGATAGCGGAAATGGAGGCGGTGCAGGTGGTGGCGGCTACCGTGGTGTTTCTGTTAGTTCTTATTCAAGTTCATCTGATGTCAATGGCAAAAAGACAAATCAACGTGGTGCTTCAACAACAATTAATGACAATGGCAAAGTTAGAACATATGAAGTTCACTCATAGATGGATGAAAATTCTCTGTAATATGTGATTAATTTGCTGGAATGGAACATATAAAATTACACCCTGTGTGTTTAAAAAAAAATCATTAATTTGCTTTAAATAAAAACAAAATGTTTAATTAATTTTTTTTTGATTTGCTGTTATCGCAGAGACATTTATTTCTCTCTGGTTAAGGTTAACCAATTTAATTGTTTTAAATCTTAAATCAAACTTATCAGTTTGAATTCGATTTATAAATTGAATTTCAGCAAATAAATGAGTTTTTCGAACTTTAAAACAAACTGGCGCCCAATTAAGACTTACATATAGAAATATGTAAAATATAACGTTGCTTAACCTCAACAGACAAACTGAAACTGTACAATTTAATTGTACCTACTCGTACGCATGACCGCTAAGAGAAATCCTGGGCCCGGGACGGAATAGTCCAAGGCCACCATAAAAAAAATTTTTTTTTTACTGTATACCTAAGATCTAAAATCATTATCATTGAAACGCAACCTAAATTCCACGGCACTAGTAAAAGTTAATAGAAAAGTAGAATAGAGCAAAAATGATATTTTGTAAGCACGTGATTTGATAAAAATGGTGTTTATCTAATATGGACTGCGAGTCATATTGTGGTTCTTCCTTTGTGTATGAAAAACATAGTACTATCATGGCGATTATTTTTTAATGTTGCCCCGACCCTTGTGGTGCGCTGCAAAATTTTAGGTGATTGACTTGGGGAGTCTTTAAGCATCAGTAGTAGGAGGCCTAGATACAAATAATGTCCGCGTTTGCTCGATTATTCCGATGGGTAATCCAGATTTCGATCAAAAAATTGATTTTCTTTCCTGGCCCATGGAATACAATTGGAATAGATTTTTTTGTCATTGTTTTGGTGTAACTTCGTGTACGTGTAAACGAATATTTATTTACAAAATCCTTTATAAAATCTGGAACCCGATTTTTGTTTTCTTTTTGAAATAGAATTTTCATCACATCAAAAAAATCTTCACCACTTGATTTTTTTCAGAAGAAGAATATGAAGTTGATGAATTTACCAATTCATTTAAAATTGCTTCCATTTTTTGTAAAATTTATTTGGTTAATAGATGAAAACTCAAACAAAACCAAAACTAAACAAAACCAAAACAAATTAGGTACAAATAAAAAGAAAAACTTGTATCTGTCAAGCTAACAGCTGAAAGTTGTATTAGTATCAGTGCCAAGAGGGGTAAATCTGCCGAAAAATCCAGATCTGCAGATTTGATTTTAAATCAAAAATAAATCAATTTATTTTGCCCTATGGAATGCAAAAACAGGGGAAATCTGATCTTTGACTGATCTGGATCAAAAATAAATTGATTTATTTTACCCATGGAAAACCCCATTAGTCATAGCAGGGACCAACGCAACGTGAAGTTGCTTATATCAGTTATATGTAATAGCTCAATGCTATACCTATATCTAATTATCAAATCTCATATGTGGCGTCAAGTTCAAATATAACTTTCTGAGCAGCAAAAATAATTCTTTAATTACTTTACTAATTCAGAGTGGTGTAGCGTCCTTTCTAGTGTAAGTTTTTACTCTAAAAAAGACGCTGAATAAACCTAAGACACTAGCAACAGTAATAGGTACAAAATATACGCAAAGTAATATTTGGAAAAATCTTCTGCAAAGCTTCGAAATGGCTGCATGTTTTTACAATACGTGCGATTTGTATCTTTCGATAGAGCTGAAAGCCTTTTTCGGGTCGATGACAACAATACTGAAATATGCTTTCATTGTCATATCCCTGTGCGAAACAATCTTCTGAAGGGATGTCATTCTTTGCCAATGCTTCGCAAATCGAATCAGCGATTGCGATAGAATATATTGTCTTTCAAGTTGAAGCATAGTTATCGCAAACCACAAGATCATGGTGCAGCATCGACAACTGGGTAGAGCGAAATATAACGGCATTTTTTTAATTCTTGTTCATAAATTTTGTTGAACTCGTTTCTTGCATTTCCATGAAAAAGTAGTGGACTAGCATTCGTTAGTGCTCTTTTTGGCAATATGGAACTTTTTCTAAGCTTCTTCCACAAGATTGCTAGCCTAACCCTCTTTCATCAAAGAACAAAATTATTTCGCAAATTTACAGGAAATCGAGTTTTTCGAATCAATTTATTCACATAATTGCCATTCTACTACTACGTTGTTCCCTTGATCTTGAAGGCTTTGGCTCGGTTTGAACCTTGGAGCCCTCAACCTACAAAAAAAGTAATTTTTAAGCTCCCATGTATTTTCTTCGGGAATTGCTCTTCAGCGAAAAATTCCAAGATAAGAATCAAATAACTAGAAATATTTGAAATACCATTTTGATAAATGGAACAACTTTAAAAATATTTCCTCATAGATGAATAGCAATAAATGATGCAGGCAACTTAGTCCTTATACGAGTACTAAAAATTCGCATGCATTCATCGACCAGTAATCGATGAAGCTTTTAAAGTAATAAATAATTCACAAATACTAGACACACGTCTAATCAAAATTTCCTAATTCTGATCTGACTCTGGTTGTATGAAATTTCTCCTTTATCAATACAGTTCAATGAGATGCCCATGAACTAGTTTCATAGACTTTGAATTTAATTCATATTTTCGTTCTGACGGAGTTATTGTTGTTCTTATCATCTTCTTACTCAAAAATGATAAGAAAAAGCTTAGTTAGTTCAAAAAGGTTATTTTTTTTTAAATTTCTTGTTAGATTCAAAACTATTGAATAATTTTATTTTCGTTTCAATGCGCTTTCTCTTAATCTCAGCTGTATATGTACCTACAATCAGGTATGTATGTACACTTTATAAAGTTAATTATTGAATTGAAACCTATACGAACAAAAAATTAAAAAAAAATATTAATTTTGCATTAGGTAAATAAATAAATGTATGCAAATAAAAAAATGTATGTAAGTACTCGCAGTTATGAATAGCCTTATCAGTGTTTCTCTCTAAAGAAATTTTTGTATGTATGTATTCTTAAAATTAATCTTAGCTACGAAATTAAATTCGTTTTTATAGATTATTGGATTTTGGTCCATTTAAGAAGACAAATCAAATCAGTTTGTGGCTCATAATCAAATAAGTTACATCGATCCGCATTGCCTTTTGGATTTTACATTTTATTTTTTACTTGGGAAAACAAGAGTTAATATGAAGTATTTTATAGTATTAGCTTTGTGTTTGAGTGCTGCTGTTGCAGGTAATAAAATATTGAAAAGTGAAAGTTTAAACAATTTTATAATAATATTTTGATAAAAAATTTGGTGGAAGGAAATATAATAATGATAAAACCAAAAAACACTATTGTGCAATATCGATTTAATCGCCATAGTTTAGGAAGTCATCATTTTTTTTCTAACAAGACTTGGGAATCAGCTATTTAAAGGGAATGCCTTAACATACAAATGCGAAAAAAAAAAATGTAACTAACAATTTTATGTAAAATAGAAAAAAAAACCAGAAAATAGCTGAAGACATATCTCCAAAATAAGTGGACGTAACACTCACGTCACGTGATTAATTTCGTCTTTGAATTGTCCCGCTTGGGAATTGAGAGACCTCTTCAGATGATGCAAGCAAACATTATTCGCTAGTGGTAAATCTGAGACTTAAGATTTAGATTTAGATCTTGCCAATTTCGGTTAGATCACCAAGTGACTTAAGGTTCCAAGACAAAACGATCACCGTAAAGTACAGATCTCAATGAATACGATCTACGATTTTCTTCGTAATTCAAAATCATATGTTGAGAAATAAAAGTCGATTTTATTTTTTCGTTGAATGTTTATGTAGTCTCGATTATTCAGGAGCCGTATATTGATTTGGGGTAAGTTGAGAATTGTTCGTTAGTCGCCGTAGTGAACTGACCCTGGGAAAGTAGAGATGAATATTTCCAAATAAGTCTCGGCTCCTAAAAAGAAACTGTCACAAGTTTTTCCTGAGAGCTGCAACATCTGTGAAGGAGAAGTTTTCTCAAGATTTTGCAATAACTGATCACGTCATAACAGACAAGTATTTCTTCTAAGAGCTTCGACATCTGGTGTTTGGTTAACTGTGGTATTGTTTTATCATTGGTATTGGGTATTGATATACGGTAGGTTGCCTCGATCTCTTTTGACTTAAATACACAATTTCACACGGCAATTAAGGTCATCTTCCGCGTGCATACGCAACTTGAGTCTCTCACTCTTGACGATCGAAGTAAACCCTGTGCAGATTTTCAGGATCTTTTTCTTAATGCAGTTTTGAAGACTTGAAGATCCTAAATCACAATGTAAAATTGTAGTTCATGAATATCAATTGTTGATAGAACATAGAAGTTTCTTCGTACTATCTGCTTTTAACTTTATTGGTAGAACTATACTACTATATTTTTTCCATACATAGAAACACAATTTCTGAATTTGCAGTATTTGCTTTTTAAACCTCTCTATAAACCATTCTCCTTCAGTACAAAGATTCCAAAATAAAATTAAAACCGATAAGAATTATTTCCCTGTAGTTTTTTATGTAGAAAAATTAAATTTAAAAAAAAATCCTCGGTTTTTCCACATGCACATGATATTTTGTTCAAATTTATGACATCCGGTTCAACATTGATAAGATAACTCTAAGACAAATTAATTCTTTAATAATTTTATAATTGATAACAAAATTTTTATTTAATAGTAGGTATTAAAAAAAAACTTGTCACTAACACGTTTATTTTGTTTGTTAAATTTTATTTTCAGAGCTTCCATTAGACCTTCACTCGAGGTAGGTTCTTATAATTTCTTATCTATTTTTGCTTTCATTTCGAACTATTATTAAAGCATAATTTTTTCAAATGATTACACATTAAATAACTTTTTAATTTACAAATATTTTTTAAATAATTTCAAATGAGTGACGAATCTTAACTTGAGTAGATAATATGCAATAATCGAATTAATTTTTAGAGTCAATTCGATTCGTGATATGTAAGTACCGGAAAAACCGTTTGGTTAATTTTGTTATAAAAAATTGATACAAAATTTCCTAATTGGCTTGGTACAAAAAAAAAGTGAAAAAAAATTGGCAACAAAAATACATATTTTTCTTTTTTTTAAATTTAATTTTTGTTTTTAATAAAATTCATATTTTTTGATTTGTTTAACGAAGTCATTATACACAACACTCACAAACTGTCGACGATGCCAAAAGGAATGTCAACCTAAAACTAGGAGCTACTCTTGCGGGTTCAGATGCTGGGTAGATTTAAATAACATTTGCTTTTTTGCCTGAAACTCATAGAAGAAAAAACCACTTCTCGTTCATTTTAGACAACAACAACTACTGTCGTCATCCGAGGACGTCGACTCATATGGGGTTGGAGTTGTAGGTAGATCAGGTTATTCAGGTTCAGGTTCAGGATATTCAGGCTCAGGTTACTCAGGTTCATCCTCATCCTACAATAGTGCTAGTAGTGGAAGTCAATCTGAAAACCAACAAGTTCTGCAAGAGCAATATGGTGATGCTGGATTCGGTACTGCTGGATCATCAGCACTCAATACTGAATATTCCTCGTCATCTCAAAACGCCGGTGCAGGTCCAATAGTCATTCCTGTCGGTGGTGGAGCAGCTGGTTCCGAAAGCTATTCTGAACAATCAGAGAGACGTGTTGAAGGAGGAAGCTCACCAGTTGTTATCACTACTCCAGTAGGAGGCTCTGAGTCTTACTCTCATCATAGTGAGTCTCGAGTTCAAAACCAGGCCGCACCGGTTTATGTTTCTTCACCATCAGGTGGCTCAGAAAGTTACTCGCACCATGAAGAACGTCGTGTACAAAATCAAGCAGCTCCAATTTATGTAGCCCCTTCTGGAGGTTCTGAAAGTTACAGTCAACACGAAGAACGTCGTGTCCAAAATCAAGCAGCTCCTGTATATGTTGCTCCCATTGGGGGATCTGAGAGTTTTAGCCGCCAAGAAGAACGTCGTGTGCAAAGCCAGGCCGCTCCTGTATATATTGCTCCAATTGGAGGATCTGAAAGCTACAGCCGTCAACAAGAAGAACGTCGCATCCAAAACCAAGCAGCTCCTGTATACTACAGCTCACCTTCCGGTGGATCAGAAAGTTACACCCATCACCGAGAACAACGCATTCAGCAGGCTGCAATCCCAACTGTGTTAGCACCAAGTGGTGCATCCGAGAGCTATATACACCAACGTTCCCAACGTATTCAAAACCAAGCTATGCCAATCATCTACAGTACACCAAGTGGTTCCTCAGAGAGCTACTTACACCGCAGTCAGAAGGTAATTCAGTCCCAGCCTGCCCCAATTTACATTGCACCATCTACTGGATCCGAGAGTTACTCACGGTCGAGCAAATTCTCCCAATCTCAGGCTGCTCCTTTGACTATAATTCCATCAGTTGGTCTTAACTCGCACTCATCTCTTTTGAGCAGCCAATCACACGTTGCTCCTGGCGTCCATTACATGCCTGGCCAAAATTCATTCGACAGATTGTCGGAAAGTTCTTTTTCAAACTCTCAGATTGCGCCAACCTACAGCACTATTATCACACCAGGAGGAGGTGCCTCTGAATATAGTTATACACACAAGAGCTCAAAATCCCAAGCTCTGCCAAATATTATTTACCAAAGTCCTGGATTCAATTCTCATTCTAGCTTCACTTCGTCACAGGCAAGTAACGCAGCATCTAATTTGATTCCAATTGTAACTGGTTTGGGATCATCTGGCTCTTTAGTGAGTGCCAACAGTGTGTACGGCACAAGTGGTGGTTTGATAGTTCCATCACCTTTGGGAAGCAGCTCAAGCTTTGGATCCCACTCTTCAGTGTTTGACGCTGGTTCAACATCTTCCGGTCTTAACCGTTATATGTCAGAGTCTGAACGCTTAGCCAGAATGCAAGCTCAAGATGTTGGATTTGGAGGTTTCCGTTCTGGAAGTTCACAGTTGAATTTGGATGGATCTAGTTCATTTGGCGGCCTAGGATCTGGAAATTTGGTATTAGGTGGTGATGGGCGTTATCGTACAAAGTCATGGGAAAAGAGCTCGAAATGGGCCTCTGGCACTCAGGTAAGGAATATTTTTATTTTATTTTTAGAATTAAAGCAATAATTTTTACTTTTTTCAAGCTCGGTTCTGACGGAAGACCAAACAACTACAATCTTCTTTCAACTGCTGAATCCGAAAATCACGATATCAACGGTAGACAAGCTGGTTACAAGGCTGCTACAACTACTCTTGATGACAATGGAAAAGTCAGCACCTACAGTATACATTCATAAGAAGTAAATTTTGATTTTTGAAGCGTTTTGATTTCAATTTAGGAAAGTAATTCAAAAGACGTTAAAGGTTTTGTTTGTATAAAAATAAAATCATTTTATTAAATAGTTTCTTGGTTTTTTATTTAGCTTTACTTTCCAAACTGAAAAATGAATGACCCTTTACTTTCAAAGTTAAAACGCCCAAAAGTATACTGCTTCTTTTGAAGATTCGTTAACGGCTGGGCAATGTTGTTTAGCAAAATTTTTGATTATTTGTTAATGTTTCGGAGAAATCATTATATTCACATGGCCGTCAACAAGAGATTTCTTCCAAACTAAAAGAGATATTGAAAAGATTCAAACAGATTTCAAAAAGAAATTTTTTGATTTCGAGAATAGTTTATTTTTTTTTTGAAAAACATAAGCATAAAAATATAAGCACGTCGGAAAAATCACAGTCGTCTCCCACTTCTGTAGGGGCATGCAGATCAGCCTAATGTTCTTTAATTTGTCCTTCAGGTAGATTATGACTATGCACTTGATTACCCTATGGAAGCCTAAGACTTCTTCTACTTATCACAAAAGCGAACAGTACAAATGTTTTTGACCGGAACTAACTTGATGATCAAGTTTCTGTAATGATGAGCCGCTTGCATGACATTTCTTGGATGGAACAAGTATCTGAAGCTTCATCAAAATTCTTCTTTCGTTTTTACTGAATTTTTCCGTGCCACCACGAAATTAATGTGGTAAAAGAAGCACCATGGTGACGAGATTTGTTTTTCCAACAAGAAAAAGATTTAACCTCGATGACGACCCGAACCAACTATTTAAAATATGCCTATTTTTTAAAACCCATAGAAAAACAGAAATATTTACTACCCCGTTCGATTATATCAAAAGGGGATAAACCAAAGAATCAATCCAAACAAAACTCAATTATATATTGATTATGTCCTCCCCCAAGCAGATAGAAAATAATAGTTTATATTAGCACAAGTATAAAACAAAAAGATATCTCATATCAATAAAATTGTATAATGTAGAGAGTCATTATTGGCAACGATGTTGTACAAATTGCACTCAGCATCATCACCCACGCACGACGCACCCTTCGAATTCCATTTCTTCCCTATATTATCCTGTCTGCATCTCTAAAAGTCTATAATAAACTGAAATAATAAATTTGCCAAGCATTTCAATAGAACAAGTCCCATCTGGGGAATTGATCTTTATCCCCACTTTAATTTATTACACTTTTCTTTATAAACGTATAAAAGTCCAGAGTCGTCCTTTTGTCTTTTGAATAGGATGTGTAATATTTGTGTTGTTTATTTTAGATTTTACAAACAATAAGAGAAAACTCACCACATACTCCAGTAAATTCAAATGAAGCAGATAAAACTTCTCAAAAGAAGAGAATATAAGAACAACAACTTTTAAGATACAAACATTGAACGATAAATGCAACGATCTGCAACAAGAAGTTTAAATCTTCAATTATCTCTCGCTACATTAGGCATCAAATAAACTAAACTGTGTACTACAAAAAGAGGACAACAAACAAACAAAAAGCTATTTTGACTTTGGTTTGAAGAGATATCTAATCAGGCGCGTATGTGGGTACATGTGTTAAAGGGGCAAAAGCTTTTGGTTATTCCAATTGATAGGTCTTCAACGAGACATCGTGTACGTTTCCTGGGGATGTATTTCAGCGCCCTCTGCAACTCTTCTCCACTTGTGCTGATTCCTCTTTAACCGTTCTTTGCCAAGTAATTCTATAGGTCGACCCGGTCGTCAGGAAACCTGTTACCTTTTTCACAGCACACCAATGATTTTCAAAGTAGGTAGAACCTATGGATTGTTCTCAATTCTTGTTGCTGTTGGCAGTGAGGTGGATCCTTTAGTCTATCGATAATAAGGTTATCTAAGCATTCTTTTCTTGGTATATCAGAACTGGGGATGTTCGTAATCAATCGGATGGTGGTCCCGGGCCATCCCATGTCATGTTTGCACGATTTCTGTTTTAGACAGACATGTCTTGTGTTCCAACATGGTCTCTTAAAAAAGAGGTTGGTGTTGCAGAAATCAACAAGTCGTACGCCCTTGTCACTTTTTCATAATACGCCTGAGCCCATCTTTCGTATTAACAACCTTGACATTCAAGCTCCAATTACCATTAAGATGTCTCCCCGATGTGTCTCCCCTTCCGTTGTCAGAATAGAGCTCCGTTGGGGCGTAATACTGTACGATGGTAACACGACCCATAGCAGGCTAGTTCGAAATATGACTTTCAGTATCTTGTGATCTAAAGGCTCCCAAGGAAATTAATTTTCTGTGAGCTGTGTTGGAAAGCAGCAATCAACGCCAGACTACCGAGAGTTCCCACTTGCTTTTTCAGAAGTGCCCCAGCTCCACTTCCTTACTTCGCAACAAGCAAATCATCGTGGTTAGTTGTTGCTATACTATTTCAGGCCAAGTTCTGAGAAATGTGTAGTTTCCCGAACAGGTCGTCTAATGATACCCAAGATGTAAGGACTAGATATTGTGCTACTCCACGTCGAATTCTTCTTTCTGCGCCTCTGAGGCATTCCCTGGGGAAAGGGGACAAGTGAACCCTTTGCACATAAGTATGCATCCAGGCCTGACAAAACGATATGCAGTTTGTATACAAAAATAGACGTACTATCTCGTCCAAATAAGGACGAAATATTAAGATTAGACAAAAGCCCTTTGCGCTATGCCAGTGCCAGCGTTGGCAGGCAAACCTTATCTCTCATTTGGACCTCTTGAAAGTTCTCTCAAGTTCCCTTCCTTTTCAGCCTTATACATATATCTGAGTCAGAACTCCTTTAGGACGTGCAAACTGCACAGTTTAACACTTTGCTGCATTGTCGTTGTCGTAGTCGTCGTCCTTCAGGACAAATGTGAATTTTCAACTTCATATACATTTATATCCACTTCCTGATTCCCCATCTATTTATCTGTCTATCGTTCTATCTATCTATAGGTACGAGTATCTATTGTCCTTTTCAGTTCATCTTTATCGTCTCGTTCGTTCTCTTCCAGAAAACCAAAAACCGAAAACAGGATAACAATAATAATTGTGAAATAGAATTGGACAGCGGCCAAATTTTAATTGGTTTTGTTTCAACAGCCTACAATCTAAAAGGACCAAGGACCTACATATGTATATGGATGGATGCAAAAGTAGCATCCAGAAACAGCAGCAGCAAAAATCCTCCCCTCATTTGTTCTAAATTAAAGTAATAGTTTTCCGGCATTGGCACCATAAGCACTGCTGTTGCATTATCATATCCTTGGCGAGATTTCATAATGAAATTCTATAGTCTATGCTTGAAACAAGGATATTTCCAAGGACCAACTGCATATTAATTGTTGCTGTGGTTGAAATGAGATTATATTATAATTTTTTTTATTTTTATTTTGTTGTTGCTGTTGTGAGATTGTAGACTTCCCTAAAGCTCCCCCTTAAACAATAATAGGCCTTGCAAGACCTTTTGCACATAATATTTCGACTGCAAGATTACCCAAAATGCCAAGCAAGGATTTGCAAAGGGATAACTACGTGTGCAAGTCATCATTAGGATGCATAACATTCCAAAACCCAAGGACGAGCATCTTGTAATTGCAGTTTTCCAACTGAGAGAGGGTGAGTTTTGCTGCTGCTGCTTCTGCTTCTGTTGCTCTTGCTCTTGGCTGCTGCAGAACATTGAAATTGGGAGTTAATTCTGGGTTTTGATATTATAAAACTTAGTAAGAAAGACCAGAGGGTAGGTTTTGTGTTAGTTCTCCTCGTCCTTAATGGACCATGTTGTCATCTGAATAAATGTTGCTTTTCGAGGGCTGTTACAATTTTACTCTCGAACTAAATGACCTATGAAGGAAATTGCATATAAATTTTGTGTATAACCTGCCCACCTGTCTTTTGGAAAACAACAATTCTTTAACAACAAGACAAAAAAAATTGAAAATCCCACTTCTGAAGGACAATATGGGAGAAGAAGCTTTTTGTTATATTGGAGGATGTTTGCATAAGGGACTGTTTTTTTTTTTTTTGTTGCTCCCGGTAAGTATTTCGTGTATGCAGTTGGTAAATGAAATAGTAGAGAAGGTAAATGCGGATGCGGTGTACTAAATGGTTCATAGTTCATTGAGCTTTTGCGAGTTCTTGTTTTTTCGAGCCTTTTTTGTGTTTGTCTGGGCCGTACTCGTAAGTTTGTTGTTTTTGTTGTATTGTCCTGTTTTTCTGATTTATACTTTTGTATGTGGTTGTACTATTGTAGTAGCTGTTATTTATGGATTGAGATAAATTTGGTTAAAAAACATTTGAGTTTTGTTTAACTGAGACTTTTTGTTTTACACAATCGTTTTAGGCTTTTTTTTTCATCGAAATAAACCAGGACTGGATCAACTTTAAAACAATCGTTCGCTCAAAAACACGCGGGAAAATTTAGAGAGTTTAGCTACATTATTTGAATACATTATATGTGCCCAGTTTAGACTCTGATAAGTTCCTCCCTGTGGTAAGGAATTGACTTAAATTAGCCCAGCATAAGTTGAAAAAAACATTTAAATTATTTTTCATTTTTTTTATGCAAAAGATACGATAAGAAAAGATACAACAAAAAAAAAACATACATTGTGGCGATTAGAAGCTGCCTTAAGGACGTCTGAAAAGAAGAGGTGCGGATACGGGAATGGCACGGGAACACCATCTAATGGTTGTTACCATAAGAATGCGAAAACTGCAATTCGGAGATCCCAAGAAAAAACCCGTCTGCTGAAGTTGATACCGAAAGACCAAAGTTCGCCAATAACTAGGGTACCATCTCTCAAAAGGCTTGAGGGCAATTAGAAGCATCGAAAAATATTGCAGCTACTCCAGCAGCGGGGAGAAATCGGAGACGTTCACCGAAGCATGTGACGTGATACACATAACTTCATCAACGCATTGGCTACAGAAGCTGTAGATAAAGCCGGCATCCAAAGTTCTAAGTAAACCTGGTAAAGGATTTGGATAGATCTGTGCTAGTTTCAGAGCAGGTTTCAGAATATCATATATCAAATGATGGAAGGAACATTGTTCTAATGCTTTAAAACGCGTTTTCGCAATGAAGTCAATCCAAAACTCAATTAAGCGTCCAAAGTAATTCGAACATGGAGAAACAACTCTTTAACTTTAAAGACCAAGCTACGAATGATCCATTTCAATGTTGATTTTTGCTTCTTTGTGAATGCACCACTTAGAAATTCACATCAGTTTAAAATCTTTAGCAGATATCTACGTATCTACCATTCTGAAATTCATAATTGAAGGAAAAAGTGACAGTGGATACGCTTCGGAAAAATAACGACTGCATTGCGAGTCAAGAGATGTCCTGTCATGCAGGCAGCCTGAAGAGCGGGTTGACCTAAAAGTACATGGCGAAAAACGGCTGAAGATGAATCAGCACTAGTGGGAAGAGTTGAATGGAGCTGATGGCGCATAGGAGTAGGAGATGTCCCGCAAGGAAAACTCACGGACTTAATAGGCCCAAGGGTCAGTTTAATGTCAGTTTCTTAAACTCTACCTCTTAGATTCACTAAAAACAATAATTATGTAAAAATAGAAATAAAACAAAAATAACGAGCGTACGTGCTCACCCATCTATAGTTGTCAAATTAAAAAAACGCCTCCATTTAGGTGCATATTCCCCTTCAATAATAATTTCAATTGCGGTTTCCACATTTTTTTTTGTTCGTCTCGACAGCAGTTTATCACCTCCAACCATCATAATGACTGATGACGAATTAACACCACTGCTGCTGCTGCTGCTGTCAATTGTCATCATCAGCAATGAACTACATACATATATTATCGCAGCAACTTACATTCGTCACTCGTGTGGTGTTAAATGTTGATAGTGTCCCGTCAAATATAATAAATCCCAAGATATTAATCGGATTATGGGAAACAGTTTTATGTACAATCGACAAAAAGGACAAAAGATTAAAAAAAAAATGCGTACCCTGCAAAAAATCAACTACCCATTTATTCGAAATTTTCGTTTCAAATTACACATTCACAGTTTACAGGAGTGGATTTTAACAACTTCACGGCCTAGGTACAATTTATTCATATGCAGGGCTCTTATCATTCTAGTGTATAAGTATGTATATCCTTGAACGTTCTAGTTCAAAATTTCAGCATTTTTTATCATTCAAAATTCGAATTCAGCAGTGTTAGGGTTTGGCTCTGGTTCAGGGCAGTGTAATAACAGCCAATTCCATGTTAAGACCAGCATTGAACCACTGCTAATCCGCTGAAATCGATAAATTAAATTCCTGAACCAGTGCTTAATCAAGATCGTATAAAGAATTTTTCAGAATTTTTAGATTTTTTTCATTATTTCGCTTCCCACAAAACCTGACATTTATTGGTAACTCCGGCACTTGTATCGAATGACAAAATAGTGCTAGGGATTCAAACAACTTATTCATTCGAAAATCAAATAAACGTCAGACTAACACCCCCTTTTGTACTTTTGTTCGAAGTCCTTGTATCAAACATTATGGCGGTTTACACATCCTTCAAATGCATTGTGAGTTTATATCGAAGAAAATTTTCGTCATCACAAAACAACAGATGCATAATGTTCCATATTCAAAAGAAGAATAAGAATATAAAATATCGGATTGTAATCGAAAACCCTGCTCTGGGACACACCAAACAGGACATTTTTTTTCTTCTTTGGGTGCCGATGCCATTCGGATGAAAAATGAGCACAATATGATTTTTATGCACAAAATTGTGGGTGGGGAATTGAGATGAGGACGGAGGTTGAATGCATGAAGAGTTTCTATTGAATGATTGTTAATTCACCCCTTGAATGCGTCACAAAACAGAAAGAAAGACAAAAACATAACAAGGACATAGACAAAAAAAAAACGAACTTATTTTTGCCAAAAATCTCGAGGGGTTGTGTGTCTTTGAGTGTAAAACCGAACATGAGGTTTTTGCTGGTGAAACATGCCAACTTCGTATACCTACATATAGAAGCTATTTCCTACGACTTTCGAAATGTATCTCTTGTTGAGAAATCGACAAGCTGCAAAAAGTACACGAACAATAAGAGAGGGTGGACTCGAATCCAAAAATAAAAAAAAAAAACATTTACCAAAATTGAACAAAATGTCTAAATTATCCTTTTCGTAAGTAATCTTTGAGCAAGAGGATTGTCATTTTTTTTTTATTTGTTACGATATTTTATGCAACCCACATGATATAAATGACGATGACGTATAAAGATAAAAGAAACCTCTTTTTGATAGGAACAACTCCATACTCTTTGCATCTAAAATGAATCCTTAAATTTGCGTAGGGGTTTATTTGTCTATAGACAACAATCATTTAAAAAATAATGAAAAAAAGACATGTGTGTTGATTCGCATTGTTTGTTTGCTTTGATTTGTAAATTACAAACAAAAAAATATTTTTGTTTTTAGTTTTTGGTTAATTAGGAATATTTGTTAGGTTTTTTTTTAAACCTATGAAAAATTTACCTGTAGGCTTATGGAGATAAAAGAAATAATAGTGAGAGTGGGGGAATTTCGCTTTTAGCAGTTTTGCAGGAATTATTTTCATTTGTCTTTTACAGAGCGTGTAATTTTACGTTTTCGACATAAGCTGAGGCTCTCAGCAAAAAAAAACTAAAACATTTTTCTTTATGATATTTTCATTTATCTTGTCTATGCTACTCAGAAACTAATTCATAATAGGGTAACTATTTCCAAAATTGACTCTGACTTGATTCCCTCTGCGCTTTGGAAAAAGATGTGAGGCATCGGGTGTATATGGCTCATGGTTCCTCATCTCCAAATTTATCTGCGGTGACCTTACCTTAACCCTATCTAAAATGGCGAAGGCTACCGTTACGAGTACATTTGTATATCAACAACATGGTGCGAAAAGTTTCCTTTACGAATAAAATATTTTGAAAAAATAAAAATTACTAGGAAAAATTTCCTAACATTCGGAACGAATACCTCCATAGGGCTGATTGTGTAGGTTGATTTGAAAAAGTATTCGATAGACAACCACGAGATCTGATATGGGTTGCACTTAGACAATAAGGAGTTCAGGAACTCTACGGACATGTACGAACAAGCTAAAACAAAGGTAAGATGCAACAGGGAACTGATACTGAAATAATTTATACTCTGATGTTCAACAAAAAAAAAATGTTACACAGAAAAAAAAATATTTTAAAAACGGTTATTTTATTTTTTCCGCCGCTTTCTTGAATTAGTTTTGAAATGTTCTTCTGTTACTACAAATATTATCATTTGAGTTTTGACAGAAAACACTAATTTTGCCCATTTAAATAATTTTTTATTTTTCATTTTGAAATTCTGAAACACCTTGCAGAGAATTTTTCTTAAATTTTATCAATTTTTTAAAATTTGGGGCACTCAGTCGTGACACGGTACTTGAATAACTTCTTGACGCAGCGTCCTTGACGCACTACTTTACGCACCTGATGCGTTGCGTGACGAGCTGCTTGTCTTTCTGCTTGATTCACCACTTGACCCACGACTTGTAACTTTTATTTTTTACTTGCCGCGTTAACGCTTCTTAAGGTGCTCTTGACATACACCTTGACGCGCAACTTGGTTTTGTAGTTTAAGCCCGCACAAATTCAAAAAGTGTGTTCTTAATTCCATTTTTAAAGATGAAAAGATTGAAAATATGCATCGTCAATGATTTTATAGTTAAAAAATAATATTAGCTATATTAAACAAAACACCATTATGCACCCCTTTTTAAAAAATACGTAAGTGCATATACATATATGTTTCCGACTCTCTCAAATCAAATATTTAAAAGTGTGAATTGTAGATTCAGATTCATTTTTTTTCCCTCCAAAAAAAAAAACTACTTTGTCATTCAACAAATGTTGCCTCGCTTTATATTTCACATATGTACATTAAACCTTCTTTTAACAAAAATAATTTATTTGAATGACTTGCAAGTTCTCAATCACATCATCAACCTAGATCGACATCCTTAAAAAATAAAATACACTGCTAGATCGCACGAACTTGTTTCTATATTTAAGTATTTTAGAATAAACAAAACAAAATATAAATGGCATAAGAGACAAATATGAAAAAAGCGTAAAATGTCAAAAAAATATTTAATTTTTTTTTTTATAAAACCCCAAAAATATTTTTTGGAAAATTTTATCAAGATTGTATAGGACCTTTTGTATCGCATTTCAAAAAAATTACTTTTTGACAAAAAAATTTTTAATTGCTCATTAAAACCCACTGAAAAAATGTCTTCAAAATCGATCTTTTTTCGAGATGATTATGTTTTGTCATAACCGTTATATTATTGATACCTACTTTTCTCTCGTTCTCTATTACCGTAATGTCAGGTCTGATTCGAGTTCGATTTTTTTACGAAACCATAACTTACTCTATAGTGCCTTTAGTCGCAAGTTAAAATTGAGCCATTGCTCTATGCACTCTGCGCCACTACATGAACAGTACCATTAATCATTCCAATACACATATTTGGTCATCAAGGAATCTGTCAGCATTCCCTGAACTTTCGCCTCTTAAGTATATTTGATGTGTTGTTTCCGAAATCCCAAACCCAATTAATCCAAGCCCCATTGCATAATAAGTGCAAGAGTGCGTCTGCAGAACAATCAACCACGTCGCCGCCGGCCGTCGTCATCATCGTGGTCCTTCCATCAACCAATAAACCACTCTTTCAATGGGCCAAAGGAACAATATTACATATCATTAACTCACATAATTAAAAGACACAATATTTTTCAGCAAAAGACGCACTCGCAAGAAAATTTCAACAATGTCCTTCAATTAATGCCGAGTCATAAATTTAGTTCCGTGCTGCGATGCCAAAAGTTCACGAAAACCAGCGACTTGACGGAGGGAGAATTATTGCACAATCACCCCGCAACAATAACACACACTCTGCTGCGATTAAACCCACCCCATCCTTCCAAAAACTCAACAGCTCACATCACTATTATAGCTGATGCATGTGAGGTGAATATGGTGGGATAGGTACATAGATATACATATATCATGACATACACGTTACGTACCTTGTTCTGCTTGTCTCCTTAATCTAGGATAAGAATAATGTTTTTGTTATCCTGTGAGGCGTTCATTTATCCCAAATGGAACATAAAATAAAGTTCACCCATCATCACTGAGGCGCGCATAGCACAAGAACACAAAGGAATAGGAATTGCACCGCCCGCCATATTGCCACAAGCCCGCACTACAAGGTGGGCAAACGGACGACACCCTAAACTTTTCTCCAGTATTTTGCTGCAGTCGTCCATATTTGAAAGTCTAGAGGCATTTATTATCACCCTTGTTGCGATAAGACTTGGGGGCTTTAAGCATACTATATTCACATATGGTACGGTCTTGAATTTTCCCTTGACAACGGATGAGGATAACGACGGACAGCGCGGTGAGGGCGGGCGGAAGGTATTCGAGGAATAGTGTTGCTGCACCTGTCTGGCAATGAACTCTGGATCTTGATGCAAAGCTCAAAAGATGCTAATGCGAATGCCCTGAGGTGTGTTTCACTATGCAGCAGCTCATCGCAAAGCTTACGGTTAAGTGGATATCACAACAACTTACTTGCATCATTTTCTTAAACTCCCCCTCTCTCTCTCTGTCCCGTGTGACGCCTGTCGTCGTAGTCTATTCAATTTATTGTTCGCATGATATCTCAGACTTTAATCGAAGGTAAAAAGAAAATTACCTTAATGGGTATCATGCCGGCCCTGATAGCCATCTCGTTAGCGGCAATGGCAGTGGCAGTGGCTGACGTTTGATATTGAAAGTTTAAAATAGTTTGACAGACTCGTTGATATTCCGCTACAAAGTGCACAAAAAAAAAAACGCATACATATGCCGTTCAGGGGTTATTTCATACTCGATTCATTCAATTAATTAGGGTGATGAAGTTGTTGACAGTCAGACTAATAGGACTTCCGATTCTCATGTCTATAAAAAAAACTTCGTCCAACAATAAAGTGTGGGTGTTGACTAGTAAAAAAATTGAACTCAAGATTTTAATCAAATATCGATTTTATTATGACTGAGGAAAAATTCCAAGTGAAGTGAAGGCATACACATTTAGTCAGTGCCAAATTTCAAAAATTTTGTTTAGCAGAAATTGTTAAAAAAATTTGTAATTTGAAAAACTTTTTCATGAAAAAGTTAAAAATCAAGCAATTCTTTACAAAGAAAAACGTCCAAAATTTTTCATTTCAAGAAAGAAAAAAAAAAACTAAATTTAAGACTAGATTCCACGAACCATCCGATCCCCTTCCTTCAAAGATGGGTGCCGGACGCTTGGAAGATTTGTTTTCGTAAATCTTCGCAACTGGTTTTTTTTCCCACGAAGCGATTATTTCGCAAAAGTTAAATTGCGCTTTTTTATGTTGTATATTACTATTTGCCAATTTTTTATTATGCAGAATTGTATAGTTGTATACTGTTGTACAATTGACTATTATTAAACATTTTCATTTCTTCGCAATTTTACTTTTCGTTAACTATGTATGCATTAGTTTTTTTGTTTTGTTTCTCATTTTGTAATTTTTTACATAGGTATTATTTAGTTTTTTAATTATTTTCGATATTTTATCTCCATGTAAATGAATTTTGTTTGAAATGATAAAAATGCACGAATTGATATATTGTTATACCTACCAAATAATTACAATTTTGAAATAATGAAATGCGAAATTAAAATTGAAATGTGAAATTTTCAAAATGATTATACAAAATGATTACCTACAACATACAAATTATTATTTCAATTTGAATACTACTAAAGTTTTGGATTCAAATGGCTGTAGCCCATTTCTCCTGCCAAAAAATATTAGACTGAGACGTGACTAATTTTTACGAGACCGATATGAGACTGAAATCTTTCGATTTCGAAGACACGAGACTTCAAAAATCTCGTGTCGTGGTCAGCCTTACAAATAATATTTTATATAGAAAATATCATTATATCTATAAAATGAGCATAAATATTTTTCTTTTACGACTCCGAAATTTTTGAGAAATTTTTGAAAAATTTAAAAAGTAATAATTTCTCCTTAAATAATGCCACTAGAACAAGATATAATAATTTTTTTGTAAAAGATTACATAAGCAACAAATTGCGCATAATATAAAAAAATTGATAAAACTTATACAATTTACAGTTCACCATTCTGAAGCAGCGATTGCTTGCAACTTAGAAAAAAAAACATAAATGTTATGTTTTAAAGACAATTTCATCGTAGAAAATGAGTATAGATAATTTTTTGAAAACTTCGCCAAAAAACAAATTTTTTAAGTAAAATTCATTCAAAATTACACAACGAATGCTTAGACTTTAGGCGAATAATTTTACTAACAATGAATTCTGAAATCCTTTCTAAACACATTTTAGGGGAAATTTTAGCATAATCAACCACCACCGTAAGTTAGTACCTACTCATTCATCGTACTGGTTACATATGCGTGAATGTTATTTTTTTTATTTTTATTTTTAATGGAAAAATTATGTTGTTATTTTGTTTATGCGATAAGCATCTCTTATTGTTTTGTTCATGTGTTATAATTTTGGAGTAATTAATTAGGGAGAATCAAGCGGAAGGTGTGTTTTGTATTGTGTTTGCAGCTTAGTCAGGATGACAATTATCGCTTAAATAGGTATTATAGTTAAAATTGAAAATGCCCGGTATCTATATGCATATGGGGAGAATGTTTTATTACCCTAAACATAAACCTTATTTTTTAACATTAACAAAAATATTCAAATGTGAAAATGAACTTTCAAGGACAAAAGGGTGTGAAGTATAAGAACTATTAAAAAAAAGATAGTAGGTAAAATCTGAAAGGACAATGAATATTATTATAATGAAGTTTAGCTATTTACGGGAGTAGATTTGAGTGTAGTTTTTTGTTTCAAAAAAAAATACTGCTTTAAAGGACACTAATAAAACGAATTAAATGTAGCTATATAACAAAAATTACAGTTAGGTAGTTTAAAAAGAGAATAGATCTTCTTTCTTAAAACTTTCGCATCCAATTTTGATTTCATAAAAAGATACTTATACATAGTAAGTATTAGTATACTTACGGATTAAGAAAGTTATTTAAATTTTTTGACTCTCTCTCTCTCTCTCTCTCTCTCTCTCTCTCTCTCTCTCTCTCTCTTTAACTCTTCCTCAGTGTAGTTTTGTATATGAAAAGCAAATTACTATCATGGCGAGTATTTTTTAATGTTGCCCGACCTTTGTGGGGGCGCTGCAAAATTTTGGTTGTAGAATTCGATCTAGGGAGTCTTTAAGCATCGGAAATTGGTAGTAGGAGCAAGAGGAGACTATTGTTTGGATTATTGCAACCAAAAAATATAATATAAATAAATATCAATTAAAACCTCCACAAGCCCTATCCGCAAAAAAAATTGAGGAAGGGTTGCCCTCACTTTTTAGATGTCGACCCATTCGACTTCCACCATGATTCTACTATGTCAAAGAGTCGTTAGGTTTGCTCTTCGTCAACCTGCCTTGGGATAGATGTTCCCATTGCATCGTATTCGAAATGCACTTGTTATCCTTTCGAAGTGTAGAGCTTCGCCATTTCCTGACCTGTTAGCGTATTAACTATATCCTTAAAGATCCAGTTGAGCCAGAAAATCCTCAAATGTTCGGCAGACTTCTTCGAATGGTTGCATGTTTCTAGTGACCTTCTTTAACTGAAGGAATCTGAAAACTCCTTTCACTTAACCGTTATCGAGAAGCGTACTCACATCATAGAAACCAATCTTTACAATCTGTTGGTTTCTGTAGCGGGTTATGTTTCTGTTATACGGAGAATGCTAATTTTCCGTTATCTATTCTAGAAAGCTAGGCATTTTTCGCAATTATTTACGTATACCTAAGTATATGCATATGAAAATAGTTGGCTGGAAACCAGCACGAGGAGGTAAAATAAGCGCTAAGTTGTCACTGATTGTTTCGTTTTTGGCTCAGGTCCGATTTTGGGTAATCAATCGTTCACCGATAAGACACGATACATCTCAAATCGATGTTCGAAAAATTGTTTATGGTTGTTTTATTTAATGAAATTAATATTTCCGCGATTTAAAATTCTTATATGACAAAACAGCAAAATGGCAAGTGGTCGGTCAATAGTAATATAATTTTATTTTAACTTAATATTGACCTCTGTCTTAGAGTAATCATTAGTCATTTAGTCAGTATCTTTATGAAACATAATTACAATCAAGATATAGAAGATCTCATCTGACCTTGAAGTCTGCCTGTTTATCTATAAAGCTTATTATCCACCGAAAATATTAAAAAACAAAACAAAAATAAAAGAAAAGAAATTACAATCAAATTAAAAGCAAAACTTGCGGCGATTTAAAACGTTTTTTTCTTTTTTTTTGTAATTATTTTGCAAATAATTGTTATTTGCCACGATCGCCGATTACAGAATGACAGCTACTGGGCGGCTATCTATCTACATGGTGGTTGTTGGATGTGATCAGCTTAAGGAAGGTAACATCACAAGATTTAGTATCGCGGCAGAGAAAAATATGCCATTTCCACAATAAATGAATAAATGGAATGGAAGCACCCTAGGTTGTTGGATGATTGTTTTTTGTTGTTGTTGTTACTTTATCGCTGACAGATCCCACCTTGGAGCTATAACTAATAGTGTCAGACCGGATCTTGATGT
This sequence comes from Syrphus vitripennis, assembly GCA_958431115.1. NCBI lineage: Eukaryota > Metazoa > Arthropoda > Insecta > Diptera > Syrphidae > Syrphus > Syrphus vitripennis. The sequence continues at coordinate 123,127,871 of OY288108.1, forward strand.
TAGAATCTTGGTTAAGAATGGCGCATCCGTACCACGTGCGTTTCTAGTGCTGTGGACTGTGGAGTCTTTTGTTTGTTTTTTTATTTTTTTTATTTTTCCCATCAACCGAGAAACCGCAGTAGGAGACCCTCTGTAGACGGTATTCATCAGTTGCTATTCAACATTCGCTGTGAAAAGATAGATAGGTAGTTCTAATATTTTTTTTGCAAAGATACTTTCGTGTGGTAGTCCGAAGATATGATCGGAAAATCATTACTTGGATTTTCCATAGTGATTACTATAGCAGTGGTTGTAAGATTTGATCACGTTACTGGTGAGTTTGATGATCTGTTGACACGACAACACGATCTTCTAATTTAAATTCACTTCAGGCCAAACGGTATCGCCGAAATTGGACTTCAATGATTCTAAGGAAGTTGAGCCTAAGAGTTCAACAAAGCGACCATCGCCTTCGTTTAATCAGGATGACAACGATGGTGATGGTGGTGTTGAAAGAGCAGGGGCAGGATCGAGTGGAGGCAGTGGAAAAACTGGGCCAAAGATTCATGGAGTTCGTGTCACTGTTGATACTGGTGATAATCAGAAAGGTTCGAAAGGTAAATTTTGATTAAAATTAAAATTTTCTGTTCCGAAATTTAACATCTTTTAAACTAACTTTGAACAATTATAAAAATTTATATTGGAATATAGTCTACAGCTTTCATATGAATTTGGACCGGTCAACTTCAGATGATTTAGGTATAAGGAATATATGATTTTTTTTGCAGTCAAAAAAAATTAGATATAATGCTGCTGTCCTTATTACCTTTATAAAAATGTATTATGTTTAAAATAATTTCATTAATTACAAAAAAATATCTAGTTTCGTTAAAAAATATAAAATTTTGTTTTCTATTTTTAATTTTTAATTCAAATTATTTCTATAAATAGAAGTTTTATTCTATATGTCGGCAAACACTCGTTTGCATTATGGATTCTTCCTCAAGTTTAAGTGTAACGGAAACACATGTTTTCTAGACATTTTGACCATAAATAGAATAGCCGATTGAATAAGATTTAAAGGCAAAACAAGTCTGTAAATTTTTGATGATCAAATTTTAGTATACAGCTTTTGTAGAGTTGAGCTGAGTCGTAATTTTTGATAGCTGTGATTGTGACTGTGATTGACTAATCATTGTGATTTTAACCTGCAATTATGATATTTAAATATCGATTGAGTGATTGTGATTTTTAGAGTACTGTACTAAGCACATGTTAGTCGACAGAAAGGTTCACTTTTATGCAATTGTTGGACCCTAAAGCTTTAGAATCACCGGAGGAAAATAATAATTCAGAAATTCGATTTTTCACAGGAGAAATTCTGGTATTTGGAGGTCTTATAATCTATAGAAATCGTAGCCATCTCTTAATGAATTTGACAAGACAAATTTTGATCCAAAAGTCACCTCAAACAATTATATACGAATAGGCTAGTTAAATAGGGTTTGAGTCATGAATTTCAATTTAAATCTAAGTCTGATTGATTTTCTTAAGCAAAGCTCTGTGACAGTTTATCGAATATTTTACCAAAACAAAATACTCCTTTATCTCCATGAAAAGGACGACAGTCCCTCGAAAAACTAGCTGGTTTACTAAGGAACAGTGAACAATTTAGTGTTACTCGAAAAGTGGGGCTATCTAAAAAACTTTGCTTAAAAACCTGTGGAAAAGTTAATTATGGTGCCCGTTACAAGAACCTTGTTGACCAGTTTCATATGTATGCAAGGGTCCAACATCTTTGAGCTATATTTATACAGATACACGGGAGAAGTTATTTCATAGTTTTTTATTCCTTGTATTTGTAAATTTTCATTTTCAGAGTCCAAAGAAAGTGTCGAAATAACAGAAAGCAAAAACAAAAAAAGAGTTGGCATTCATACTGATATTACATTCGAAATAACTGGCGATGTTGAAGATTCTAATGCTACAAATTCAAGTCAGAGACATGATAAAGGTGCGAAATAACATATCGTACAAATATCCCAACGAACATCAGATCATATTTGTATTTTTTTTTTTTTTAGAAGAAAACGATGCCAGTGTTCCAATATTCAAAGGACGCAAAGGCACCATGACAACTAGTCGACCACGTAAACCATATGACCCACGAACACATTGGAATCCAAATTATTCTTCTGCTGAACGTCGCCGAAGTGGTGGTGGAGACAGTTCATTTCGTCCGTCACATCATTATCCGCATAACGTTCCTGTTTATCCTGGAACAAATAATGCCAATGGAGATGATATTTACCGTGGAATTGACAGCTGGTCGAATTTTGTTCCCATCACCAGTACTTGGACTACAGAACGCTCCTATAATTATGAACAATATCAGCCACCGAATTCTGTAGGTGGATATAGAGTTCCAAGTTGGAAGCCATGTTATTGTGTTTCGACGATGTCAGATAACAGACGCAGAAGAGATAGCATAGCACATCCAACAAGTTCTATTATACGGATAGCTGATAAGTTAGATAGTCCTTTTTCGAGTGGAAAAAAATAAAATCAATGATGAAATGTTACAATAATTAATTAAAGTGTTAAAATTTTGAAACAAAGTTAACTAGCTTTTACTTAACCTGAGTTAACGCTTGAAGCCATCAGGACTTTACAACCAGTTTTGGTAGTAGTTAAACGGCCGTCAGTGCTGGGTTTCAAGTGACAATCACCGACTTCGATCCGAAGCCTCCTAGGTTCATCAAGGGAACATCGTAGTATAATACACCTAACATCAATATATAGGAAAACAACTTCTCCAAGCTCTATAACGATATTAATCCGCTGATTGAAATAGAGTCATTCCAAAGGTAGGTGGGAGAGGACCTCAACCAGCTTGACGTGCGAAACTGGAGACAGCTAGCTAGGGACCGAACTGGCTGGAGAAACATGTTAGCTTAATTCCTGGTCTGACTCGGACAGTAACGCCATCTTAAGTAAGTAAGCTGTATCAAGTTATGCACAACAAGTTGTTTGAGGTAATGTGTGTTACATAGGTATGTTCTCGTTCTCGGATTACGGGCCGCTGACCACGAGTCTCATTTCGGTCCCCTCAAATTTGAAGAATTGCAGTCACGCCACGGTCTCGTTTGACTAACAGACTAACTAACGTTCTGAAACCGACTCAGAATTTCCTCTTGTTTCTCGTAACGAAACGAATAATTTTTCAAGAAAATCTATAAAGAAACGACGTAGCAGGAAATAAAAATTAAAACATCGATTTATAAAAATACCTGAACTCCAAAGGAAAGTTTAACTACTGCTTTCAGGCAAAAAATTCTTTTCCGAAATCATATTTCAAAATTTGATAAGCCAATACTTTTCCACTGATCCTTTTAAGCCTAAATGTGTCCTTTTTTTAATTTTTGAAGATGGGTAAAATTTAGAGCAACATTGTACTTCCTATATCCTTAAATATTTGCGCAGTGCAATCCTAAATAAAAAGGTCCTTACATTCATTACAGTTATTCTACACCCTTTGAACTTTCCTATTCAGGCCCTATAAAAAGTTTATTTATTACATAATTAAAAAACCTTGAGTTGTCTGTTTTTGTGCAGTTCTCTCTGTCCTTCATTTTATTTACATACATATAATGTCATAAATGTTAAGCCTTTCATTAAACACATAAAGCCCCTTGATTGCATTCATATCCAATCCCCAAACTGCTGCTTTACTCATATATGCCTACATACTCTTATATTAAGTGAATTCAAAAATTAAATTTCATCACATAAAACTTGATGGGCAAAAATATTGCCTTCATTCCCCAAATCTCCAACACACTCATGCATCTATCTATCCCCCAGATCATTTAGAAGACTGACATCCATAAAATTCTTCAGCTATATCTCCTCCAACTTTCCATCAAACAACCACAAAAAGAAAAGGTCTTTGCCAGTATTATAGTGAACCATCATTTACAGCCTTTACTCTTCGTTCCACACTTGATCCTTATATGCTCCCGCCAACCACTATTGCTGGCAAAACGTTCCTTAATCGCTCCATTGAGGGCGATTACATTTAACTGCTCATTTACGAATTCCTTTAGGACATCTCACAGACCATCATCATCGATGTATGATGTCTTACTTAAAGTACACATAGCATTCGCCGTCCGTTGCCAACTCTCTGCCCATGGATGATGGTGGTGTTTAGTAAGTTCCATGCATAAAGTTGCACTTTATATTGTGTCCTCGAGCTAAATGGAGTGAGACTTTCTTTGATTTTTGCCCTGAGGATATTTTTTAGTTAAGAGGGTTTCGGTATGTTTGCGTTGAGTCTGTAGGTAAGTAAGTTTGCTATGTTGAATTGAATTTGACACACCATCGGCCGATACAAGGGGCGCACATTTTACACGCTCGCACCACTCACGAAATAAAACACCGGAAAGTGTACTTCGCTTGATAACGACACGATGACGATGTCATACTGACAGGAGTGCCATGCCACATCCTGTCAGTCTAAAGCAATAAACATCCACCGACTAAATTGAAAAAAAAGGAGCGCTAACAAGGACACAAGGTTCTTCTGAACACTCTCGTCATAACCCAAATGAAAGTGAACTCGATTTTCCGTAAAAAGAGACACTGCTCGGTAATATGTCGACGACAGAATAAACCAACCATCATCAAACACCAAAGGACTCTCCCTCTCCCTCACGCCCATCGACCCCGAGGCAAGTGTCAGGCTTAATAATGGGACCTTGAGCCTGATTATTAAATGTAATTTAACTTTACGATCGATTCCAACAGGACACCCATCAGCACTCAGCACTCAGCACAGCAGTGGCATGACATGCGGGTGCAAAATTTTTATTTATACATAGTTTATTTTTTTTGTGTTATTCTGTACAAGGAAAATGCAATTTTCCAATAAAACCCAAAGTTGATTGGAGAGAAAGCAGGAAATTCCATTAATATGCCCTCGGGGAAATTATTAGACGGAGGTTTTTGCCGAGAATGACTTTTTTGACGTTGCTGCCAACATTTTAAATTGTTGTCACAGAGTGTGTGGTGGCACAAATGATGGCCAGAGAGGAATGTTGTTCTTTAAGTACCTTTCTATACCTATAGCTACCTAACGTTCTATAACGATAATTGCGTTCATTGTTTGAAATGTGATGCAAATGTAACAAGTGTCACGACAGTTGTTTGTGCTTATCGATGTGGCACCCGTTGGTTGATGGTTGGTGCTTGAGTGTGGTTAATGCGGCAAGTGACTTCCTGAAAATCAATCTTTGGATTGTTGTGATGGGAATTGCTTTTGTCCTTCGATACAGGAAAATTCATTTTTATGACACTGCGGGGAGTTGATTGGTCCTATTTTGAGTTTTAAGTTTAAGTACCTTTTTGCCAACCTACTGATTGGTAACTGTATTTTATAAGAACAAGCAATCAATTGCGAATTAAATTACATCATATATAATAAGAATGCTTGCCACTTGCCACTGTGTACGTTAATGGCTTTGGGATAAGTCTGAAATACGCTTGCTTTACGATACAAAGTATGCTCTGGTTCTGGTCAGTCAGACCCAGTACTTAAGCATGCCATATTACTTAAACTGGAAAATTTTATTCTAGAGCTTGAAAACTCTCCTAGCAGGAACGCTTGGCATAGGTGGGGGGAGTCTGTGGTATAGTTCCAAAACGAATCTTCTAAAAAAAATTTTTGGTTTGTGCACAGGAATTTCGAAGAAGTGACACATTCTGCAAGAGTACAAGCGTACCATTATTGAACCCCTTCATTCCCAATAACACGCACATAGGAATGGTTGAGAGTCAATTCGTTATAGTTTTTCAAGAGACTTCCAGACTGAATTCATTTTTTTTATAGCTGAAGCATTCTCGTCAATTTGATCCGTTAACCTTTTCGGACTTCATCTTTATAGTTTGCAATTGTAACTTCTCTTTAATTCATATTCGTTACGGACAAGTTTACGTTCCTTTCAGATTGCTGTTAGTTTAAGCATTTTGATAGAAAAGTCGGTAATTGAGTAAAGGAACTAACAGGCTATGGACTTTGGCAAAAGATCTCTCTAGTCTCCAGGATTAATAAAGAAAACACTTACAAAACACAAAATCATGAAGGAAATGTGCTTCAAACATGAAGGGAATAGACTTCACAAGTAAGGTGTTCCTTGTGAATTTACTTTGACTTTCAATTGAACTTTCATCCGATCTTCAATAGCCAGGAACTATTCCCCCACCTGAACAGATATGATATAGATACCGTGAGTCGGCATGATAGAAACATATTTGCTGAAAATATTGGCTTCACTTTTAAAGCACACTCTGAAATTTCTAAAACAACAATGTTTGATTGTAAAAAAATGTAGAGCCTGAAAGTTGTTTTTGGAATTAGAATAAGGTAATAATATGGTAAAAGTTCAGTTATTTTTTTATTGAAGCATATTTTATTTGCAACCAGACATTAATGTCACAAAGAAAAATATAATTTTTATTCCATCTAGGATCTTGTTCCAAAAATTATTAAGATCAAAAAAGTCTGTAAGTGAAAATTATATCTTTTGGTACTAAAATTTATTACGTTTTACAGATGAGGATGAAATTAAAATAACATTAGAATACAAGGATTTTGTGATTTTAAAAAGCCTACATGCAAATGCAACGTTCTTGATATAAGAAAGGGTTTCTCTTCTATTCCCTGGTATTCACAGAGCGCTCATAATAATTGAAAAATCCCTCATCATTTGGTCATGCAAGTGACATTTTTATGAGTTTATGAGGGAAGATGATTTTTGTAGAAAAAAGGTCTTTTAAAAAGCCGCTAATAGCGAAGAGAAATGTTAAATTGCAACTTTGAGCGACTCTGTGACTCTGTATATATTTTCCTATGTTTTGAGTTTGACAGTGTTACCTCCAGGTGGCTGCAGGTGGCGGATGGCTGTAGCGATTCCGCTCTTCTCAGTCATTAAAAGAAACTAGCAACCACATATAAAGTTTTTGGTACACCGTCTTAACGTAGGTATATTACGTCCTTTCGACCGTCGTTCGTTTTCTTTATACATCCATTGTTATGATTTTTTTTGTAACACCCTGTGAATTTTTTACAAAATTCGAAGAATTTTGACTGTTTTTAAAGTTATGCATAAATTTCTTAGGCTGCTAATTCCTCTTTCTAAGGAAATCATTTTTTAATCCATGATTAAGAAATGCCCTGTAAAACAATTTTCGTAAAAATCACTATTTTTGTAGCCTTGAAAATTTCCTTTATAAGGAGATACAAAAATTATAGCAATAACATTCAATGAGTAGGTACCTAGATATATGTAAGTAACCATGTACGATTTTCTTTAGGACGTATATATATATAGTTATCGTTCACGTTTGCATATTTGACTTACAAAGGTTAAAATTTCAATTGCTGATGGTTTTATTAGTAATCATTTGGTAATTGCTATCCTTGAAATGTAAAATTAAGCCTCTCGGTAGAGTATTTAAGAGAATGTCTATAAGTAACAGTGCCGGACTACTAGATGTCTCGCTTGTCTTAATAAAAGGCCCTAGTGGTTTAAGGATACGTAAACACTAAAGTTTCTGATCCATCCAAATGGTCAATGTATTTTAGGTTTAACGCACAATACTTTCAATGCTTTTTGGAAGCCGAGTCAGCACTTGAGTTGATATGTGCTTTTGGAATGAACGCGTTAAATATTTTCGTTGACCATAAAATGTCTCTGTCAACGGAGCAGGGATAAATTGACAGTTTCTTGTTCTGGACTGTTTCTCAACGTTTACACAGATAATTTTTTAAAAATTTGATTTCGAGATAGAAATTGTCAAATCCCGTTGAAAGATGGAAAGATGCTTAAATGTAATATGACAGTTAATACCTTGATTAACGCAAGTGAACGTTTGGAAATTATGTGATTGTCAAAGTTTTAAGAGTCAATGTGTTCAAAACAAAGTGTATTCAAAGCTTTGACATAGAACAGCACAAGTTGGCCTTATTCACGTGATTTTTAACGCGTTGACATTGTCTAATAAATTTCTATTTGCGTCTACATTGTGTCGTTAGCAACACAGATTCTTTGTTCAAAATATGACACAAACGGTGAATGCAGTTCAAATTTGAAGTTTTCGAAAAAGTCCAAAGTGTGTAAACTTTCGTGTTCTCTTCTGTCCACTTCATCGACTAGTTCACCCCTGTATAAGGTAAATATGCAAAGGTAAAATCAGATTGCAGAATGGAAACTCGTTAATAATGATGTGAGTATCGAAGGTAATCAAGAGTTGTGAAAGGCACGACTCCATATCTCCATTTATAGATATATCTCACAACCGGATGAGTGGCATAATATTATAAAGCATAAATGTCACTCACACGTCCTATTGACATCCCACTCATAATAACACACAGCGCAAGCAGTAGCAGCAGCCCTCTAAATCAAATTCAATGAGGTCTATCGCACGGACAATATAATACACTTACCCCAGCTGGTATGAGAGTCCATAACTCCAACAATAGTCTTTTGTTGCTGATTACCAAAGAGAAATGATTGGATGGTCGGTTGGGTTCAGCTCAACAGACTTTTCTGTGTCCCTACATGAAACTCTATATTTGAATAGACACAGAGTGTTAATCTAATAATGATCAACCCTTAACACCTCATCAGCGCATCCCTGTATCTGCATCATCATCAACGTCACCGGTATAGGTACCTACTTGTATTCTGATCATCCTCATCAGGAGCATCAACAACAGAAACAACAGGCATCCGTATAAATATGGCAAACCAAGAGTGCGAGTGTGCCATTTGTCTGTTAGATGCCTGAATGACGATGGTGACGGTTCCTGCTTGATTGGAATTGGATCGGGTTCTTCTGAGTATAACGTCCTGCCGGTTATTATTATTCCTATAATCATTGTAGACCACATGCCATGCCATTTCCGATATACTCCCACCCTCTTATAGGATATAGATTCATTTTCGAGTGTGCTGTGTTAGGTTCTGTATGTAGCCATATCTTTGGATTCTTCTCAATCGATTGGGATGGCCGGCGATTGCTGCAGACAAGAAAATACAGGAAACACCATCACTCTTGCATTAGCATTAATCACTGACAATGAACTCCAATCGATGTTCTTCTGAAAATCCAACATCATGTACTTATATGTCTTCTCTGTGATTCTAAAGAGATACAAAATACGATGAGCAGCATCAATTGAGATGGACCTTAGAATCAGATACAACCCCGACTACATAAATTGGTGTATCTTTTATTTTGTTTGCCTTTTTGTTATGAATTGGATACTATCATCCTATCATCATCATCTCGGACAAGAAGTAAGATATTCATAGCTATGTGTTTTCGGAAAGAGGGTTGCCAATATTTTCGAGCCCAAAGATAAGAATTTCCTTTGATTACGTAATTTTGGATTGGAAATTAAAATTTTTATGTTTATGAAGCAATTGATTGGAATTTGAATTCAAAATCTGAAATCAATATTTAAATTGAGTAGTATGAAATTCCAAAGTTTTACGAAAAGACAAAAGCAACAAACAAAATCCACTGAAGTGCCGACAAAAAGTTTAAGGGGCCAGAGATGAACCATTTCTGCAGACGATATGTAGATACAAGCATACAGTTCATACTACTCTGATGAATCAAAAAACATGTCCAATAGAATGAACCATCAACATTTTATAAAATCAGCATTTATCGAACGCTCGTCGCTATTTCGTCACCACAAGATGCTTCGCCATTAATCATAAATCCAAGATATTTAACTTGATATTTCGAACTTGGGAAGCACTGTTACTTTCAATTAGATGTCGGGAATAGGTGCTTTTCAAAACAACTCTATTGGCGAAATAATGAACACCCTAATATCCATGCTTATTCGCAAGACGAATTTCGGAATTCCTCGTTGCCTAAGTGCAATCCATATCAAACCTCGTTGTTGTCTGTCGAATGGCAACTCTCTTGAATCCAGATATTTTTTCAATCTGATTCTAATAGGTACTCTGGATTGCATATCTGGTTGATCTACCGACATAAACCAGCACTGGTCGTCAGACACCCGTTCAACGATCTAAATGGTGTCTGACACAGCTTTCGTAATTTCTTGCATCACCCTTACCCTTTTAGTTTAAAAAAGAACGTAACTTTTCCACTGGTTGGGAATTTGGTCAACGTTTGTAGTACAAGTTTGCAAATGAAAATAATCATGAGCCATGATCCAAGGTTTTCCTTGTATTTCCAGAACTCACTGGTTAGAACTGTCGTATAGTAAAATCACTATCGCTTTTCTTTTTTTTGGAGTTTTTCACCACTTACTTCTTCGACTGTAATATCGGCGACTTCTCCGTTGCTATGGTGCAGCTATTGGATAGTATAGCCTCGGAAACTTTTAATTTAAAAGTCGTTCACAATAATATTGCCATCTATGAAGAATTTTGTCATCGTTCACAAGAAGTTGACCTTGAGCGTTGTTAATGAATTTTGGCGATCGAATCTGCTGAGAATTTTTCCTTTTCTGTGCTGTAGTTTTGAAAATAATTGCACTCTTGTTCATGTTGGCATGTCAAGTTCATGGAGTGCATGATTTGCATCAGCAGCCGGTCTTTACTCTAAGTTTGGCACACTTTTTCTTTGGTTCCTTCTATTCGTCTTCTTTTCAAGATCTCTGCCAGCTCAAAACTTATACCGGTCGTAGTTCTAACGTTCCAACTTGTCATTCTCAAATTCCATCCAATTTATTGAATTATTTTGCCATCTTCCATGTAGCTCCAACAAATTCTAAAACTTTTGGACTGTTGGCAACTCTACGATTTCTCACTTCACACATTTTTTTTAAAAAAGCTTAACCAGAATGCTCACTTTCACTGCCTTCACTTTCTGTTTAATTTTTATCTCCTTAGTCCTTATTCGTTTACTTATTTTTTTTTTGTAAATAAAACTCCAAAAAATTTGTTTTGAATTGATCATCGATGAATGCCATTTTATTGAGAGCGTCAGACACAATTTTTCTACAGTTTCCCCTCTGGCTATTGTCCAAAAAAAAAATTCAAAGGACATGCAGCAACAAAAAAAATCCTTAAATTTTATTGTCTGCAAAAAATCATTACATTTACCAATGAATACAAGCTATCGGCGCGGCGGGCGGTAGCGGCGCGGGCGATGGAGATAGGTTGTACCAGCAAGGCAGGGATAAAAATCCATACCATGTAAATGTATGAATAGATGCCGAATGCTAAATGGGAAAATCATTGCAAATACATTTTAATTTATGTGCACCCGGCAGAGGATAGATAGTACGCGTCCTGTCGTCCATTCAAATCGCATCCGCAGCCGTAAATCCTTTTTCGGATATTTTTGTTGATATCCTATTTTGGTGTTTTCGTCGCATTTTATTTAAAAAAAAAAAAAAAGTAATTTTCGAGTGCGGAATAATAGGAATCCAGTGTATCCTGACATAGGGAGGACAATGAATAGCTGCAACTGCCACTCCTGCCCATCATCATTGAGAATGTCAATTGGATGTTGATAAAATTGTGGCGGCCGGGCTGGCAAAAAAAGGTTCGGTGGCAATGGAGGTAGTTTATGCCATCAACTCAACTCAGCCTATATGTGTTGTAGGGAAAAGGAAGGACTATAAATGCTGTTTTCCATGGAAATACTTATTCAAGGGTAAAATATGATAGATTTCCGAGAGAACCGAAACCAATTCTAGTGTAAACTGTAAAAGGAAGTCCCGCCCGGTTGCAATTGTGTATTTTATCGATGATGTGGGATCTAAATTTTAATCGGAATTGGAAAATTTGTACACAAATTTCCATCAGGACGTCGTGTAAAACCGGCTCTGAAAAGATTATCAATGTCAATCAAGTTGACTGGTGTAGATAAAATATGAGCATTATACATTTTCTATAAAATAGATACCTATTAGTTTTGGTGGTAATGAATGCGAAAATTACTTTTTAGATAAGAGTCTTTATAGGTTGAATTTTAAATAAAATATTTTTTTTTATGGTTGGTAGGTAACTGTAAATTGGTTTAAAATTAATCGCATGCAATTTTGGTTGATCAATGGACAGTTGCATCGAAATCCACTTGAAAGAGTTTTGCTAAGCGGCTGTTAAAATGTATCAAAATGATACATTCCACAACTCGTACGTGTTGTGGTACGATTTCTGGAAATGCATTTCAGCTCTTTCAATCTCTTCGACAGTTCCGGTATTTATGTTGTTCTGCTTTTTCCAAGTATATTAAGCAAATATATGATTTATAATATTTTGAATCAATTAACAATTAAACACTTAATGGAGCTTCAAAGAAAAATATGAAAAGAAGGAGGAACTATGTATTTAGAAGAAGAAAAAGTACTTTGATTTACATTGCAGAAAAAAACTTTTCCAAGTTTTGGCCTTTAATTCTTCACCATTTCAAACAGGTACCTATGACTCAAACTCTGACTTCAGGAACAAAAGTCAAATCAAAGAGTTGTGACCTTTACCTATAAGACAATTGAAATGCATTAACTCAAGTGCCAACAGTAACCATTCCCAACCATTAACTAATGATTAAACTGCAATCATTCCACAGTTACCAACGCAAGCCAAAATATTTATGAATATCTTGCGTTTTTTTAAACTATAAACAACTTTAGGGTCTTCGATTCGAGCAGTTGAAAAGTTTGCAAAAACTGAACGATCACCTCAATCCAGTTCGCAATCTGAATTACAAATTATTTCACAGCGAGAATTCAGATTTTCCAGAGATTTTTTAATCCATCAAGATCGTAGCCTTCCTTCAATGGAATTTGACAGTTTTTGGCTTGACAGATGGACAATAAACTAAATTGTTGAACTGAGCAGAACTCAGTTCAAAAGACAATGGGTACGTTCAGGAGAATTAAGGGACTGCAATTGAAATGAAGGGAGATTTTTCTTCCCTTACTTTCCAGTCAAAAGTCACCTGCATTTGCAGGATATTTTTTGACAGCTGGCCAATCAGAGAGAAGAAAATTGCCTTTGCCTTGCAGTCCCTTCGTCGACTGAACTCACCCAATGGCAAGGATATTTTCAGTTAAGAGGCTCTTAAAATGAAGACAGCTTGGTAAATACTAGCCTTAGAGTGAATCAGCAGAGCAAAATAGTTGTGGTCTCAGTAAAGATTACGTCTATCGTTGGTTAATGAAAAAGATGATTATAATTTTCAAGAAAGGAACGCTTGGGCAAGTATAAACATTTTATTAACTCAATTCTCCTGAAAAGAGAATTCATTTTCTTTTCAAAATTGACGATTTACTTATATCCAAAAGTACCTAATTAATTCGAGGTGGAGTTTGGACGCTATTGGGAAAAAAAGTGCCGCGACAGCGTCTTAGCCTAGCTAGGTATATGAACTAATTGTTTTTGAAAGCCCACATAATATTAAATATGTCAAATTGAGCCGACCGCGACCGTTTAAGCACTGATCAATCGTGTCGATAAACCAAAGTTCAATCTTCAATTCATTAAATTAGTCTGCGTGTCGAAACCTTATTGTACTGGATTTTTCATTTAAATCTGTAAGGTAATAATAAAGAATATTTTTCCATAAAAAGGTAAGGCTTTTACAATAAAAATTCATTTACTTCCGGCTCACATTAAAGGAAAGATCTCTGCCACGATATATTTCCGTCATCGAGAATGCTGCTTTCAGCCATCCAGGTCGAACCTATTTCTTCAACTGACATGAAACATTCCAAAATGGAACTTTAGGAAGCGTTTACCCACCGCCATCGGTGATTGCCTTCATTGATCTTATCTTCCGTACACCTTTCCTTTCCTTCTGGCACAACTTCAGTTGACTCATTTATTGGTGAGTGTTTGAAGTGCCCAAGATAATTCTAAGCTCAACTTTAATAAATTCAATCAACTTACCTGCTACCATGAATCCTCTTTCTGAAATTCCCAAAGGCCTCTCCAATTCAAATTTTAAGTGTTAACCTAAAACACTCTAAAACTTAGCCCTCCATAATAGTGATGACGTCAAGCAATAAACCAATTTGTAAAACACTTCCTTAAGCAAAGTTAACTTTCACTAACTTGAGATCCCAAATCGAGACTCGAACGACTCAAGAGGACCCTCTTAACATAAACCATCACCATCCACAACAATAAAACTCAATTAACAGTTTAACATTCAATTTCCCAGAAAGATTGCGATGAAAAACATAGGGCAAGACAAAATAGGGATACGATGGATAGGGGAATTGGGTTGGGGAAAGATAGGAAAATAAATACAAAATACTTTCTCACCAAAGTCGGGGTTGCCTCAAATTGACCTTCTAAAACTTTCAAAATGCTGTTATTGTTGACAAAAACTTCTTTATGTGCATCCGAGGAAGCCACACTATTAAGGGGTTTGTGTTCCTCTTTTATTTCATGTTCCATGAAGACTTCTTGGCTTTTTACCTATTCTGATGTTGTCCATGGCCACAACTAAATCTATATTGTATTATGTTGTGTATCTGTGAAGCATTAAAACTTTATGAAACATACTCACATCTTCTATAATCGCATATATCGGCTACGGCACCAACCATAAGTCTTAAAAGGATGCTTCTTTCCCCGCAATTTACTTACTCTAATATCTCTTGTGATATACGAAGTAGAAGACGATGACGATGTGTATATTTTGGGTTGCCCGCAAAAGTTTTCGCATGAAATTCCATTTCAAAAATTATATTAAGGATCTTCTTCTCGTCGAGAACGACAACGACAAATTGTCCATAGTAGTTAACACACATCAGGAGCTTTTTGCTTTCCAAACAAGAATCGCATCTTTGTGTTCTGACTTCTTCTGTGGGTATGAACCAGTTTAACAGAAAAATTAATTTTCAAGTTGAGTGTGCTCATATAAATTAAATGAAAATCTCACGAAAGTCAACGACGAAGCCTGCTGCCGTTGCTCGTTGTATGTACCTACGTTCTTTGGTTCTATGATCAACCACCATCAGACTCTAGTCTCTTTCTTCAAATTTGGACGTATAGATAAACTTTTAGAGACTTCATGTGAAGGAATTTGAGCCATTAGCATGACAGAACTTTATTCGGTGAAACCCATTCTCTTATTTTTTTTTTTTGCACTATGTATTTTAAAATAGGTGAAATTTGCCAGCTTGTAAGTTATGGCCGAATTAGTTTTTGAAAAATCCTTACATGTTTCTTAAAATGTCAAAATACATATCTAGAAGCCAACAGTATATGAAGTAGATGTTTCTTTTCAAGAGCTGGATTCATAAAGAAGCACGAATATTGTATTGGAATAGTCTTAACCTTGTCCTTAAGCTTATAAAGTTGCCTTTGATATCCCGATTCGACTGTTTATATCTATTTAAATTTCGCCATCAGTAGTGACAGTACTTTCAAGAATTTGTAAATTCTTAACCATATCTACTGGTTGTCCAGAAATATGAACTTTCTTGGACAGATGAGAAATTTTCAAGTATGGTCCTTTTTGTTTATGCTGTATTAATGCAAAAAGCCCAATTGTTCACAAAAGTGCGAAGTTCATCAACATCATGAACATGAACAGTATTGGTGACAACATACAGCCTTGCCCAATTCCACTTTAGATTTCAAACTCTTCTGACAACCTCCACTTATGTATAACGTGAAATTTTGATGTTCATACTGTTCTGAACAATATCTCCATCTCCGGCTGAGGTCCTAGACACCCTTTACTAAGTATAACTTCTTAACACCTTCTTAAAGACTATGTATAATTGGAAGGAATCACATGGAGAGGCTCACAAAAGTCGTAAACTTAGAATAGAATAATGCTTTTTTTGTTAAAAAATATTTCTTCCGTAAAACAGCAAATCATTTTAATGTTGAAATTCCACTTTTTCGCCTTGGTTTGATGTATTTAACGTAGGTTCTTGGGTATAGAACTTTAAGTCAACTGAGAATGAGGAACGAGAAGTCGAATGAAAACGAAATCCTCTTTTGGAATCTATGAGCTTCAATTAGTGTGAACATAGGAGTACAACAGGAAGAAGCGGGTATTTGCCATCGACCTACATATATAATCGTACCTAGCTGTATCCATTCTGATATACATATATAGATTATAGAAGACATCTCCGTAGATGTAAGCACTTTATACGCGGAAGATATGCCTCGTTCAGACGCATATGAATTCGGAATCAACCCTTGAAATTCTAATAAACACCTTCTAACTTTGAAAGGATGTAATAACGTCAGAGACCCGAAACTTGATGGCAGGAAGGTCGGCAGACATCACATCCTCAAGTGCTAACATGTTCAAAAAAAAAAAAAATTAAGGCAATGAAAATGGATTTTTCATGCTATCAGGAATTGAGAGCACACAGTGGGGGAGTGTGAACTGTGAAAAAATTATACGCATCGTGAAATGCTATCCTGTATTCCGAAGAGGAACACACAAAAAAAAGGAATAAGTAGGAACACTTATTTTCGTTACCTATACGAAAATTGTCAATGGAAGATGTGAAAAGGTGGTGATTTGGAAATGGCTTCTGCACGTTTTTTTTTTCATCCAGCAACTCCCAACTACAGAGGGTGGTAGGCAAGTAGGTAATTATGCATTACTTTTCTGAGCCGTCCTTTTTTATTTTTATTCAAATTAATTAAATCCGAAAGGACGACAAAACGTTGCCGTCGCCGTCCCCGTCGACACGAAGATACACGCAACCTCGCGAATAAGAGATCTATTAAGCGGATTTTCTGAATACAGTTTGACGACGACGATGACATTGCTGACAAAGCAGGTAAAAGTCAAGTCACTTTACAGCCCTAAAGCTGACGACACTTAACACTTTTAAATGGGCTGACGAAAAGCACAAGGCACATGGGATCCGCCTGGATGATGGGGAAATATGATGATAAGCGGATGGAACATTTTTGACTCCATTTTTTTTTTTCGTTTTAGCTAAAATTATGTATTTGGGAATTAGGAGAAAAAAAAATCGTAGAAGGTTTTTGTCAAATAAAAGTGCGTCTTTAAGTTAAATGATGTTGAAGATGTCTTATAACATTCTTTCACAGGAATTTAAATTAGAAGAAACTAAATGTAATTCCTTATGAAGTTTAAATGATCATGGGTCGTTGGTTCTTCATTTACTGTGAGAATTTAAATTGCATGTGAAGGAAAAATAAGCTAAACAATTTGAGCGGATCGTTTGTTTTTGTAATCTCTATAGTCATGAATTATTGTAGCTCTCTTTATTTTTAAATTGATGGTTGATTGTATAAGTTACTAGGTCTGAAATTTCTACAAGCTTTGATGTTCTTATAATCAATTTAAAATTACATCATTTACTAAAGATGACCATCTCACAGTCAGGGATGGAATAGGGCCTCAAAGAACAAATCTCTCCTGCTAGTTATGTCTATAGCTAGATGCCTTCAGTTATTGGCATCAAGTTAATTAACTTTGTTCTTCACCTATGTCCGCCACCTATTGGGGAGCCTTCCAATACCCCGCACACCGTTTGCGTTACAATGGAAGAGTCGTCGGGCTGGGTGCAATGCTTCATGGTTCATGTATCCCAGCCATCTTAGTCACTGTGTTTTGTTTGTCACTATTTGTCATTCTATCCACTTCCCAATAAAAGACCAACAAATTTTGAAATTAAAACCCATAATCGATCGATGGATACGGATTCCAATACATATGGAACAGCTGTTTCGATAGGCCTCTCGGTTTTGGATAGTTCCATGTGTTAGGCCAACTCCAGGTGTCATTGCATCTATTTCAGCTGCCGTTAATTTCATCTAGGTACACTGTGACTGGGACGGACAACTGCCGTGTAGAGTTAAGTGTCTTCTTTTCAGTTAAAGAGATCACAGAAAATGAGGAATGAAAATCGCTTCCGAGATATTTGATGTCTTCATCAAAAGATCATTTGCCTTTGATCACAGATCCAAGATATTTCCGCTCTTGGAAACCAATCTCAGGAGGGATCCCGATATTTTACCGTTCTGATTCTTAGGTTAGGTTAGGTTACAGTGGCGGTCAGCAGGACTGACCCACTTAGACCAGTAAGAATGGTCCATTGTGATACCACAAGGATCAGTAAGATATCCTCCTTTACTCGTTAAACCATTTTGAGCTTTTTACGAAGCGTGCGATGCTACTAATTTTAGTATTTGCTAGATCACTGGGATCGTTATAAAAGAATTCTCCTAATTGGAGTCTGCGTCTATGGAACAGAGCTGGGCATGTACAGAGAAGGTGTGGAATTGTTTCCTCCTCCTCCTCATCCATGCAACTTCTGCAGAAGTCATTAGCATGCACGCCAAGACGCGTTGCATGTCTACCTATAAGACAGTGTCTAGTAATGACACCTACAATGGAGCTAATATGCAGTCTGTTTAAGGATATTTAACCTCTGGTTTTCTTCCTATCTAATTTTGGCCACATTAATTTTGTAGCCACCCAGGTAGTGATGTCATTCCACCTAAGGTTTGTACTCTCTTTAACATATTGCGTTAGCATGAGTTTGCATGTAGCGATGGGTATTCCTATGTCAGCTCTGTGTGCTGAGAGAGGTATTTTAGTTCCACTCTTGGCGAGTTCATCAGCTTTACAGTTGCCCGGTATGTCCCTGTGTCCCGGCACCCAATAAAGGTGAATATTGAATTGCTGCGCCATCTCCATGAGAGATGAACGGCAATTTAAGACTGTTTTAGAGTTCGAGGAGACAAATTCCAAGGATTTGATAGCAGTTTGGCTATCCGAAAAGATGCGGATATCTTTTATAGATACCATGATTTCCTTCAGCCAAGATAAAGCTTCTTTAATCGCCATGAGTTCCACCTGGAATACGCTACAATGATCAGGAAGGCGAAAAGATAGACTTAAGTTAAGTCTGTCAGAGTACACGCCCCCACCGACCCCGTCATCAGTTTTTGAACCATCGGTGTAAAAATGACCCCGTCATCAGTTTTTGAACCATCGGTGTAAAAATGAATCGATTCATTGTCCAAGAGTGTACCGTTTTCCCACTCGGATCTCGAAGGGATAGTCACTTGGAAATTTTTATTAAACTGTAAACGGGAGACGGTATGGTCGATATTACTTGGGAAGGATCCAAACAAATTCAGAATAGCAGTGTGGCCAATATTATTGTTGATCCACTGAGAAGAGTCCTTAAGACGGAGTGCAGTGTTCGCGGCCGTTTGTTTGCTGAATAGGTCTAGGGGTATCAGATATAGCAGGATGTCCAGTGCAGCAGAGGGGGTCGATCGTAGTGCACCGCTAGTGCAAATACAAGCTGATCTTTGTACTTTTGCAAGCTTGTCCCGATTTGTAGCTGTGTCTAGAGCAGTCCACCATTCAGATACTCCATAAGTTAGGATCGGTCTGATTACCGAAGTGTATAGCCAGTGAGCAATACGGGGTTGTAACCCCCATTTTACCTATAGCTTTCTTACAAGAGAAAAGAGCTACTGTAGATTTCTTCACTCTTTCCTGTAGTATATTAGGTTTCCAACTTAATTTCTTATCTAGAATAAGACCCAAATATTTTGCTTGATCTGAAAATTTAAGTTGTACGCCATTTATAGAAGGGGGTTCTGATTCTTACTCTCCGAAATGCATCTTTGGTTGATTTACCCGAAACACAGCCGCAACGGTAGTAAGACAGCCGAATTCCAACAATCGCTCACCAAACTTCATGGTGTATGACATCTTAATGCAACGGTAGTTGTCGCAACATTGCGTATCACCCTTTCCCTTCCCCTTGAGAATTATGAGCCATTTAGACCCGTCTTCCATCTTTTTCCAAGACTTAGAGGTCTGAGCTAACCGCTTTTCCCTGTTTGGAGATTTGAGGCTTTGTACATGTTAGCATTTTTCAGTTCCTGAATAACATCAAAATCTATAAAACCAGTTATTTCTAAAATCCTTCTTAAATTTATTGGCCTGAACCTGGATACCCTTGTCTGGATTGCACTAATGTTCTCCACTGTTTTGGGAACCATCCCTGGATTTTTTTTTAAGCTGAACAAAACAGTTTCACCAGTGCAAGTGAGATAGCATTATGAGAGATCTGAAGTTTCAGTGAATAGCCCTGCCACACCACCCCACTGAGTATTAACACCATATCAAAAAAGTATAAAAAACGTTGAATGCGTTAATACTCAGTTGGATGTTTTATTTTCGTTTAAACTCGCTTTAATCTCGCTTAATTTATCATTCGTTCGTTTATTAGCTTTGAGAAATAAATTTGTTTGGTGCAACGGATAAATGTCATTTAAGAGTTTATTGAAGCAATAAATATTTAAAAGCGGACATAAGTGGAACACCTGACCTGCAAAAAAACGGAGTGATGAGGAAACGCTCCGTTTTATTCAACCGACACAAACCCAAGAAAATCTGCCTATGCCGAATTTAAAAGCGTTTTACAACATTTATCTATTTCAAACAGGAAATCGTTTAAAACCCAAATGATCTGAGATCACCCTCAATATTGATACATAAATAACAATAAATTATAAGCTTTTCGCCCCATCATGCAATCCTCTTTAAAGCTATTTCTTAGGATAAAAGTCAATTTATTCTATCTTAATCTGCACACTTTAATTTGCATTTGTTTACCTAAATCTATTCAAACAAAACTACACGTTGCTCATGTAAAAGCAAAGTGTATTTTAAGTCTACAAAATACCTGTTATAAAAGCAAAACGCAACCCTTTTTCTTCAATAGGAAGGTAGGTATTCCTACCTAAATAAATGAAGTCATCTTCTTTTTATTTATCTGATTTTTGAGTGAAACAAAAAACAGAGGACTTAACAAAATTGTATAGACCTTATCCCCCTTTTTTATAAATAACGACTGCATCTAAATGATGTCCAGGTTTATATACTTTTCTAAGCCAACAATTTATTTACCCAAATGTCATCGGGTCGAGATCAAAAAACAACACAACACAGAGGGGGGTCAGCTCAGCATCAACCAGCAGTAACAGCAGCAAGTTGTGTTAAAACGGAAATTTTTCCAATTTTTGTATAACTCTCCCCCAGGGATAATGATTCCATATGATTTACAATCCCCGGGAGACTTTTTTTTTTCATTTTTCTGCCGAACCTTAAAATCCGGCTGCAAAGTTTAATTCCAATGCAAAAAAAAAAGAACCACAACCGTTCGTTGGTCGGTTGGCAGGCGGCAGGCGACAGGAATTGCAACCAACCACCCTCCATCTGGTATTTTAACCGCACTACATTGGAATGATAAGTGGATTTGCTATGTTTAGTGTTTAAAATTATAGAAAAAAATTAAATAGAAGAGAAAATAACTGTATTGCGTATCTTTATCAAAATTAATTTTAAGAAAATGAAAATTGCTAACTTTTGCTAGGGGTGGAGTTTTTAAATGGTGTGAGGTGTATAGGGTGTTATGGAATTATTTTTGTAAATAAAGACCAAACAAATTAATTTTGAACAAACTCGAATTTAGACTTTTTTGTTTTTCAGTATTTGTCCGCAGAATGATTTTGGTAAGTCCGCTATTACACGACGACTTATAAGTCGTGAATTTTTCGAAAATCAATGGATGTGACGGAGAAAGAATGAGACAGAATGTAAGCTGACCCATAAGTCATGGGGCAGAATGTCATTTCAAAGAGACTAAACAATTTGTTTGCAAGATAAAGGCAACTGATTTTGTGCCTTAGTAATTATTACACAATGAATCTCGATTCTTTATACATCCTACACCTTCCACCATTTTTTTATGGAAGCATTGGGGCATATTCATAGTCGTCTGACAAGTTGTTTCTTTGTCTCTTCTAAGCTTACCTGGAGCTTTGTTATTCATAGACAATTTAGACCCGGGTCCAAAAGATAAACTGGAGCTCAAACTTTAAAAACGGCTGACTTATTGACTAAGTTGTTTTTTTCTATCTGTCAAAAAATGGATTGAATTTCAATGGATTGACAGGCAATAGTACTAAAATTGTAGTAGAATTCCATTTTTTACTAAACAGAGCTGCAAATTTCTTTATGAATATGGTCTGTTTCTAATCTGTGTATTAACTTTAGACTCAAGGCCAGTTGAACTCGGGTCTAAAGTTTGTGTTTGACTATGAATATGCTCCATTTTCTTTCCACCGAATGAAATAAGCAATACAAATAAAAACAATTGCAGACTTTGACAGACAGTTTGTTAAATGTTCGAAGTGATCGGGACCACCATTAGCCTTTAAAAGCGCTCCACACATATTTCTTGGTGAATTGGGCCTTTTAATTAAAAAAAAAAAAACAATACATATTTGTCCCCTCTTAAAAATCCACAATAAGCTTAAGCCAAAGTCATCATTTTGACCCAATGACAGCTTCAAATGTTGGATATTCTATTTTTTTAAATTCACAATAAGCAATTTGTAAACGTCAAAGTTTTCACTTTGGTCCAATGACAGCTTGGTAATCATCCGTAGAGGATGAAATCATGGCTACGAGATCTTTGCCAGTTACTATTTGAAACAAAAGCCCTGAGAAATCCCTGAGCTAATCGAAGCCCCAATGGTCTAACTTATTCTCACACTTGGATTGCTAATTTAATTGCAAGTTTTTTAGCTTGAAAAAAAAAGATCGAAGCACCCTGTATTGTGTACCTATGAAAATTTTGAAGTGTTAACTTGTTATAAAGAAATTAAAAAGAACCCATCACCCCAACCTACTTGACATAGAAATAAAACAGAAGGGTAGATTGTGATTAAGATAGTATCCTACTTCCTAAAGCCCTAAGAGAACAGCATCCATATTATACATATACCCGTTAAGCAGATGATGCAAATGCGTATAAAGTAATAAAGTCATAAATTATTAATACTTACAGAGTTATAAAATTTACCACGCACATAGACTGCGTGTGGTTAAGAAGGCTTGGATGGGGGGGGGGGGTAGATTTGCAAATGTTTGGATTCTGTTGACTGGTGTCGTAATTTACTTGGACCTTAATAGAGCAAATGCAGAACACAGTGGCGGCGGCGATGCGACGATGGTGTGGTTTATAATGATAACATATTTAATGGGAATCATATTTAATTTATTACCATAGCTTTTAACAGTATTGTCTGGTTTTCAAGAAGTTGTCAGGTTTGAAGATATATTCGCATTTAGCTTGGCAATTTACGGGAGATTTTAATTAGTATTTTTTTAATGAAGAAGACTCTTATTTATTTCAAATATAAAAAGAGCGAAAATCCGTTTAGAATTCACAATAATGAACGGTATTTTAATTTTTGAAAAACTATGGTCAATTTTTTATTTTACTGATATCCGGTTTCTCCGCTGTCCGTGCTGGGGCTGGATTAAGAGAATCTCAACAGTGAATTCCTCTTATCTTAGGAGGTGACTGAGGGATGAATCGCATCTAGGCAAGTAACACGCAAGTGACCCATGCGGCGCACAAAAAAAATTTTAAGCTTTCCAGAAGGGCTGCATATAATCCTTGGGTTAATGCAAACGCATATTCCCGGTGCAGCGGCGGCGTTGTAAAGAACAACGAAAACAGGATCATGCCAGTGTCGAAAACTTGCAGACCGATTTAGAGAGATTATGCAAGTACTTCTACGAAAATGCATGGTACTGATCCTGGACTGGCTTATGATTCTCATCCCCGAACTGCGGTAACCAACTTCATAATCAGTGGAAGGAAAGTAACTTTCTTCCAATCAACTAGGTAAATTGACGGATACCGTTAAATCAAGCTGATGTCACACATCTGAACATCGTTGAGCTGGTGTCTGACGGTTTGTTTTGGGTAGATGAGCAAGAAGAACCACAATGGAAAAATATAGGATTTTTTCACGAGAATCACCGAAATGTGTAAAGTGACGTTCCCCAAAGTAAATCATTCATTGCTGACGATGAAGCCATCATAAGTAAAGATCCTACATCCTTGCTACGAACATTTGATGCATAAGTCGATGTTCTGGAAGGAAATGGATGCAGCATTAGTATGTTAAATATCGAATACCGTTCCTTTCCATTTTCTGATCCTGTCCGGCCCTTTCTGGACATCTATTTGAATGGAATAGTGCTTCCCAAGTGCGTAATGTTTATCTTGGATCTGATAAAGAGCAAAAGATCTTCCATGCGGTAAGCGTAGACGGGAAAATTCTGCCATCTTCTGTTTTCGGAAAATGCTAAAGGAAAAGCTGTATGTGCTTGTACACGGCAGTTGTTTGTCCAGCGCTTACATACAGTTCACAGTATTGACAATGTACAAGACGTATGAGAAGAAATTGATGGCAGCTGAAATAAAGATTATAAATATCCACTCAGTCATAAAGACTTTTAGCATTTTACTCTATCAGCTATTTGGTTTAGAATTTTTCCTTATTCCAAATTGCTGCATGTATTTCTTTGTCTAGTAACCCCCATCTCCCTTATCAGATTCTAAAAAAAATATGTCTCCCGTCGTGTCGTGTCGTCGGAAATAATCCCTCTTAAACACCGACTTGAAGTTAAAAAAAAAAATCCACCACCCACGTGATGAAGTACCTATGCGGTTTCAAAATGCAAACAAAGCTCAACTCCAAAACATTAAACAATCTTATGCTACAACAGCGCCAACTCACATCCGATAGAGACGATTATAATAAGAATGCGATGATGATGATGATTATGATGATGATTTATTATTTTATAAAAACTCAAAGAAAAGGTTCAAAGGACAAATTAGTTCTTCAAGTCACTTCACGTTGTGTTGCTTTATTTTTTTCTTCTTCTTTAACGTGCCAAGTACTTCCCGCTCCCCATTTTATAAAGCCAAACACTTCAAATTCCTTTGATGGCTGAGAGCGAAAATTTATCTTAAAGATGACATAGCTCAAACAACAACAGCAAAATAAAAAAAAAAACAGCTGTGCATCTCTTCAAGACAGCAACTTCAGAATATGTACCGTACCTACATAATTGTGCGTATGCACTTCACATAACCACCTAAGGCTCTGCCAACTTGATTTCTTCATAGAGGAATGGAAAATCCTTTTTTAGGATGTTTCGTTCACTGCCTTCGCATCGAAATGTCTGGCTCTGGAGAGTCTGGATATGCGGTAGAAACGAACAAGGATATCTTTGCCAATTCTCTTCTAATTTAACCTCAAGCAACAGACATTAATGCGACAAATTTAACAACAGTTATATAAGGACACCCAACACAAGGCAAATCCAGAAATAAATACTTGGGTATAAAATTATTGATCAAATAAGTCCGTTCCACAATTAAAATCCTCCTAGGATTTGATAATAATAATTTCGAAATTAAACTTCATCCCCCACCAGCACACAGCCACACACTACCACCCATCATTTTTATTAAAGGAATTAGAAGGAAAATATAAAAATGCAAAATAAAGGACAATTACATTGTTTGTGATTGCTTTCAAAATATTATCCCATATCACCCTTAGATTGCGATGAGGAGAGGCGACACGCCAGGACAAAATATGGATCAATCCTGTCGAAAAAAGGACATCCAAATAGCACATCCTTTCCCTCATCATAAATATAAGATTTTTTTTTGTTGTTGTTCCTGCAAAAACAATAGAAAACAATAACTGGTGGATTTTTCTTTTTGTTTTCTAAGAAGAAAATATATGGAACAAACAAATCCAGGATAACACCAGGCATCCAGCATCACCATCGCATCGACAAACAAGTAGGTACCTAACTCTCTATACATGGGTAAATGGAAGAGAACATTACAATGGTTTTATATTCAGTAACACGTTTCAATTCCACTTAAAAGATTATTATTTGTTGTATTACTTTGGGGGTATAGCGAGAGAGAAACGAGAATAATATTCAAGTTGGGTGTTCCGAGATCCGAGTTCGAGTTCATATTGGGATTGGGATTCGATGGAGAGCTCTCGCACACACATATTATATAATCCTTGCCGCAGGATTTATATACATTGCATAAAATATCTTCTTATATCTCACACTTGAAGGATTCACTACAAGAGCTTAGTGTGAGATATTAAAAGATTTTTAATAAGGAAAATCTAGAAATTGTTTGCCTGGCCTTAGTTAGTTGATGATGGGTGGTGGAACTGGTGATGCTGATGGGGTTGCGTTACTAGAACAAGGATATGGCTGTTGTAAGGACTTTCTTTAAGGGCTGTTGCAAAAGAGCACGTGTTATAATTGCACTTGGATTAAAGTTGCTTCACTAAGGCGTACATTGCATCTGTCTTTTTATGTTTTGTCTATATATGTATATGTTAAGACTTTGCCTAACTTGTGTACGATGTGCCAATGCCAACTACTGCCATTCTTATATTATAGACCAGTAAAATTAGAATTGCAAATAGAAAAAAAGTACGGGCAGATCGTTTGGGGGGTAGGTTTATCAGTAGCTCACTTTTCTTTAATCTTGGTTTACTAGAAAACGGTGTTGGCACACAGTTTAATTTTTTAATTTTTCTTAGCTTGTTCCTATAAACGGAAGAAAAATTGGGAAATTAGTTTTTTGGTGTCCTCGAAGTTTGGCCAGCAGTGCTGTTGAAAAGTATCTGCTGATCCTCCTGCCATATCTGTCGGCGACGACACGGGCCATATCATGTTCAAGAGCTGAGAACAGTGAGATAGTTAATCTTGGCATATTCCCCTTAGTAGAGGTACATATGTATGTCTTTTAGTGATGTTCTGAAAAATTTGATCCTAGTTCCAGTTATAAAAATGAGCGATACTCGCATATATTGCAAAATCTCTCCCAATCAATGGTTCGTCGTAAATTTGCAGCACTCGGCGAGCATTTTTGCACTATAACTTTTGAAAAAAAAAAAAACACTAAGGATCATAAGCAATCCCAATCATAAGCTGGCATTAAGGCAAGTGCGCACTTGGCTTGCAAATTTGGGCTTCACAAACAAATAATAGTATTGTATAATTAGTATCGCACGCAAAAGGTTCAAAATGGTTTAAGAAGTAGAGTTTTCCATATCTCATAATAAGTTAGGCACGGTTTTTCAGTGCTGAGTTAAACCAGAGGTAATCCTTAAAAATAGTAACTTCAAACGCTATTTTTTTTTTTTTGAGGTGGATGAATGCAGAAAGGCATATAAAACTCGTTATAACAAACTAACAAACAATTTTTTTGATTTTAATCCAGGTTTATGTCAACATATTTCATGAGTTAACTCAGGTCTAACTTTAATCTGTCACTGAAAAACTGGGTCTAAAAGACTTTTTTTCATGAACTAGTGTGGGAGAATTTTTTTGTCTTAAAAGTCTCTTAAGCTTATCTAAGTGAGTTAGCCTTTCGTTGAATGCCACGTTAACTTACCCTTAACCGGTTATTTTAACCTCTTTTCACTGTAGCTGTTTTAAGTTTCGTAGGTACCTACATATGTAGGTACTCCCAAAACTATGGCTTTTTACTGGACTATCCAGTAGACACTGAAGTTCAGCATCCTGGCAATGGAGGCAATTTTACTTAAAAATGTCAGAAAGAAAGGGATCAAGAACGTTTTTGTTTTGGATGCAATGTGTACCTACATCCTATTCTTCTGTGTGCATTGCACGATATACATACATAAAGTATGAAAATATGTACATATATTATGTTTAGTAAGTTGGAAGCTTTAGAAGAATGTGTGTTGAAGGAATATTTCTGTGGCTACGTTACTCTGGCATTATACTAAGTTTAATGGGATATTATTATGTATCTTGAATCCTCTCCTCTGGCAGTGGCAGACTTTTCTCTACAAAGTATTTAATATTAAAATTAAGAACGTCTTTATGGCCTTGGCAACATTTTGAACTTAAAAAAAATGAATATAATATGGGTAGTTGGTTTTAACGTATTTTGGCATTTTATTTTTCTGTTATTTTTTTTCTTAATGTGAAAAACTAGAACAGAAAAATGAATTTTTTAGCTTTGAATAATAAACTATTGTATAACATTTAGTTTGTTTTTAAAGTGTTAGCAGTAAAAGTACATATTTGATGGTCATTTGGTTTTTGAATTCTCCTAAAAATCATAATTCATGAGTACTTAGACAGTTTAAAAACTGCTGGAGAGGTTATTTAAAATTAGATGCACAACTAGTTGCTCCAATGGTAAAAAAAAATTACAAAAAAAAACTTGTAAAAAAGAAAATAATATGTACTTCGTTTCAGAACGGGCTACAAGCCTTAATTTATGTTCGAACATTTGAAGAATGAGTGAGACAGAGAAAAAATTAAAGCAACGAAAATATTATGTATTAACAAAAAAGGAAATTATAACCAACGAACATGTTGAGTTAACCCTGAATTAACTTGTAATTTTGTTTGTTTCTTTATTTTACAATTTTTTTAAGCCCTTCTGCATTCATCTACAACTCAAAACTTGCTTGTGGGAATTAGCTATCGATAATTTAATTTGCAGGGTTAACTAACTATGGTTTAACTCAGCTCTGATAAACTGTCTCTTATTCACTCATTTTTAACCCTAGGTAATAATTGCTTCCTAGTGAAGTGAACAAGAAATTGTTTAGAAGGTGATATCTTGACATTAATCACTCATATAGACTTTTGAATACGTTGTAAACGCTTAATGAACGTAACGCGTGGAAGAAAATTCATTTTGAGTTCCTGTGCATTTAGTACGTGAATTGCAAGATATATTCACAAGCATGTTCACGGGTGTACCTACAAAGAATTAAAATTTAAGGCCTAGTACATACCTCGTGTACTGAACAATCGTCGGTGTTAAAATTGATTTTTTGACGTTGTGAACTTTTATATAAACAAAAAATTGAAGTTTGTATGAATTCACTTCGTGGTACACCAGTTCGTACTAGGCTTAATTGCTATGTATATCGATTTTTCATGAAAAGTGACTTATCTCACTCACTCGAATTACCTGGCACTGAGGTGATTTGCTCACCATTTCAATCCAGTTTTACTAACAAAATTTGAACAATGTTTTTTGAGTGTATATAAAATTGCAAAACGAAATAAATTAATAAAGTTATCTGCGTGTACATATTGTTTTTTATTTTTCAATAAATCAATTTTTCATTTTCCAAATTTCATTATTCAAAATCCCAACAGCCCAAAATCCAACTTCTCAAACTGTTATACACTCAATTCTCTCTATCACCGCCATTACACCAAACGCTTCCCTCATTTTCCCACCAGACGTCGCTCTAACCATACAAAAGACAACTGAACTGCGCATGAAAAGTAGACGCAAAAGAAAACCAAAAGAATACAAAAAAAAATTCAGCGGCTGTCATTTGGTTTTCATTTTGTTTGGCATTTTAGTTGACAGCGAAATTTCATGCGTGGTGGTCACGCTTGCGGTCGATCGATTTTTGACATTTCTACCGTGTTTTATTTATCAAACAAAAACATCACAATTTTTCTACAAATAAACAAAAGTTATTTTCTAATATTTATCACACAAAATTATTAAATACGGTTATCAAACTAATACCATTCGATTGTGTATTCTCCAGTGAAGTGAAATATTCAAAAATATCTCCAAAAAATCACCTAAATTGGCTTCAAATTGAAATTGAAAAAGAAGAGAAAAATTATCCTGCGTTCAAAAAAAAAAGGAAATTTCAGAAAAAAAGAAGAAAAAAATGTGTCAAATTATTGTATTTTAATTTAAGTTTTTCCTAAATATATTGTTTTGTGTAAGCGCTGATGCTTCTAGTTTTGTTATTTCATTTTGTTTAATTATTAAATTGCCTCATTGTGCAGTGTGTTAAACATTGTTTACATAGTTTTTGTTTTATTTTTAATACAACACAAAATATTGCTTCACAATGGAAGTAGGAAAATTTAGAATTCTCACGATTGGAATATTGCTTTTTGCATTTGCTGCCCAACCATCCCGAGGACATCTTAATTTATATCTTAATTTACAAGAAGTCATGAGATTATTAGGTAAGTTAATATTGAAAACAAGAAATTATTTATAAGAAGGAATAAGTTGCATCGCTGAGGGCGGTAAGATTCTCCAAATAGCTTGGAAGTTTTTTTTTTTTCGGAGGAGATGAACTTCCTTGGTGCGCATCTTCTGTCACATCCAAAAATAAATGTTGAGAAGAAAATGTTATTTCGGAATTCGAAATACACAAATGTAAAGGCAAGTGATTTGGATTTCATTTCAAGAAATGTTTTTATTTTGTTTTTGTTATTAGATTTGACCTTCTAGGAATCTACAGATTAAGTTGATCAATAGAAATCTTTGATTTTGCATCTCAAAGGAAAAAACTTTTCAGAACTAACATGAAGGTGTCGTTTTTTCAGTGAGGACATTATTGTAAAATAAACGAAGTTAAAGGAAACAGTTTTTGATTAATTTCTAAGAAGAAACGCTCTTGACAGTAATGATGTTTTCATGTTTAAATTAAGAAACTTAACAAACTAGCGCTTTTGAATCATCTTCTACTCACCTTAAATACATATTTGTTAATATAAAATTAATAAATTGTTTAAAAACTATTTCACTCAATTTCCAAATCTTACAATATTGTTGTTAGGTAGGTATACCCATAAAAAAAGGTCCTGAAATGTATTTGACTCGCTAGGAATCGAGAACGGCTTGACCGAATTGAATGATTCTTGTTTTGTTTTGCATTGAATCAGGAGTGTGGCCTAGAAAAAAAGAAATTTCGGAAAAGCCCTAGCGAAAAGACGAGAGATAAGAATTTTGTAGAAGTTTTCTCTTATTTTATATACCTACCTACCTGATTACTTGAAGATACATAAATGTACAACTATTTTTTATTTTAGACCTGTCATTGATTATGCAAGCAAAATATGCATTGTACATACATAAAATTGCAGTTGCATTTGAAATTAGTTCATAAAAATGACAGAAACCAGGTAACATTATGTTGCTCATAGGAAGGCTAAACAAATTATAGTGGAAGTTGCAAATGCGGTTCCTTAAAATAAATTTGCAACACAAAAAGCATTAAACATCATTCCTCAGTCGTGTAGGTTCCAGTTGCAGTTGCATAAGCTATTTAGACTGGATTCTGTGGCAGTTGGAAAAAAATAAATGTTGATAAAGGGTTTAAAAATATTTTACATATATAGATATAACATTAGCTTATTAAAAGAAAGTGTTTAATTGCAGTTGTCAAAATACAAAATACAAAAACAGAACTGTTGTTTTTTTATTTCATAAACATCTTTTTAGACCTTTTAGTTAGGCTTCAGGACAAATGTTCTAATATATTATTTTTGACGTTTTCATAAAATTTTCAATAAAAAAGGATACACTACTAATTAAAGACAAACAATTTGTAGGATTTATTTGTGCAAATACAATTTTCAGTATACCAACTACCTACATACCAATAATTTTTGTTAAAAATTATTTTCCTGAAAACATTATTCACATATTGCAATATTGCAGATGCATTTTGAAATAGTCCAAAATAACAACAGTATCTTACAAAAAGATTTGAAATAAAATAATAAGTTTTTAGTACAGTTGCATGATTTTTTGTTTGATTAGTTCATCATAATAGAGCCAAGTACCTATAAATTT
The DNA here is from genome assembly GCA_958431115.1 of Syrphus vitripennis. NCBI lineage: Eukaryota > Metazoa > Arthropoda > Insecta > Diptera > Syrphidae > Syrphus > Syrphus vitripennis. Next base: position 123,159,417 of record OY288108.1, read on the forward strand.
CTTAAAAAGAATGTTTATTATTGAACGGGATTGAAGAAATTGCTTCTGTGAATGGGTCGTGGAAAGGAATTGGCAGCAGAGAAATGATGAAATTCAAGCTTAAAATATTTTAGGACCATTTCAACCTGAAGAAGCTACCATTTCGTGAGTAATTTCATGCGAAATGAGCTTACTTACTTACTAACTTAAATCCTGAGACTTATTTCGTCCATTAGTTTCCCTTTACGAGGCACAGGACCTCTACTAATTCTACGCGTCATCATGCACGGTTCCTGGAGATGCACTTCAGTTGTGCTGCTTCTTCCTCTAACGTTCTTCACCAAGTGCTTCTAGGTCGGCCAGATCGTCTGCCTGCCTGAGTGAAAGGGTTCCATTGCATCACTTAACTCGAAAAGCATTCGTCACCCTTTCAAAGCTTATGGCTAATCCACTGCCACTTACTTCCAATCTTTTTTGCTGCTTAGCTCCGTTCAAAAGTGTTTTTCGAAGTCATATTTTTGGATCATGACGTCCCGAAGAATGTCAACAAGGTTTTTTACTGTGGGCTTGAGGATTGTGTTTCTACCTCTTAACCTTCATTGGCAAATCTCATATTGAGCGGAGATTTTTGTCCTCTAACTGATATTGCTTGGACACGCTTGTTATATTATTGAATTTTTGTTTCAAACATGTCTTCGTCAATAATAATAACACTTGGTAATATCCAAGTGTTTAACTGACTTTTTTACACCAATAAGTTGAGCTCTGCGTTGGTGAAGTTTTTAAAAATTATTTATCAAGAAAATTTGAAACTGTACATAAATTAAGTTTCTTAGAACAACTGAACATGACATTGTACCTTTTCAAATAAACCTATCAATGATACGCATTCAAAATAAATAAATTGATAATTTAAAATAAAATTCAAATTAGAATGCACTACATCCGTCTTCTTTTGAGGTTAGAAATGAATTGGATTTAATATACAAATTTTATTCTCTAATGTCTGTCTAGAAATCATCGATTTTGTAGAACGACTTTAAAAATGAAAAAAATACAAAATACAAAATATGGTAATTCTTTAGAAATTCATTGTGTACCTTGAGTTTGACTATTTTCTCTCCATTGAGACATGTCTGACGAGTCTGGAATTAAGGAATACTCTTATCGTTTTTTTTTTGGATAGTCTGCACAGAAACACAACAAGACAAAAAAAAAAAAATAAGAACAACCCTAATTCAGTTTCAATAATTCTTTTTTTTTTCTTCGTGTTGTTCGGATTACGTAATGAGCTTAGAAAAGAAGTGGCAGTCAAATGACACCATGACTACTGGAACCTGAGCGCACTTTTGTGGGTGCTTTTTTAGAGTTCTTATGCTGCACGTTGTTTTAAATGGGAGATTGGTTGTTTTTTTTTATCTTGTTCTGGTCTCGAAAATTAAGAATTTGATAAACGGACATGTATGTGGTAATTTATTGGATATTCTTCGAATTGACTTGTTTGCTGTAGATTTATTTGTCTGAAGAGTTTTTTTTTTAAGTAATACAAAGATATTAAATCATTTGAAAAAAAAAAACAAAAAAAAATTATCAAAATTATTCCTATTCGGCAGGCTTTAAAATTCAAATAACGTTTGATATCAAATATATTTTGGATCTTTTCGGTTTGTTAAGTCCAGCCAGTCGATGCTTTAATGAACATGGTTTTCTTGTAGAACTGTCTTTTGCGGCGAGGTTCGTGATGAAGTAACCTATCTATAAGTCGGCGCAAAAGCTTGTTCTTTTTCCCTTCATAATAACATATTTGTGTTAAATAGGATTCTCAGAAAATACCGACACAAAATACGACAATAGATTTAGCTCTGAGACTAGCGTCTTCAACTATCTTCTAACAAGGTTTACAATTGGTCAAAGATAAAAATAGTTCTTGAGATTTGTAAGCAAATTAGGTGCTGCGAAATGGAAACAGTTCAACAAAACAAATTTATTCTGTTTTTTTTTTTATGAAACTATAGTTTTTCGAAAGTTTTTGTTGTGTTGAAACTCACTTTGAGATATTATTGTTCGAAAATCACAAACAAATGTACAGGTCTTACATTTGTTTGTGATTTTCGAAAAATAATATCTCAAAGTGAGTTTTTTTCTGGACTTTATTTTCTAAAGAAACTTTTTCATTTCTTCTGAAAAATGTCTTTTCAATTTTGGTTTGCGAATTTGTATTCGGAAATCTACAAAGAAGGTCGTGCTCCGCGAAATAAGGCCCCAAAAAATGGCCCCACAAAAAAATGAAATAATTGGGGCCTTATTCAAAAAAGTACACAAAACAGCCTAAACAAAATTTCTCAAATTTTGGGGTCTTATTTCATTTTTTTGGGCATAACTTATAAATAATATTGTATTTTAGTGAAAATCCCCTAATCGGGGACCCAAAGCTGCTTAAGTACCGCTTAGTGTACATCATGCAATCATGTTTCAATTCAACACGAAAGATAAAAACCATCAGGGATTTTTTTCATCTTTTCTGTAACTCCCTGATGGTTTTCATCTTTCGTGTTGAAAAGATCACTCGATATACCCCAATTTGGGGCCTTATTTCATTTTTTCTTTTGGGGCCTAATTTCGCAGAGCCAGAAAGTTGTACTAGTTACTGAAATACAAATTCGTAAGAAATTTAAAGCAGTAAATCGGAACGAAAATCCACTGCTGTGTATTTTTATTTAATAAATAAGAATCTTGAAAATTGTAATTTTTCAAAATTTTCAGTATCGACTCATATAAAAATGTCTTAGGCCAGTTTTTTGTTTGTTTTTATTTTTGAAAAATTTAAATTTAAATTATGGAGTGAATTTTCACGTGAATTTTAAATAATATAATTAAATAATATTTCACGTAAAAAGTATCAATTTCAAGTTAATTATCAGAACAATTAATTTACAAAATCAGTGGACAATTCTTGGACAAAGAATTAAAAAGCGTCATCAATAAGACAACGAACTTCCGTGACTTTGGAAAATTTTGGCCCGCGTCTTCTTAACTGACAAGTATTTTGATATTATTTTTAATTTCGAATTTGGAAATAAAATCGAAGACGTGAAATATATCTCAAAAAAAATATCTCAACCTACTATAAAGGCAGTTCAATAATAACAAATTATTTTCTTAGGAAAAATATACACAATGACTCAAAAATACACAAAACAAATAACAAATAAAAAGACGAATGATACGGCGCGGCGGCGGCTACATCTGTTTTTGTGTGTTTATTTGATTTTTGAGAAACGATGTTTTTCCAGTGCCAACACTATCCATCCATTTCCATTCATCCATCCAGGGATTAATTTAAGGATATTAAAAATATTTTTAATTGTTTTTTTATTCAAATTCTTTGTATAACTATGCACATACATATATGTTAGATCTTATAAGAGACAAAATGTTCTTTAATCCTTTTTTTTTTTGTTATGTTGTTTGCCTTTTTCGTGAAAGTCTATTATAGAAGAAAGAGAATTTTAAAGGTTCTTTTTATTACTTTTACAAGGAATATCTGAGTTTATGACTCAAAACTCATTGGCAACATACCATCCAGTGGGATTCTTAAGTTTCGACTTAATTTTCTTCAAATTCTTGAAGAATTTACGGAAATCTCTTTCTCACTTCATTTTTTTTTTGTGTCTATGGAGGGGATTTTTTTTTTTAAATTTATTTATTTGATCTCGCGCCAGCCAGCAAGCCTTAAGGCAGCCGCATAAACGTTTTTATTTGTCACTTAAGTATATAGAAAACTGGAAATACTTTATTTTTATTGTGAGGAGGGTTTTTTTTTTGTTTCCCTTGAGTTTTTTTTAATCAAATCCGTTGACTCGGTGGAACGGTAGGTCGGTAGTCGGCTGGATAATAAATTATATTTATTATTATTTTTGTCTTTTTTAATATTCTTGTGTAGTTAATTTTGTTTTCTTTTTTTTTTTTGGTGTATAGAAGAATTTAGTCATTAATGTTTAAAACTTCTAATTATGTTGTTTTTGTTTTAATTTGTTTGGTGCGAGTTTAGGTCATATAAAATGCTTTAAGCGAAATGGGAAAAATGATTAGTTTTGGTAATTTACCTTCTTTTTCATAGCATTATAAATTAATCTTGTATGTTTTTTGTTTTTGTTATATTTGAGAATTTGAGTGGAAATAAAGTTGGTTGAGTATTTTTTTATGAATTTTCTTTTGAAAAAGAGATATGGGCTTAGATTAAGATTTAAACATTATAATCGCTTTATTAATAAAAAACTGAAGTTACAGACCTTATCTTCAGGTTAACTAATGTATCGATCAAATTTTTTAACTCAATCGAAACAGAAAGAAATTGCCTTCCCGTTGAGTCCAGAAACTTCTTAATTCATGGATTAGTTGGTTTATAAGAGTAAGGTTTGAAATTTAAAGCAGTTAGTTCAGGTTAAGTTTTAGGGGGTGATTATACGGCAAGTCGAATCATCCTGTTCGGATCTCAGTGGATACATTGTGCTCCCCAGGAGTTGAATTGGGTAGAAAAAAGGATAAGTGAAGAAGTTGATTTGGTGAAAGTTTATACGGTATGAACCTTTCGGAGTCTGCATGAATTTCATGATAATTTTAAGTGGCAAAAGAGCCTTTCTGGTTCTAATTTGGCTTGTTCCTATTGCATAAGTGCCAAGGGTACGACTGGGATCGGTTCAAGTGCTGACCTATTTCATTTAATTTCTAAAAAATGTCACAATATCCTGGGATCATCTGCGAAAGTGAGAATTGTAAGGAATGTCCAGTTTCGACGCATGTTCTCCTATTGACCAGTGTCCGGTACCTACATATTGCAACTACCCTGGCTATGTTTTGCCAATGTCTGCATTTTAAGTCTTTTGTCCGGGACTTATTCTAGATATAACGCAAATGGTAAAGTTGCTCTACCTCTGACTGGATTTTGTGTCTTTCATAACACCAAAACGAATGTTCACTCTTTCCACAAGTGATTTTTGAAGGGCTGATCTTTTCCTATTCAGCTCATCAGCTAGTTCATTACCCTCAATGTCACAGTGACCCGAAACCCAGACGCGTTGAAATCTAGTCGGATTGAATGTTAATGTCAGTAAAGTTTATTATCATCTCATGACCCTTTTTCTAATTTTTGTAGTCTTTCAATCCAAAAGCACTTTCTAAAAAGAACGGCACTGGATGAATACGCCAGTCTATGAATTGTAGTCATGGTCTTCAGAAAGGTGGATCTATCGAAGATTGGCCACTAAGCTAAGCACGCATACGTTTAGATTATCTAATGGCTGTATTGTATACCTCAGTGAATGGTTTTGGGGCTAGATTTTCATTGCCTACCAAAAATTCTACTTCAAGTTCACAATGCTCTTGAAGTCTTTTTGATGTTTTGTCTCCAGTTAAGTTTGCGATCGATAATAATTATCAGTCCAAGATATTTTTTCGCCACAGTTATATTGAGCGGTCTTCCATTTGCAACCCCCTATCTCGAATATCCTCTTCATTTTCCGCATCCCTGCTTTACCCAATATTTAAAAAATTAAGTTTTCCCTATAAAGGCCTTAGGAGTATTAATGGAAAACTCTCTAAAGCCACTTGTCACAAACTAGATTTATTTTTTCATGTAGGACTTAAAAACTTCTCAAGACAGACCTTGTGCCCATAATTTAAAAAAATGAAGACTCAATTTGAAAAGTGAAAACCTTTTCATCAAAGAATCATGAAAATGAATTCTAATCACTTAATAGGCAAACACTGTCAACATACAATTCTTCAGAGTCATAGAAAAAAAAAACCACCATCGAGAGTTTTACTCTCTAAAGACACTTTCATATTAATAAACTCTTTGCATATTTTGTCCTTGTTAGCACCACAACTGATGCCATCGCCATTGGGGGGTAAGCTCTCCAACAATATTTGTAATTAAAAAAAACTATACCTATCAGTTTTTTAGGTTAAAATATGCTGCGAACTATTTTTCTCGAGCCGTATAAAAAAATAATGATGCTTAACCTCCCTCGTGTCCTAGATTTGTATACTGTGTCGTTTTCCTACCACATCATCGACCTTCTATATCAACATTTCCCATCTCGAGGCTGTCTATAGACTGCTGAGAAAAATCTTGTCATCATCATGTGCGAGTTTACCTCGTTCGTAACACAAGCATCATTTCTATTGTCATGACATGAGATGATTCTACAATTTTATATTGAAGCTAGGCTTTCAACTGAAAGAAAAAACCTTGGACCTATAGAATGTATAGGCGCATCATTTTCAACTCTGATGATCTCAACTCGAAGAAGAAGAGCTTCTTGCATTATCTTGAAGTGAAAACTTCTTTTGTCACTAAACATATACCTACACGCATCAACTAAACTCAAGAAGACTCCTATGATGACATCTTATCTCAATTTCGAAACCCCCTTACCCAACTTGGAAGTATACCCCCAAACCATCCTTGAAACTCATATATGCATTTTGCATATGTACGATGTACGTACGTATGTTTATTGTTTTGAACTAAATATACGAGAGTAAATTCATCTTCATTTTTCAGCTCATCATTCTTCATTAATGTCTCTTCATTTTGTAATTATTATTTATATGACTATACGTATGCATATTTTCTTAATAAAATATACTCGTATAAGTTCTGGTATAAAAATATAATTTTATTTCTATTACACTTTGCGTGCCTGTTAATTTATTCGTCATTTTTCTAGATTGAAGAAAAGTTGAGTGCATTGCCATCTTTTCCTCGGTACAAATAATGGCGTTGTTGTCGCCATCTTTACACCAGGAGCGGATTTTCGCAAAAGTGGAAGTGGGTGAAAACAATGGATTATTATTAATAGATGTTTCTTATACCTTTTTTTTACTTGTTAAAAAAATCATCCCTGGGCTAAGATAAATTTAAGCCCATTGCGGCCTCGCTCAACATAAAGATTTTACGGGGCTTTACTTTGGTTACTGCGATATTTTTATATTTGTTATGGATAGTTTTTTGAAACTTCGTTTTTCCAAGAATACGTTTAAAAAAAGGTCCTATTATATAAGGTGTGATTTTTCAATGCTCAATGGTTTTGTGAAAAAAAAACACCTCTGGGCTAAATAATTTACGTGTTAAAGCAACCAGAGATATCTCTGAGTCAACCCAATACATAGGCTTAGTTGGGGCTATTGGGTCTTCGGTTTTTCCTTCGGATTTCTCTTTTTTCTTTTTTTTTTTGTAAATACAATAATTCGGATAATAGAATATGAATCTGAATGAATGGATATATTACGGATCTTGCGTTTATTTGAAGATGCAAAATGGACAATACTTTTTGTTGGGAATTATTGACCGAGTATTTGTATATTCGTCCAATAATCGAAAGAAATGGAAAATTGAAAATATTTTTAAGTCAGAACCAAAGCAGCAGCGCATAAAATATTGAATTGATATGCATCCTCTGAAAGTATTTAAAATTATTAAGTTGAAATGATTTTTTTTTCAAAAAGTGTCAATGTCACTTGCGAATTATATTAGTGCTTCTTTCAAAAATATTTATGTATATTAAATGGGACAGTTAAAAAAACTCAAGATTGGATACCCTAAACCGCCTGTCTTAATCACATAAGAGGCCCCAAAAAACTACATTGCGTCCGTTGCATTTATATTCAGTATTTTATAGGAGATGCGGCCCTGTGCCGTTGGTATTGTTCTACTTTTTTTTTACATTTTGTTCTTAGTTTCAAGAGTGTGTTTGTGTGTGCTAAAAGCTTTTTATAGTTTGCTGCGTGGGAGAGCTAAAAAAATTGCTCAACACAAAAAGAATTGCATCCACAAAGGACTTAAAGAAGCAAATACACAAGAACACAAACAAAAAAAAAAAAAACCTTTACCACGGTAAGCAGTTTTGTTTGAACTGCTAAAAATGTTGCTATATCATAATTTGTTTTTTTTTTCTCAATTCTAAAATGTTTATTTTTATGAAGAAAAAGAAAAAAATCCTTTTTGTCGTGTGCCAACTTTGTTTTTGTGAAAACAAAAAAAAAATATAATAACATCCCATCTCCATCATAATATTGTGTGTTGATCCTTTATTTTTTTTTTTTCAAATCTCATCTCAAAATCGAAATAAAAAAATTCATTTTTCTGTCATTAGTGTGGTATGACACTTGAGTGACGAGAAACTTCTTATTTTTGGCTCTTTCTGTGATGTCTCTTCATCAATCCAATTTTGTTCTTTCTTTTTTTTTTCTTCTCTTTCGATTGTTTCCTGTATAATAAGGATTGAACAGAGAGGAAATGGGTTAGATTTTTTTGTGGATTCTTCTTCTCGCTTGGATTAACTTTGTAAAGTCAAAGAAAATTTACAGTAAAAGCTAATTCGGAAAGAAGAATATTTTTGCCTATTTTCTTTTCGAATGGACAAAAAAAAAAAATCATCTTATTTGGAATGCGAATTTGAAGTAATCAGTCTAGACAATGGTATATTATGGCTTCCAAATATGGCTACCTAAACAAGAAAAAAAAACACAAAACGATATGTGAAGTAATTTTGAGAAATCATCAAAAAACGGAATAAACAAAGTAATTTAACAAGAAAGTAACAACTTGTAAAGTAAGTAGAAGAAGTACCCATACCATCTATTTATACCTTCCTATTCACATTTTCTCTAAGGATTCTTTTGTACTGAGATTTTTTTTGTTTCGTTTTGTTTATCTATACTTTTGTGAAATTTAAATGAAAGTTTTGGAGATTTCTTTTATTAGAAACAAAATATAAATAAAGGAAATAGGTAGATATACAACAAAAGGGTAATGTCCTAAGTTGAAAGGAAAGATTAAAAGTTACTGGGCCGAAATAGGGTAATCAGAGTAATAGGTTTTTTCGTTATTTTTATTTTCTTTTTTTTTATAAAAAAAATAGTTGTTAAATTTGAGTGAAAATGGGGAGTTATTATGCAAATAAATATGAACTTGTTTTGTTTTAAGTTATTTATGTAAGAACTGTAAGTTAACAGTCAACATCGCATATTTGATTTTTTTTTACATAATTTTTTTCTGTTACGTCCTACCTACGCTTATAAGTTCATTAGGTTCTGGTGACACTGTCTTGCACATCATTTCATATAAAGATAGCGTCACAAAATAAGAATTTATAAAAGTATAACTTTATTTTACGCTTTTATTCTGCAGCCACGCCATGTTTTGTTCAATTGTAAGAAAAGGAAATAAAACTGGACCAAGCTCACTCCCTTTCGGAACATCAAAGATGGTCCTTAAGATTCTTAAGCTTTTTTTTGTGTGTGTTCTTCTTGTTTTAAATAATGTTAACTCCCCAAGATAGGAATCTGAAACAGAAATCATGTTTAATTTCAATTTTTATTAATATTGCGAGTTTCTACTCGTCAATTTATTAATTATCCATTGACACACCTAAGGTAAAAAAAATTGAAATTCCAAAAACCAAGAAAATAACATAAGCTCCATTTCTACCTACCTACCTTACCTACATACATCGATACTGTAGATTTGAGTTTGCATGATGTAGGTTAGGTAGGTATTGCCTAATCCCACACCTTTTATTCACAAACATAAGTTGCTCATTAGCGACCAAGTCCATCATAATCAGATAAACAGTTTTCCTCGAATTTTTAATTAACTTTCAAATATAAAAAAAATGAAAGGAATTCTCTGTTGTCCCTATGTGTCTACAAAAAAAAACAAGCAGAACTTATTCTGAAACCAGCATAATAATCTACATACGAGTAGGTATATATATCTCAACACCTGCGGTATTGATAATTAGGATTTGCTTTCAATAAATCAAATCCAAATTCGAACCCTTAATCAAAAACTTCAAAAAAAAAAAAAACCTAATGAAATGACAAACAGAAATATACCAACCCAGGTATCTGACCGAAACATAAGATCAAAAGCGAAAGGGATCTGTTTGTGTTTAATTTAATTGATTGTTACCTTTCATTATCACGACAAACAATCGAAAACAATTTTGTCGTACCTTGTATACCCTTTTCGAATTCCATCGAATCCAAACTGCAGATAGAAACGGAAAGGTTCATCATGCATTTTTGGTTTCAAAAAAAAAAGTCAAAACGAAAAAAACCAAACACAAAATGGAATCGAAATCCTGACACTTTTTGCTTCTGACGACATCATGAAACAGAGATTTTTATCTCCAGCTTTGCATATCGTGTCTTGATTTTTTTCTTGAGAGTTGGAATTTTATTTCGAAAATGAAAAAAAAAATCAACACTCCAACCACAAATGACTTAGGCAGATCTTACCTTTAAATTGATTGAATTGAATACTGCACCAGGTTTTGTCCAGGCTACCTAAGCTTTAGATCTTGGTTGTATTTAAAAGTCTGGTTGTTTGCCGCCATAGCCTTATCCAAACGGATTAGGTTATTCTTTGGATTAACACGCAAATGGATAAGTTCCAATGGATTTTGAGTTTGAAATGATTTTGATTGAGTTTTGTTTTGTTATTTTTTTTTTCTGTTTCTGTTTGTTCTCTTCGATTCTCATTCTAGGGACTTGATATACCTACCTATAGTCATTTAAGTTAAAGAATAATCGATGCGGTGGTGGTGCCGTTGGCGGCGCGGCGCGGCGGTGGCTTAAGCGAAATACCCCGAGGTAGCAATCTTGTTAACGAGTTTTTTTTTTCTTGTTGTTGTTATTGTTACTTTGTTCTGTAGGCATTATAGGTATCTACCTATCTGGTTTGTTTTTGTTATCCAAATTGGACGCGTTAAGTTCATTAATTTCTTCGATACAAGTAATTCCAAAGAAGAATGAAGAAACAAGATCAAAAAAATACTTACAACAGGTAAATAGAGGTATGATGTTGTGTTTGGGTTTTTGTCTGATGATAATGATGTTTTCGGGGGAATTGTAATAGACCTTGGTCATAGGGTAGGATGTATATGTTATAGAGGTAGTATCTATAATTGTTTTTTAATCTTGTTCAAGGCTAGAAAAGTCGTGACGCCTGGTTGATTAGAAAAACTGAGATTAACCTCTTTAATTAGGGTCAAGGAGGTTTTTATTTGTTTCTATATTAACAATTGATTTTTTTTTTTAAATAATATAATTTTTATTTCAACTACAAAAAGTGTTTGCTAAAATGCTCAAGCTTCAAGGGCCAGCTGTAGGGCCATTCGCAACTGGAAATTAAATTATAGGTGCATCTCCATAATGTCACTTTCTTTCGTTGAGTTTCGTTAACTTTTTCTTTTGGGAACGAAAAGCGAACATCCACTAAATAATAAAAGATTTTGGTGAATTAATGCCAAGTTGCACGGAACAACAACAAACCAATTAACTAAAATGCGGTTTTCCTCCAGATAAATATTTTAAAAGCGAGTTTTAACAAAAATACATCATACCCCTGAGTATTAACACATTTATCATTTTCTTATATTTTTTTGACATTGTGTTTATACTCTGTAAAATAGTGTGGAAGAGCTTTTCAGTGAAGTTTGACATCTCTGCTTTTACTCTTTAAAAAAAAGATGACTTAATCCAGGGATGGTTCGCAGACAGTGAAAGGCATTGGTGCAAGTGACAAAATGATCAAAACATTCTAGAAACGAGAAGCGCTCTCCAGAAATAGGATTACAGCTTCTAATAGATAAATTCTTATAGCTTAAGAATTTGCCGTTTGTTACTCTTGAATTAGTTGTAACACTTTCAACTTTATTGTGCTATGTTTTCTATGTTTTTTGTCTTCATTTTAAGTTAACGAACAAGCCTATAGAACTGTGTGTACTGCTTATTAATTATTTACTTTCTTAAGGTGGTGCCACAATCCGAGACGGAACAAGGCCTCAGCCAACATACTTCTAGTGTACTTGCATTCTATATTACAGAAAACGCTTAGCAAAACACGATGATATTTTTCGACTTGTGACTCCTTGATTTTCTTCCTACTTTGTTGTTAAAAGTACTTCATTAAACATTCTAGGTCGTTAAAAGGAGTTTTTTTTTTATAATGTTCAATTTTCATTTCTCCTCGTAGCTGCATTATGCTAAAAAAAAAACTCAATTAAATTTTCATCCACACTTTTTAATACCGACTTGACAAAAAAATTAGAAACGAGTTCTTGTTATCTTTTTTCAAGCTTGAATTCAGAAATTCTCTATGAAATGACTCAATTGTATGAGTTTCTTTTTAAAATTTTTATTTTACCGAAACGAATTCCTTTTTCTTTGGTCGATTTAAATCTTTTATCCTCAGGGGCTCTCATAAACATCATCAACTGGCAACAGCACACACCCATTCCAATGAATTCATCTTCTAATTTAGTTATTTTTTTTTTGTGTGTTTTGTTAAAATCACAAAAAGGAGTGGAATATTTATGTTCCTGCACAATACTCAAACTACATACTTGTTTATACCTACTATAGAATCCAAAAGGCAGACCTTTACTTTATGACGTAATTAAATATGAGTCCCAATTATAAATCTTGCATATAGGGTTGACTGTCGTGGCTCTTAATAGGTACCTAAGTTTCTTTTAGTTTGAAATCGAAATGATATTTGACACCTTTCACGGATATTTAAAAAAGAAAAAGTCTCAAATTATACATATAAAGATCCAGGAATGGATTTACACATTCGGTGCCTATGGATATTCAAATATAAATTCTTTTTATTTGTGTGGGTATCAGGGCCCAGCAACATCAAGTTTTCTTTGAGTAATTTTACAGTATTAAGTATTATACCTAATTCCATAGAGAAATCTTCTTAATTTCACGAGAAAAACTTATCAGAAATTTAATGACATTTGTTTGTTGGTTTTGGTTGGATTATTAAAAGAAAACAATAAAAGAAAAATTTTATATTTTAAGAAAACAAACGTTTTTAAAACGAAAAAAAAAAATGCACGGCTAGGTCGCACGTACTTGTCCCTTTGTGCGTTGAAATCAAAGTGCAAAAAAATAATTTGAATTCAAATACAAATGTGAACCTTTATTTCATGGGACGGACCAAACATATTTAGTTGAGGCTTGAGGGTAGAACTTTGTTAGGGCAGGTATTTTGAGTTTTTATAATTATCAAAGCCCTAGGAACCGTTTTCGAAAATGTACTGTTTTTGAAAATGTATGGCAGGTACTGTTATAAAGCCTAAAAAACACTGTCCACCAAATTTCAAGAAAATCAACAAACTCGTAAATGCTGTAGCTCAACGGCAGGCAGACAGAATTTCTAGACCCACTTTGTTGGACTTCCTCATTAAATGTTTTCACGAATCCAAAAGTTGCCCTATAGTCGCAAGTAAAAACCCATTCTTAACTACCTTAAAACCGGACAACAAATTGAGAAAGACAAAAAAAAAAAATTGTGTAGCTCCAAAAAGGAGACAATTCGACAAAAAAAAAAGGAAAACTAATCGTTTATTATTATTGTCTCGGGGTTAATCCACGCACAGTCAGCCCCCCAAAAAAACGTGTCTGAGATCACCTGTGGTGCCCATGAAACTGCCCATAACATGCGGACAGATCATTTATCAACCTGTGTGTAAAGGCATCCCGGGTCGAATTTTTGTTTTGGGTACGTCTGTCTGTCTGTCTGTTTTATATATCCTCAGTCGATACCCAGGAACACACGATTGTCATTAATTATTTCTATAGGGATTGTGTAATATAAATTTAATATTTATTTGTTTTTTTTTTATCAATCAACCCTCATTGTTTTGGGTTTTTTTTTTGTTTTGTCTGAATGCAAGGGGAAATAAATTGTTCACTAAAAAAAAAAAAAAACAGATAAACATCAATATGGAGAGATACGTCGCGTCGTCGGTCGTCGAGGGGGAAAAAAAAGATGCTGGGTCAGATGTTAAATGTAGGCATAGAGTAAGGATTGTCAAAGAAGATTGAACAAAAAAAAATAAATAAGGAAATTACGCAAAATTGTTGTCCTTTCTTTTTTTCGGTGTTTACCATGCATATGTTTCAGATAAAAAAAAAATAAAACCCTGAGGGATGAGATTTAAGAGACACGATGCCACTGTTTATTTTTTTTTCTGTTGTTGTTGTTGTTGTTGTTGTTTGCGTTGTCATGCAAGCATTCCCACACCTGGCTGTGAAGGGTGGTCTGGAGTTCTATTATGTCTCTCGGGGTGACCCCCATATATAATGTATATGCTATAACCCCTAAGAGGTTTATGCCGTTATTGAGTGTGAATCGAGTGTGCTATGAACTAATGGGATTAAGGTTTCTTTATTTATTTTTTTTTTCTTGTTTCAAAAATTTTACCACCTTCCCCCCCTAAACAACAGTTTTGAGTTTGATGGAAATGGTAATGATTTTTGATGGAATTCCAGACGAGATCAGGAAATGTTTTTATTTTTTGTTTGTGGGTTAATTTTTAATGAGTCGCCTTAATGGAATTGGATTGCTTTAAGAAATTTAGATTTAGTTGGTTAAGATGGTCGGAATGTGTCAAAATTGACATGTGTGGCATTTCGTCAGAATTTAGAAATCCCTAGAGTTATGGATTAGATTCGGAAACAAGGAAGCCAAAAATCGTCTTGTATTTTGGTGGAAAGGGTACATCCTTCATTTTTTTTTGTTTAATATCAGCTAAGTGTTTTTTTTTTACTAGAAGTTAAAATGGAATAAAAAGGAAGATATGCAATGGAAAAAATAACTAAAGTACTTCAGAAGATATCCATGTTTGATTACTGAAGAATATTAACTTTCGGAAAAATGTAAGAATTAGTATCAAAATTCTATGTCCTCAATTTCTATTAAAAAATTAAATGAACTAAATTAAATAAATTCGGTGGAGCGATGAAGAATCAAAGCCTTAGTGACTTTCGACTGTAAACCATTCACGTGTGCGTGTTATTGGAGGAATAGCCTAAAGCCTAAAACTTTATGCAAAATCAGAACGGCTAAAGGCAGAAGCATTTAATTCTTGATAAATGATACTTTTGCAGAGTTTGTCAATTGCTCGCAAGAGCCAGCAGACCGTGAAAAAAACATTTCTAATTTTAGATGACATACATATGAGGCTCTGATCCTACGTACTAACCATTATGCCACTAGCTAAATGAACTTGGCAAGAATAATAAGATATAGCTTTTTGGGTTACCGGGCATTACAGAAATGTCCAGGAAAATAGTGGAATGTCATCCCTTAAAGGACCCAAAAGCCTGCGCCCTGTTTCGGAATAGGGGAAAACGTGACCAAAAACTGATTAAAAATGAAGGGGAGGAATATATCATCTACATACATAATAAAAGTGTTACGCTCTTAAAGTATTCTAGATAATTAAGTTTTTCGAAGAAATATATTTGTAGGAAGAAATTCATTATTATCATTATTATGTACTTCGATTCTCTCCAATACTTCTTTAGTTGTACTTCGCCTTTTTCTGTCAACAAAATTCCTCCATATTTAGTCGACAAAGTGGTGGAAGTATTTAGCCTGACAATCTTTCTAAATGCAAAAAGAAAAAATCTCATCCGTCACATGTAGCCCTGACAACAGCAATCAATTATCTGAGATGCCCAGCCTACTCAGAGCATTAAATTCTCTATTGACACGAACGACTTTTCTAAGTCGATGAAAGCTGAAAAGTACGTAAAATGGGGATCAATATTCTATGATGATCACCAACGTGTAAACGTGGTCACTGCACTCCCTTAGGGCTATTTCTTCTTGGAAGCTAGACAATCCTTTTCAACTTTTCAGGGAAGATCTGGCGCTTTGTTGTTCTTCAGTGCATTGATCACGGTATCCATTTCTTCGCTACTTGGGAGTTCAGTCCGTGCTTTGAACCTGTCACACCGATGGGCTTACTTCAGTGGGAAAACTCCATAAAAGTTTTCCTTCCACTTTTTGATTTGATCCTTGCTCTTTTATTAGTTGTTTTTTTTTAGCCTTTGAATTCAGAAATCAGCACTCTTATAAAGAAACTAAATACTATGCATATGTTATGATGATAAATCATCTGTAACTGAGCACATTCATTAAAACTTTTTAAAATTTCAATCTTGCGAAATCTTTGTTGGTTGCCATTTCAAAACATCATATCAACTCCAACAATAAAATTCTGACAACAGACAATTTATCATACAAAAAATAATTATTATATTACTTAAATTATTTGAACCTTCTTAACTACCAATCAGTCATATTTATTTTACTTGTGACACAATGACCTTCGTCACCTTCCTCAAGTGTCAACTTCTTTGAAAATAATAATAATTCTTCTTACATGAATTTTTTCTTCACTCTGTGGGCATACTGCTATTAATTGAAATTGGATATTTTATTCAAGTAACTTATTTCTTCACCTTTTTTTTAAGTAGGTAAAGTATACAAAAGAGATTATCGATGTCTCAAAATACTTGGTAATAACATTTTATGATAGGTCATTTGTAATGGTCAGAGATTTAAGGTTAAGTTAAGTATGGATATCTAAAGGTCACAGTGCACTTTTATTAGCTATTAATTCATACATGTTGATATAAACGTTTTAAAAGTTGATTTGAATTTCTAGGTTTCGACGAATAAACTGTTTCTATTTTAAGCCTCTGCACCCGTTTCTCAAGGCTGCAACAGAGAAAAAAAGCATTTAAAATAGAAGATTTCTCTTTGGTTTCCATCCATAATAGTGTTAGTTTGTTTATTTGTTTGTTCTCTGAATATTGAACTTGGAACCTTCCGATTACCAGCTTGGCACTCCGCCACTGTACCAATTCGCAATAGACAAAAGAAACATTCCTCGGTCTGTGCCTCAACTTTGCAATTCCATTTGAAAGGATTGAATTTTAAAAACAAAAAGTTTTTCATATAGTTGATGAATATTTAACGCGATATTCTTCTTAAAATAAAAAGGAAATCTTATTAAATTTCAATAAGTTTTTCTTTATTAAATTAATCCAATCAAACTCAATACTTAAATCTCATTTTCATTGGGTTCATTTGAAAATCTCTTTCAAAAAAAAAAACAATCCATTAATTATGATGCTCCAAAAAAGAATAATCAATACAAAAAAAATATGAGATTTGACAAAGAATTTGTTTCGTCAAAGAATACAAATATGACAGAAATAACTGTTCTTTTTTTTCGTTAAGTAAGTAATCATACGTCAAAGGCAATATACGCTCGAGTTAACCTCTGGCATAACCTTTGTGTACATTCATATATGTTTGCCAGTGTGCCATCCATCAGGAGGAGAGGGTTGCTTTGTCGTGCAATTTGCCTAGTCTTGTGCATTTTTTTCTTCTTCCTTTTATATGTCCCTAACTTACCTATTTATTATTAGTTTCTGTTTTTTTGTTTTGTTTTTTAATTGTTCGAGGCATACCTACCTACGTTCTTGTAAGAGCACATCGAGTCTAGTCTGAAGAGGTTTCAGGATGCACATGCACACAGAAAATTTCTCTTTGCTTCTGGAATCATCATCGTCATCATCATCGTTATCATAATCCAGATTCAGCATCGTCATGACTTCAAAGGTTTTTTTTTCTACTTTTTTTGTTGTTGTTGCTGTTTCTGTTGCTTCCCGGTTTGAATCTTTCATTGTTATTGTTTTGTCTGCAGATGCCGCCACTGCCACTGCCGCCGCCGCCACTGGGGTACACTCTTGCTCTCATACAACTTCAACTTCCATCATTCAAGTCCATCTCCAACTCTTCATCGTCTTCTATCAGTCCAAGCCCTTTGGGTATGTCGTGCGGTATGGATTTTCTTTCTAATTATTACAAAGATATGGCATAAATAAAGCAGCTTCATTCACTCGCATAATATCCCTTGTAGCATTTTATTTTTTCTTCTCTGACTTCAGTTTATTTCATTATTTTGCTGAATTTCCTGTAAATTTTTTTTTTTTTTTCTAAGTCGAAATCAGAAAACAAATCCCTTTTCTGTTGGCATCACGTTAACTATACTTATGTATGTTTGCTATCAATCTTTTACTTACTTAACATCTACTTCATCTTATGGAGTATGTATTGGATTCATGAAGCAATGGGGACAAACGTAGTTGTAAATGATGATTGCAAATTATAAAAAAAATCTATTTCTTCCATTTTCTGCATGCAAAAAGATCAAGCAACTACGTATTCTTGCGCGTGTTAATTTTTAACGGATACAATTGTAATGTATCATAAGTAGCAAATATTTATAAGCATTAAAATAAATTAAAATTTTTGAAGAGAAAATTTGTTCCCCAACAATTAAGGTCATCAGACATTACTATGTCCAAGAATTTCCCCAGGCGGGGCATAGGGACTCAACTTCTCCTATTCGACATCGGGTATGGTTCCTGGATATTTATTGTAGCTCTCTTCAACTCTTTCCCAGTTGCGCTCATTCCTCTTCGAACGTTCTACCATGTAGATCGGATCGCTTTTCAGGCTGCCTGCGTGAGAGGGTTCGATTGCATTACTTGACTTGCACTGCACATGTCCAATCTCCTGCTACTTACGTCAACGTTTGATAGAGTCAATGGGTTCCTGCTTTCTGGTCTTTACTCGTAGCAATCCATTTTATTGGAGATGCGGTTGGGCCAGTAGATCGTCAAGATGTTGATCAGACATCTATTTGCGAACGTTTGCAGCTTGCTTGTGATACGCTTGTGACTTTCGAAATGCTTCACACGTAAAAAAGGACGGTTAAGATCTTTGAGTTGTAATTGCAGAATCCACTGAATTCTTCCATTTGCATTCGACATACATAGCTTCGTGTACTACATTCTTCATCGGTAATCACTAACAGGAACAATATGGCGACAGTATATAGCCCTGCGTTTTCCTAATTCTGACTTTTTGCAGAACTTGACACTTAGATCCTTCGTATGTGCCTTAATATACCTCTCCTGCAAAACAGCAAGCAGAGATTCTCTATTTACATTATTGATCACCTTTTCAAAGTCGATGAATAGCGGGTGACGTAGATACGGGTTGATATTCTCCAATTCTAGCACTTCTTTCTTTGGGATCTTGATAATCATTTCTTTTCCCACTCCACGGGAAAGCTTTTTAATTTTTCTAAACTTTTCCAATCAGTAGTTGCAGTAGCTCTATGAGAACACGGACAAGTCCAACCACTTTGGTGGTCTTCAGATGTCTACTCTAAAACTAGAAATTAAGGAAATCGTTACTTCGGACAGGTCATTAAAGGTTCTCTAATTGTTCGCAGACTGCGAGATCCTTTAGTCTACCGGTATTAAACTTGGGCAGTCTGATATTTTTATTGGATTTCCGAACTGCAGCTGTAAGTAATCTTACGGTAACAAAGATGGTGGTCCCAGGCTTCACCTATTCTTTTTCAAACGACGTGAAGGCTGCTTCTAAAACGCCGTTTGTGTGTTTGTCACACAACTATTTTGGAAAGGTCCTTGGAACTCCTTGCACATTTTCGAACGAACATCCAGCATTCCCAAAAATTCTTTGGCCGACTGGGCTATATTTGGCTAAAAAAGCACAGCACAGAAAGTATTAGCAGAACTATATTCGTGAGTTATCTATCAAAGCAAATAAAACCTTTTAGCGTGCAACTTATTACAACCCCCTTATTTTGTTAGCAAGAATTCAACTTAAAATTTTGTCCACATCAACTTCGTGATGTGGCGGGGTTGTGACTTGTGAGTGTTTCCAATAATTCAGTTTTATATTTTTTTTTTTTAGAATTTCATTTCTTCCGCGCCAAACTAGATGGCTTTTTGTTAGAAAACTTGCAACTTGCATGAATCGTGTTTCAGGGATTTTTCTTGTGTTGCGAATTTCGTGCAATGAGATTTGCTGCTCCTTGTCGTCATCATCATCATCATCATCGTCATCCTCCTCACCGTGTTGTTGGCTTCGGTTTCAAAGGAATAGTCGCTTGTGTAGCTAAAAGGTGTATCAAAGGGCAACCTATTGATGTCAATAATGGAAATAAATTCAAAAGCAATAAAGTTGTGTTTAGTGTTCGCTATGTAGTACAGTGAGCGCGGAGGTATGCTTTTATAGTTGCCCCCGCTCCACTCTACTCTATAACCCCACTTCCGTTTCGGGCTGGAATCTTTAGACCCCCCCAAGGGGGTTGTTGGACTTTTATCAGAAGGAATAAGAAGAAGTAGTAGAAAAAAGGTACAATATAGTAAAGTTTAATTCTCTGCGGTTTATAACTTTGTTTTCGGGTGGTTTAATTGCTTTTGTTGTGCTTTCTCTGATGCGCCTTTGATTTTGCCGCTGGAATACTCTTTCGCTCATGCTATTGTTGATGGTCGTGAGGTTAAACTATACTCTATAGGAGGCTTTTAGCTATAGTAGTTTCATGTATAGTTTCTTTGTTCAATTGGTAGCAATGATTGAAAAGGTATTTCAGCCATCAGACGGTATGACTGGTTCTCGTTTTTGGCATTAGGCAGGGTGGACCGAGGCGGGAAAGACAAGGAAGGTGTATCAAGGGAAAAACATAGATTTTTGTGGGTAAATGTTGAAGTTATTTTTGTTTCTGCTATAGTTTTTGGTTTCTTTTTTTTTGTTGTTGTTAGTTTTCTTGTTGCTAGAGGAAAGGTAAATATTTTCGTTTTACAAAGAAACTTTTAGATTTGGGTTAAAGTTTATTTGTTGTTGTTGTAGTTGTTAACCAGTGGAGAAAAACTAAAGTCACTGTAAACGGAAGTTGTATACCTATACATATATATAAAAAACAAAATTAGATAAAGTTCAAGGAACCTGGATTTGAACATTGGTTGTGACTGCTTGTTAAAGTAGTGAGTCCAAGTCTCAAGTAAAATTAAAGCAAAAAGTTTTGGACTTTTAGTTACTTATTCTGCTTTTGTATTTGAGTCGAAACTCGAAAGCTTGACTTTTAGCGAATGAATAAGTTAAAATATCAAAAAAAACAGAGGTTTGAGTAAAAAAAATATAAATCCTTTAAACATAGAGGATAATGGAAATGTTTATAATAACTTGTCAGTTAAGTTTTTTTTTGTGATAATTCTTTTCAAAAATCCAATTAGTAGCTACTGATGGCTGTGTAAAAAGTGGCATGAAGTAAGTATCTGGTCTAACTGTTTAGGAGAAAGAAAACGCTTAAAAGACGTCTTTTTAGCCATCTTCTTATGTCCGATAGTATATACGGACGTAAACTTCTCCCAACCCTGAGGTTTTTCACCAAACCTCTGGCACAAATATTTGCTTCTTGTCAAAGTGCTGTAGTCATATACACTTTCGGTGATAGCTCATCTTGTATTGTTGAATGTGTAGATGACCGAATACCTATGCTGCCCATTATCTAATAATATATTGTCCTTCAGCATGGAAGTAAAATTGTTGTTGGAGAAAATGTTGATACATTTAATTCCTTAGATATTTTCTGTAGCATAATATATCAATTTGGACTAAATACTGATACCTACAACTCATTCCTCAGACATCATTATTGGAGTAAACGGCGATATATTATTGGAGTAAATACTAATACGACACATTGTCAAGAAGAAAAAGTTATCTTAGTCACTCAATTTATGTCGTAAGAGTACTTGCCCTAGTTTTTTTTCAAACCTAAGCAAGTATTTATTTAATAAGTTAAAGACATCTTCTCATTTAATTTTTGTTGTAATAAAAAAACTTATTATTACTTTAATTGTTAATTCATCATTCAGTCCCCCCAAACTAATGAACTCAAAAAATCCCCATCTCTCTCAATTATAGAAACAACAACAAAAAAAAAAACATTGTTCAAAATTTCATGAAAAAAAAAATTCATTTTTAATTACAATGATTATTATATCTCACTTAAATTAAATTAAATTTTCCCATTGTAGTACATTTAACTTTCATCCCCTTTTGGAACAATGTTTTTGTGTAATTCATTCAATTTATCATTTTATGTGACTGACTCGACTCCTCATCAATTCAAAATCCTTAACTAATTAATATTCATAAATTTATGTTTACGAGTATTAAATGTTCAAAAAAATTAAAATACATCATTCTCTCGCTTACAAAAAAAAAAAGGAATTTAGTAAATGTGTGTATGTGCATGTTCAATTTCCTTTCCATTCATGGAAAATATTCTTGTTCATCTTGTATTTTTTTTTTCTGTTTTGTATGTTGGATTGAATGAACTCACTTCCTTAACAGGAATAGAAAGAACAAAAAAACAACTTGACGTCGGTCTTGTACCCTAGTCTCATCAGGCATTTACCCTACACAGGGCTATCCCTCGTTAAGCAGTTAATAACTTTTCCGTTTTATATAATTGAAGTCTAACTCTTGAGGAGTAAATTTCTTCATCAAGCCAAGCAAAACAAACAAAAATAAAATAAATACACAAAAAAAGAAAAAAAAAAAAAAAAAAACTAGAAACAAAAGGAACCACTTAGTCGATGTTGGTGAAACTGATGCTGGCTGAATTGTGCCTGACCGCCCCATCAGCTCCCCATTCCATCATAATAAAATAATCAGCAATATAAACCGACTATAAGAGGAAATGTGATAGAAGCAGAAGAAGAAGATTGCGCAAAATAATATTTCATATAAAATATTGCCTTGGCTAACCGAGCTCGCCCAGAATGGACGAGAATCGAGCCTCATCTGTTTGTAATTACCAAACGCATTAAGGCCGACACTACACTGCACACCAAAAGGGCAGCCAAGCGAGATTAATCAGAGTGTTTTTTTTGTTCTTTCATTTGTAACGTTGTTGTTAAGTTAGGACGGTTCCTAGTTTCCCCCTCGGTAGAGTCTCGTTTGCATATAATTTGTAATAATTCGGCCCGTTTAAGTGCTGGGTGTTAGTGTATGCCTCAAGTGGGTACTTGGTACTTTCATTTTGATATTTTTAAATACTCAATATACAGTGGAACAACATACGGAAACACTTAAGAGGCTAAAAATTTCGAACAAACAAAAAAAAAACACCTCATGAAAGAAGAAAAAATTTCAAAGAAATTAATTTCCAATTTAATATTTCCACTTGGAGATATTATAGATATGTGTGTTTCGATCTATTTTTTGATTGGATTTTCCTGGTGTGAGAGGTCTCAATTTTTTCGTTCGTTTCGAGTTTTTGTGTGATGTTAATTTTTAAGTGTTTCAGTGGATTGACAAACGACCTGGCCAAGTGATTTAAGAGGATTGCGCTGCAGAGGACACAGTCATTTAAAAAAATAAAAAAGAAGAAAAAAAAAAAAATAACAACAGCATCGTTTCGATGCCACACGTTATTGTTTCGTTATTTAGTGGAACAGGGTGTTAAAGGTGATTGGTAATGGTACCGTAAATAAAAATAAGTTGGGTTGGCCATTGCGCCGCGCGTGGGATGTAGGTATAGCATTATAGGCAATTTTTTTACCCGGCCACTTCTAGAAGAGATATTTGGTTTGCTTGGAAAGAAAAAAAGAAAGCAGTGCTGGAAGAAGGGAAGAGAGGAATTTTATTTATGACCGTGAGGTGAACAATTTTTAATTTATTGTAATTTATTTTCACTTGTTGTGTTTTTTTTTATATTCTTTATTTCTTGAACTCTGGTACAAGCAGGTAGATTTGTGGGATGATAGGGCGAGGTTCTTCAGAGTATGTTTTTTTTTTTTAAGAGGATTATAAGATTTACATAATACATGTGGGCTATTGGATACATTGTGATGCAGTAGAAATATAGATCTAGAGCATTTTTTTGTGGAATAAATAGTTGAGTTGAATTGGTTTGAAAAGATTCAATTTGGGAAATTCGCTAGATAATAAAATCTAGGTTGTAATAAGGCGTGCCTCAGGAAGGCGTCTTGAGTCCTTTGCTCTTTATTACAGCCCTTGGCTTTCTACGTGAGGATAAGGTGACGGATTCCAAATTGAAAATCAGTTATTTTTTGAAGACAATGAAGTCATCATAAGTGAAGAATCCGTTGCAAAAAGCACTTGACGTAAATATGTATGGGTGGATGTTCTGGAAGTACAACCCGGCGAACTCCACAAGTGTAACCTAAGTGTGAAGCAATGAAATAGAGAATTGTAGTCCCACTGCTCTAGACAGGAGGCTCTGGAGAAGAAGAAGTGATCACAGTTGTTAATATTAAGCTCGGTTCCGCTATCAGTAGAGACAATACTTCCAAGCCTTGACCATTTTCTAAAACCTTCACGGGAAATGTCTACTTAAACAGATGATTAATTCCAAGACTGATGCTTTGTGTTTTTTCGTATTGATCTTCCTTCACGATTATTGTCATTTGATAGTTGATCTTATAGAAGTAAGCATACGTGCGTTGTAAGCATAGTTTAGGTGTTTGAAGTATGATTGCAGAGTCCACGAAATTCTTCAATATCCAATCGACACAGCTGCGTGCATATTAAATCACCAATGACTAACAGGAACAGTACTGGTGATCGTGTAAGGCAATGGCTAACCCGTTTTCAATATCCGAATACTCTAAAAACCTGACTTCATTCAGAAAGTATTAGAAAGTTCCTTCATTCCTTTTTCCACTTTTCAGGAAAGCTCTCTGTTTTCCAAGATCTGGTAATGAGTGCACGCAGTAGGTGACTCGGGGGAGCTCTATGTGAATACTGTCAACTCCAACCGTTTTTTGTTGCTTAAATCTTTAAGTAAGTTAGCTTCGATGTTTGTGTATTTTTTGCCAGCACTGAAGAACTGGACCTACGAAAATTAAGAGGCCCCAAAGTATTACATTAATCTGTTCAATTTCAACTTAAATCTTTATTCATTTCTGTAAAGTCAAATGTATTTCTCAATTTGCCTTAAGTGTTTTGTATAAAAATAAAACTGCCGCTCACTATATGAAATACTCCAAACGTGCTCTTTTGCATCATTTTGCTTCCTCGATAATAATTTTTCTCAAAACCAAAGTGTCTGGATGCATTTTATTTTTGTGCAACGTAAATTTGTTTATTGATTCTCAAGTTCGCAGCGAATTATTAATCCCTACCTAGAAACCAAAAATTGATTGGGTTTTATGTCTACGCCCTCGTGGCGTCATGTTGTTTTGCTTGTTGGAAGCACATTTTCAATGGCAAACAATATAAGCGTTTTGCAGGCCAAATGAAAAAAAAAAAACAACGAGAATAAACAAATAAAATCATCATCAGCAGCAATCCCCAGTGGCAGTGTTGTGTGCCTTTGCACATCCACAGAACCCAACGTTCAAATTTGTTTTTTTGTATTATTGTTCAGGGAATGTTTATTAAATCTCGGTAGATACGATGATTATGCTCATTCACAATAACATGTTGATTAACTACGCTGATTTACACCAATTTGAGGGGGCTGGGCGAATAAAATGTGAGTAAAGTATAGCTCCTCCAGGAGCAGTGATACGATGACTGTAACCTCCTACATAAAAAAGAATATTAAACTAAATCAAATACGAGCAGCGTTCAGATCAATTTAAAAAAAATATGTACCCTGTTTTCACAGAAATGGACGGATGCCGGTGCTTGGAAGACATTTTTTTGCGTGATGTTAAAATAAAATCAATTCTTAATAGTTTGTTTTGAAAATGTTCAATCAACCCGCAAAGCTATTATTTCGCAATGGTTCTTTTGCTATACTAATAAAGTGTGGAATAAAAAATCGAACAAATATAAAGCGAGCCGACGCACAGTGGCGCCAATTGACTTTTTTGGTTGCAAAAATCATAGCTCTTAAGCGAATACAGATATCGTGATAATTTTTTTTTCTACTTAAAGGAAATTTCCAAGGCTATAAAATTTGTGAATTTTAAGAAAAAATATTTACAGGGTGTTTCAGAATCTTCTGCTAAAATACGACTTTCTTCTCATAGGAAATTAACTTAATATTTTACCTCAAAAGTTACCAAAAGCAAATAACTGAAGTAAAAACAGGGTGTCTCAAAGTCAAACAAAGTCACAGTGGTGCATAAAGTAAACAAAAAATAAGTTTTTTAAATATTTCTGCTGGTGTATAAAAAGCCTTTTTTTTTAGTATTTTGCTGCACTTTAGAGTGAAAATATACTACTTCAGTGGTACATTTTAAGTCAACGTATAGAGAAAGTATGTAAAATGCTTTAAAATAATAAAATTTAAGAAAAATTCTTTACAGGGTGTTCCAGAATTTCATATTAAAAAAAAAAAAAAAATTGTATCCAAAAAGGTTAAGGTTTTTATTTAGTGGCACATCAACATAACAAATTATTTCAATAATATATTTTAATAATAATAGTGAAGAGTAAATAAATTAATAAGTAAGTAAAAATAAATAAAAACAAAAAACTAGATTTCTTGGAAACTTTCGTCGAAGTCCGAGGTAATTTCTAGTAAACTAATCATTTCTGGAGAGTATCGTGCTTTGAGGTCTTTTTCAGTTCTAACATGCCTTAGCGAAGAAATAAGAGGGTCCGATGAGGCTGCAAGCATGTTAAATAGGTCTTCATTCTGCCGCATCCTTGAAACCTTGCAGGTATTTTGGTACCTATATTTTTTGTAGTCCTTATTTTTGGATTCCTGAGCTTCTTCTGACAGTTCTCCGATTGGTAACGACTGATACTCGATTATACTTTGGCCATGAGCCAAAATTTTATGAAGAGTAGGTGTAAGAAGCTTTTCGGGATACTTTTCTTTGAGCAAATTAGTTGTTTCCATTGAATAAACTCCAAACTTCGAACCGTCAACATTTTCTCTGCAGTTTAGAACGTTAAGTATTACTTGTAGCCTTCTTATCACCTCCATATTAACTCCAGTTATACGAGCTGTTACATCTGGTTCTGCAAAAAATCTTCTCGATGTATTTCCATCGTTAGTGTTTCCAAATCCTTGTTTTGGTTTATCCACATCGAGTCCCATTTCATCACGAAATTTCCTTTGGATATCTTGCTTCCTTATTCTTTCTGCCTCCGTCGCGACGATGAAGTAATAAGAAGCGATGTAATAATTTGGGAAGTATTGTTGTGAAAAGCAAAATAGTAGATTGCGAGATAAAAATTACAACGTGAAATAAGCAAAATGATGATTTTGCGAAACCATAACATAAAAAAATAAAAACTAGCTGGACTAAAATTACCAAAGAGTTAAATGCGAAATGGTTAAATTTTGCGAAATTAGCAATTGTGTAATAATCATTGCGAACTTTTTCTTTTTTTTAAGGTGGAAATAACATTTGCCTCGGATCTTAATTCCTTATCCTAATCGTCATGTTTTACAAAATTTAATACAAAAAGTTCATAGTATCATAAAAACCAGCTGAACAGCTTGTTCTGCAAAAAAAATTGACCTGACGTACGAATGAAAAACCCTCAGCGGGGAATTGTTCCTAAACAATAGCACCTACCACGGCTCTTAAGTCCTTTCTCTGGTGGGCCTAATTTCCATTTTAAAAGAAAATAAGACTCGCGATGATTAGTTTTGTCGGCATTCGGGCATTGATGTACTGCATCACTTGTGAGTACAAGCCATTTTCAACAAAAAAAAAATGACAGCCTTGAGCTTTCTTGCTGAAAAGTGCTAAAAAAATTCACAGAAATACACAGTTTGACGGATAATAAGAATCCATCAAAACAAGCCCTTAAAACTTCATTTTCTTTTTCCAAAAAAGAAATCACGGATACGTCAAATATCTTATCATCTTTTCTTAATGAACCACTTATTCCAACGGAAGATATTTTTCACCCTTTAAAACATCATAACTTTCAAAGTTTAGACAGCTGGCCATCCTGTTTCAGTCTCAACCAACCGAACAACAAAAAGAACCATTGGTTTCATCTTTTTCCGAATCAAAAATATGAACTCAAAATGAACTGACAACCACTTGAAACATGAAAATAAAATATTATGTTTTTACTCCACCAATTGAAATGCACCATCGAACATCATCATTTTCACTTATTATATTATTAATCGCTTTACATGAGCTGCATCAAGCAACGTTTTAATCAAAGTACATACATTTTCGATTGTGCGTTCTGCTAGTTTTGAAAGTAAATTACTCGACAATGATGATGATGATGATGACCCTTAAGAGCCATCATTCTCGCCTCATCGTCGTCGTCGGTAATATCTGTGCTCCTCTCCTCGGACTTGACAACAATATTTTGACGTTTATTTTTGTTTTTTTTTTTTTGTTTGACAGATAAGAAGGCGCGCAATGATGAGTGCAGTGTGAATGGGTGCATGAAAAAATAAACCCAGCTCGGCATATGATTAATACCCAATAGTCCCATACACTTGTTAAATGGCCCCTTTTAACATGCGGCTTAACAAATAACTTGCAACACGCACAACAGCGAGTTATTATTAATGCGACAATCTACTTGATGACAAAGAAGGGAGATAAAGAGTACAAGAGTACAACAAAAATTGATTGTTTTTTTTTTTTTTTTTTGATGGAAGGGGTGATGTGCGAGGTCGAGATGTATTTAACTCGTATCTATGGTTGGTTTGAGCCAAAAAATACCCAAGCAGCTATGGTACATCAAAGTGTATGCACTTAACACTATAGGATGTGACCGACGCGACGTTCAACCACACGAAAGCTCACTTAAAATGCAATAAGCGGTGCCTCAACAAGCTTCAAAAAAAAAAAAAAAACTTAGCAGTCATTAAACCATGAGACC
Source organism: Syrphus vitripennis (assembly GCA_958431115.1). NCBI lineage: Eukaryota > Metazoa > Arthropoda > Insecta > Diptera > Syrphidae > Syrphus > Syrphus vitripennis. Next base: position 123,187,957 of record OY288108.1, read on the forward strand.
CCAAAAGCCGAAACCTGAGACTGGGAGACTCGGCGACCTGGTCGATAATTACAACCTGAAATATTGCTTTTCACACTTTTACTATACAGACATAGCCGCTGCTTGCCACTGACTGCCTGCCACTTAGCTCTCCTCCCTCTGCTCCTACTTATCGTTCTCTATCTCTCTCTTGCTGATGTCTCTTAGCATTGAGCCTTCAGCTTCAATTGAAAAGGCTTTTATGCCGTTAATGTCAATTTAACCGCAAAGGTGTTACTGACGTTACTTTATACACCACGCTGCTGCATGGAATATATAGATACGCAAACCTCTTGTATGATATATGGTGTGGGATGGGACGGGAAGATGGCCGGGGCTTCCTGTGTCCATGTCCATGTTGTTGCTGCCTCCGTTCATCACTTGGCTAATGTGTATGCTTGGCTTGGTTAATTATGCTTGGGGGCTCCTTGTTAACGTGCGACATGGTAAGTGAGGTACAACGACGACGACGACCATGACGATGACGATGATGGTGATGGGCTGTGTCCGCTGTGTCATGTCGTGTCATTGAGTGTGTGGCTGATTGTGAGCAGCATAATTACTTGAAGGTAATTCAATTGCTCATTATATCTGACAGTGGTGGCCATATAGATACACCATACTCCATAGCATATATAAGTTGACCAGTGGATGCATAATAGATTTGGCATGCAGCGCACTGATTGCAGGTATTATGGTAGTGCATAGAGCACTGGGGATTTGAAATCAAATGATGAGTGTGAATCTCGTTTTAAAATAGTGTCAATTTATTCGCGTTTATCGGAGGGTTAGGGTGTTGGCTTCTCTGATCCTCATTATGATAAACTATCATATAGACAGGTAAACTTTTAGGTAAATTCTGTACAACATTTTGTTGGTTGTTGAACTTTAAAAAGAAATGTCATGTTTTGAAGGGTCACTTGATACGAAGGAACAAGTTACAAAGCGTGATCAAATATGAAGCAAGAAAATCTGAAAAAGTCTTCCTGTCGGAAATACAATCTTCGATAAAATCCATCATGACCAACTTAGCTGCTACTCTCATCTAGTGAGAAGATGCCCTGAGAACTCAATAGGTGATTGCACACGATGACGTTCCAACACTATTACCGACTTCCGTATGAAACAAATGCAACGCCACCTGGATTTTGTTTACCTCAAGCATAGAAAAATAGAAAAATGGGAATCCTTTCGACGGTCAACCCGGCAAAGCCTACAAGTGCAACCTTATGTCAAATAATTGGCCTGGAAGAATTGTGGTCCCAATGAAGTATCCTTGGATTATTACAATCGTCGGTTAAAGAAAAAGAAGTAGAAGTAGAGGATGGTTCTTTTAGCTTGGACCAACTCCTTTGACTATTAGCACAACTGTTTTTTTTTTTGTTAGATTGCACCACTCCCGGTCCTTCTACATACGGTTCATAGGTTCTGTTTATCAAAGACAAACAAAAAAGAAGCGAATTTCGCAAATATTCTTTTAGATTTTTATTCGAACCTCGAAGCGATCCTTTTTCAAAAGTATCTCTGCGATTTTTGGTTTTTCTAAACTTTATAACTTTATTTCTAAGCTGCATTACAATGCTTCGCGTGTCCTGGTCTACGCCATCTCTCCAGCGCAAGTATGGTCTACCACGCTCGTCTACCAAAGAATGTACCGCAATGGACTTTCCGAGCTCATTCGAGCTTGGTGCCCTGCCCTATAGCCCTAATTGGCGAGAGCAACTTGCTGGTCCTAATCCAAGTCCACCCATGGTTGTAGCTCTACCTTAAGTAAATTAATGAGAAATGGTATACATAAATCATTAAGCGTTTCCTCACTTAGATCCTTCTTGCTTAGGTTTTTGATGAAACTTCCAAATGTTCTTTCTTTTTCACTTCGCAAAATTCATCAATACTACTAAAATCAAATCAGCTTAAAGTTTCCAGATAACAAACTTAAGTCACGTTTATCAAATAAAAACAAGTGCTTCCTTTTGAAAACTGTCTTGAAAAACATCTTGTAAACGCAAAAACAAAAAAATAAACATAAAGAAAAACTTAAGTGCAATAAAATCCAAATAAAATTCAAATGAAAAAATCCAATAAACCATATACACAAGAGTTCTTCCGATAATATTATAGAAACTTTTTTTTTTTTCGTTCACCTTTTTTTTGCCAGCCTCTCACTCAAAAATCACTCAATTGAATTTAAACGGAAATTGCTTTCAAGGAAGGAAGACATCTTGAAGTGGTTGCTGCTGATTTTGTGTTGAACTGCTATTGCAATTGCAATAAAATAAAATAATACAAAAAAAAGAAGAAGAAAAATAGACATGAACCAGAGAAGTGACAGAGACAGAGAGAGTGGTTATGGTGGTGTTGGAGCTGTCATTGCCAATATTGTTCAGGCTTTTCGTTCTGTTTTTCAATCTTTTTCTTGTTTTTGATTTAAGGGAAAAAGTGTTGCTGCTGTGTTGTCTTAGGTAAGGTTTCGTTTTATTTGGCGGAAATGAAGTTTTTCTATTGACTTATTTTTTTTTTTTGTCTTACACTTTTTTTTCACATCTACTGCCATTTGTTGAAGACAATTGCTCTGATGTTCTGTGATGTGATGCAATGCAATGAAATGTGTGAGATATTTGTCTTTGAAAATGGATAGTTATTGCTTGCTGTTGTAAAATCGTTCAAAATTACATTATCATTGTTTTTTTTTTGTAGGTGGTGGTATTTGGAGAGGGATATTGGTTTATAAGCTTATATGAGAAAGAAAACATTCCGAAAAATAATGACAGTGTGATTGTGATGCAATATGACTGTTGCTTTAAATGGACTTTGTGGGGATTTTTATTCTAAAGAGCTTTTCTTTTCTTATCTTTGAAATGAAATAATAATCCATTATGAGATTGAGAAACATATCCTTGAAGAGACAAATGTTTGACAGATAAGGCAAAAGGATTTAGTTTAAAACATTGTCTTTAGAAGTGCAAATATAAACGATAAAAGTACATACCTAACATTCAGGTTCTTATTTAAAGTGGATGTTGTGGATGTCCTCATGTTCAGTTCCAATCAGGCAACTCTTCTTTTTAGTCTTTGCGCATTCCCCTTAATTGTTAAACTTATTCAGTATCTAGCCTTAATAGCAATATTTGGGTTACTTTGTCATTGCCTTGAATATTGTCAATGGAAGTGATTTGACAATGACAGTATTGGAAGATGGAAAACAATAATTGCTATTCTATGATATTCAATGATTTCTGTTTTTTTATTAATAAGTTCGGTAATATTTTTTCTATTTTTTAACTTTTTCTTTCAATACTGGTTTTCTGTAATTTTCTATTTTTTTTTACATGCACTTTGTGAAGATTGTTATGTATTTCTTTTTTCTATGTTTTTTTCTATGTTCTTTCTAAAATCTTAATAAGTTAATTTCTTAATAATTTGCCATCAATTCATTAAATTTTGGAATTTTTAGTGCGATGTTTTCTATAAGGTTTTTGATGCTTTGGTGAGTTAATATCAAGTTAGTGAAGTGCTTCTTTTAGGGAACGATTTATAATATTTATAATAGTAATGTATCGTCAGTTATTATTAATAAGTTGTGTCATTTTAGAATTTTTTTTAAGTTTATAATAATTTAACTGATTCGTTAACTTAATATCAACTTAAAACTACAAGAGAAACAGTACATTTAGCATTTAATGGCATAACAATAACTCCCTAATTTTCGCCGTTTCTATTTCGCTACGATTTTTATTGTTTCGCATATTATTATTTTACTCGAAATTCATTTAAATAAATTTACCTAAAATATAAAAAGAAAGCAATGAAACTGCAAAATAACAAAAGTTAATTTAACTGAACGGTGAGGTAAAAAAGTCGAAACGACTGGCAAATAAAAAAAAATTACAGCTAATAAACTAACAACTTACAAGACACCATTTTTAAAAATTATATTTCTTATGAACAAAATCAACTAAAACCAATTTTTGCTAAAATTCTCATATTTATCGCCCTGATTGTCTCATTCACTATCTGCGAACCATCCCTGGATTATATCATCTGTTTTTTAAACAACGAAAAAGTACTATAACCAATTCAAGTGAAATAGCAATATGAGAGATGTCAAACTTTACTGAAAAGCTTTTTCACACTTTCGTACTGAGTATTAAAACAATGTTACAAAAGCATAAAAAAATACTGTGTGATGGTGTTTTTTCGTTAAAACTCGCTTTTAAAATGTATCTGGAGGAAAATGGAAATTTAATTTATTGATTCGTTTATTGGCTTTCAGAACTAAAATTTTGTAGTGCAACGGATAAATGTCATTTTTGAATTTATCGAATCAGTAAATATTTTAAAGCGTTTCGTGCAACCAAGATTAAAGCTTCTAGCGGCTCTGTTCAGCTAAAACTATGCAGATTTTTTTGTATTTAATATATAAAAATAAATAATTAACTATGGCTGTCCTGTCTAATGTTTTTCTTAACAGATACAGGATGTTATTATTCATTTACTTAAGGAATTTTCCATTTGCTTAATCGACCACTGAAATTAATCTTTTCCTCTGTAAAATATATGCATATTCCTTTTTTTATAATTATTTATTCTATGCACACACCTCATACAATTGTTTTCCTGTAATCACCGAAACGATTAGAGAAAAACGTACCGATCAGAAAAAAAGAAGAAACAGAAAAAAGGGAAAACGATTATGAAAATTATCAAATTAATAATCATGTTCGGTTGACACTTCAATAAACATCAACTTGATTTAAGTGCAATAATCTACCTTTTGGTCTTGTAGAAGAGTAGAAGAGAGCCAAAAGGGCGCCCGCATTTTTAATATATAATATAATTTTACGGAAGTGCAGACAGATTTAACCGAAGACGTGTCAAGATAATATTGTCACGCATGGTTTTCTATTTCTATATTTCTGACACCACTCACATTAGATGTTTTTTTTTACATACATAATTAACATGTAAATTGTTATGAAAACAAGGAAAAAATTAAATAAATTACTTTTGAATATATTTAGGAGGTAGTGGACAAAGACCAAAAAGATGTTGACACATTCTTAGAATTAAAATTTATTTAAACTTTTTGTGAATTGAAAATATATTTTTTTATTTTTGTTTTTTTTTTTCTTTCTTTTCAGGTAAGAATCTGGTTGTTTTTATGCTATGCCTACACTTGATGAATTTTTGATGGGAAATTTGTTTGAAATTTAACATTTAAATACGGTTTGTTAAAAATAAAAAATGTAGTTTAAGTTAAAACAAAACTCAATGAATGAATTAGTTTTGTCCATGAAGTTTGTATTTTAATTGTTTTGTCATTTCTCAAGGTTCGAACACATTTTCTGTAAGATTGATTGAAGTTGAAATTTGAAACGCCTGCGACTTTTGTTGAACGTTTAGGTTTTGTTTTTTTTGAGAAAATTTAAATACACGACAACATCGTTTACGATTGTTGGTCAACAATCTGATGGGTCCATCGCATATCAGTGTGGCTTTGGTTTAGGAATGTTCGCGATCGACCAAAGATTCCGGAGTGATTCTAGTTGCGACATCCCTGGCAAACTTGTCTGTTTGCGTTCTATGATTGCGGAGATAGCACACGGGTTGATCAGGGTTCAATAAAATGTCGGACACCACATGTAACTTGGTTTTAAAAAATGAAATTTCTAGCTATTAACCAAGCTGGTTGGAAAATTATTGGTTGAGAATCTCGTCCGACAAATTTCAAATTGATTTTGAAAGAAAAAAATTCTTCTTGGATCTTTTAACATGCTATAAAACCATTTTTGTCCGCCATTGAATTTGGTGTTTTTTAATAGGAAAATATTATTTCGTTGTGTCCTCGCTATACAATTTCGCTCTTTTGAAATATATTAATTTAATTTTGGAAACATACCAAATCATTCAAAACGTTTTTTTTTCATAAGGCAAAAAAATTACTTCGATATTTTATTCAAACATACTTTTTCTTTATTTTAGTTTCAAGTTTCCGTTGAGAAAAAAGTACAACAATATAAAAACTTTCATGATAAAACACGGTTTTTTGTTTTGCCTCTTCTTTGTTTGTTTCTTATATTGACTGATGCTGTGCTGTGTTATGCCTTATCGAATCGTGCTGGATGCTGAGCTCGTAACGTTTTCTTTATACACTTAGAAATATTGTTTGCAATATACAAAGCTATGCGTTTTGGACATAAAATAAATAAAAACATCGAAACAAAACGTTTTTGTTTCGTTTAACTTATTATCATGTTTCATTAGACATAAAACAGTGTTAGTAAATTCTTTTAAGGTTTTGATGAGACTAGTGTTTTTCCTTACAACAAGTGAAACATTTTGGCTCTGGAAAAAAATTGACCTAAAACTGTCGATCCAAAAACTTTCGAGTCTAAGTATTTTTTTGCTCCCCTTTTATTTCAAGAAAACACAAATCCTTGGTAATAAAAACAAGTTAACTGTATGACCCAGTTGTGCATTTAATATTTTCAATTAATGACAAACCAGTACTTAAACCTTTTTATTTTCAAATCGTGCTTCTAGTTGTTATATAGTGTAAAAGGGTGTGTTTACGATATCTACAACAAGTCATGTTTTCACCTTTTGTCTTTTTTTTTGTAAATCAGGGTTTGCAACTTATATGCTCAACCCCAATAATTAAAGATTGATGACTTTTTTTTTATTGCCAGTGTGCCAGACTTTGTCACGAATATAAAAGCAAGGTAATAACATGCAACATTCCATAAAATTAGATGCACCTCCTTCCCCCTGCCATCAAATCTATAAAATATCTTAAAATTCCATCACACGCACTTTTCATGCCACACACATATTATGCTTAAGTCACGATAGATATACTTTTCATCGTTATTTGAAATTAATAGCTAGTTTTTGTGGCTTGTGTAATATTTCGAATATTCAAGATTTTTATTTTATCCTAAAAGTCTGCGGGGATAAATTTTATAAGTCGACAGATCATTTATGGATTTATACTTTTAAAAGTGTTGGTTTGGTTTGGTTTTATTGCAAAAGTAATCAAGATTAAGTACTTAACCGTCACCATTCTGACGACGACGACGACGACGGTAATCAATCAAACGAGGTTAACTCTAACCACCAACCATATTACACTCTCTTCGTCTACACTAAACCTACTACCTACCTTACCCACTTGTGGCTTTTTGATTCTATGCTTCAGCTTGTTTGGAGGATATATTGACAGGCGAATTAATGATTGCATAGTGATTAGATACTCGACTCGTAAGTTTTTGCAACAAGCTGATGCAGTTGCATTTAATTTTGCTGCAAACTGCAAGGTGCTTATTACAGAATTTATATCTGATGTTTTGGCCACCACGTATTCCTACTCCACCTCTTTACCAGTCCAAATGGTATGGTGAACAATTTCTAGTTTGTCGATTAAGATAATCACCTTGTCGAATGTTGAAAGGTTGGTATGCCTTTGCCAATTCCATACTTTGAGATAATTTTTTTTTTTATTTTTATTTTGTTGCGGTTTAATTAGATAATTGGCAGCAATGTGCTTTAATGTTTTTAATAGCTCAACAAAACAACAAAAAAAAAAAATCTAAAATTAAATCTAAAATGGCTTTTTAAAAAGTTGGCGCCATCAGGTACGAGTTAATTTTGTTTTAAAGCGGGTGGTGTTTTATGTTTCTATCATGGCCAAATGTATAGCTCAGTTGTTTGAGTTGAGCTATCTAATCACGTGTAGGATATACAATTATGCAAATATATTGTAGGTAATCATAATTTTATTACACTCGTCCAGGTCAGCGGAAGAGAGATAAGAGGCGCATAGATATACATTACGTGCGGCTTTGGTTATGCTTTTTTTTTGAGTTTGAATCAGAGCATTACTTAAATACACTGCAATTCACTTGATTAGAGACATATTGAAAAATATTAAGAAATTTTTTTAACTTTCCTTTTAAATTTGAATTCCCCTGGTTGCCAAATATCTGTTTCCGGGACTATTTTTTTAATTTTTGTATATACATACATATATATTGCTTTCACGCTAAAGGGGTTTTGACTACCCTTTAAACGCAGTACGATGCCACCAAATCTGTTGTTGTGTTTAATCGAGTGAATGCGGCTGTAAATCTATGTGGGTGAATTTAATATTATTTTTTTTTTATTCACATATGTGATTTTGGTTGTTGGCAACCACACGACATTAAACAAACACGCATAGGACTAATTCAATTAGTAGGTATAGCGAGTTCCTTTATTTTTCATTTTAATTTTTTTTATTTCAATTTTATGATCGAGTTACATTTTATATTCATGTGGCAATTATTGGCTAATACATGCATCAGCATGCGGTTAATTTAGCTGAAAAAAAAAATACCTTTACATAAAATATAATATTATGCATATTAAATTTGGGAATTTTATACGACAACAACAAAAAAAAAAAAACATAATAGAATAAAATGCCCGTTTTAAAGTTTTGCAGTGGAAAAGACTAATTTGATTAATTAACTGGAAAATAATTAGCGTTGAAAAGGCTAGCTTAAATATTATTTTTTGTTGTTTTTGGTTTATTTTTTTATGCTTAAGGGATTATGCATTTGGTCATTGTAATTAGTACATTTTATTATTGACTTTAACTACTCATATAAATCTAAATGATTAAAGGACAACAAAATAAATTTTATCAGAAAAAAAATGCTACAAAAAAAAAGTATTTTCGGTTACGTAAAGTGGTTTTAAAAACTGATACCTAAATTGATACATCTTCAACGGTTTGAAATTAAAAGTGTATTTGAAGTGGTTGAAATAACAACCCACAACCAATGCAATTAAAATATAATGTTATGACTTTCTGGAATTTGCCAGATTTCTTACAGACAATGTGACATATTCATAGTCGTCTGACAAGTTGTTTCTTTGTCTCTTCTAAGCTAACCTGGAGCTTATGTTATTCATAGACAATTTAGACCCAGGTCCAAAAGATAAACTGGAGCTTAATGATTTCTATGTTTTCTATGTTGTTTTTGGCTTTTTAGTAATTTGAAGTAGTCATGTTATTGCTATAGAATATTGTTTATGGCTTAGGAATTTGCCGTGAATCTGTTGTTCAATGTTTTCTATGTTTTTTTTTGCTAACTTTGTGTCAAGTTGGCGAAGCAAGAAGTACAAAACTTATTATAATGAATATTTATAGCTGAGGTTTTTGTTGTTAGCTACTTCTGAATTTATTGTGAATATTTCAATTTTGATGTGCTATGTTTTCTATGTTTCTTTTACTGAATTTTGAATAAGCAAAACAGTAAAGAAATGTAAAATTTTCTTATATTAAACAGTTCATAGCTTCAAATTTTTTAGTACTTGAAACATTTGTGAAAATTTGAATTTAATCGTGCTATGTTTTCTATGTTTTTTATAAGTTTTTTGTTAAGAAACTTGAAATTAGTAATCACTTCTAATAATTAATAGTGTTTAATAATTTGTTATTAACTTGTGTTCAACGAATAGTGAAATGTTCATTTTTGTCATTCTATGTTTTCTATATTTTTCTTTCCTAATTTAGTCACCCCTTAAAAAAAGTAAATAACTAATTCACAACTTATTACATACAAATTTCTAAGTATCCGCTTTTGCCAAGTAAGCGAATTAGCAAAAACAAAATAATAAAAACATAGAAATCATAGAACAAACACAAAACTGTTGTATTACTTTCCTTGAAGAGCACTTCTAGCTCTAAGCCGATAGCTCGACTAATATAATTGGTAGAATAATCAAAATTGTGCTTTCCGCTGATATTCATATCCAAAATATGTACATGCTACAAAATTTTAAATGACAAAAAAAAACAATAAATAAATAAATATTAATTTTATTTATCACGTTTCATTTTAAAACTAACCAAATTTTTGTACTCAAATAATATGTGTACTGCTTTCAAAGCGCCAACATTATATTTTTTGAGATTTGAAGACAAAAATTTTCGAGAACTTCAAAAAAAAGATTTTCAGTAACCATCACATTAACTTAATTTTGAATATAAGCAAAAAATCCAAGTTAACATCAGAACGACATAGAAGCATAGCATCCATCTGACACAGATTGGATAACTTCTTAATCCTGCAAAACTGTCTGCCCTAATACCCCAATTATTACGTGATATGGAAGCTTTATAGATGTCTACTATAACAACACAGAAATACAAAACAAAACAAAAAAAAAAAATATAAATTCAAACTTTGTGCCAAAAACTCTGAGAGAATCCAAAGCACATCTGCAAACTTCATAATCCTTATTTTCTTTGCATACATATATTATATAAATATACTATATATAGCCATCGCCATTGGCAACCGCATAAAAGTCCAAAATATTTAGACAACCATGAAACGTATACTTAATGACATAAAACTCTTGTATACACAAGTTCTGTTTTTTTTTTTTTTGTATTTATTTCGTTATTGTTGTTTTTGTAGAAGCAATATTGTTGGTTTTGGTGGTGCGGTGTATCTTTAAATTGACATCTTTAACGCCCCCGATATGATGATGCCTTGTTTCGGTTCATCCTAATCCTCAATGTAGGACCGTAGCATCATGAAGCCCCATCAGCATATCGTTCCGACAAAAAAAGCAACAAATATACCCAAATTTACCAGTTTTGCTATATGGTAATCAGGCTACAAAAGGCTCCCCTTGTTAGTGCTAATTAATAACAACAACAAAATGTTTATAAATATTTATAAGAATATGTATCGTACCTATAGGAGCAAGGAGATTGAAAAACGGACAACCAAAACCGAGTACAATTTATAGTCTGAGATTTTACGTTGACTTGAGTCTGTTCAACAATAATCAAAAGAGCAAATTCTATTTTTATACTGTTACCGTTGTGTTTATAGTCCTTGTAAATTATTCACGGAAACTTCTAAAAAGTACCGATCTATACTCTTACGCAAATAACACTTGCTATAATTGTGACTTTGAAATTGTTCGCAGAAAAATCTAAATAAATACTCAAAACGTAAACAAGCATTTTCAGTTTTCACAGAATTTTCTGAATCAATACAAAAACTTGAATTATTGTTTTTCATTATTACGATACTGGTACTTATGATTTTTCACATATTGAGCTATTGGCGCTAAATTGACACTGGATACAGTTTTGGAAAATGTAATCTTAGACTCGATTACACTTGACCTCGGTTTTAGTCCCCAGAGCACCATACAACGACATCTAAAAGCACGGTACTATTAATGTACCCTATGTCAAAACAAACGAACATAGGAAAATGCTATTAATGGAGCCGTGATATTTTCAAAATGGACGTTTACGGCGGCGGCCATCTGAAGACCTTCGAAAACATTATAAACAAATTCCAACCAAGATTATTTAAAAAAACTCAACTCTTGCAACTTAACCTTGCAGACTATAACTATAGTCAAAGATCCGTAAAATTCTGAATGGGATTGGGCTAACACGTAAATTGTTGAAAGTCGTGACCATAAAAAAAAGCAAAAAAAAAAAATTCATGTGAGAACAGAAAAACGACAAAAGAGAACAATCAACAAAAAAAATAAAACTGCCGCGATGCTGCAGATGAAGTTAGTGGTGGTGTCCAATAGGTTACTTTTATGGTACTTTGTCTTTTAAGCCGCCCTCTATAATAATGCCCTCAGTTAGTTATGCCTTGTTTTGTTTAGCCTTGTTTTGCTTTTTTTTCATATTTCGTCTTCTTTTAAATCTTTCAATATGCCTTGTATTATTTGTTCTTGTATTTAGCGGCTATTTTTGTAAATTTTGTATAAAGAAAAAAAAAATTAATACCGATAGCCGCAGCTTATTGAGCTTAAAATTTTTTGTTACAACAATTTTGAGGTTGTTAAAATTGAAGATATGTCTTGATGTCGTATGCGCAAGTTAGTTTTTACTTTTCTTTTGTGTTTTTTAACAATATAAACACATATCTGTATGGTCTTAGAATACACCTTCCAAAAAATATTTTTTTTAATGAGGTGTCAAAAAATGAACAAAGATTGAATTTCTGCTATGTTAAACTTCTAACAACACTAGCCAAAAAAATTTTAAGAGCTGTATCTTTTTGAGAAAACGTGGTATTAAGATGAAGCAAAACGCATTCTGAATATGCGTGTTACTAGTTTTGAATATTTTTTAAGTTATTTATTTAAAGATACCGTTACTTTGAATCACAAGCCCACACTAAAAAAAAAGCTAAGCTAAAGCCAGTAAACGAAGAGTAATGCCCAATCTTTCTTGTGCAGCAGATGTGACTTTCCAAGTGCTGCACCCACGACGGTTTCAACATTGAAACAGAATAGTCGCAGCTTGGTCTGTAAGCTTATACAGCTGTTCCCCAATATTATGGATACAATTCTAAATGGAGTATTTGCTTTCCTGGTTTAACGTAGGTTCCGAAATAATTAGAGACAGCATTGAAATGTTTTTTATCATCTCAACTGGAAGTACATATCTACAAACAAGTATCTATCGAAGATGAGGAAGTTCCAAGGCTGATCCTTTTTGCTTCTGCCGTGTTGATCTTTAGCCCAACGCTTTCTGTTTCTCACTCCACCCTTGATAAATTTGATACAGGTCCATGATCCTATGAGAGAACATGCATAGGTCGCGTCGTCCTCGTAGTAAAGGTGTTTGAGGTATTATTGGAAAGTCCACTGAATTCTTCCTTTTCCATACTACACCATTCACCAACAAAATAATATTGGTGACAGTATACAGCCTTGTCTGAGTGCACTTTGGGTTTCAAACTTTTTTTGACAACTTTTTATAATTGCCAATTTATCGCGAAGTTGTTTGATACTTCATTTAATTATACACTACACGATCTTCAATAATATCTTTTCCTCTTTACCAAAATTAAATTTTACTTAAAAGCATGGATTTTTAAGATATTTAAAAATGTGAAAAAAAACTCTATACAAAAATTTAATGTTCCCATCCCCGTCCATTTTGGATAAAGCTCCGCAAAACTCCCAAATAAACAAATCAATCAATTTTAACAATAAAAAAGTCAAATACAAATTTTTCACATTTTTGAACACCAAATAGGTTGTACCGTACCTACCTCCCCCCCAAAAAAAAAATCTCAACAAAAATAAATAAAAAGCAATTCATCAAAGTCTATGAAGATTCAATAAAAACCATCTAATTTGTTTATTTCCCACTCAATCCCAATTCCTTTTTTTTTGTTCTTCTTCCACATCTCTATCTAGTCTCTAGGTAGGTAGGTACAATTCCCTTATCTCATCATCAAATTGAAATCTCATTAGCTTCGGCAACAAAAAAAAAATTGCCTCTATCATCGGATACCAAATAAATCCCCAGTCATGTTTTGCCATTCCAATGTTTTTTTTTTTTTTTTTTGCTAAAGAAGAAAAACAACAAAATTGAGTGAACAAAATCCAATCAATTTATTGTGTGAGAAGCAAACATCCTTGCATCAAATAATAATAATAATAATAATAATTCGTTTAAAAATACAACAACAACAAAATCACACAAAAACTCGAGAAAATTCAGAGCCTATCTTGTATGAAATAAAATAAAAATAAACAAAATAACCCAATTTTAATCATCCCTAGGTACCCTACATAGTACACATGACAGCGACGACGACATACCGACACATCCTTAAAGAACCGAGAAAATATAGGAGAAAAAAATCAGCTTTCCCTTGCTAACCAAATCAAATCCTTGAAGACCCTCTTCAAGGAGTATCTTTTTTTTTTTGCTTTTCTTTTCTCCCAGTTTGTTTCTCTATATAACAAACTTGATTTCCGTATACAGGATCCATGACATACATAGATATTTTTTTTGTGTTGGTTTAGTTTTGGTCCTTTTTTTCACCCTTAAAAATTATACGCAATTTAAAAAAGAAAAAAAAATCTGAACCTAAAATAGACAAGTCATCATCAGAGAGTGAGAAGGAGATAGAGGTTAAAATTATATATCCTTCATGTGTGTGACTGTGCATACGTGTATCCCTAATTCAATTTCTGTTATCATCCCGAGTGCAAAAAAAAAGAAGAAAATCGTATCCTTGCTGCGTTTTCTATGCCTACCTACATTTATCTACTTTCTTTGCTTTTAAGATTAAGACATTATACAGGCCATAAGATAAAGCCCCGGCGCGGCGATGCTTTAAGGATGAAAGCGAAAAGACAAACGGATATATGTCGAGAGGAAGAGAAAGTGTGTGAAGAGAGAGAGAGAGAGAGAGAGAGAGAGAGAGAGAGAGAGATGGAGAGAACTAAAGAAATAGGGACACTTTTGACATTGTCCAAATATTTATATTCATGGTGGTAGCAATAAAATTAAATTGAAAAGATAAAATATACCTACCGCATACCAACAACATCAGCTATATGAAAAAGGACTCACACAAAGAATATGGCTATGAGGACTATCTAGGTTGAGGCAGGAACGGATTATGTCAATTATTCCCTGCACAACTTAAATTTTAAAAAAAAATTTAAAACTGCTGCGCTAACTTTACACTTCGCAAACAATATTTTTGGCAAATGATTGGTTTTGCGAAGTTTGCAAATTTTGACGAATTTAAAGTTTCTTTGTATTTTTTGCTGTCGGCACAAATATTGGAAATAAATCTACAGTTTGCTACTTTTACGGCTGAAAATAAATTTTTGCATTTGAGCAAATTGAAATGAATACAAATATGTACATTCTTCGCAAAACTTGCGAATTGAAAACAAAAATTGAAAAGAATTAAAAAACTTTGTTTGGAAGATAAGCAAAGCTGCGATGTTCTTTTTTAATTTGCCAAGATAAAAGATCAATCAACCGTCAGTCCGGTCGGTCAAATACAATTTTGTAAAACTAAAACATGCAACTGAAAAATAGTCCAAAGGAACTTTTGTGAAATGGTGGGAAATTTGCCACTAAAAACTTTTGCGAGTTGATTCAAATTTATGTTGGTAATTGCGAAGTATGAAGAATGATAATATCAGCGTTCGCTCCAATAACGATGTCTCAGGAAACACAATATCAGCGTTCACTACAGGAAACATGTTTCAGAAATGTCTTATATCAGTATTTACTTTAATAAAAATATGAATAATTATATCATCATTTATTCCCATAACGATATCTGAGGAATGTTTTATAGTAGCGTTTACTCCAATAATGATATCTAATACAGTGTTTACTGCAATAATTGAAAATGTTAGTATCAGTGTTTACTCCAAAAACTATGTCTAAGGAATGCGTTCTTTCAGCATTTGTTCCAATAAAGACGTCGGTGGAAAGACTATATCAGCGTTTAGTCCAATAACTATCTGAGGAAGGAGTTGTATCAGTGCTTACTGTGTTTATGCTACAGAAACTGTCTAGCAAAATATTTATATCAGCAATTACTCTAAAAACTAAGAATAACATTTTATTTTGTAAATCGGAACTGAAAAATCTTAAACTTAACCTTAAGTCGCTCGCTAGGCACTTTAGTGCTTCAATCCGACCCTGTCAACAAAGAGGTATACCACCTATTATCTTTCTCTGTTGGTACCTCCTGTAAGCTATAACATCTTAATAGCAACAAAACACATGATAAAGTGACTTCTCTCCTCGAGGAGATATCCACAAGGATACTCTATCGCCTTTTTGAATCAAGGACACCCACATTGAAAACGGAGCACAGCACAATACATTTTCATCCATGTGGTCGTTAAAATCAGTATGTGTCCTTTTTTTTTAAGAAAACAACAACAAACAAAAAAGAAAACTCTAGAAAATATTGTGCTAGCTGTGAAATTTAGCAGAAAAACCATTGAAATTACAGGACAATGCCATAATATTATGATGGTATCCTGGGGTCTTTGCTATATATTTTTTTTTTTGGTTCCGTCCGGTATTATTGTTGAAGAGTTCTTGTATATTATTCTCTATATATTTTCAACCTTGAATCATCTAAACGAGTAAGTATGCTTAAATCCCAGGCAAACAATGGTTTTTAGGCAATTCGAATATCGTATAATCGTTATGGTTGTCGCCTTAGTATCACAGACAATTTTTATCCTAATGATTGTGTGTCTTGGAGTCGTTTTTTGTGCGAGGCGATAATGACCAATTTTTTTCTGTTTAGGTTTACTTCTGAGGCTTATATTGAAGCGCCTTTTATAAGGCCACATCATCTTCATTGCGTCGCCTTGCGTCGGTCGGCGGCGGCGGCGTCGTCATCGTGTTGGTCGTTTGTGGTGGTCCGTAGAAGGATAACTTGGATATGGTTTGGGTTTGGGTTTTTGTTCTTGTTGTGTTATTGTTTGCAATCAAGATAACTTCTTTATGAGCAAATTAAATTGTAAGGAAGGTGTCGTTTATCGATTTTTATTTTTTGTCGCACCGATACTGTGAATTTTTGCATGCTGGATATGGTACGTGTGGTGTCACTTGACACAGTATATTAATGACGGTTGTGTAATTTAAATGACATTTTATACAATGCCATGCATAAGCAGCTTTAAGGATCTTCCACACTGCGAATTCTAGAGCGTGTGGGTGCCTCTCTGTGATCAAAATCACAAACAATGTTGTTTTTTTTTTGGTTTCAGTTTTTCTTTGTTTATTTAGCGATAATTGGAAAGTTGTTGAAGAGATGTGCTGAAAGAATTCGAATTGAGTTTTTGCTTAAGAAGTTCTTGCTTGTTTTTTTTTTTTGGTTTTATCTGTCAACATCATCCATTGGAACGTCACCATTTTCATACCCACATATATAAGCCAGCCGTATCCCGCATTCATGAGCGCTCGTGTGTTCGGTTTTTTTTTTTTTTTGTTATTATAACAAATGGTTTTGTGAATTTCAAAAATGTTTTCTTAGCAATTAAGTTGTGGAATTTATGGGAAAGCTTGACAATATTATTATATGTATGTGCATAAATATTGTCAATTTATATATCTGCGCGGATCTAGAGTGTCATTGGCAGTGAGAGTATAAATATTGAAAAGTTACTTATGCTTGGAAGAGGGAACATTTAAAAATATCAGTGGTATCCTTGTATTAACATCTCTTAAGATTTCTGAGAAGATAACAAATGAAAAACATGACAAGAATATTATTAACTAAAGAATTCTGGATGTTTTTTTTGGGCATTGATATTATACGACTACAAAAAAGTTTGCAGTTGACAAGTTTCGAATTTGTTGTTCTTCTTAATTCTTAAAAGATTAGAAAAAATATGGTAACGATTATGGGTGTAATTATATATATGTATATACCCTGCAGACATTTTTATTTCTTTGTTCAGTGGGGAAATTATTTAATGAAATCTTATTAAATTTCCAAACTGGAATTCTAACTCAACCTTTCAATCTACATGTAAAGGTGCAAATAAGAACAAATGTCTGTCGAACTGACATCTAACGTCAAATGTATTCTTCAATTATTATTGCATATACGAATATGCAGTAATTTATTTCATGAAAGTTTTGGTCTGCATTGGAAATTTCCATTCCATGTCCGATTTTCTGAAATCAATGCTTATAGTACCTCCAAGATTATTATGGGCTGGGGTTATAAATTTTCTACAACTTCGAGGCTAAATTGATTAATGCTGCTTGGTCTTTAATTCTTCACTTTAAATTGAAAAACTTTTTGCCAAGCGGGGACTTGAACCTAGACCGATCTCGGCTTCAGAGCCATATGCACTACGCATTGCGATAACGAGGTCACTTGATCAGGTTCATTCCAGATTAGCTAGACAAGTTGCTGTTATACTTTTTTTTAAATGTAAACATTTTGGTTGTCTCAGAATTAGTGCTTGTGGCTACGAGACGAACTGATTTTTTTTTTTGGAAGAAATTCCTAAATCCCGAAGTTTTTTTTTGCACGTCTAAACTTCAGTTATATTAAAACACATGAAAATTATTGGAATTACGAAGTTTTTTTTTATTAAAAATCACAACTGAAAACAAACAATCAAAAATTAAAAGAAGTTCAAGTTAAAACCTCAATATTTCTGTTATTTTGAAACTTGCATTTCCTTTCACCCAAAGAACGTAAGTAGTTAAGATGTTTTTAATTTTTTATTTTACTTCTTTTAATAGTGTTAATGATTAAAAGAGAAAATGAAAGTTCAACTAAAACGAACTTGTGAACTTTACATTTGAACTAGTAAGTACGTTGTGAAATCGTTGAATCCAAAGCGACATGGAATTATTCATCTTCAAAAGCTGGCAATAGTCGAAGCAGGCCTCTCGAGGAAACTGATCCAAATATGTCTGATACTAGGTCCAAATCGAGAGGGAGTAACCAATAGGAATTTGCACCTAAAGCATTGTTTTTAGATTATTTGTATTAAAGCCAGCAAAAAATCCAAGCATCTGAATCTTTCTTAACCAAGCTTACGTTTACTTTTCCACCTGCATCAGCATGTCAAAAACTTCTTCATTGGCTAAAACCAACTACAAAACCTAACTTTTTATGGCCCAAACAAACCATAACCATTACTATCTTGCAATCACCTCCAACAAAAAAAAACTGACAACTTAACACTCTCCTGGCGATGTTAACCGCAATTCAACCATAAAAAGTTCATGCCTATCAAATGTCATCTTGAGATCGATCAAACTTTCTGACAGATCATCTCCTTCTTCTTCTTCAGCCAATAGTGCACTAAACATTTCTAACCGTTTTCCACTGTTCAATTTCAAAACTGACACAAGCAAAAGAAGAAGAAGAAACCCAACTAGACATAGGCATCGGCGGGCTTGGGCAATCATAACGTCAGTCATTTGGTAAAGTGCTTCTCCCGACTAAGGATTTAATTGCAAAATCACTCAGCAAAAAAACCCCCGAATGCAATACAACTTAAGTTTTGACAGACGTCAAGCTTCTTGAAGTTCAAACACATCAAACCAGCATAAGCATACATATATATTGGATATATGTATAATTGTATAAGATAGAAAAAAGAGTTGACTGGTTTGGATAAATGTTGGCCATGATATTGAATTGAAAAGTTTTTTTGTGCTGCTCCTATACTGCAGCAGCAGAAGCAGCAGCAAACGTTCCAACTATACGCTGCATTAGGCCTGCGGCACAAAACTCTCAGCCAAATTGATTCACTAGATACAACTACTACTCATATAGCCAGTCGTTTTGATTTGGTTTTCTTCTGGTCGTCCGTCGCCATCGTCGTCGTCGTATAGGACGTTATCGTCGTCATCATCGTCGCATCGCACCCGAGACTTGACTTTTTGTGTGCACATTCACCCCGGATTTGCATGCGATTCCTGAATAGTATAGTTGCCTTATCCCAGGATCTGATCCACCTTATAAGTACAGGTTTCTGGCCTTCCTCCGCAACAAATATACACATAATTCATGGCGCTCACTGCTGCGTCCCTATAGTCGCCCGTCATCATCATCATCATAGTCATAGTCGTCGTCATCGTCGTTGTCCTCTTGAGCAAATAATAAGCTGGCCATTCGGCTGAGCATTCAATTTTTTTCAGTCGGAAGCTAGTGTATAGCGTCTATTTGGTTTACCTATCTTTTTTTGTGTTTCTCGAATCAAGTTAGTGTGACGAAGCGACGACCAACAACGACGACTGCGACGGATGGACCACGAAGCTGGAAGAGATGATTTTTTACCATTTTTAGATATTTAGATATGTTTACTTTTTTTCTTGTTGTTGTAGCTTTCCCTGTACGCCTATCTGTCTGCAGTGCAGAATGTATCTTTTGTGGTTGCTTTTCATCATTTCGGACAGGGTTGTTAAAGTGTTGCGTAAATTGTTTGGATACTTTTTGGTGCAAGTACTCCACTGTAAGAAGTTCTTGCTCTAAGCAAATGCTCCTCCATTAAGTACTTGCTCATGTTTTTTTTTTCATGAAGCTATGCCTCATGCATGTCGAACTTACTCTGAATATATGCTCCTGCAATTGGTATCAATACAATTCTTCAATGATATCTACTCCACAGAATATGCTCAGATTGTATATAAAGAACATACTCTGAGCATATGCTCCGTATACAGAGTATTTGCTCAAAGCATGTGCACCTTGTTTTTTTTTTGAATTGGTATTTCGCTGGATGCGAATCTGCTCATTAAATCTCTTGACCACAACTCAGTGTCTTCCTTGGAAACTGCAATTCGAATTTTAAATAAAAGACTCAGAATCTGCGCTAGGGTATAACATTACTGTCTTTTGCATGTTTAAGCTTCGTGTGGTACTGTTTGTCCAGCTATCCCATTATGAGTGCAATCAATCTAGATTCTTTTTGCCAGATAAGAACACAAAATATATGCACATAAAGTTATTTCCTATTTAGGTATGAGACTTAGTCGGTTTTGTTCCTTCCTCAGGTCTCTTTGCATTGCCCGCTTTATAGCAAGAAAAAAAAAATGAAAAAAAAAAAACAGAAGAGCGTTAAGTTGGTCTTATAATATAATATTCAGATAGTTTGGTTTGGTGGACATATCATGGAGATTGTTGCATGTTGATGCGCAGTGGTTAAAGCTGTCGTCATCGTTCATTGCATGCAGAGTTTTTTTGAAATTGTTTTTTTGTTTTTGTTTATATATAAACTGAAGTAGACAAAACTTGCTTTTGGGTATAAGTTATCTACTCTCTCCATAAGTTGGTTAGAAGTGGAAGTTTTTTTTGTTGAGATCGATCGCAGATCTTAAAAAAAACAATATTAACATACTTTATTTAAATAGAATTCTTGGAAATATTGTCACCAGCAGCGTTTCAGAAGTGAAAGGAATATATTGATGAGCACTGTCCTTTTTGAGAAAAAATACTATTAAAAGAAGATACATAAAAGACAGATAGAAGATGCATAGAAAATACAAAGAAAAAACAAATAGAAAGAGATAGAAGATAAATAGATAAAAGAAAGAAGATAGATAGAAAGAAGATATAGAGAAGATCAATAGAAGATAGATATAATAGATAGAATTCTTTGGTGACACCTGTTAACGTTTTACGACTTCAATAAAATTGTGCATATGTTTTTAATTACTTGTCCTGATTACTTTTAAAGAAAGAGCGAGAAAAAATAAATATATCTGAGCAAAGATTATGTTATAATTTACTCCAATGATTAGAAATGTCTATATCAGCTTTTGTTCCAATAATATTTTTCTTATACAGGAGCAAATACTCGTTGTTTTAATTGTTGAAGTTTATACTCCATTAAAGATACTTGGAGTGACGATTATAAGTCTTATATCAGCGATTAATCTAACAACGATTTTCTTACTTTTGCAAATACTCCAATAAATATCTTAAAACTATTTATATTCAGTAATTATTTTAATAACGATTTAACTTCCAATTAGAAAGACTTTTATAAGCTATTTTAAAATATGGAGAATATTTCTTAATTTGAAAGAATAGACTTAATCCAAGCAAAAAAAAAACTCTCTGGGAGGGAGTCTATTTCCAAAAAGTTAGATGACATTCGATGACATTTGTTGTGACCCATTTCTTGAATTTTATTTTTTTCACCATCATGTCACAACAATTTTTCTATTTAAAATCCATGACTTATTTCGAAATCCATAACTCACTCAATCACTAAGATTGTTTGTCGAAAGTATAACAAAAATAAAGACAAATAAATCAACACCCAGAATCGCATCTATCTTTTCACAGCTTATTCTCAGCAAACAAAGCTTAAAACAATATTACCAATCAAATTGAACTAACAAACAGCACCAACGAAACAAAAAACAAATAAAAAAGCACCCCACTCATCGAATATATAGTCTTAACTCGCAAAACAAAGCATTAACCTAAGTAGGTACATAGCTATGTACAATTGTACATATATAATAATTTTCCGCAGCAGTAAAAATTTATTCATCTGCGTGCTCCCTTGACTCCTTTTTTCTTCTGAAAACAGATTTTTATTTATTTTGAAAATAATTTTTATATATGCCACTTTTTAGAGATACGAGTCGAGTGTATCTAAATAATTTTATTCTTAATTCAAAATCCATCTCCGATTCCCATCACGGAAATAACATTTCAATTTTTCCCTTGCGCATTGTGCATATGTGCACTTGCATTTGCATTCAAAATAAAACTTGGTGCATAGAAATGTACCTACATCTGTAGCTATATGAAGTTATTTTATAGAAGCTCAAGCATATAAATTCTTACAACACTGAATAAATATTTCAACAAACATTCTTCGATCAACGAATATAATTTTGTGTTTGTTTTTTTTTTTTTTATTATTATTTTTTTTTCCTTCTCTCAATGCACACATATTTGTAAAAATAAATGAACCCTTAAATTATTACGAATCAACAATCGTACAACTCTGCACACAAAAGTCTTATTGCAGGGCATATCCACAACTTTTGCCACCCAATCTATACTGAATGGTGATATAGCCCCCCCTATTCCCATCATACTATAACTTTTCCGCCGCCTCCACTGTCGATGGTAGGAAAAAATCTGTTTTCAAAAAGTAAACATACTAGTAAGCAGTGTTTTTATTATTGAGAAGAAGAAGGGGAAAAAAAACTACAGGGTGCTGCAAAACAAATTGGAATAATTTGAAAGGGTTTTAATAAATTTCAGTATGCCTTTTATGTAAAAACATGTTTAAAATCTTTTTTGTAAAATTAAGTTTGCTTTAAATTGATGTTTTGTTTTCTTCTCTTCTGATCTACAATTCCTGGTAAAAATGGTTTACACTAAAATAATAATAATAATAAAAAAAAATGATGAAATAGAGATATTAGCTATTTTTAGTGTGTTCCTTTTCTAAATAATTATTTTTAAATTTATGTTATGTTTTCGGCTTTTCCGAAACACATTAAAGCTAAAAAAAATATTTTCACTCAAATATCAAAAAGGAAAACTCCGAAAAATTGGAGATATTAGCTGTAGAATATAAACTAAATTGTATTGCATTCAAATTAAGTTAATATTAAGTCAAAATCAATGCCTTTAATCTATGTATCTGATAACAATTCAAACATAAAAAAAATATTAGCGACTAGATTTAATACCCCAAGAATATTTCTAAATTTTGAGATATTTACTGCAAAAATATAAATTTGACCAGAAGTTCTAGCTTGGCACTACCTTGTTCACGAAAATTATAATCTAGTACTTTTTCAAAGAGCAGCAAACTGTCATATTTTGCTCTGAAAATATGAATTCCATTTAATTGTTGGCCAAGAAAAATCCCAATTTAGGGTTTTAGGCAGTTTTTAAAATGAAATATTCTTCGGACCCCAAAATACAGATTGTTGTCTATTTCGCAAACCAAAACTATCAAATTCAATTAAATAATAGTTTCGATCCCGATGGATTAAAAATCTTCGGATAAAGCGAGAACTTTGTCCTGAAAATTTGAGATTTTTCATGTTTGTTTTCGCTCTGGAAAATACCTATTTTAGAGCTTTACATCAAAATACCCATTGAAGATGGTAACTTTACGAATGAACGTAATGTCAAAATTCACAACCATCCGCAGGTCGCTTCTCATATGCAAGGCACTAAAAAGACGCCCGGCTGGATGCAATTGTTGAATGTATCACAATATATTTTAGCTACCAGAAGATGGCCGATGAGCTTCTCTTATGGGATTTTGTCTTGTACACTTGTACAGTACCTACAACAAAATGGCGATATATAAAACTCTATAACCGACATTTTCGTCATCCATCTTGAAATCGCCAGCGCCACCTCGTAGAATTGTATCATACTTTACTGTTTCTTTTGCAGCACCCTGTTTCTAATAGTTGGTTCATCTGTGGCTCTGTACGTACTTCTGGTATAGTGAGCGAGTGTAGTTAACATCGCTTAAGCATTCCACCAATGCCCTAAATCAATCGACCATCAAGGTTTTTTCTTTATTTTTTTTTCTTCTCTGAATTCTCTTACTCCAAATCGGAAGTGGATACATTCCGACTCAACTATAGCATAGTTCAGCTAAGCTGGGAGATGCATGGTGTTTTATGATCAAAAAAAAAAAAAAACGAACAGAAAAAAAAACATAATAATTGTTTGGCATGTAATTTAGGCGGGGGGTGCACTATATCATTATCATCATAGCCATCAGCACAAGAAGGAGGGCGGGCGCCCCAAAAACTCGCATACAGAGTTTGTTGGACTTAGTTATAGCCACCCTTTTGGGATTTTATCGACTGTATCATGATGGGGTGTGTTAAACAAATCAACCGGATAATGTAGTGCGCCAGCAATTGTTTTGATTATTTATTTATTTTTTATTTGTTCGATTTTCGTCTGTAATTCGTTCAATGAATTTATTGCTATTTTTCTAACCTACATTTTTTGTTGTGTAGAAATGGAAGATATACTTAAATGCATTTTTTCTTGCTCTGAGAATTTTTTTGTCTTCAATTTTATTTTTAGTTTCTGTGAGGAGAATAAGTTATTCAATATCAAGCTGTTCACCTGTGCGCTGATGCACTTGTACTTTTTTAAAAAAGTAATTTGCATGCATGCACGCGATACATGAAGATAGCAAGCATCATGCTGTGTCAAATTTCCACACCTTTATGCCGGATTGGAATTTAATGTGGCGTTTATATACGCGCGTGTTCCAT
This sequence comes from Syrphus vitripennis, assembly GCA_958431115.1. Taxonomy (NCBI): domain Eukaryota; kingdom Metazoa; phylum Arthropoda; class Insecta; order Diptera; family Syrphidae; genus Syrphus; species Syrphus vitripennis. The sequence continues at coordinate 123,212,558 of OY288108.1, forward strand.
TCTAGTCGGGTAGATTTTTCTAAGCTATAGTTAGGAATTTTAAAATCAACAAATGTATAACTTGCAAATTAGATTCAATGCATCTCAATTAGCCTGTCATTTAGCCACTCTTTGGAGACACCCGACACCGCCGAAGCGAGAAGGAATTTGAGCTTTCAAAAAAACATCATGATTTCTAAGTTTACTTATATTGAATGTTAAAGATTGTCACAAGTTTTATATTCCTAGAATCACATGGAACCCAAGGTGATTTGTTTTTTTTTTAATGAATTTATATAATTTTCTTTATTTACATTAAATGAAAATTATAGTAGGTACACGATGAACTACGGCCTCAGCGAGCTCATCATCGTTTATATACAAAGTACACATAAAGAAGGTATTATCTTGCGCAGGTTTTCGCAAACGAGAAGTGTCAGAAGGAAAACCAAGATGGCTGAAATGGTGGTCTGAAGTTTAAGTGACAGTCATTTGTTGTGTTTCTTCCACAGTACACATAAAGAAACGAAACAAAAACGACCAAAACAAATGTTTACAAGAACACCATTGACGCCATTTTTACTCTGATTTGAAAGATGCGCAGAAACGAACCAAAATGAAAATTCTAATGATATTACCTTCTTTATGTCTACTGTGATTTATATATACTCCAAAAAAATATCTGAGAAATAAGTTAAAACAGCGTTTACTCCAATAAAGATTTGTGATAAGTGGTTATATCAGTTTGATTCCAATAACGGAAGAAATATATTATATCAGCGTTTACTCCAATAACAAATATTCTATAATTGAAGCAAATGCTCAATATTTTTGGAATGTTTATACCAACGTTTATTTCAATAACGATATCTTAGGAATGAGTTATATCAGCGCTTACTCCAGTAAACTTTTTTAAAGGCTCAGAAAAGAAGTGTTGATTCGATCACGGGCAACACTACTCTAGTTCAACAAGCATCGGTGACAAAAGCTGCCATGCCTTAATTTAATCTATTCTTTCTCAAAAATGTAATCCAATCTAATCAAGAATCTAAATCTATTGCAATCTTTTCTATCCGCAAATATGCTCCTAAAAAAAAAAACTACGTCATCTCACTCTTACAAAAAACAGTTATTGTCATAAATTAATTTCTTTACAACGTACTTTAAATTTAAGCACTATTCGATTGAACTCTCAGCTTTAATATAAAGCAGACAAGACACACAAGTGTTTTCCATTTCTGTAAAACCCCACAATCTGCCTATAGGGACATTTTTTTCATATTTTGCTTTGAAAATCACTTGTAATTTGCACTTTTCGAAATTGAGAAAAAAAAAATATTATTTTCTTCTATACCCACACAGTAGGTACGTACCTATACCTATCTACTTTTTTGTTTCAATTTCTCCCATGAGAACAATTTTCCATTCTATTTCCATCTCGCGTTTTTTTTTGTGTGTCTATTGGCACTCAGCACTTTTAAACAACAAACCTCTATACCCCCAACCCAATAGGCTAATATTTATTCTTGCCAAAAACAGAACTGGCGCCATTATCATAAAAAACATCGATTTCCCTTCCAGATATATTCCATAATGGTAGGAAGAAAAAAAAAAAAAAAACAGGAGACATCACCCCACCCTAAAGCAGACAGGAACAAAAAAAAATCCCAATTTAGAACCATGAGCATGCACTTAAGACTTTCTCACGAACCAATTAAGTAAGGCTGTCGTCGTCGCTCGTCGTCGCTCGTCGTCGTCATCATCGCCAACCTAAAAGCAAAGCAAAGATTGGTATACACAAAGTGAATGTCATAAAATCAACTCAACTCCGTCTCGCCGTATCGGTCGTCTGACGAACTAATTTGATCCTTTGATGTGTTGACAAAGTCAAGAGTTTTTTTTTTCAATATTATTTTGTTTAGGCAAAACACTCTCTAGCAAACATTCAATGTCCTAAGTCAATAAAGAGTAGCTGATGCTGCTTCTTGTTTTTCAATAAAACAAAACAAAAATACTACTCCATCTTTTCCCTGAAAACAAATCTGCCAACTCACATTACAAGGAATCAAAATTTTGCTGTTTGTTTTTGTTTTGTCCTCTGACAACATCGTCCTCATTATCCCCTCGAATGTCTAATATCGTAGCCAACAAGAGTAGCAAATCCTTGCAATAAACGCTGAATAGCTGAATGACATTAAAGGCGGCGGCGGCGGCTGCGTTTATCCAATCCTCTAGCACTGCCACCTTTGCTTCGTACAAAACGATTTCCGCAAAAAGAAACTTCTCTTCTTTCAGTTTGATTTTTTTTTGTTTCTATCCACATCGAGCTCTAACAATAGCCCTCATTCAGTGTTCTTCTATTCTATTTGATGAAGGGAAGAGAAGGACGAACATGGGGGAAAAAGTTACGCGAAATTTGCAGTGTAGATATAGTACTAAAGTATCTAACAGTGCCAACTACTGCTTCACCACAGGTTCTCCTAAGCAGAAGCACACCAGCTAACCAAGAACCAACCATCAGCCAGCAGCATCGCCCGAGAGTAAGTAATGAATGCGATAATTTGCAGTCAACTTTGACACTTGCATGAAATGTCCTATTACTAAGTTTTGTAGCCGCTATACCACCCGTCTCGTCTGCCATTCGCTTTGTTATCCTTCTGGAATTGCCCAAGGTGAATTCAGCCAGGATGAGAATTGTTTGCAACACATATATTTGAGTTTGAGACCAAAGATTCGTTTAAATCGAACAGTCCTTAAAAATAAACAACAGACTCTATCAGCGAACTGTTTTTTTAAATGATGATTGTTTGTTGGGCCACAGCAAGCACCTGGTCTTGTTATTATTTTCTTCAAGACTTACCTTAGAGTCTTTAAAGTCTTATTCCATTATTTTTATGGCCGCAATACAGTTTAAAAGTTTAATGTACTGTTGCAGAGTTCTTCTAGCGTGCGACTTGATTGGCGAAAAATACATCAACGCTGTTATCACCGAAGAAGAAGGTGCCAGAAGTAAGTGTGACAGTAGAAACTCAATAAGCTCAGTTGTCCAAAGCCCTAAACAACACTTGGTAATAGACGTAGACGGCTATTTGCTAGTTTTGGTTGAGGACCAAATCAAATGGAAAAAATGGACCGTGTTTTCACCAGTGAAGTTAACAAAACACCCAATGACGCAGAAATAACAATTTCCCGAATACCAACAAAAGTTCCAACCTTGAACTTCATCATCTATTCAAGAAGAGATTTTTAGGCAACTAACTTTGGTGGTGGAAAATTGTCAATACCTTGGGAACCCACGTTTAGAACAGGAAACACGATCCATATGAACCATCTCACGCTGGCAGACAGACGAGTAAGCGGACCTAGAAGAACGCTCGAAGAAGAGGCAGTTCAACTGGGAAAGAGTTGGAGAGAGCTGAAATACATTTCGAGGAACCGTATGCAATGAGGAACCACCCCGCACGGGGAAACATAGAGGTCAACCGATTTCCTGGTTCTTCTACTGTTGCCAATGCGCAATATTGAAATTCACGCACTCACCTGATTCTGGTTGAAATGTCTAGATCCTGAACGACATTTTCTTTATTTGGTGAAATTCTTCCATTTCGCCAACTTACTATCACTTCCAATGCACGGAAAAATTTTCATTTTTCTAACTGCATCCGAAATGCTGTCAGGGTTTGTTGCTCGATGCTCTGCAACAATGGCAATGATGATGGGATTATACAGCCTTCGCGCGTTTTCTATAATTTTTTTTTCATACCTCTTCAGTTATGGTTCGTCCTTGCCTGTTGTGTGCATCTTTACTATATAGGTATATTGTTAGAGCCAACATCCAACCAACGTTTCGTATCGTTCTGCAATTTTGGCATCCTGCTGGGTACTTTTCGACTTGATTTAGGATCACAGGCACAGAGAGTTTTTTTTTTTTTGGTTTTTGGGGGGTATGGTTTATTTTCAGTGTGACATCAGAAGAATTTTTGCTGCAATGCGCGTTACAAAAATGGCAGTCAGTAGGAGTACTTCAATGTAACTATACCTAGAATATGTACACAAGTCCTCTTCGTGATGTATTTTGCCAAGGACTTTAATACTTGGCCGAGTATCCAGTTTTGTAAAGTTGAAATTTATTTTTTCTTCCGTTGTATCTCCCTTGTCCTTGGTATATCTTTGAAGTGGAAGCAATCTCTGTATTAAGGGTTGTGATGTACGTGTATTGTACAAAGGTATAGTAGAGATTGGAAAGTGTAGGCTAAAAGCGATGTGAAGACATGTCATCTTCTCTTCGTCCAAAAGTTATTGTTATTATCTCTCTCTTTTGCCAAGGATATAACACAACGACAAATTCATAGAAGAAAAAAAAGAACTTTTTAAACTAGCGATGGCGGCGGCAATATCAGTTGATGTTTCTTTGAAGATTTCTGTATTCTTTTTTTTTTTCTTAAGTACATTCACACTTCTAGGAAATTATGACTGCAGATGCGTTTTATACTTATTTAGCAAGTGCAATGACATAAAAGAAGAGTAAGAACCCTAACAGACAAAAAAAAATCTTCTTTCTTAATTTTAATTTATTTGAGTTGTGAAAAATTGCAAAAAGTTTTTTTTTTTTTTTTTCCTCGAGCCATCATCTCGCCATGGTTATAAGACTTAAGAAAAATTACTTTACAAAATGGTCAAGATGTTTAGCTTTGAGCTAAGCTAAGATGTACAAACAAATGTAGAAATCTTCTTCTTCAATTTGCCTGATGACTTAGCAGGATTTCAAAGGAGAGTGACTATTTTGTACTAAAGAAGTTTGAAAAGTTTTGTTTTCACAACGAAAAAAAAAACACGATGCAGTTGAAAGAGTTTTTCTTGTTAAGTTTATTATATCATTTTTTTTTTGATGATTTTCAAAGTGTCTTTGAATATTTGTATTTTCGTAATCTTACGAGTGGTTTTAAAGTTGAAATACCTGAACCGTTAAAATGTTTTAGTACATGAAGCAGATAAATCCAAAGAGTGTGAGGTTCAATTAGAGGAAATGTCAGCTATTTTTGCACAACGGCTTCAGATGCTTTTAATTATTGGAAGGGGATCATGCTAAAAATAAATTGAAATTACAACATTTCGGACGACATCAGAAGTTAAAGCTAGTTTTTCTAGCTACTCATTATTTACGAAACCTTCCTAAATGTTTGCTCTTTTCTTGATAGATGAGGTTCATTCCCTTACTTCAATAATAAGCTTCTTCCAATCTACTTGGTTCATATGAAGATATGTGACGTTGTGTTTGTGGAGATCCTCTTCCACTTGCGTGTGCCATATAATTAATTTTCTTTCGTTGGCTATCTCTGGGACTTTGAATTCAGAGCCGGAGAATTGGTGTCCTTTACTTCTAATAGGCTATAGAAAACAGATTTTCCCAAAAATACTACTTCAAACTACATTCATACTCCATAAAGCTAAAAAGAAAAGTTTGGTTTGACCTGGCAATCGAACCTAGGTCCCATCGCACAAATAACCTTTACCGTTGAATTTAACTATTGAACTTCATTTTTCTATTTTATCCTTCAGTTTTTACGTCGTACAAAAATAAACTTTGCAAATTTATATCAAGCTTTTTATAACAATCACTGAGTTTTAATTTTTCAATACAAATACTCAAAGTTAAAACATTTTATATAAAATGGCGTCATAAAAGTTTGAAATGTCGCCGAAAATTTCAATAACGTTATAACGGCGTTTACTCCAATAACGATATCTGAGGAATGATTATATCAAAAAGTAACTGAGGAGTGATTAAATATCAGCGTTACTCCAATTTCTACATAAAGGGATGTTTTGTGTCCGAATCTATTCCTCGCATCTTAAATATCTAAGGTATGGCTTATATCAGCGTTTACTCCAATAACGATATCTAAACAAAAAATATCTAAGCAATGATTACGTATGTCATCGTTTACCCCGGTATAAACGCCTCAAAAATGTCTAATATCAGTGTTTACTCCAAAATATGTAGGTATCTTAAAAATGATTTCCTATATCAGCATTTGTTCCAAAAACAACATCAATAAAATGAGTAATATCAGTGTTTACTAAACTTTTACATATTTTCTATGCTACAAAAAATTAACTAAGGAATTTATTGTAGGTATCAGCCTTTGCTCCAATAATTGAGTAAAAAACTTTTAATTTTTAACTTGCCTTCCCGATGAGGTTCTCAGTACGTCTCCCTTGTACCTACCTGGACCATGCCAGTTGTCTATTAAATTTTTTTTTTTCATGTGTAATTATTATTTTTGAATACGAAGATTCCTAAATTTAGTTTCACCGAGTTTAAAAAAATAATACCAAAGTGTAGTTATATACGATTAATCACTTTGTGCCAAACTTGATTTTCAATCAAGAATTCTCACAAATTAAGAAGATTTTATTTAAAACAGATTTTTTTAAATACAACAGCCAACGCCGCCGACGCCACCGCCTATCGATATACTACAGAAAAACTGAGAAATCTACTGATGAAAGACAATTTAAAATTTCAGCAGTGATATTGAAAGAATACAAAACCCGAAAAAAAAGTAAAATGTCTCCAACAAATATGTCACACAACAAGAATGACTATTCCCAGCCACAAGAGCCGTCGCTCGTTTATTCTCGAGTTTTCCTTGTAGCCTGTCACATTCCCAAAATGTTCAGAATCTCTGTCCAATACTTCCGCCATTCACGAAACATCTCTCGGGTGTGAATCACTTGCCACCACGTTGTGCTGAACTGCACCACACCACACCGCACCCAAACCTGCTGCTGGATCCGTCAACAAAAAAAAAAAACATCCAACCACACATTTACACACGCTGAAGATTTTTATATACACGAGGGCGTTGCTGCAACCACGTAAATCCTAAATCAAACTGACATCCCACTAAAGGACACATTTGATTCACTTCCCTTCACATGTGTCCATGTTTTTTTTTTTTTTTTTGGTACAAAACTGACAGAAGAGAGAAAATTTAATTTGCACAAATAAATTTTACCAAAAAATATTCATAATAAAGCCCAAACTAAAATATTCCCAAAGGGGTAACAAACTTAACACCCGACACAACACGGCACGTCGGCGGCGAGCGTTGCGTTGTAGGCATCATCGTTGAATCATAATTAAGGGGGCGTTTTATATTCGCGCATTGTGGTCACCAACCCAAAACACGACCGGGGCCCAACAACGAACTGAATGCATTCCCATTTAACACTTCATTCCAGGGATAATAAATCTGAACTCGCAACAACTCGCGATGATGATGATGAAGATACACGGCCGCCTCTGCCCTAAAAACAAATCTCAACCAAAGAATTATGATCATCCTCGAGATCTTTATAACGCATGACACAAAATTCACAAAACAAAAAACAAAAAAAAAAACACATGACAACGCCAACGCAAAGCTGACGCCTGGCCAACGCGGACCGCCGCGCCGCATAAGGGACATACGAGGAGAATTGTCATGTTCGGAAGTAATTTATCATCTGTTCGTCGTTTTAATCAAAACCATGTCTTTGCTATGTTTGTTAACAATTCCAGATTCAGCTCTCCAGCTCCAGCACGGTGCTCCATCAACTAGTACACCTATGATGTTGTATGTCCCTGCAAAATGCCAAAACTACACTTCGAATTCGCACATTTCGTTCGTAAATTTGTCATCATCATTTGACAGATGACAGCTCGGCGGCAGAGGAAGATTTGAAATCCATGTGTGCAACGCTAAAACTCAATATGTACTCGTACTCGTACATTTGTATAATATAGCTTGCCTGGTTTATTGACGTTAATCGCGTTCCAAGATTTAGCCCGCGAGACACAAGTTAGGTACATACCACTATTTGCTGATTGCTGCTCCTGCAGTCCTTTCTTAAATTCAAAAACCACCTATCAACTTGTCATCCTTTTGTATGTACATATTTTGTGTGTGCCTGTGCACACCTTCTCTCCTGCTCCGCCTTTTTTCTGCAAATTTTACTTACTGTTTTCATTTCCAATCGTATAGCGAGCCATTCACGTGCGGAATGCTTCCTGTGAATGTGATGTGTAAAAGCTGCTGACTTGGGTGGTTAGCGGTAGCACAACGGTGTTTAGTATTCAGGGCCGGATTTTATAGCAGACTTGTCGGAAATTGGCATTTTTCTTCCAAAAATTTACAGATCAAATCTTCTAATTGAAATTTGTAGATGAGGAGTTGGTCCTTGCGTATGCAATAGAAATTTAAGTTTTGGACTATAGATTGAGAATTTCGTACAAAAAATTGCTCAGGATATATTTTGTATAGAAAATTTGCTAACATAAAATTTAAAGTAGTGCCGATGCATGCCGTTTGATTGAAACTTATTCGCAAATCTAGCTTTGCAATTATTGAAAAGAATTTGAATCGATTCCCAATATTTTTTTTGCAAAGTTTTTTTTGGTTCTCGATTCAACTTTGCGATTATTTCGCTTTTTTGTACTGCATATTATCAGTTGGGAATTGGTTGTTTTGCAAAAATTTCAAATGAGATATTTGCGAATTTAGTGATTGATTAAATGTAGAAGGAAGCAGAAATTTGTAATTGAGAGCTTTCGAAATACGAGTTGGTTTTTGAGAATTTTTTAATCGTAAAATTCGAAATTCAATCAGTATTGCTTCTAACAATCTCGCCACAGCAGAAAAAACTCTCAAATTAAAATTTCAATTATGTTATTATGTACAAATTAAAATTTCGCACTACAAAATCTCGCAAAACACTAGCCGAAATCTGGCAATTAAAATTTCGCATAAAAAAAATATATATTCGCTCTTCCAAATATTTTATGTGAAATGCGAATTTTTTTTAATTGCGAAATCTTGTAATGCGAAATTTCAAATGCGAGATTGTGGCCATCCCTATTTTTAGTACGAAATATAAATGCGAGACTGTTAAAGCTTGGATTTGCAACTGCAATGTTATGAAAAGAAGGATTATTAATTAGCGCGATTAAATTTTCCGTGATTTCGCGATATCGTAGCGCTCCTAGTTTGTAAAATAATAACCGCTTACTAGAAAGTATTATAATTCTAGTCATTGATTTTAAACATAACTGACTTTGCAACTAATAAGGCTCTACTGTTAATCAAAGTCAAGCCCCCCCTGGGTGATTTTGGTTTTATATTTATAGGTGAAACGCGTATTATATTCCCTAAGGTTTCGTTTGTAAGTTGTATTTTTTTTTTTTTTTGTTCGTCCTTCATACTTTATCATCCTCGTAGTCGTCGTCGTCTATTTAGATTTTTTTTTCCATCGCACCATTGGATTTCTGCTTCGCATTGCAAATATAATTCTATTTTTTTTGTTTGCTTTCTATTTATTTTTTGTATTTAGAATGTGAGAAGAATTTTAAGCAAACAAGATGTAAATCAATGTGTTTTTATTTTTTTTTTTCTGTTCGCATCCGAAGTCATCCGCCGCCCTCTGTTCACAAATTTGCTAATCTTTCATGTAGGGTGGAATATTGTTCTTTTTTTTTCCTTTAAGGGTTAAATATGTGAACTTTGCTAGAAGCAAATATATATATAAAAAAAAGTAGAACAACACGAGGCAAACTAGATGAATGGCAAACAAAAAAATAATAAAATAAAAATAAAAACAAAGAAATGAAAAATTATTTTCATATCATCTTTTTTCTTGTCTATTTTTTTTATTTGTACCATTTGAGTGTTAGAATTTTTTGCTTTTATTTTCTTGTTTTGCTTCGGTGAACGCACAAATTGTGTTTGCGACTGATGTAAGGGCGTACTGTACGACGTTAAAAAAAAAATGTAAGTCAATAAATAAGAGCAAAAACATGCAACCCATTAATGGGCATTCCATACATCCTTCTTCCAAGGACATAGCAGCTACACTACACATGTTATGTTTCATATAGCCTTGAGCTAAGTTTCTACATAAATGTGCCCTCATGACTTACTGTCAGGCAAGATTTTCTTGATTTGTATTCCACTGCGTGTCAAGGCTGTTTTTGGGAGAGCCTTCAGCTCCAATGGCAAAGATTTTCGTCCTCGCATTTGTATTCTTGTATTTTTTTCTTTCTTTTTGAAACTGACAAAATCGATTTTTCGTTCAAAGGATACAAATTTATAGCACAACACAAATTGTTAGCAACCATAAAATCATTATAAATCACTTAATCTTTTGGAATTTTTTTTTCCTTTATTTTTTTTTCTTACGGAGCAACATTATTGAAAGCACCCATAACAAACAACAACAAAAAAAAAGTTGACCTCTTCGGAGCGATAAATAATTCTAAAGTTGCTGATTTAATCTTTATTTTCTTTAAAATGATGACAATGTTCGTTAATAAAATCAGTGTGAGTGTTGAAAGTAACAACAACAAAAATTGTTTTAATAATTATTATTATTATTATTTTATGTGTGATGATAGGGAAAGAATTGGTGTCGGTCGTTGTCTCGTGGTTGGGCATGGAGATGGACATTGGACATCTCAAGGGTATAGCTAATGATAGTCTTTGGAAAAAATAAATTTAATAAAATCTTGAATCTACAAATTTACTTTTACAGACTGTAGGATCTGAAAAGAAAGTTGAAAAAATATTTTCTTATAGATTTTTTTTTAAATCTTGTTGGACAGTAAGTAATTATTTATGAGTTCAAGACTAATAAATCAGTATGATCAATGAGAGCTGTATGACTCAGTATTGATTATCATAATTGTGTTTTTTTAAAGAGTAAATTGTTTATAGACATTTGATAAAAATAAATAAAATAGGACTCATAATAAATAAAAACAATGTACCTCTTCAAATAGAATAAAAAGTAGGAAGATACTTTTAAGCCAAAGTGTCGTGAATTTTTTTTAACTCTAATTTGTTGAAACAATTCAAAGAAAAAACGCTTTTTTGATAGTCAAGTTTTTATATATATGGGATTTTTAAACTGGTCTTTGTGCATTAAAAAAATTAGAAAGTTACTGGTTTTGTTCAATGCGGAACACTTGCGATTTTTATATTTATGAAAAAAAAATATCTTGGTATAATTGATTTCTTTTCAATTCAATATTTGTTAAAAAAAATCCTAAATGCAGTTCTCCTGAATTTTAGTCTTCTTAGATTTTTTTTTACAAATTCTATTGAAGATTTTTACTTCAAATTAAATGCAATGTTAATAAAAGGTTTCTAAATAATGTTTTTCTTTCATTTCAGGTAAGGATTTCAAAACTTTCGAATGAAAAATTACAGCAAAAATTGGAAAGTCTAAGTAGGCAACTAATTATATCTTGAGTAGGTAAGAGCCGTTTTCAAAGTATTGAATTTTCAAAAAAAAAAAAAAAAGATTTTATCCAGTGAATAAATTATAAATAAATTTCCTGGAAATTTTGACTATAATCAGGATCATAAAGTACATGCGTCTTTTATAAAAAAATTTATAGTGATCCGTTCTATTCCCGGTAATACCGTTAGTTGTATTTTTTTGGACAAATGTTTTTTGACCGAACAGTAACTCGCCGTTACTAAGTCTTTAATTGCTAAGTTCTTCAGGAAACATAAAAATTATTCTATGACTTTCAAAACAAATTTAAGTTTTTTTGTTTTAACTCAAAAATATTTTTTTTTGCTACTCCTTACTCAAAATTCTGCTTTTAAATTTTGAAATTGTAGAAACTTTTAATACAAAAAACTCAAATTTGTTTTCCAAGAAGTCACCTTTTTTACTGTATCCAATATTTCTCACTTAGACCCAGTTTTCAAATTCTATAGACTAATTCTTAAGTTATGCAAATTTAAAGAGTTGACTTTATTTTAACGGCGAAATTAGATTACACTCGAACTGAAAAACTGGGTGATCTGTTCTTCAAGCGATTTTTTTTTTGTTTTTTTATTTTATTTTAATTTTATTAGTTCTATGTAGTACTTTTTCAAGTCTTAATTTTTTTTTCAAAATCTGTTAGATTATATTTTTTTTTCTCAACATCAATTAATTTTCCGACATTTACTATTTACTATTTACAGGATTGTTACAGTTTTGTGAACAAAAAAAAAATTCACATAAATATTTACAAAATCTCACATTTCAAAAATCTTTGACATAATAATATGGTTAACGCATTCAAATAACAAAAGCGCATGTTTTCTCTAAAAAAAAATTCCTAATGAAGTATTATATTATGCATGTCCATAAATAAATGAATGCACAGTTCATAATAAAAACCGTTCAACAATCAAACCCATCAATTATCGGTTTATTTATATGTAAATATGCCCGTGCCCATTGCATTCCCGACAAAAGTTCCCCCCGTCAATTTTCACACACGACAAAAGTCTCTTTCCGACATTTTACTATATAGCACCACCATCAGCTAGTATCCGAATCAAATAAAAACGGTACACATTCGCGTCCAAATTTCAATGAGTCGATTTATAAACATGTCAAAATACAACGCGGGACATTTTTTTTTTTTTTTTGTTCTGACTATGTGAAACACAAATGCGTTACCGTGGGCACATTTCAAGCGCAGCAGAAGAAAAAAAGGAGGAAATTAAGGAGGTGCTGATGTTACCGCCTTTCCTATAAAAATGTCAAACCTATAATTATTATTTTTTCTGTGTTCCCAAAAAAAAAACAACAATTACTGTTCTTTGGCAATTTAAAGATACGGCCAACATGAGGAATAAAAATCGAACAGAAAAAAAAAAAAAAAAAAACAAAATCACCTCAATCAGAACACCGAAAAATTTCGTCAATTAATTCGCTGTGACAAAAACGAACAACAAAAAAATACTTCAAAATACCTGATTGGATAAAAGGGAGACATCGTGCATCACCTAATGATCTCATTAGTGCGCTTCGAACTCAGTGATTAAAGCTTTTTTAAAAATATTCAAAAAAAAAAAAAATATCTTTTCGAAGCACATTCAATGCAAATCAGATTCTTGTTTTACGATGCGATCCCATACGATTAGATTCGATTAACCATTTAATTTAGTTTTATTGGAGAGTTAGTTGATAATTAGAACGGAATATCTTTTGAGTTCATTGAGGAAACAAAAAAATAACAAAGAAAAAATGTATTTATGGAGGTACACGAGTGTGTATACCCAAAGCATCTATATCCGTACAGATTCGGAATTCATAATATCTGATGCAAACACGGCTTTAAAACGAATCCATTAGATAAAGTTGCTTGTCAATGTTGCCAACTATGTTAATTAAAATTAAAATATTTGTATTAGATTTTTACTATCGATTGCGATGCAGAAAAAAGTAGTTTGGTAGAATTGTAGAAATTAAATTTTTTTCTGTTTGGTTTGTAGTGGAAAATTTAAAATTTAAATTGTATTAACAATATCCCCCAATAACTTTAATTAAATTAAATACATTTAAATTGAGTGCCACAAGGTGATATGTTTCCTGCAAGGATTAGTCTAGGCACACCAAAAGGCGTGATTTTTGCACAATGGATTGAATGATTTATAAAAAATTGAGCGTTTTGATAATATTTTAGTTTTAAAAGTTATAGTCATATGCATCATACAGATTAAGGGGCGCCAACTGAAATCTATACTAGCTCTAAGAATTTTTATGAAATTTTATAAATAATTGGATTTCAATGGATAGGCAATAGTTCTAAAATTGTAGTAAAATTCTGTTTTTTACTAAACAGAGCTGCCAAATTCTTTATGAATAGCAGCTGTTTCTAACCTGTGTGTTACTGTTAACTTTAGACTCGAGGCCAGTTGAACTCAGTTCTAAAGTTTGACTATGAATATGCCTCTTTGTTTTTAATAAATTAGTTTTGCTAAGTGAGAGTCGTTTTTTCTCAATAAAAACAAAGCAAAGGCTTATTGGTTCTTAAAAGTTTTGTTTTCTTTAGGTAAGTTCACATGCAAACACTTTAAACAAGACTTTATTATTTAAAATGTTTGCATGTAAAATTCCATTTTCAGGTATATTCTCTCTCAATATCTTAATTTAACCATAAGTGGCAACCATGTTTAAGTAGCAATGTTGCAATCTATTTGATTTTGTTTGCATTCCAAAGCAATGTTAAATTGAAAATAGCCATTAGTGAGTGAGAAGTACCTTACCTACTGTAATAAAAAAAATAAATTGAGAAAAAAAAACCATTAGCAACAAACAAATAAAAAATACATATCCATCTACAAAATCCAACTATAGTATGGCCAAAGGATGCATAGAGCCAAACCGACAATTGTACTCAACACCAAACAAATAGATATGTATATTTATTAAAATATACCTATATATATAAATAAAAGCAAATGCGTATACAAATATGCAATCAAAAAAAAAAAATTAAAAAATATTATAGATACATAAAAATCCACACTCCCCGACTTTATGTATCCATTAAATCCATTTCGCGATTAATAATTTTCATTTTGTATAGCTAGGCACTCCTCCATCCAACATTTTATACAGCTCCAGCTCTGTATCAACTCTTAGCAGAACTGATGGCTTGTTGTATTTCTCTGAACAATACGCGACAATCTGTATAGAACGAGTGGTGTATAATAATACTGTGACTGCTGACTGCTGTGACTGACCCTCGAGATGAGGCCAATTGGCCATAACCATACTTTTGAGGAAGCACGCTTTATGGGTACCTCCATGCTTCACCCTTTGCCCAAACCGTTCAATTTTATCCTGATGGACATAACGATTTTGTGAAATTTTAATTACACAAATTACTAAGTGTGCTTTATATGCTCTGCACACTACATGTCACATGATTGAAACCTAATTTATTTTTATAAAATTGTTTAAAAAAATTTTAGCCTCAATTAAGGTTTTAATATTAAAATCAGAGATTTATTCACTTGTTAATTGTTAAGAATTATTATTTTTACTAAAGACGTTAATATGCATATTTAATGTTTACTCGGATAATTAAGGAATTTGGAGAGATTTTTTTGGAGGATATTTGACAGGATCACGAATTTTCGTTAAAGTTTTTTTTGAGACTTTTAAAACCCTATTCAATTTTATTGTTTTTAAACTGGTTTCAATATGAATATAAATATTGAAACCCGTTCTTCCTCCAGAAAAAATAATTTTTCTTTCCAAAAAAAAAAATTAATACAATGATTATGCAATCGAGCGATGCAGAGTGTATTATGTATAGATTCACTTTGTCCGAATAGTGGACTGCATTTTTGTAGGTATGATGCATTTAATTTACATGAAGCTTGGCTAACTTAATAATATAAAAAATAATAATGATATACTCGTATGTATACACCATATCTACATCAGAACCCTCAGATGTTGAAATGCAAATAAATTTTTTTTAATAACCATACGAGAACGAGAAGTACCTACTAGATGCACCACAAACTTATCTATAGGCATCACAGAGGCAAGTGCATTGTACTATTTATTAAGTATGACAGATGATACATAGGGTAGAAGTGGGTAAGTGAATTAATTGCACTGCAAATAAATGACACGAAAATTGAATTAACACAACAAATTATTATATGGTACATAAATAAAAAAAAAAAAAAATTATTTAGTTCAGTTTGTTGTTTGTGGGACTGTTTGTTTATTTTAATTTGCAATCAAATAAAAAGGAGAGCTGGGGTCTAGGAGAAACATGAAATCGAGTGGTACTATACTGCTCCACTTGTATAAATAATACATAAACCTATGGAGAATGTGGAAAATAAAATTTTTAGGGTTTGCTTATTTTCGAATAAATATTTTAACATCAATTCACTGGAAAAGCTATTATTTGGAGAATTTTGTTTTTAATGCCTAAAAACTGACAACCAGAGTGTAAACTTACAATCTTTAGTAAATCTTCTGGTAAGGTGATCTTGGAAACATTTCTTTTTCATCAAATGACGTAGGTGTATTAACAATAATTCTGTAGCTGTATATTTGGAGAAGTCCTTACTCTGTGTTTGTTTTTTAATTAGAATGTGTTTCTTGTTATATTTGCAATTTATAAAACTCTACACTATCTTTTGTTTGATACCCTGAAAAATGGTGACAAACAAGGTGTAGGTAATATAAAGCACAAACTATTCGATTTTATTGAGAAAGAATTCCTTTGGTTATTCACTGAGCATTTTATTGAATTTACTTGAACGCTGTTGATGCGAAACGAAAATCTTTATACAAATAAAACAAAACGAAAATTTTCGTTCTGTTTTTCGTTCGGCATGATACTTATTAGGAAAGTCTCCACAAATTGTTCGCACACATTGAGTTGGACAAATGGTTTGCGAAAAATGACATTTAAGTTTAACGCTGAGTTGTACGCTGCTGATGTAAAATGAAAATTTTCGGTGGCCTACACTGGGAGGAGTGACATTTTTCCGTGCATTGTACATTTTAATAGTCTCGCAATAGTTTTTTTTTTTGGTTTTAAATCAACTCCCCAAATCGATGATTTTGCAAAAGTTAACTTGTAATTTCGCATATTTCATTTTCCCTCTTTCTTTTTAACTTACGAATAAGTTCTTGTTTGTTTCTTCGCAATATTAAGTTTCGCAAAATATTGTTTCTATTTTTATTATTTTGCGAAAAATTCATTACGACGTACTAAAAATATCGAAAGAATAATCTATTAAGTACATATCTATATAAAATATTATTTTAAGGAAATTTAATATTGCGAAGTAATGAAATTGTAAATATTGAGATGCAAGCTGCCAAAATTTTGTTATTGTAATCTAAAAATTACAATTGCTGTGCGAAATTCGCAAAATGATGGATTTGCGAATCATAACGTAGAGAAATAAAAAACTTGCTTAACTAAAATTGATAAACAATTAAATACGAAACGGCTAAATAGCAAAACTAAATATTACGAAATAAAATACGAATAAAAATCTACCGGGGCGACTCACACTTGGAGAACAAAATGCTAACGAAAATTTAACAAAGAAAAACAAACATTTCTTAGAATTGAAATAAAAGCAATATTGATTCCAAGTTTTGAATTTTTAAATAAGTTGTCATTCGTCATACTTGCGTGAGTACTTTATTGGAAAAAATTGATTTTTTAACAATTCGCTCAGCTTTTTTAAACATAAATTTTCTGAAAAATCTCTTCAAATTGATATATATAGCTCTTAAGCAAGGTATAATCCTATGACTTTTTATGAACGTATACCTTCCTACTCTTGCATAAATCTTAACCTTTATTAACTGAAGTCGGGTTAACAAAGCCTTTTGCTGCTTTTTAAATCACCTTACGTGACTAACAACTAAATTGCTATTAAGGGTTCAATTTATGACCCACACAACCCTAATAAATTTAACAATCCAACAGGTCATTCTTTCTACACCTTTTCCCTTGCGGAATATAAACGATAGCTCACCTTATATAAGCTTTTTTGTTTTTACCCTCTTTGAAGCAATAAAATTGATCTTTATAATAAAACTCTGCTGTACATTTTCTCCAATGCATCAGGAAACTTGCAGTAAAAGTTAACACAAAGAATCGTTGCATTCACTGCTTTTTTCTGTTTTTATCTTTTTAAATAAACATTTCCCTCCGTGTCGCGTCGCCATCTCCATGCTCTCAGGATTATTCTTATTTTTTTTTTCCTATTCGTAAATAACACTTAATCCTTTTCTCAAATAGAATTCCCGCATTAAAAAGGGTGTTGCACAAGTATTTTGCATCCAATGCCACATCACCAGTAGCCTCCGTGAATTAAAAAGCCAACATCCTGATTTACCATCATCACCAGACCAAACAGGACGACCGACGCGACGACACAATGAAGGGACGACGACTATTTTTTATTCAATTCGATTTAATTGAATTTCAAAATATTTCAGACGAACACGGTCCTCGGCGTGGCGCTCTCTTGTTTCCAAACAAAACTCAAATGTACACACAAACAAATAATAGTTATAAAAAAAAGTACCTAAAATTCTAACCAAGCACAAAACGGACGACTAATCCTGTTTGTCATTGATTAAAATCCTTTCGGGCCTTCCAAACAAAATTTTACAAAAAAAAAGGGCGACAAAAAAAAAGTTATTGAGAGCGACAAACGATGAAGCACAAGTAGGTATAGCATGGAACGGGTGGCAACGGCTAGGACGATTTCCTTTTTCCGTTTATTAATTTGTAATTTAATGAGTCCCTCCGTGTGTAAAAAGGACTTATAATGAAGGGCTTAACTTTTATAGAGAGAAATATAAATACAAAAAAAAAAAACTATAATGTATAACAACATTTAAGGAAATTAAATTCCTGTCAACTTGTCATATTGTGCCTGAGTGAATGTCCTTTGACAAACTGTATTTATTTAATACACATGAATGACAAGAACACTATAGGTATATAGGTACAGTATATCGCACCTTTTAAGTGATTATACACAAAGAAAGTTGTTACTTCCAAGGAGAGGGTATTTTGTTTTGAATGTTTGTTTTTTTTTGTTGCTTTTCTTTTTATAACGATTTTGTCCTCTATTACCCTCAATTTGGGAGGACAATGCATTATGTATTCAAGGATATTTAAGAGCATTTTACTTCTTGGAGATTCAGAAGTAGATTTTTAACAGTTTAACATTTTGTAAGAAATATAAATGCGAGTTAGGTTGGCGTGGGGACTTGCTCTTAGTAAATAAATAAGAAAAATAATTAAAGGAATTTACGGTAGAGTAATTGTTTCTACTCCATATTTTTCCAAAAATTCTAATTTAAAAAAAATTGAAAAACTTTGTTCCCTTCTAACTTTTTCAATACCAACAATGTCTAATTATCTATCTACAGTTTTAAAATTGTTTGTGCGATAAACAGGAACTGAGATATTTAATAAAAACTAAATACAAACCAGTAACCAAAAGGTGAATTTCACAAGTGTGAAAATCTACTGGCAAAAGCACTTGGGGGGCCTAGCAAAGCAAGTATTGGCAAAACCAAGAAAATAAATTTGTGAACCAGGAAAACCAAACAAAGGTAAATTTGACCAATTAACTGGTGAATCAGGCATATTTGCTAACAAAATTATTTTATAAAGCCAGTAAATCTAATGGTAAACGCTACGAAACAAGATCAAAGAAGCCTTACGAATTGCAGACGTTTAGATCTTCTTTCTCGCCCAGGGAAGTAACTGACGAATGTGCGGACTACGTTAGTCAACTGTGCAAACCGAGCAAAAGAACTGGCGAACGATCAAAAGACTTTCGAAGCACTTGATAACGAAATATCAACAGAAGTGCTTCTTTATGAATGCAGCATTTGGAAAAACACATCCGCTGTCACAAGAAAGCTGCAAACGTTCGTAAGGACACAGATGTCTGCGAAACAGTGATGATGAAATTTATGGAAAAACAGGCTAAAAACCCTTTGACTCTATCAAACGAAGACGTAAGTGAATTGGGCATACGATTTGAAAGTGTAACAAGTATATTGTGAGTCAAACTAAGCAATTGAACAATCTCGAGCAGTCAGACAGCATCAACGCTTACTCCAATAACGTGTGTTATAGCAGCGTTTACTCCAATAAAAATATCTAAGAAATAGTGATATCAGCGTGTACTCCAGCAACGATTTTGAGGATTGAAAGTTTGGTTCTTTTGAATTAGACGAACTTGTGGAAGATTAAAACAAAAATTGGTGGCGTGACAGCTCCACCAATGCCGTAAAGGACTCACAACTTATCATTGATTGTATTGCGACAGTCAGCAATTGAGGCACCTATGGACCTACATAATTTTATGCTAAATTGAAACGGGATTAATGTGAGAAGCATTTTATTCTCGACAATAGATATTCTTAGAGAATAAGCTAATACTCAAAAAAACTTGAAGCATTCCAATTACTTATTCTTAATAAACTTAAAACAAAGCTTGACTTCTTTTAACCTACCATCATTTTTCGAGAAATCTTCATTCAAATTTAAGAGTTTGAGGCATGTGATCTTCTAAATTCTTCTAAAAATAAATTCCTCCAAGCTTAGATATCCCCAAAAAAGTAAAAAAAGGCTTCCCAAAGTGCTTATAAGAACACAGAATAATTTTGTCACACTTAAAAAAAAAGTTTACTAACAATTTTGCAGAAATAACTGAAATAAAAAACTTTTCCATAACTCCAATACCATTCCCCCAGACCTAGAACTTAAAAACGAGGACATTTAAAGAACGCCATCACGAAGGAATATAGAGAGAGTACAAAAAAACGCACACCCGATCCTTTTGTGTGTCAAAAGGTGTTTATACAACGTGTATTCAGGGGCCAAGGAGCAGAAGGGCCATCTATTCTTCTATTGAAAAAAAAATACAAAAGTCCTTTTGTTTCCATTGTGTCTGTGTACTATATGTATTCCTACACGAAAACTATATACGAAACCAAGGAAAAAGATTCCTAATGCTTGACAGCTCGCGCTATACAATTCAAAAGAATTCTACAAGAAGAAGAAGGTACCTACCCATGTACCCTATATTCAGATACTTAGACTATCGTGCCAACGATAAAAGAAGCATTTCTCACCTTTTAAGCGTTATTTCCGGTCCTTGTGTTATAGCCGGAGATTTAACACCGCTTAGCTGGTAGTTTTTTTTTTGCTGCTGCTGTTGTTGCTTCTTTGGATTAAATTCACTATTCCTTTTGACTGAATGGCTGGCTGGGTTGGCTTGGCTTGGCTGGCTTATTCCTTGTGCGTTACAAAGATATTTTTTTTTTTTTTGTCAGTTTATACCTAAAGTGCATCTCATTTCTATCTAAAGTGTCACAAAGGGCAAATGAATTAAAAAGCGACAAAAACGGGATTAAAAAATAAAAGGGGTACGGCGACAAATCAATTTTATTAAAATCCCTTTTTTTTCGTCAATAGATTTAAAGATACCTTATAAATAAAATTCTTGGTTGAACCGACAAACCATCAAGGGACGTCGAACTGACTGAGGATTGTACAGTGTGTATCTCTGCGTATCTCTTTGAATCTATGAGTTTTCTATCTGTCGCAGATAAAAGATCCAGTACCAGTCAGTGGTTGGCGGCTTTTGGTAACTTGATAGCAATAAAAACAGCAATTGTTCGATTTTCAAATTGAAATGTCTTTCCATGAAGCGATATGTAAAAAAAAAAACCGAGGGGATTGAATGTCACTCTAGACTTAAAAAAAAGTCGCCTTCGATGATGATTCTATTGAATAGGTATTTTTTCTTTTGCTCAAACTATTTCTTTGAATTCAATTTTGAAATTTTTTTTTAATTTTTTTTTTTTTTGGAGGAAAAGAAAAAAACGGTAGTGTCAGATATCCTATTGTTCGCAGGATTTTTGTAAAAAAAAAAGATTCTTCAATGACGTAGATTTAATCCAATAAATTGATTACAGAAGCTAACAAAGGCTAGGGTTGATATAGTAGTTTAGAAGTTATTGTGTTGTCAGCAAGAAATAAATGTTTCGTAAGTTGAGGGTAACACGGGTTATATGATATTTTTTGTATTATCTTTTAATTGTTCAAGACGTTGGACGAACAATAGCTTAGGTTTAAGCGCAATTAAATTTAAGAAATTGTTTGTGTTTCTAGGTATCTTGTAATGGATCAGATAGCTCTGCATAGATTTTCTTCCGATAAAAAATTTCCTTGTGAAGTTTTACGTATCTATATCGCTAGTACCTAGCGTGTGTTCAATAAACTGCAACATACGTCTTCGAATGATAAAGTCTATGGGCCCATGACCTGTTCTGGCCTTAAGTCAGATATGTTTCGCATGTTTTTTCTTTATTTTCGAATGTTTGCAGCTTTCTAACGACAGCAGATGTGACATAAAAAGCGCGACCCCCTTAAAAAGAACGGATTCAATATTGCAGCAAAACTGTCGTTGCTTGGACTTTCAGGCTTGTTTTTCCATATTTTGGACAATATTTCGAAGGCAGCCTTTCCGTTTTTTCGTGGTGGTCTTTTATCTAGGATGATTCTTGCTATTACCTTGGATACCGCAGGAAATTTTTATGCCAGTGTAAGGTCTCCTTGGACGTTAAGCCTTAACAATCATTTCTTTTCGTCTTCTTTAGAAACGCTCTCCATTTCCCAAGTTCTCTCAATGAGTGGGTGCGGCAGTTTGCTTAATGTTACTGGAAAAAATACTTCACCTTTTGAGCTGGATCCGAAACTACCAGTGATTCGTATGTGTCTTTTACCATCACTAGCTTACTAAAAGTGTATTGGTTGACTTATCTCATCCATATTTCGTTTCTCCCTGCTGCTGGAGTAACTTCGGATAATCAAGGACAATGGCTTCCTTGCGACGGAACAACTATTTTGGATATGAAAACATTTGATGGATTTGGAATCCGTGCTATTAAAACGTGATCCTTCAGCTTCAGTGCTTGGCAGATTGCAGGAAAATCCTTTAGTCTATGGATATTAAAAATACGCATTCTCGTGTTTTCTTTCGATCTCCGAACTGCAGCTGTACGTTTTCTTACTATAGCAATCATCAAATTGTAGTCCAAGGCTATTCTTACTAACGTCTGCGCCTCATGCTTCTCCTTGCATCAACCCTTAACGTTTCCTTCTTCCAATTTGTTCAAAGTCGTTTAATATGAAATCATCTCATCGCCATCACTCTTATCCGTCAAAGACTACATCCAGCCCAATATTTCCAACCGATCAATACAATTGACTTGAGTAAGCGCAATTGACGTACATATGCTCCTTTATATCCCTGAAAACTTATAGGCGCCAACAACTTTCTAATTTAACAACTCCTTTCCTAAACCACCCAATCACCAAGGTCTCTTTCAATACCTAGTTGAATTTCAAAATTACCTACATTTTACGTAAAATGTTTTACAACACTTCATCACTCTTCAACTAATAACACGTGTCATACATACTCGTGCCTCCCGATACCACTCACCAAAAATCCCATTCACTATAGGTTTTTATAATTCAATTAAATTAACCCTTTGTTATACTTTGATAAGAAATCTAAAAATATGCAAAACCAAACATTATTAATTATCCCTTCTATTTTCTGTATGTAGTATTATGTCAAAATATCCTTCCACATACGCCAATTAGTCACGAAAGAAAGAAAAAAACTCAACGAAAACCCTCAAATCCAAAATTCTTCTAATAGAAATCTTATTTAATAAAGTCATCCCTTTACATAAATTTTCTTCAGTTAATACCTACTACCTACTCACAAAACAAAAAATCTCGTAAACGTATGATTAATTTAATAGACTCTCTTCTCAAATCCGGGCTTATAATTATTTCGCTATGCACTTAAAAAATTAGAAATTACAAAATCTCATCAACACCCACACCGCCACCACCACCGACACCAAAAAAACCACCACTGACTTCCTTTGCTAACAAAGTTAATCAAAACTTTTCTTCCGTCGTCGTCGTCGTCGTCGTCGGGGTTCGGCTTCGCACTTTTCGGTAGCCAAACACAAAAGTTATTCTAAATATGCCCCCAAGCAATCAAAAGCTTACTTTGCTTTATGCAACATAAATTTCTAACCCTCTTTTATTTATTTATTTTTTTTTCTTACCGAAATATAAAGGATAAAAGTCAACTTACTGATGACTTACAGTACCTTTAGTCGAAAGAAACAAGAAGGAAGGAAAAAAAAAAAACAGTTACAAAAGCCAATCCCAACCTTAGGCGAAAGCGAAGGCTAAGGCTGCGGCCTAGTGCCTAGTAGTATAGGTATAAGGAGTCTCTAACTCTTGAACTGACAATTAATTTACTTTTAATTAAAACTCTCCGTTTGTTGATGTTGTTTCTCCCGGAGTCAGTTGTTTTTGGAGTCATATCAACCCCTTTATTTTCGCACCCAAGACACAAACCCAGTTCTAGGAAATAAGGGGGCGACTTTGTAATGAACCTTTTTTTTGTGACAACATTTTAAAAAACAAAACAAAAAAAAACGGGATAAACACAAAAACTTAACGTCAACAACAACACACAATCGACACCATGTCGTTGGTGTTTTACAAAAGCGATATCCTGACGAAGTAAGTTCTTCTTCTTCTTTGTCGTCCTTTTTTTTTTTTGTGTTTTGCTTTTGGGTTGTTATGTGTGTGGATTCTGGCATATTATTTGTGTGGAAGTAAAAGCACATTGCTTACAGCAATTGTTGAATAAATCATCGCCAGTAATTTGCCATTATACTCTTCGTCATCGTCATCCCTTTTATCCTTTTCGGTTGTGTTTTTATTGCTGGAAATTTAAAATCTGTCACACAGATTTTTAAGAGAATAAGGGAAGTTACTTCGCTCTGTTTGGGTTGGTTGGGTGTCCTTTTTGTCATCATCATCTGTATCTGTAGGATCTTTGTCATATCTCGCCGCACTGTTGCTCCTTCCTTTACGCTGCCGCCGTCGAAATCACAGAATCGCTTCGAACTTATTTATTCATTTCTTTCTTTTGCTCCTTCGATAAATGTGTGCTCATATTCAAAAAAAAATATTAAAATAAAATACGAAAGACATATCGGATAGAGTGTAGAGTCCTTTTATAGTCTTCTGTATCCCTGGGATGATAAAGCTTGAATGAATGCGTTTAAATTTCCACTTGGCTGTCCCATTTTATTTTGCAGCATTTGTCGTTGCGCTTGTTGTCCTTGAGTCCTTGATATCGGCAGTCAGGATGGTATGGTTGGCGCGGGGTGGTATGAAGCCGAAAATTGATTGGTGTAAATCATATGCCAGGAAAACTGGATTAACTTTTTATTTCCTAGGTTTTTTTTTTATTAATCGTATATGTTCCCATTGTGTATGTGCGTTGCGTTTGGTATAAAATGAAAGGATTCACTTTGGAAATTTTCGCGAATGTGAAATATTTCGTATATGGTGCTTGTGTTCACGATTTTTATGTATGTAGGTAGGGAACAGATCCACAACATATCACTTGGATGTGTATTATTATTGTTTTATTTTTCCACAAAAACCCTGTTTGCATAAAAAAGTTTTAAGCAGTCGCGTTACCAGCTGGAGAGGACTCAAAATCAGAATTACTGACGGTGGTGTGGAATATACCATATAGGCAGTAGCAACATATCCACAACAGATTTTTTTTTGGTTAAATAACAAAAGGATATACATGCACATTTATAGTCAAATGTTGAAGAAAATAAAAAACAAAAAAAAAAATCCAAGTGAAATGAAATTAAGGACTTTTATTGAATGTTTATTTGCTTGAATGATGGATTTTAAGGGTTCGACGCAGCGAGAAGAGGCAATGAATATTTGCAAGGATTTACACATTTATTTTTTTTTATTTGTTGTTATAAAATTGAAAGGATATGATTTTAAAAATACAATTCAATAATATTGTGTGTGTTGAGTCGAGGATAATAACAATTGAATCTGAAAATGTGCGTGAACAATTAACCGTGGATATATACATAGGTATATGCAGGTAGATATTTATTTTTCAAACATATACATACACATGTTTTGTAATTATACGGTGACCATCCGTTCATAATTAGATACTAGATACTACCGTTAACTCGGTTTTTTGGGGCAGTGTCCGGCTGACGTAGCTCCCTTGTTCCACTTAGGGTAGGTTCATTCGCCAGGCAAGCACCATCATAATAATGTGCTTTGTATCGAAAATAAAAAAAAATTCTAAAAATAATTCTTCAACAAAAAAAAATTGGTCAAGAAATTCAATTTTATAAAAAGAAAAATTGGCAAAAAACAATTCATCAAAAAGAACTGTAAAAATAAATATATACAGGGTGAGTCACGAGCAGTGCGACAAAATGCTAGGGCGTGTAGGTTGCGTTGAGACAAGAAAAAATCGTATGGGAGGGGGGGTCTATTCCCCTCCGTTTAGCCGGGAGGGGCAATTTTCGAAAAAACTGACTTAAAATGGAAAAAAATTATTTGAAACCAACGGCTTCATTCACAATGCTGTGCTGGTATTTGGCTGAAAAAAATTCTCCTTCACAAAATGTTGGTGGAAAAAATATTGGTCAGAAAAATTTCTACCATTTATAAAAAATGTTGGTCAAATATTGGTAAATTAATACACTGTCAAAAAAAATGTTTTATGGAAAAAAGTCGTTTGCCCAAAAAAAAATAAATAAAAAATTGGCAAACAAAACTGTCAGGAAACAACCAAATGGAATTTTTTTTTGAACCCTAAGGAGTCAGTAAGTTCATCATCCAATTAGTGTTGCATCTAAATATAATTATTACTGACTGGTATTAAAGCCCCAAAAAAATTCCTCATAAAAAATGTCAGTAAAAATTTTCGCATACAAAAAAGAAATTTTCGAAAAAAAAAAATTATCAAAAAATAAAATTTTGTCAAAAAAAAATTGGTTGAGAAAAATTATAAATAAATTTGTTTTTAAAAAAGTTTGCCAAAAACTGTGTCAAAAAACAGTCAACTGTCAAAAGAAAAAACATTTCACTGGAATAATTAAGATCTCAAATATTTTGGACTTATTGAATTTAGATCCTCTCATCAAAACGGTGGCACCCAAATGAGACTAAAAGAACATAGTTTTCTATGTTCTGTTAAGAATGTAGAATACATACATACATATGTACATACGTCTACTACATCCACTGCACTATTGCCACCCCTGCAAATTCTTCAGCAAGAAGAGTAACTCTACTTAAAACAGTTTTTGGATAAATCTATTCTGATAATTTCGTATGTAGGTATACTTAGCTTTTAAATTAAATTTTTTTTTTAAATACAAATGTAGGTATAGGTAATCAACATCTATTAAAACAGTTACATACAAGTAAAAGAAATCGAGTTATCAGAAAAAAAAGTATTAAAATCAGTAAAAATTTGAAGCGTTAATTCAGTTGAAGTTTCGTTGCCATTTTTTTTTTTTTGTTCAATATTCGATATTTTGAAATATGGTAACCGTATAATAATCCACCTCCACTTATATGTTGTATTTTACCAAATTTTGAGGGAAAATTAAAAACTTAAAAAAATATTGCTATGGATTGCTTTTAACCTTAATTTAAGTCTCTTTTAACTCAATTTCCTATCTGGGCAAGTCTAGTGTCGTGGTGTTTTAATAAGGAAAAAAATATAGTAGTTTTCTTGTCAATATGTACATATGTATACATGTATATGGGGTCACTAAATCTGAATTTCAAACTTTAGTACCTACTTCTCAAGAATATGGCTTTAAAACGGAAATCGCAAAAAAAACTCAAATTCAAACCTTTTCTTCAGTTTTTTTTTGCCAACAAATCATAAAATTCTTCATTTTTCTTAGATAAATAAAATGTCCCACAATAATTTTTTTTTTGTTCAACGGCCGGCCGTTAGATTGCTCTAAGAAAATACCAACATTTTTGTTTCTAAAATCAAAAATATACTTGTACCTATACTTAAAAATTGGTTTCAATTTGTTAAAATTTTTAGTTTTTTTTTTGACATTTTCTTGAGGGTTTCTCTTGAAGTTTTGTTGTTGACATGCCTTAAATAAGAATAAATGATTTTTGTTTTCAATAGCTCTGTGTAAGAACCAAATTTCGTATAAAATTTCAAACAAAAACTTATATACACGCTTACAAATTCATCTACAAACAAAAATTTCATTTTATACCTCTTCATCTTGAAATGCAAACATAACTCAATATATCAAAAAATGACAAATTCAAATTACAAAAAAGCTCTCATAACTCCTGATGTGTAATTTAATTTATGCACTATTAACTTTTTGCACTCATGCTATATAACTGTTAAATCCAGCCAGCCATCATAAATCGCATAACAAATCACTAAAAAGCTTTTTTTTTGTCGGTTAGGTACCCCAATTTGAAGAAAAAAAAAGTACTAAAGTACTCATAAACCTCATCTTTGCCACACTAAATGTTGACACAAAACTCCATAAACCTCATCTTGTTCCACCCAAAAACACCTGACACTTCGTCATAGTTAATTATTTTCCATCACATTTCCAAAATGAAAAACAAAAAACGATTTCGGAAAAAAGCTACTATACTGAAACAGCAACAACAATAACAAAAAAATCTGAAAGTATGTATATAGAATATTCCGTCGACCACAAAGTGTCGGTACCAAGTGTTACAGCAACACAACCTCCTTCAAAGAAAGAGAATTATCATCATCGTCGTCGTTGTCGTCATTATTACACTCCTGTGCAAGTTCCTTCATTTCACTCCACCATTAACATCTCAGCTATAAGGAATCTCGTTATTATAGCGCCACCGAGAAATAACATCCTTTTTACAAAAACGAGACGCGCCCAGGGAGCAAGTGCAATAGCAATTGTAATAATTCATGTGGCTTCGCCTGCAAATATTTACGAGCCGGAGAAGATTGAGTTCTTCTTTTATTTCTTCTTTTCTTTATCTTCCCGGTCGTCGTCGTTCGTTTATAGGAACACATGTAGGAGGAACGAACGAAACCAGTTCCCGAATTAAGCTCTTTTTCCAACTATAAAACAAATTGAAACAAATAGACAACGAAAAAAAAAAACCCCCAAACGATAAGGACTAAAATAGAAATAAAACAAAACAAATACCCTTTTTCGGATTGTTGCGGGTTAAATTTAACAATAAAATTCTACAGTTACAGGGTATCTTTTTTTCAGCGAGCTCGTTCCAAAGATAAGTTCGTTTTTTTTTTGCATCTTCTTGCTGTCACAGGAAGAGGATTCTTTTCGCGCGAAGTGAAAAAAAAAACACACTAAACAGAAGGAGAAAGCCTGCGACCTACCTAATGGCTATTTCTTCTGTTCTTCAACCAAATCCATGCCAAGACAAACAATTCTAAAATTAAATTCCATTTTAAGAAAGATTTTGTTCAAGGATGGATCCCAAAATCCCAAACATATAACATCCACACATATGGAAACGACCCAGAAACAAAAAAAGAGCAACATTGCTGCAAAAAAAAAACCACGCGGGGATGGGACTTTATGTTTTATTTGCCGAAAAATAGATTATCATCCTTCGGTGAAATTTTAATTAGTCTGTGAAAAATTTTTCATTGCACTGTCGACTCGTATAGTCGAATCGAATGATGTTTGTGTTGGCTCGCCTTTTTCATTCTTTGTTTCTAGTTTTCTACACCGCCACCGCCTTTTGAATTTATTTGCTTGCGCTCCAACGCCAAGGAGGAATGATGCTGATGCCTTCGATGTGTAGCGGAGATATAGGACAGGGATTAGTTATAGTCATTGAACAAACATGGCTAATGCACAGCGAAATAGTGTTACAAATGGAACTACAGTGTGAATGAAAAGAAAGGGGTTACAGGTTGTTCAGAATCTGAACTCGGAATTTCTCCAACAAATCGGGTTTTTCGAAAAGTGTTTAGACACAGTTTTTAACTCATAATTGAGGTTATGTAATAGAACAAACAGAACTAGTAGCGGTACCTGAAAGTATTCCCCTTTTTTAATCAACGATTAAAAACATGATTTCATAGGGGAAGATTAGTACTATTGTATATCGTCATCAGACCAAAAACGTGAATGTTATAAACTTTAAACTATTTGAATTTTGATTTATTGGTGTGATAAAATGCAAACTGGCCATGTAATGCCATTTTTGCTTCCTTTTTTCAAAATAAAGAGTTATATTCCTTTTAAATAGAATTAAAAACGTTATCGGAGCAAATGATGATATAATTATTTTAAGATATTTTTTGTAGTATGTTCCATCGCTACATTGTCGTTGAATTAGATTTTATGGAGGTAAAATATATTCACATTTATAAAATTCCTCCAATTAGAAAATTGTTATCCAAGTAAAGGCTGATAATTATTGGATCATTTGCTTAAATATTAAAGAAGCAGGAAGTATTTGCTCAAATGAGTCAATAGTTATTGGATTAAAGACTGATATAACGCTTTCCTCATAAATTTACTCCATAAAAGTTATAGTTTAGCGTTTTTTTGCTATGACGATATCTTTTAAGCGTTCAGTCGTAGAAAGAAAAAAACAATTAAGACAAATTATTAAAAGTTGATCTTGGAGATACAAAAACAAACCAACCTTACTTGCCCATCCTACTGTCCACACACCATCCTCATACCTCACTCTACAGTCCACACACTCCTGCAATCGCCATGGGCTGCGGTGAATAAGAAGATAATCATCATCATCTCTGAAAATTAATGGGCAATGTTTGTTGTCGTGATTGTAGAGTTTGAAATTTTCTTGAGCATTCATGCGCTCAGCGTTCGCCGTCGCGCCGCAACCTCCCACCAAACCTACTCCTCTTCCTCGTTTATATAATATTTCACTCGGTCTGTTGGTCTTTGTTTTTCATTATTACTCTTCTTAATCCAAAAAATTGTTCCCAATTTCGGAATTGGAATTCCCCAACAATCTGGGCCACATAATTGGAGGCAGTTAGGTTAGACAAATTGCATTATCAATTTCTGCTGCTGCTTCATCGTGTTTCTATGACGATGGCACACAAAAATCAAAAACGTGCTCCAAATGAAATTCCATTCTTTTGTAATTCCCTCACGAATTTCTTGGATTTATTTTCGGTTTATTAATAACAAAAAAAAAAAAAATCTAATGTTTACCTCCCTTTTTTTGTCATTGCAGGTGTCTCAGCAGAATTATATTATGTCCGCGAGGGACAAGTCAATGACTATGCATTGAACTTTGTTGTTCCTGTGCCGGCAAATGTTCGCGATATTGCATTTACATGGCAAAGCTTAGCCGGACGTCCGCTGCCTTATAGTATTAATGTTCAATCATCCGATCCAGCTGTATTACCTCGACCCACACTGAATATATCACAAATCGGAGAGATTCCAACGAACGTACAGACCTTCTCGATTGGCATGAAGTGTTCTGGCATTCGTCCGGCAGAAGTTGAAGTGACAATCACCATTGAAGTTATTCTAAATCGGGCATCGAATAACATCACCGAATTGGTCTTCCGGAGGAAGAAGATTTGCATGGCAGCCGATCAGGATGAGAACAATGTGGATGATCCAATGCTATTGGAGACAGTGGTGCCTCCACCAGCTGGCCTGATAACACTTATCGTCGGTGGCATTCTGGCCTTAATGTTGGTTGTGATTTTGATTGTGATTGCATATTGTGCCCGTGGACCATCGAAACGTCAAAATCATGGACAACCAATGAGAACGTCGAGCTTCCAACGTCTTCAGACTAATCCTCCTTGTGGACCATACATATCACCATCAATTATTGCTCCCATTCACTCTACACTTCCACGAAAAATCGAACCACAACAACCCGAAGAATTGCATCGTCGGATCTCCGAATTGACAGTCGAACGTTGCCGAGTTCGACTATCGAGCTTGTTGCAGGAGGGCACCTTTGGTAGAGTCTACAAGGGAACCTACAATGAAAATCAGGATGTTTTGGTGAAAACAGTTGCTCAACACGCCAGTCAAATGCAAGTGTCGTTGCTTCTTCAAGAGGGAATGAGTTTATATGGTGCCCTGCATCCGGGAATTCTTTCTGTTCTTGGTGTTTCAATTGAAGATCACACAACTCCGTTTGTTCTCTATCAGGCGATGAATAATATGCGCAATTTGAAGATGTTTCTGCTCGAGCCGTCATGCTCGCGATCGATAACGACAATTCAAATTGTAATGATGTCGTCACAGTTGGCTATGGCTTTGGGACATTTGCATAGCCATGGAGTTGTACACAAGGATATTGCCACAAGGAACTGCGTGTAAGTTTTATTTGTTTAATTTAATTAAATTTAAGATTTGTAAGTGTGATTTTTTTCACCCTCAAAATGGAGTTGGACCGACTCGAAAGAAAATTTCACCGAAATTAACTGTGAAATTACTCGGAGAATGATCACACTACAAATTATTATTGGTATAACTCGAAAAATAAACCAAATTTGTGGAGAATTTTTTTTTTTGATAAGAAATCAACAAAAAAAAATACTAATACAATATACAAATAATACTGAGTCTTGAATATTCTTAATCCATGGATTAGTTTACCTGAGAATTAGGTGAGAAGTTTATTCAGTTATTCAAATATTCATTTCTGGACAAAGAATTCTCAAACCTTAAAAAAGATATTTTTTTATTAAACACTTCATTGTCTATTATTACGATCTTCTTTTTTTAAGAATCGGCCGCCATTTTTTTTTCATTAATTTCTGATTTTCAATTTTTTTTTCAGTATTGATGATCAACTCCGTGTAAAACTCTCTGACAGCTCTCTGTCTCGAGATCTATTTCCAGCTGATTACAATTGCTTAGGTGATAGTGAAAATCGTCCTGTCAAATGGATGTCGTTGGAAGCCTTACAAAAGAAACAATTCGCTGAGGCAAGTGACTCATGGTCATTTGGTGTTCTCATGTGGGAATTGTGTACGTTTGCCAAACAACCTTATGCCGAAGTGGATCCCTTTGAAATGGAGCATTATTTGAAAGATGGTTATAGATTAGCGCAGCCATTCAATTGTCCTGATGAATTGTAAGCATTGTAACAAATCAAAAATATATTCATGCATTTTAAAGCTTTAAAAAGATACAATTTTACTACATTTGTCCTATTGTTTTTTTTTTCTCTGATAGATTCACCATCATGGCGTATTGTTGGGCCCTCTTGCCAGCTGAACGACCTTCATTTGCTCAACTTCAAGTCTGCCTAACAGATTTTTACACACAAATAACGAGATATGTTTAAAATATTTTTAATTTTTTATTATTATTGAAAGTTAATTTTATTAGATATTATTTACTTGCTTAAAGATCTAGTTAGAAAAGAAAAAAAATATTTTACATGTTTTTTGTCTATAAAAAACAAACGGATACCATAGGGTAAATAACATACAAATTACAACACAATACAATATACACAACACAAACACAAAAAACCTATACATAAAATAACACATTTATATAGAATTAGTCACAGGTGCATTTACATATGGATTTATATAGATATTTAAACAAAACAAAATATATATATAAAAAAAATATAGGTATATTTAAACAATTTAAAAAAAAAAAAAACAATTACAAACCCATCACTGGCAAGTTTTATTGCCAATTAAAAAAAATAAATAAAATGACAATTTTCTTATATACCAAATTTCTTAATCAATTAAAAAAAATTAAAGAAAACAAAATATATATACATACATATAAATAATTATAATAATTCAAAAAAAAAAATGTTTAAAATACAAAATCATTGTCTGCCATTTTGAATCTTATGATTTTATTCTGGTAGTTTGTAAATACATTTATATATTACATAGAAATATATACAAATTTAAATAAATAATTAAATTTATATTATATTAAAAATTAGATATTACTAAGAATATATAAATAAATGGGGATAATAAACTTATATAAAGATATAAATGTATATGAATTTAATATTATTTTTTAATTACTATTTTTAATTTTTAATTTCTTTTTTCTTTTAAATTATTTATTTTTTTTTGTTTAACATTTATAATTCTCTCTATTTTAAATTTTATTAAGATAATTTTTTGTACATTTTTGTTTTTTTTTTAGTTGATTTTTTTTAATAAGATCGTAAAAATAGTGCTTTAAGTTGTAGGAATCGTTTTTTAAAATATGAAAATACCTAATTGATTTCTTTTGGACAAAACAGTGTTTAGCCAAATAAAGCTGTAGAAATAAATAAATGTAAGTAACGAATACAAAATGAAAATAATAATAATTTTATACTTAAATTTAATTTTAAAATAAAGAAAATTACGTGTTAAATTAATGAAATTTGGATTTCTATTTAAAAAATTCGAGTATTAAATGATCAAATGGTACTGCTTGGAAAGTACGGTGTTACACTACACTTAAAAAAAATATGAAGATATGTGTATGAAGATCGAATAATAACTTGGATGGAGAAACGATTATCATTAACCCATCAGGTAAGCAGCTTTTGTGAAAAATGTCGGTCCTTTACCTTTTGAAATATGAATATTTTAAATTAAAAATATGAATTGAAAAAAATGTGAAGATACCTACATAATGTGGAAAAAATAACAAATATTTGGGAAGGAAATCATTCATTAGTTGCCAGCGCCACCTACGGCCAGTGCCTGACACTGCTTTTTTGGTGAGTGAAATGCAATGATTCGCCTTACTCTCCTACTCACCTCACTTCACTCGCAAATGCAATTTGAGTTTTTCTTTTTTCATTCAGAGCAGAGCACGGAACAGAGCACGAGCTTGTCGAACATACGCTGAACTTTCCGAGCGAGCGTGTTCTAAGCGCTCTGAATTTATGAAACACACTCGAGCACTGCTGTCACTTTTCAAAACCAAAATTAAAATGGATGCCAAAACAATTATAATCAGGAAAGCATTTTTTCTATTTTTTGAAGACAGCGATGAAGAAGATCAAATTCAATGTGGAAAAAAAATTGTAAGAAACTTAAACTATGCGGAAAATGTTGTCCCTATAAGTTTTCTGACAAAACTTTTAGACAGCATTTCCGCATTAATCCAGATTTGTTTGAAACGTTGTGTTTTGAAATTCACGGTATAAAGGAAAACATTAATGGTATTTGGGAGACTCGGAATGTATGAGGTACATATGTATTGTAACTGGCGAACGAAAGCGGACTGTCTCATTAATTTGTGAGATCAAGACATGTCAGAAATAAACTATAAGATCCAGTTGTACAAATTTTTACACCCTGGTTCAGTGCTTTTTATCTTCCAAGTTCGTCAGGTAAATTAATGTTTAGCTTTGGTTCAAGCTTCAAGGTTCTGGTATGTGACAATAGCCAATTCCATGCTTGAACCAGCGTTGAATCACAACTAATCCACCGAAATCGGTGAATTAAAATCCTGAGCCAGGGCTAACCACGCTTGCGCATGTGGCCCTAAATATCGGTTTTTTGTGTTGATTTTGCATTATACTTACCCAAGTTTTAATTCGAAATTGTTCCAAAATTTTTTTTCCAACAAAAAAAGAAACACAAACTTGAACTTTTTTTTTTTTAATTCATTTTATTCAATCTTCTTAACCTAACTAAAACTAGACAATGAATTTTAAACTAGTGTACTTAACTAAGACTTAAATATAACTTACTGACCCCATTGGGGCTCTCTAAGTAATTCATGATATAGACTTAAAACTAATGCCTTTCGGCCTATGAACTATTTATTTAATTAAATTTTATTTTAGTTAATTTATTTATTTTTTAATTGTTAGAAAAATATTTGAAAAAAATTAACTATTGTTTTATCTTACATACTACTTAAAATTAAGTCCTTAAAATAAAAGTTTTTTTTTTTAATTCATTAATTATTTTTTTTTTTGTTTTTTTTTTTATTCATGTCGATCACAGAATCCGCAAAACTCGATCCGCAATGATTCACAGTGTAGTGTTCTCTTTTCTTTTCACGATAAATGAATAGGTGAGAAACAGAGCTCTAACTGCGGATCGAGTTTTGCGGATTCTGTAATCGCACTTGATAGAAAGACAGCTACAAATGAAAGAAAGCAAAACGCTCACTCACTTTTACTAGCTACATCGATTTCCAATGAAAAGTGACTCATCTCACTAAATCTCGTTATAGAAGTCACTGACTTATCGAACAGTCCTCATATAAGTGGAACTAGCCCCCTTTTATTTTCCTCATCCACATTTATGGCTGCAAGCTGCAACTAAAAGTTCCTTTTGCTTTCCGGTATGGTGTTGTTGTCGCTGCCTCATTAAAAATCTCTTAATTTATATGAATGATGCTTGTTTAGTTTGGTACCTAGGTAAACCTTGTTTTTGTTTTCCTCTTCGGGGAATGCAGCCTCCCCTCTTTCCATCCGCCTATTCACGTGTTTCATCATTCAGAATTGTAGCTTGTAGGTAAATAATTTATTTTAGATGTCGGCTGAATTATAGTTATTTTAATTTGCATTGACTAATGACTTCAATTTAAATTTGGTTGTTGTCGTTGCGATTGCGTTGCGTTTGGTTTCGTAGAGTCATTCGGTTAGGTTTGTGTTTTCAATTTGATAGAATCATTTTTTTTTTATTTGCATTTTTGTGTGACTGCGGCAAATCAGTCGAATGCGTGGATTGAATTAGTAGGAATTAGGTTTGGAGGAACAACATTTTATCTGACATCGCCTACTATCATGGATCTATGGATCCATATCTATAGAATGTTACCATTAATTTATTTTTTTGAAAAAAAAAAACAATGCGACAATCTGAATACTGTGATGATGGTTGTTATAGATAATAAATCTTTAATTTCACTTTTGGATTATGGATAGGTAGGTAGATAGGTATACGAGTTTAATGGATTTTGAATTAAATTCCTTTAATGAGTTAGATTGGAGGTTATTTTGTTTGTGTGTTTCAATTTATTTGGGTTCTTCATTTTAAAGATTGATAATATAATAATTTAGATTTATGGTAATTTTGACAAGCATTCTGTTTTTCTTTTTTTATATTTGTTGATGTTTTATTTTAAAACTTTATCTTGAATGGGACTAATTAATGATGATATAGTTTAAAGAAATTCGACAAGGTAAAATATTAAACGAGTTTTTATTTTGTTGGCTTTAGTTTTTAATTTAAGTTTAAATTTATATGACAACGAAGATTGTCCTATACCTACGTTGATTTGAATTGAATACATTTAATAAATGTGACACTAGTTATCATCCGTATATTATCTATGGGTTTTGGTTATTTATGTATTTTTTTGTTTGGTTTATTACGATCAAATATTGAAGATAACCAAAAATATAAATGATGTCCAATTATGTCAAAAACCTACACCAAATGTAGTAGGAATGTATAAATAGGTAAAAAAAATGACTTTTGAAAAAGTCAATATTTTAAGAGCTGAATATTGAATATGGTAAATATGGTATGAAAAATTGAGAACTCTTAGAATCCCCCCTCTTTTGCTTTCAAACAGGTTACAAATAAATTTTAATTCCAAGAATTCTCAATATTCGCAAAAATATAAACTGGTCAAATTTTCATCTGGAATTAAAAATTTTAAGTGACATAAGCTAACGTTCCGTAGTGTAGTAATTTCGTTTAAGATGGAGAGATATACTCTCAAAATTCAATAAAAACTTTAACGATATTGATGAAACCTTAAAAAAGTGACGTGGGAAAATCAGAAAGGGGAATTAATGAACTACAACTTATAAAGGGTAAGTTTTGAAATTTTTGGTTGCATTACTGTGGAAAAGTACAAATGACAAATGACAACAATAAACAAATGAAATAAACTTGGTTCAGCATATTTGTATAAAGAGAGAAAATATTAAAAAAAAAAAAAAAAACAATAAAATTCACATAAGGTATTGATTTTTTTTTCTATAAAGTTTTCTGAAGTTTGTCTATAGATATATCGGATTGATTTAATTTAACTTATTATCTACAAATTTTTTTTCACGAATTTTGTTTTGCCAGAATTTCTTTGTTTTACCCGTATTTCTTTGTTTTTATGAAATTATTTTCTTTTTTTTGATAAATTTCTTTGGCATTATATTTCATCTTTTTCCACAGAACTTTTCTTACAATTTTCTTGCGACCCAAATTTCAAGAAATCCTATATTTTTTTTTGACATGAATGGGATGAAAGACCGACATAAAGAAACAAAAAAAATTAAAGCTGTAAACACAAAAACCAAATCAATTGACAAAGCAAACAGGCATTACATCGGTAAACAAAAATATTCTCTACCTCTGGCATAGAGAATTTTGATTCTATTCTATGTGGACATTTTACCCCTTAATAAGATGGGAAACGTACACAAAATCTTCATAGCTTCAGCGTTACAATTTTCATATAACACCCCTGACAGTGAGGTTTTTCTTCAAAAACAGACTGCGACGAACTAAAACGAGTACAGTAACAGTACCAACCTATCAAATCAGCTGATGCAAAAACATTCCTCGCGTTGTATTAAATGCCGTATAGTTATTTAAAATCCAAAAATAAGTACATATCTCAGCGCTGACCGCCAACTTCTGTGCAAAAGTATCTCAGATACCCTATACTCTATAGGCCTATCACCTATCACTCGAACGTCGCATCGCTATTCACTCGAACGCAAGGAATATTATGTTCAACGAATAAAATCCAGATTCCAGAATTCCAGATCCAGAGTCCAGATCCAGAACTCCAGACCAGACCAGAGATTTCGCGCTCTTGCGCTCTCGGGTCTCTTGCTTTCGCCCTGCCTGAATCTGAATGTTGAATGTTGTATTTTTATTGCTGTTTCTCATGAGAAAGAAAAAGAACAGAAACGTAAAATTTAATTCTCATCCATTTCACCAGTCACTTACTTCACTTTTCTTTTTCATTAATTCTGTTTCAGTATTCAACTAAAATTGCATCGTGCCTGTTGTGTGAAGGTGAAGTGTTTTGTTTGTTTTCTAAAACTGCATAAGATCGCCAACAATCAAAAACGAATCGATAGAATTGTGAGTGCATTTGATATTCTGTTTGTCTTTTATTTAAAGTATTGTATTTTGTGCGTAAGTTTGTTTGGAATTTTCAATTCAACTATGAACTAAACTATCTTGTTAATAGTATTTTTGTTTTGCCAAAGGAAAAAAAAACCTTAAGTCATGTGGCAGCGATCAGGCCTGAACTTAGACATACTGGCGCCCGGGCAAAATATTTTGTTGCGTCCCTTCTTTAACTTTTATTTTTCGAATATTATGTTCATAGATTTATATGGTTGCTGAGAACAATTAAGGGAATTTTTTATTAATTATAATTGCTAGGCAACTCTGAATAGTATAAATTACAATTTTTTATTAAATGAATTATATCTCAGTTCAATATTTTGAGATTCGACCGATAGTTAGGTAGGTACATGCTCTTGCTAAGTAATGTATGTTAATATTCCAATTTTAAGTTCTTAATTATATATGTACAATTAAATATGAATTATCAAATATTAGTTTCCAATTTTTTTAAAAATCCATTTTTCGGAAATTTTGATTTGCGATATCTCTTTTCACAAAAAATATTGAAAACCAAAAATTCGGACCTTATTTTAAAAAATGTAATCAAATTCTTAAAAGCCTTTTTCAAGATAAAAAAGTTTTGTCTTAAACGTTATCTGACAGGTATAATTGCCATTTTTTTAGCAAAAAAGAATTGAGTTTCGCGTCCAAGGAACCCCCTAAAGACCTAAGTTTAAAGATTGAAGAAAATCGCTTTAGTACATTAGCGTGCAATCGAAAAAAAAATATAACAAATTAAATTGTTTGGTAAAAAAGTCTCCAAGAAAGTTGGTATCTACAGTTTGTTTTTAATTGAATGCTATTATTTTGTTTGGCGCCCTATAAGTTATAAATAGAGTCCCGAAAACAAGAAATCTAAAAATTTATTTTTGATTTTCCTCTTCCTAGAGCTCTTTAGGGGCGTTGTTGTTTCGGTTAGCGCCCCGGTCCGCTTTACCATAAGTCTAGCAATGGCAGAAAGAGTATGAGCGAACACAACGAACCAATATTATTGGGGACTTCCCCGCTTTGAGAATAAAGAAACACTACAGCTGGTTGGAATCAGCGTTACCACTTCCCGAGAAAAGTGGAAGTATGTAGATTTGAAGAAAAAAGTGAAAGTAAATTTAAAAATAAGCCTTCAAAAAATTTTTTAATAAAATTTTTATTGATTAAAAAAAAAAAACAAATACAAAAATGTATCATTTGTGTGTTTGTATTGTTTTGACGTTCAATTAGGGGCGTTTATATTCTCAAATATATTACATATATTATATACTCTTTTTTTTTTTAGTTCTATATTTTTCATTTTTAATTTCCAATGTGTCTCTTGTAAACTTCTATAAATTTCAAAAAACTCCCTCTCAAAATCGCAATTTTCGCTGACAACAGTTGAGTACATCTTGAAAACTTTTTTTAAATGGAATTTCTTCCTTGTTTGACAGGGATACGTTCATATTCTCAAATATGTTCGTCAAACGAACAAAATATCAAAATTTTTTGATTTTCATCCAATATGTTTGACAAACCATTTGATGGAGTGTTCACATTTTCAAATTCGAGTAAATCAAACAGCGTTCTTCAAATGTATTTGAGAATGTGAACGCCCCTATTGACCTTTTTACTTTTTTGTCTTATACGCATCTCCTTCTGGTTTTTAACGTTAAAGAACGAAACGTCAAACCCCGCTGGAAGAGTTATCAAAATCAAATGCACTAAAAGCAGCAACAATTCAATTTTAATTTTTGATTATTCTTCCAACGACAAGCTGTCAATTTTTTTTTGTTTGTTTTAATCTGACGTCTGGCTAAGAAACTGGATATTTTTGTATGTTTTTTTTTTTAGATAATTTGGGGTTAGATTTGCATTTTTTTTATACTTAAAATGAAGTAGATTTCATTATTTTGGTGATGGTGCGAAGTAATAAGTACATAGATTTTTTTTGTTGATAAAATGAAGTAGATCTACTCTTCAATTGAAGTAAAGTGGTAACGCTGGTTGGAATGCAAGAAACAAAAACAAAAACAAGTATAAATAAAAGTCAACCATAATTTTCTGCACACCATAGTCGGGTGAAATTGTAGTAAAAATGCATTTGGAAATTGGAAGTAATGCGTGGGGTAGTATCGCTATCGATTTGTTCACTGCTTGAGGTTTTCGGGTGTGCTGCATTTAAATTTAATGTTCCCAAATAAAAGTTCGTGACGCAGCATGTTCGTGACGTACCTACAACTCAAAGTACAAACATATATAAAATTTCCTATGTACAAATTTCTTAGCTTTAGCCATTTGAAGATTGTTTTTGTAGGAAAAACATAAAATTCATTATTTGAATTGATAAATTAATCCAAAAAAAGAAGAGTTTCAGCTCAAAGCTGAAGATATGGCAAGAGTATGATAACCGGGGCGCCGAGAAATGATAACGGATTTTTGTAGAACACGGCAATACAAGTATTTTTTACTATGGGAGGGGGGGTTTAGGCGGTAGGGGCAATTTAAAAAATATGTACGTTAAATGGAAAAAAATTAAATAAAAAATAACGGTAATACTTACAATTAAGAATTATACGTTTTTTTAAAGCTAACATTCTATTCTATTAGCCAGTTTTTAAATCAAGTCAAAACTACGCATAGTTTTTGAAAAATTTTATTTTAAACTCAAAATTTGAGTAAAAAAAAAAGTTAAAAAAAAATTTAATTTCAATATTTCAAAACCATGAGTTTATAAATAATTTTTTTTTTAATAATTTGTTGCTCTTATTAATTTTCAATCAAAAACTGAAAACTAGATGATTTTATGCCTTTTAGTTTTTGAGAAAATTGAATATATCCACAAGTACTATTATAATTTATTTATGTTTTTTTTTTGCTTGAGTGGTCTTATTATGATAGTAATAATGGTAGGTGCAAGTTTGGGTATATGCAACAGTGGGGTGTGTACGAGTTTATAATATGTATGCAACAGTGGGGTGTGTATGGGGGCATACTGCCCCCCTGCAACCCCCCTGCTTGAGCCCACTGTAGGATTTGGGGTAGGTGCGAGGTTGGGTGTATGATAAACCGAGGTGTGTATGGGTGGTGCAAACCCCCAGCTTGGCCTCACTATAGGATTTGTGGTGCGTGCAACATGGGGTGGGTGCTAGGTGAGGTGCATGCAAAGTTTCTTTTGCATTTAAATAAACTGGATTTAAGAAAAATTAATTTATCCTGGGTATATCTTAATCCATATTCGATTATTACTATCAAAATAAGACAACGTACATAAATACTCAAGCAAGGAAAAAATATTTTAATTAAAATATTTTTTTTTTGGTAATTTTCAATTTTCTCAAGAATTAGAAGACATAAAATCATCTAGTTTTCAGTTTTTGATCAAAAATAAATTAAAGCAATGAATTCTAAAAAAAAATAACAGTAGGTAATGTTAAAGTTTTGAAAAATTACACTTTAAACCTTATTTTTAACTAATTTTGCCCAAATTTTGAGTTTAAAACAATTTTTTTCAAAAACTATGCATAGTTTTGACGTGATTCAAAAACTGGCTAATAGACAGATGCATAAAACTTAGTTGTAAGTATTACCGTTATTTTTTAATTATTTGTTTTCCATTTAACGTACATATATTTTAAATTGCCCCTACCGCCTAAACTGGGGGAGATAGACCCCCCTCCCACAGTAAAAAATGCTTGTATTGCCGTGTTCTACAAAAATCCGTTATCATTTTTCGGCGCCCCGGTTATCATACTCTCCCCGAAGATATCATCTTATGTATCATAAAAATACGAGTTTTTGAAAAATCTAAATAATAAAACAATTTAGTTTGCGTCATAATTCTGAATAAGTATGCCCAAATTCGAATTTTAAAAATCTCTAAATCTAAGATTGTGAATTCTAAAGTTGTATTTTTCTAAATTCTGCACTCCAAAATTCTGTATTTCAAAATTCTGTGTACCAAAATTCTGTAAATGATAAAACAAAAAATTATTTTAATAATGAAAAAAAGTGCAAATTCTAGAATACAGAGTCTTCAAATTCAGACTTAGAAAACTCCAATAGAAGTTTCTGTCTTAAGTCTATGTAAGACAAAAATAACTTTAAGAAAAAACCTTTGGTGGCATGAATATAGGCATTATTAGATCTAGTAGATATAATAACACTGGTGAACAAAATTTTTTTTTTACAAAAATCAAAATATATTTTTCTGAATTCTTTAAGTGTGTTGAATCTGAACTCAGAAAAATTCCAGCACATCTGGTTTTTCTCCTTTAAAAATTGAAAAATCCTTTAAAAAAATATTTTTTTCGGTATTATAACATTCTAGCTACTACTTCATTTAAAAAAAAAAAAAAAATCAACTTAACAGTTCTGTTCAATTTTCTTAGATCATTAAAAAACGATTGATCATTAAAAAATGATCAACTATAAAATGTCTTTCAATTGCAGGTGTACAATGTCATCAACATCTTCAAAAAAGATCATCTTCAAATGTGATCAGCATGCTGCGATTATTTCCGAAAAACTCCAAAGTTTCTATAAAGAAAAAGAATTTTTTGACACTATACTCATAGCTGGAACTAGAAGAGTCAATATTCAAGCTCACCGGGTTGTCCTGTGTGCATTGAGTGAGTACTTTTTGGAGACATTCCGTGGCAATCGATCAGCTTTGAAGGGAAATAAAGTGGACCTCAAAGAAATCGAAGCTTCACCACTCAAATTAATAATCGATTTCATGTATTCAGGGTCGATAGAACTGAATCTGGAAACTGTTGGCGGGATTCTGAAAACTGCATCATTTCTCGAAATTAAATCACTAGCTGATGGTTGCTGTGAATTTATTGAGAAAAATATCGATTCAAGCAATTGTTTGAGCTGGTTTCGACTCGCTCATGAATTGAATATACCGACAATGAAGGCCATATCCTTAGAATGTACATACACCCACTTTGAGAAAGTATCGAAGGAGAAAGAGCTTCTGATGCTGAATGAGAATGAATTGAAGGATTTGCTATTCAATGATAATCCCCATGGCGACTTCGAGGAAGATGTCTTTTTGGCCATGGTGGCTTGGATAAATTACGATAAATCCAATCGTGAGCTTCTTGTTCTTCAACTACTATCAATGGTTCGTTTTCAGGCTCTCACCCCCGAGTTCATTCTAGAAAATAGAAAGACTGTGTGTAGAACTGTGGAAAGCTACGAATTGATTTGCAGCTGGCTTCAATGGCACTTGATGCCGGAAACTCGAACCAACGATCAGAAAATATGTGCTTTGAAGCCCAGGAAGAAGACGACGACGAAGAATAATAATAAGCTTACCTTTGTAAAAGCCCTTCAAGGTGGAGAAATTTATATTGAAACATATGATCCAAACGAAAATGCATGGTCCATCGAAATAGAAGATAATCTTCCGATTAGAAAACAAAACTGTTCACCAATCCTGTTTGATGGTAACTTGATTGCAGTTGGAGGTTTCGTGAATAGTGTTTGGACGAACAGCGTGGAATGTCTTGATCTGATGACCTTGGAGTGGATTGTTCTTCCTCCAATGAGAGCAGTAAGAGGAGTTATGCGGTTGGCAGATTTAAATGGATTGCTATGTGCTGTTTCTAAACGTTTAAATAGTGACTCAGTTCAAATGGAAATTTATGATTCTTGCACAGATGAGTGGTATGATGTTCCACTGAATATTCAACCTGGTTCGGAAGTTAGAATAGCTTCCGACTCTATGAATGTATACTTTCTTGATTTCAATATCGGGCTTTTGCAATCTTATAATGCCATTAAAAATAAATGGAGTGTGAAATCGCTTGAGATGAATTTACTTGAGGAATATGGCTTTGCTGCTGTTAAAGGATATTTGTACATTATTGGTGGTATCTATGAAGGAGTAACTGTCAAAGCTGTTAAACGCTTCAATCTATCTAATGAAGACTGGTGCGATATGACGTCACTACCAAAAGCTCGCTCTGGCGTAAAAACGAGAGTATTCCGGGATGAAAAAATTATAATTAGCGATGGTCGTACTGTTGACGAGTATGATATTGATACCGACACATGGAATACTTTGAGTCCTTTAAACAAAAGTGATGGTGTGTTTGACTTTAATTTTAGTTATATGAGCTGGTAGTTGTATATGTAAAAAACAGCATTTTGTTGTTTTTAAATTTTCTCAAAAGTGGTTTCTTTAAATTTTGATGCATTGCAAATTTTGGCAAACAATAAACGCTAAAGTTTGTAAGTTAAAATGGTAATAGCAATAGAGTGACTCTCAGGTAACAAAAATCCAATCCCAGGGACGTAGGTGAAATGAATAATAGTGGCAGGAGATTCTTTATTGTAGGTTTGTGTGAATATTTTGAGAACTAAGCATGCTAACTCAAAAAAAAATTC
This sequence comes from Syrphus vitripennis, assembly GCA_958431115.1. Classification (NCBI taxonomy): domain Eukaryota; kingdom Metazoa; phylum Arthropoda; class Insecta; order Diptera; family Syrphidae; genus Syrphus; species Syrphus vitripennis. Next base: position 123,257,335 of record OY288108.1, read on the forward strand.
ATACAAATTTATTTAAATTGTATTTTAAGCAGGAGCAATATTAAGGAAGTTTATAAAAAAAATACAGACCATATTTTTGCCTTGAATTTTATTGGTCGAAATAAGATAAATAAAAAGTAATTATCAAATAAATTAAATAAAAATATTTTTTTCTTTTAGTTTTTGTTGTTTACCTTAGAATACACGAAAACTGGATTCTAAAAGGGTGATGCAACTTTTTTTTTTACAAAATTGACTAAGTAGTTAGACCATTTGATTGAACGTTTTATGTTTTCGCGCTGGACGTTTTTAAAAAATTCGAAAAACCTTAGAGCCATTTTTTTCAAAAAATATTTTTTCCTATACCTATCAAATTTATGAAGTATTTTTAGGAAAAAAATTGATTTCCAAATTTTAAGTATTTAATAACAAACAAACCAAAATTAAAAAAAAAATATCCGTCTGTTTTACAAAAAAAAAATTTTCAATTAATTTTTTTTTTTGAAAAATCCCCAAAAAACACTGAAATTTTCATAAAAAAACTTTGATCATAATTCGGAAACCGTTTATAAGAAAATCAAAAATCCAGTTCTATGGCGGAATACACCTCCACCGAAATCCATTGATGTGCTGTGGAAAAAGTTGTCATGTTCGGTGCCGAAAGTATAGTCGGTGGGTTGCAAGGGGGAGGTTTCAGAAGAAACATACATAGGTAAGGATCAAAGAAAGGAAAGCTCGCTTGGAAACTATGTAGCTAGAGTCTATGTCTATATCACCATTGCGTTCCGCTTGATAAGCTATACGGAACAGAAGTGGCAACATTGCAGATTGCAGAACAGAACAAGATATTAATAGCAGAATCGGGAGTAACATCAGTCAAGGCTGCATTCGAAATGTTGTAAAAAGGTGAAGCGCGGGTTATTTACCCCGCTGAAACAAAATTATCAAAAAAAAAAAAACAATAAAAATTTGCGAACAAAAAAATGTTCGTCCTAAAAAAATAGTTAAAAAATGCCGAAAATCGTGAAGAAAAATTCCTGTCCAAAAAAAAACAGATTTCAAAATTTTTAAAAACAAAAGTTTCATATGAAAAATTTGATTAAAAAAATTTTCAGCGAACCAAATTTTATTTATGAACAAAATTAGTCAAAAAATAAATTGAGAAAAAAGTTTAAACAAAAATATGCTCTTCCTCAAAAAAATGGTAGAAAAAAATGGCGAAATTAAATTTCAAAAACCAAAATGGCCAAAATAAAAAATTGTGAAAAACAATATTGTCAAAAAAATGCCGAAAAAAACTTTAAAAAAAATTCGTCAAAATTTTTTTCAAAAAAGTAATGTGGTATCAAGTAAAATTAAATAAATTTAATTTTTGAAGAAAAATGACAGTTTTGGGAGAACCATCAAAATTCATTCAGAAACACAAAAAAATATATATATAAATATTTTCGAGCTACCCTCTCTGTAGATAATGACTAATAGTAGTAATTCACGTCTGATAGCTGTAACAAACAATCTTTCCTGCAGTAAAAACACAAATATTTTTTTTTATTTTGTATAAATGTATATTTCATATTTTTATATTTAATACAAATTATAAACTACTTCTTGGTATAACAAAACTTGTCTTTAATTTTTGTTTGTCAACTATACACGAAGATAAACATAAATATTAAAAAAAAATTAATATAGTAATGCAACTGAATATACAAAGTTTATGGTAACATAGTGAACTTAAATGCTACTACACCTGAGTAAGGAACGGAAACCTAACGCTTTTAGAAAAGAGTTAGTTAATTTTTCTTGTAAATTTTTATTTTAACTTGGTTTTTATTTCATATAGCAGTTTTTATGGTACATAAAAAAAACACAGGTGCGGAACGACAAAAGCTGGCGGCGCCCAAAGTGTTTTACTAATGATACGTATTTGGTGTTTTTTTTTGTTGTTGTTTATTTTGCGGGATCAGCATTATCAATTTTACATATTTGTTTTTTTTTTTATTATATTAAAGTTTATTATTTTTGTTTGTTAATTTTAATTTTTTGTTTTAAGGAAAAACACTCTATTATAGGTACTCTTAAACTAGTCTGCTCTAAACATTACTGGTTTCAAAATTTTGTTTTATGTTTAAAATTATTGTATATTTTATTTACATGAAATATTTATTTTACGGCAGCCTAATACAATTTTATTTTATTTTTAAACATTCAAACAATCATAACTTAATATTAGGTAGGTATACGTATACCAGAACAACTTAAAATTTATTCTGCTTTTTAGTTTTTTTTTTTTAATTTATTTTTGTATTTATTTATTTTTTTGTTTAAGTAGTTTATCATATCAATATTTAAGTAGTTTGAAATTATTTTCGAGAATTTTAGTGTTTTGAAATGTTTACTGTTTATTTTATTTTTAAATGCGAGTTTAAATAAAAATTTTGTTTATTTTTTTTTTTAATCGCAAGTTGGTAGGTATAATACTCGTAGAAGCAAAGTTATAGGAAATTATTTGTAGGGATAGCTTTATATGTGTATATTGTTTTTTTTTTTGTTAATTAAAACTTCTAGACGTAACGTGTGATTTGAGTATGGAAGTCTGAGAGACAAAGCTGCAATTGTACGAATGATGGACGTTCAGTAGTGGGTTGTGCCCAACAGTAGGCCATTATGGTAAATCTGAAATGGAAAAATATTAATTGTGTTGAGTTTTCTGGTAATAAAATTTGTGCGGTGAAAATAATCTAAAAGACAATTTTTGAGAACAAATACCCATTAATTATTTCCCAGAGATATTGTTTGCAACAAAAAAAAAAAATAATAAGAAAGCAACGTTTTAAAACATTTACATACTCTTAGTAAACTTATGTCATATTGGTATTAAATTATTATTGTGTACAGAACTTGAAATAAAATAAAATAAAGCAAAGATGAATTTTTAAAAATTCACTTTATTTGAAAGATAATCTTTTGGCATTATAAAATGGCGGTAATAAGTCGAATGTTGTCTCCAAGTGACTGTAACGTTTAGGCCAAATTTGAGATTTTAATTTGAGTTATTTTTTTTTAAACAATTAGGTTTTCTATAAAAAACGTTGATTTAAAAAATAATAAAATTATTTAATCATGTCGCACGTAGTTGCTCTTATGTGCGATCACATACGTTCTCGAGGAATTCGGCATTTGTGAAAACAATTTTTTTTTACATAAAATTTCATTAAAATTGTAGCTTCCGTTTTCGAGAATTATTTAATTTTTTAAAACGTTTTTTAACACTTCTTATTTTAAAACAAACGTAATTTTTGTTCAAATTATTAAAAAAAATACGGTTTTGTATCAAATTTTATAAATATGTAGCCGTTTTCAAAATATTTAATTTTCAAAAACATATTTTTTTTTTTAAAGCTCAGATGTTTTTTCGAATTTTTTCCGCATTAAAAATTTGCCCTTAGTTCCTATAGTACAGAGAAGAAAAATCGAAAAACATAATTTAAAAAAAAGCGTCATTTTTGAATGGATACATTTTTTTTTTGTTAATTTTGCTTGCTAAAATATATTTATAAAATTATTTAATTTTGTAGTACCCGGCTTTTAACGAAATCTCAAAAATCAACCTCATGGTCCGCCATCAGAATATTTCTTTTCGAACACCCTTTTTATGTAGATTATTTCACCGTATACAAAAGACTAAATACTTCAACCGTATTTTGTGCATTTCTTAAATGTGAACTTCATTTCAGAAAAAAAAACCACCAAACCTTCTCTCAAAATAATTTACACTCATACCTAATCTATGCAGATGCACTGCTGTACATAAGTAAACTTCTATAGAACATATCGATTACTCACAATTCATCTGGGCAATTAAATGGCTGCGCCAATCGATATCCATCCTTTAAATAGTGCTCCATCTCGAATGGGTCCACTTCGGCATATGGTTGTTTAGCAAACGTGCACATCTCCCACATCAGCACCCCAAACGACCAGACATCACTTGCCTCTGAATATTGTTTCTTTGCAAGTGCTTCGGGCGACATCCATTTCACAGGACGATTCTCGCTATCGCCCAGACAATGATAGTCACCGGGGAAAAGGTCACGCGTCAGTGAACTGTCTGTCAGTTTAACCCTCAGTTGGTCATCAATTCTGTGCAACGAAAGAGATTTTCAAAAGGATTACAAAAAAAGGAAGGAAGAGAAAGTCTACTAACTACAAAACAATGTACATACATATACGTATACATAAGCAACATACTACTATCAACACTCTCTTCTACTCAATGCGCAAAACAACTAATCATCATCCTTTAAAACTTACACACAATTCCTAGCCGCAATGTCCTTGTGAATGACTCCGTGCGTATGCAGATGCCCCATGGCACTGGCCAGCTCCGATGACATCAGCACCGTCTGAATGGTGGTTATCGTACGAGAGTATATCGGTTCCTGCAGGAACAGTTTCAAATTTCTTGTGTTATTTGCAGCCGGATAGAGGACGAACGGTGTCGAGTAATCCTCAATAGATACACCCAGCACCGTCAGCAGTCCGGGGTGTGAGGCTCCGTATAGCATGAGACCTTCCTGCAGCAGCAGTGACACTTGCATTTGACTGGCATGTTGGGCAACCGTCTTTACCAAAACGTCCTGACAATCATTGTAGGTTCCCTTGTAGACACGTCCGTAGGCGCCCTCTAGCAGCAAACTCGACAAACGCACCCGACACTTCTGCACGGTGAGCTCGCTGAGACGCCTATTGAACTCCTCCGGCTCCTGCTCGTACTCCCGAAATGGTCGTGTCAGTGTGGCATATGTTGGCGTTATCGTCGACGGACACACATAAATCGAATTGTGCGCTGTCGAGGAAATCGTTGGCAGTCGCTGAAAGCTTGAGGTTTTAATCAAATGCACGCCATGATGATTCTGCCGCTTGGTCGGTCCTTTGGCGCAGTACGCGATCAGAATCAGAGTAGCCACCAGGACAAGAGCCAAAATACCACCGATTATCAGCGTAATCAGGCCATTGTGAGGTGGTGGCGCCAGAGTCTCTTTGAAAAGTGGATCTTCCGAGGATGTGGGAAATAGTGAACCATCACCAATTGCACCTGCACCACCACTACCACCACCGCCGCCGGCAGTTGCGTCATTGTCATCATCTTGATTGCCAGCCAAACAGATTTTCTTCCGGCGGAAAACCAATTCGGTGACGTTGTTCGTCGCTCGGTCCAGGATAATTTCAATGGCAATAGTGACTTCCACTTCAGCTTCGCGAATGCCCGAGCATTTCATGCCAATGGAATAAGTGAGGGGCTCTACTGGAATTTCGCCAATGCGCGATATATTCAGGGTGGGCCGAGGTAGGACTGCTGGTTCAGATGTGACTATGTTGATGCTGTAGGGCAACGGGCGGCCAGCCAAACTTTGCCATGTAAAGGATATTTCTTTGACATTCGATGGGACAGGAACTGCAAAATTCAGCGCATAATCGTTTATCTGGCCATCACGGACATAATAGAGTTCTGCGGAGACACCTGCAAGAAGAGGAAATTTGAAAATCATGAGTGGATTGATTTGCGTGATTTGTAATAAGATAAATGGGTCTATGATATTGAAAATGTGATTAATTGGAATCGTTAATAAATAAACGCAATTCTGGTTAAAAGTAGATTTTGATCCATCGAAGGTAGGAAACTAGTTTAAATTTAATGCATTTAAATAAATATTTTAAAGGAACTTTTAGTGCAATTTTGTAAATAACAGACTATGGGCTTTGCTTGTTATTGTCCCTAAAGATCTAAGCTAAGCACACTAAGTTGGTGTATTCCTAAATTTTTGACAGATATTTTTTAAGAAATGAATGTAAATGTACTTCAATTCTTCAATCCTATATTGGTTATGAGCGAACAATTTCTATGCTAAATGCAGGGGCCGAACCGGAATATGATTTGCAATATAGATTCGTAATTTATAAGGGGCTACACAAAAAAATGCGCAGAAAATGATAGTCCTTTATCACAAATCACCTAAGACGGTTCAGCCCCTATATCGTTTGGTAAAGGCAGGGGGTTGTCAATTCGTTCAATGCCTTGAGTGTCATTCATATGAGCTGCGAATGGTCGCAGAATTTCACATTTCTTTGATATGAGTGGTCGCAGAGAGCTGAGAACATTAATTGTGCTAATTATTTTTTCGCAGCTCTGTGGAATGCGTCCTAGGTTTCGTGATATGCGAACTCACAATTGACAGTTCGCAAGTAACAATTGTTGTTCACATATAATATATTGAAATGTGTGAAGACCCTTTCAGTGAAGTCTGACATATACTCATTTTGCTATTTCACTTGCCCTGGTTAAATTTTGGCATTGGTGCAACCGAGAAAACCTAACAGGTCAATAAATTTTGTAAGCATATTAGCAAATCTGGTTTTAGTTGATTTTGGTGGCCCGTTAGGCTTGAGAAAAAGAAACGATGTCTGAACGACTCCATCTTGAAAAAAAATTAGGTTTCCATACAAACTATCGATAACAAGTATGAAAATATAGTTGGTGACCTATTCCTATCCAGGCATATGACAAGCCCCGTGAAATCCCTGGACTGAGCGAAGCCCTGTTGGCCTAAGTTGTTGTTGCGTTTAACACGTAAATTGCTTAGCCCAGCCAACATTTTTTTTTAAATAATCCCAACGGGCCTAAAAAAAAAAACACCTAATTTATCGCAGAATAAATAACAACTTTCTCATTATCGAGAATCCTAACATTCAAAATGCTTCAACATTTTTTTAACAAAAATCTTTTAAAGAACTTTTAAATTCCTGTGCAATGGCAATCTTTCAAGTTCTGTTTCTAATCATCTGCTTCAATCGTTTTACTCGCTTGAATTGATTGATATTAAAATAGCTTCCAGACGCAAATTCTTTTGCATCACAAAAGCAACTAAAACCAGTATCCATCTACAATCATCTTGCTAACAAGCTAATGGGTATAGAGGAAAAAAGGATACAACAACAAAAAAAATGTACTTTCGCAAGAAAAAGGATAAACACGTTAACTTCCTACCACGGGCGGGCTTGGAGGGCGTCCCGTCCATCTCCTCCATCGATGATGTCGTTGGTTTGGTTCTTCTGTACGTGCTATACCTCGCTCTCTTTCTAGATGCAAAAACGCGAACAAGAAAACATACAACCAATATCCTTGGAGATTTAATTCTTGGTCTTTCAATTCTGAATGACTGAAAGAAAAGCCTTTAAATGGCTTCAAATCATTTCACTTGATTCGTTTCTTTTTCCATTGTGTGTTATTTCTTTTTTGAGTTTGTTTCGTTTTTCGTTCTTTATACTGGCTATAAATGTTCCGTCTTTTTTGAAGGAAAACAAAGAGGGTAGAAAAGTTGATGAATGCTATAGTAGGTATACATAGACTGCGGAAAATGCGAATCTTGAGAATCCTAAGTGCCAGACGCTTCATAGTCAAAAAAATAGTGAAAAACGAAAAAAAAAAGAAAAGGACTATTAGATAAGGGTGAGGGTCTACTATATTAAAAAAAATAAAACTCAAAGGCTTGGTACAGCAGAAATTGAATATTCATCATTTTTCCAGCCGCAATTTCTCACACTCTTGGGCGGCAGGAAAGCAACGTTGTTCTGGTCGGGGCATCAGCGTTGGGCGATTCCCTTAGCGGTATACAAATTAAGATTGTTCAACAAAATTCCTCACATAAATGTGGCTTTTCGGCTATTTCGTATTTCATATTAGGGAACAAGGAAGTAGATGGCAACGGTAGCAATGCGGCCTAGGCCGATGGAAGGTTTGGAATGTTTTATGCATGGCATTTGTTATTTGCGGTGGAAAATTTCAAATAAGATTTTGCATTAAATTTTTCGTGTCCGAAAAACTTTCCCAACCGAATTAAGGACCTTTTTCTCTGTTCTATATAGGTGGGTATTGGTACCTACATTTATAAGAGTGTTTCTGATGTTAAACTATACCATTTCAACACACAATTCAAACGAATATTGAAAAAGGATTCATCTATTCTAGAACACAAAACATGTGCTCCAGTTTATTTGTGGACATTTTTGTATTCTTGTTTGAGGACAGAATTCAAAATGTCTTGTGTGTTTGTTTGTTTAATGTTATAGTGCGTCTTCTATATGGAATTCTCATTATTTGTGAATTTAAAATTCCTTTCTATTTGATTTGTGTGTAGGTATATACAAACTTATACATTATAATATACAGTATAGGTACCACATACAGGGTGTGCCAGTAATAATCGTACAAACTGAATATGGTGATGGGAATAGGCCATGACCTCTTAAAATTTATTACCGATTCCGTTCGTACCGATATAAATGATAGATCTAATCATATTATTCAAAGTAAATGCTTTTTGTGTCATGCGTTTCATTTCCAAACTTGAATGACTCGGGTAGCTTGAGACTAGGTATGTCGTTTTCAATTGGCAATACGGAATTGGTTTAAGATTCGTAATCCCAATTGAACAGTTTTTTACGATTCTGAAAAATTTGAAGTTTGGTGTGACTGTATTATGGGGTTTTCCATGGGTAATCCAGATTTCGATCAAAAAATTGATTTTTTTTCGTGGCCCATAGAATACAATTGGGATTGATTTTTTTTTGTCATTGTGTTGGTGTAACTTCGTGTACGTGTAAACGAATATTTATTTACAAAATCCTTTATAAAATCTGGAACCCGATTTTTGTTTTCTTTTTGAAATAGAATTTTCATCACATCAAAAAAATCTTCACCGCTTGATTTTTTTCAGAAGAAGAAGATGAAGTTGATGAATCTACCAATTCATTTAAAATTGCTCCCATTTTTTGTAAAATACATTTGTTTAATAGATGAAAACTCAAACAAAACCAAAACTAAGCAAAACCAAAACAAATTACAAATAAAAAGAAAAACTTGTATCTGTCAAGCTAACAGCTGAAAGTTGTATTAGTATAAGTGCCAAGAGGGGTAAATCTGCCGAAATATCCAGATCTGCAGATTTGATATTAAATCAAAAATAAATCAATTTATTTTGCCCCATGGAATGCAAAAACAGGGGAAATCTGGTCTTTGACTGATCTGGATCAAAAATAAATTGATTTATTTCACCCATGGAAAACCCCATTAGTATTTCAAGCAATCACTTCACAGTTCACACAATTTGTAAATTAAAAAAAAAAATGACATTTATCAACTTTGACATTCAAATCTTTGAATGAGTGAGTGATTCTGTTTTTGCTTCTGATTTCAAATCCAGAAGAGAACTTCTCTTTTTTTTAAATCAGAACTGTCACTTTTGCCCAATTGAACGCATTCAGAATGCTTTTTTCTGCTTCCAGATTGCCAATTGAAAACGACAATAAAATTTTCAATTTTGACTGTTTTTTTTTTGTTCTGAAAAATTCATGGTGCGAAATGTCGAAATAAAAATTTATTTATAAAGACTGTCGAAAATAAAAAAAAAATGGAAAAAATGCCAAAAAATTTTTTTTTTCAAAAATGGACTTGCAAGAACAGAGCCAATCAGTCAACATTTATATTAAAGTCAAAACGATTTCAAGATTATTACTGGAACACCCGGTATACTAAGTAGTGTAAAGAGTTCCAATAAATTATATTGCAGCAGAGAAAAAAAATTTTAATTTTTAATTTCTGTCTGAAGTTAAATTAAACGCAAGTATAAAAAAGCAAATACTAAATATAAGGAACTTGAAATTAAATTTTAAAAACATAGGAATGTACCTACCTACATACATACATACATTATGTATGTACATACATTTTCTACAGCAAAAATAGAACAGGAAAATTTACCGGATTTATATTTTTGAATTAGCTTTGTTTATGTGTTATGTATATTTTAAAAAAATTTCAAAAAATTGTTCCACTTATAAAAACTGAAAATTTTTTTAAATTATCATTAGAACAAAGTTCATAAAAATATCTGTTATAAAAGAGTGTTTTTTTTAAAGAAAGAATTTAAATTTGTGTTTTTTTTTTTAAACAACTCTCAACCATTCTTATGTGCGTGTTATTGCAGAAATGGAGGGGGACATACATATACTCGTATGCCAAATTTGAAAGGCTATAGGGTGAGAAGCACTCGTGTCAAAAACATTCTGGCCAAGTGACAAAATGGACAAAAAAAATGGACGAGACTGGAAATTGAACTGAGATCCAGACAAGGCATACACACTAACCATTATGCCACGGGCTACTACCATGAATATACAGAGGAAAAAGCTATTAAAAATTTATTAAGTTTCGCATATTAATTAACTTAACTATAAAATATTTTTAAGAACTTCAAACAAAAAAAAATCAGATTGAAATAGTAAAGTCAAGTTTATTTAAATTTTATTAAGATTTTCGTATTATTTTAAGGAGGATACTACTTAATTTGAACGTTAATAGTATGAAAAACTTATTTTATTAAAGTTCTGGCACAAACAGAGAAATGCTTCTTTGAACATGATTAACTTTAAGCAAATATTGTGAATTGTCACAGAAACACTCGGCTGAGAATAAAAAGTTCCCATGTTCAATTCTCAGAGAAAAAATGAATGACAAAAACTTCAAAAAAAACTAATAAAACTAAATGTCAAACTAATAATATTAAATTTTTTTCTGTTGAGACTGTTAAAAAAAAGCCAATTAGATTTTCTTCATTGTTTTAATGCGATAATGAAAATGCTCCGCATGGCAGCAAGTGACAAAGCCAAATCCGAGGAAACCTTCTATTTCGATACATGGACAAAATTCAGCATGATCAACTGATTTCACAAAGAAGATACCCTGAGAACTCACTTTAAAAGGCAATAGCACTCGAGGTACCAACACTATCGCGGAAAAAAGCTAGTTACTTAAAACTCCTGGATCCAACAAATGCAACGACATCTGCATTTAGTTGGCCTCAGACATGGAACCCCACAGTTGAGCATTAGGGTAAGGCAGTGGTGTCGAAGAGTTGTGGCCCCAGTAAAGAGACTCTGGATCATGGCAACCATCGCGTCGATGACACGCAAGTCTCATAAGACTCTATGTCTTATTGGTCGACTAAAAAAGTGTAGTGGAAAAAGCAGAACTTAACTGTGACACCTTAAAAGTATATTTTCCCTTAAAATAATATAAGTTCAATCGTTGAATATAATTATTCCAAAACTGATTTCACAAAAATTCAATGCAGGTATCTTAAACAAAAAACCGCCCCCCCCTTACCCTCCTCCCATCCATTATTTCTCATCAATTCCGCCTCAAGGTCTTTGATAAATTTAATGTAGTTTATCTAATTCCCAAAATTAAAACAAACCCAAGGAAACACAAGAAACAACTTTACCTACCTCCTACCAAAGCAATGTCAATGAACAATCTAATTTTTATCCGCAATTACTGCAACACGATGTTCTATCCCGATGGTAGTCTTCATTTTAAGTCCCCTGATGGTGTTTCACAGAGAAAAAAAAGGAAAAGATTTCGTCCTTTTTTCGCATTGTTTCCTCCATTTGTTTGCCTTTTTCCCTGAATAAAACAAACTCATCCTGGTGCGCTATATAATAATAATTGAGTAAAAGAGGGGGTAGAGTTTGAAAGGCGAAAGCTTATAGAAGATCCCTTTTCAAATGCTCCTCAGGGCACATAATTACCACACCAAAAAAGGATAATCAAAAAAAAAAAAAAAAACCTTGGATATAGGAAGTTGTCCGTCCCTATATACATATATACATTTATAACAAGGTTACGTGTAGGTGATGCGAAAGTATTATTATTATCCTTAAAGCAAAAAATCGATTAAATGACAGACTTGAGAAGAAAATCCTTTGCGATAAGGGATACAACAGACAAGGAACAGAGGTACGTATGGATATAGGTATTACCTACACTATATAAAAGAGAGATGAAGAAGAAGAAAACTATGATGATGAAGATGTGATGATGATGATCCTGGATGTCCATTCATAAATCGATTATTTGACATTTCTGATTGATTTCGTTAAACACGTAATTTCAACCGAACCAATACGAATAGCTAGGTATACCGTAAACCAGAAGTATCTTTTTCATGTTGTCGCACATCCGTCTTTTACGACAAAAAAAAAACGACTACCGAAGACGATGATGGAGGCAAATAATAAAAAAAAAATACATAGATATATAAAATCATCGAAGGACAAGGACCAGAGTGTAATAACTATGGAAATGGTATTCTACACAGGTAAGGGTTCCTACCTAAAAATTCCAAACTTGTGTTCACTCAATAGACCAAAAGCACAGAAAAAAAACGACGATTGAATGAAGACGAAAAGAATAGAGGTGAGTCTATATATATACAATATATTTTTTTTTGGATGAAGATACGACTATGACGAAGACATTGTGCTATTATTGCAGGTGCGGTAGCATGAAAACGACATCAACCATCAGGATCACAGCAATATTTATGGAGGTGGTATCGTCGGTATTGTGGTGGATTGGGGAATGGGAAAGCATCACCGTATAATACTACCTATAGACAGAGGTACAACGACGACATTTTGATTTATCTTTCAATTCCGATTCAAGGGACTTGATAATGTGTACCTCCCCTCTTATAATAGGCTTACTTTTACCACCTCCGACAATCTGATGCTGACTTTTATGCTGGTATCAGCATCCTGTAGTTATCTATCAAATTGACTGGATAACAGTGTTGGCAGAATGTTTTCAGACATTTTCACACAAGTCCTTGTCTATTTAGTGGCCAGTCCTATTCATTAAGAAGGACATTTTTGGCTCGACGGTTGGAGGGCATTTGTTTGATGTTTGACGGAAGCAGGATGTTAGACTTCGCGTCAGTGTACTTTCTTACTAAAGTCCTTGGCTCTATTATGTCTTCGAGTTTCTCCTGGTTTGGCGAGCCAACGTGTGCGGTTTCTGGAGAAGCATTTCATTTCTATCCCACTCTTATTCCATTGTGGTGCTTCCGGTAAGACAATTCTTCACCAAGTACTTCTAGGTTGAAAAGCACATCGGCCTGCAGCATTTCACAGCATCCCATATGCAGGATTTGATTTCCCAATTTGGCTGTCAATATCAAGACCAGGACGGACAATATTCCCAAGATATTGAAAATTTTCTCCCATCTTAACTGGTTGTCCAAAAATACATAACATCTACTTGAATAGGTGAATATGTTTCAAGACTGATCTTTCCACTGAATTCCTCCCTTTTGAATCGAAAAAGCTGCTTGCAGTACATCACTCATCACCAACAGAAACAGTATTGGTTAAAGTATACAGCCTTGCCTAGCTCCACTTTAGAATTCAAACTCCTCTGACCGTTGCGTCGATTACCAAAAGGTGACATTTTTGAAAAGCAAGGCAGATCAATATTTCTATAAACACTTTCAAGCGCTTTTTTGAAGTCGGTTAACAACAAATAAAGTGGTTGATCCCCTTTGTTTCAATATGGTCCACATAGGAAAATCCAGTGTGGAATCTTCTTTCCTGTTCGCCGTCGAGTGTATGTTCTAATCTTCTAGGTGATCTTTTGTTTGCTTCTAGACGATTTTTGCTTATGCTGCTCGAAGAAGCCTTGAGAGAATATCGTCAAGTCCAACCTCGTTGTAGACCTTCAGTACTTTTGACTGTTCTACTAGGGTTACAGACCACATTCAGGAAATTGTTAATTCTGACGGGCTGTTGAGCGTTAAGTTCACTTTCGAAAACGCAATTCAAAACCGCTGAAAAGAACTTATTCCACCTTTTAAGCTGGTTCTCATCCAAAATTAGTAGACATCCGTTTGAGTATTTTACGAGGTGTTGGTGTAGAGTTGTGGTCACCTGAGAAGCCCTTTGGTAATTCTGTTCTATCGACGACCAATATACTAATATGATCATATTGCGATAGGTGACAAGCAGTCTTTTTTCTTCATCGATGTAGTATGCATAGATGGTGTTGTAAATAGAACTTTTTTTGACTATGTTTCTCTTGAGATTACAACAAGTGCGCCAATAATTTCGAGAGGGCCACAGGAAACATTTTTAATAAGCCATTAGAAGTGTTGATATACTGTCTCATATTTGAACTAATCGACACCACAACTCTCCCACTCTGTTGCTTAGTTTTTGTAACTGGCTTTCTTCCGCGATAGTGTTCAACGTCCTGTGATATTGGTTTTGAAATGGGTTCTCAGGGCATCTCTTTGTAGTTAACAGTATGAATTAAGCTGACCATGTTGTATTTTGTCTAGCATAGACTTGTGTGGTTCAGAAAATGAACAGCTTAGGTATTCGGTCTTTTTCGACCTAAAGCACAGAATTGTATGTAGACTGTCATTAAAAGTTAAGGACTCAAGACGCTGCTGGCCTGGTGCATGTACTCTAATTGGAGACTCTACGGTGATTGCGGGGCATCTTACCTTTGTTTCACGTTGTTTCATGTTTCATGTCAAAACCTTCATTAAACGGTAGCTGTCGCAATTTCGTGTATCACCCTCCCCATTGTAGATTGGTAGAAGAATATCTACCCTCCACTGAATGGGCATTTGGTCACCGCAAAGAAGTGTGGAGATGAGGACGACTATGAGCCATCTAGACCCGATGCCTCCCGTCTTTTTCAAGATCTCGGGAGGTATCTCGTCTGCTCCGATCGCTTTGCCCTTTTTCTATTGGAAAGCATAAATCGGACTCTGTTTATTTAAACGTCCCGTCCTTACCAATAATGTTGCCATCTGTTAAGACTTTTAGCGTCAGCATAAAAAAAAGTGTTCCTAGGCGATCGCTTCACCAAAAGTCACTGGCTGTCTATGGTAACGCCACCAAAAATTTCATAAGTTACGTTTTCTAATTCATCACTTTTTGTAATCATTTTATCATTTCGGTAACTCCATCAAATTCGTTTTTAATGTTAAACACATCTATACTTCATATTCCCGTCTGCAAACATTTTGTCGAAACTGTTTTATTCTTAAATAGCCCAACAACTCCCCTTCTTCCCCCAAAATCTATCCCCCAAACGGAACTGAAAATGTTTCCAAACGTTTGCCATTCCGGCAAAAATATAACCCAATGATGATGCTAAGTTAGAAGAACAAAAAAAAAAAAAAACACAAAAATATCCTCCTATCTTAGAATGTATATCTTTTGAGCTTTTTATTAGCTGACAAACGTTTCATGCGGAATGAGGGAAAGAAGAATACTAAAACCAAGAACGAACAAAAAAAAAAAAACCAAAAATCATAAGACGCTTCGTCGAGGGAGTGCGCAAAGCTTGTAATAGGAGATAAAATAAAAAAAAAAAAACGGTTCTCCCATAACAAATCCGTAAAGTTGCCAATAAATTGAATTCCGTATGAGATTCATTTGCCCATTTCAATAAAAATAAAAAATGGCAACCATCATCGCAAGGAAAAAAAAAATGCAAGTTCTTTTGTTGTAGTCCATAGACAAGGTACTAAGACTAAACTCAACTGATTTTGTGAAAAGCATGTTCCTTAAGGATACAACAGAAACCAAAATATACTGTAGGTACATACATACATACATACATACATAGGTTTTATCTATTATCCTTTTGACGAACAAACACGAAGGAATGATTCGAGAGGAGAATCTCAATGTGATACTCACAAAATCTTCATCCTTTCCTGTCATTGCCACCGCGCCCGTTACGTTACAAACTTGGCTCTTCGATGAGTCCTTTTTTAGTTGGATTATCTACGAATGAGCAAAAGATAATTCCTTTATCAGGACATTTTTTTTTTGTTTTCGTTGTTGTTGTCTTATCCTTCTTACGAAGAAAAGGAATAAGAATTGCTACATCTTGTTTCAGGACTTTGATTTCTTTTCTTATGATGAGCTTCTTGTTCCTTGGTTGTCAGAGGTCCTTTGCAACGCTAACCAACCAACCAACCATTCCATCATGATGCCATCTAAATCAGCTACTATTTGGCATTGGAATA
This sequence comes from Syrphus vitripennis, assembly GCA_958431115.1. Lineage (NCBI taxonomy): Eukaryota > Metazoa > Arthropoda > Insecta > Diptera > Syrphidae > Syrphus > Syrphus vitripennis. The sequence goes on from OY288108.1 coordinate 123,273,258, forward strand.
GTTTCCGTCTACGACATGAGCTGGGTAACTCTGATTTCCTTTGTTTTTTTTTTTTTTTTTGGTATTTTATTTGATTTCGTTTAAAAAGGAAATTCAATAATAAGGACTTCTTCTGTTATTTTTTTTCTTGTGTGTTATCCTTCGATTTTGTATTTGGAATAGCATCCTACTTGTACGTCGTCGTCGTCGTCTCGGTTGCCGCCCTTATAAAACATCTCTCCGCATCCGCATGGCCATGGCTTATTTATCGTTTGTGATTTTTCAGCGAAAAGGACGATCGGCAAGGACAGAGGCGATGCGATGGGCGGGCCGGGCGGTTGATAAGGACGATTCTCAACTAGTCTACACAAGAACTTATACTCTCTAAAATAAAATGCTGAGTAAATATTTTTTCAAGTTAATTTGCTGAATGTTTATATTTGCTATAAGAGTTGCCTTTTTTCCAGAACTCTTCTACATGTCTGCCCAGCCAAGCCAACCAAAGACGAAGGAGTCGGCGACGGGGGAGAAAATCAAAGCTCCCGAAGGAGGCCGAAAGTATCGTTATCGTTTTTAAGAATAAGGCCCTTTTCTCGAAGTTCCATGGCATAGGGCTTTTGATTTCTTTTGGGACAAGGTATCGCATGTGTCTTCTATTTTTTTTTTTTTTAGTGGCGCAGGAATCGAAAGAGATGAAAGTTGATTTTTTTCAGGAAGAGGTAATGGAGTGGGAGAATGGGGAGTTCGAGGCGTCTGACATTTATTAACCCCATTGGGGAGCAACAAAAAAAAAAACAAAAATAGTGAAATGGGAAGGTCGAGGTAATAACCCAGAGAGCTATTTAAATTGAAAGAAAAAGTTTTTTAAAAGTTTATTTAAAAGCATCAAGGTTGACATGTATAAAGTTGGTAAACCTATTTTCTATTGCAAAAATATTTTTATATCTCTCTTTCTTTTCTCTCTCTCTCTCTCTTTCTATGTTTGCTTTCTATAACGTTGTCTCATAGACAAATCAAAAGGAAAGTTATATAGCTACCAATTTGGAATAACAAATTGATTTTGTAAATAAAATTCGATTTAAGAGAAAGTGGATTATATTGGAAGAAAATAAGATTCAATTTGAGTTTACGATATGAAACTGAAGTTCTGTATCTTCCCATTCATATATCTACCAAAATCTAAAGTGTACTAGTTGAAGAAATTTGCTTGTTGAAGAATACTTTGATTGAAGTACATTTCAATTTATCTATCTATTATATAGGTATTTTCCAACAAACTTAAATGATGGGCTTATTGATGTAAAAGTTTGTTTTTCTATTTAAAAAAAAATAAAAAAAGAAATCAAAACTTACAAAAAAAAGTAGGTAAAATAAAAAAGAATGAACGATAGAGATTTGCAAAAAGTTTAAACGTTGTTTTTTCTTCTGACTTCTTTGGTTCGTTTCACTTTTGAAAATTGAATTTGAATTCTATGTAAAAAAGGCATAAATAATAATTCAACTGTCAATAAGAGATTCTTGAAGTCGAAATTGATTATAAGTTTTGTAATTCGAGATTTATGCTTAAGAGTATTGTGAATATCTAATGTTTAGGTTGAGTGGACTTAATTTGTCATCGCAAAAGGTTTTGTTGTTTTTTTTTTTTGAGACTTGCCTTAAACAAAGTTATGAATTATAGATTTCTGATGACGATTACATTACAGCGGTGGTGGAAATTAATCTCAGATCAACTAGAAACTGATGCCAAGTTACATAGAGCTGCAAATAAATGATAGATTGGAGAGCTATTTGGGGATTAGCAATCGTAGAGCCCTCTATTGCTGACATAATTTTTTTTTAGGGAGACGAGAACAACATTTATCTCTATTATGAAACATCGACAGTACAAAATGTGTGGGGCTTTGTGCAAGGAACTTGATTGCAAAAACCGAAATAACTGCTAGAATCTCAACTCTTAGTATTTAGCTGAAAAAGTACCCCTTGGATTGGTTTACAGACGGAGTGGTTTACAGGGAAGAAACCAAGAAGTATTGAGGCCAACTTAAAGCAGGGAGTATACGTAGAGCTTGTATCGAAAGTTGGAGGAAAAATCTGCACCGAATGCGCACTCTTTGTATTGTGAACAACTTTTAAATGAACAAATTTCTGAAGCTATACTTTCCAAACGCTGCAATGAAGAATTCTTTGATATCACTACCAGTGCTGTGATGAAGAATGTTAAAAAGGAAAAAGCGATTGGGGTACGGACGGTGAAGTGAATAATCCTTACATGAGAGCAGAAGTGATAAATTATGATAGAATGAGGAGCTGAAAATCCGACGAATCCGTAATGTCAACAATACCATCTTGAACAGCCAAGTAAAAAGCAGATGCCTTAAAATGTACATACTTTTAGGTCCATCCACTCAGCTGCCTTTGTGAGAGGGTTCCATTGCATCGTTTAGTTCCCAATTCTGTCAATTTACTGCCACTTACGTCCTTGAATGATAGTTATAAGTTCCTGACCTGTTCACGTAAGAACTTCATCATTACAGAATCAGTTTGGCCAGAAAATTCTTAACATATTACACAGAATTCCAGTTGCGAACGTTTGAAGCTATCTTGGGAAAGTGGATGTTACTTTCCAAGAGCTCCTTCCATAGAAAAAAGAACGGACCAACAGTTGGAATAGAAAAGTCTTGGCATTCCGGTTCAACTGTTAAAATCTATTTCGATTCCGTTAAGCAAATCATTGCTGGTATTTGAGGTACTGAAGTACTCCATTTCCTGTCGGAAAAACTGCGTGCCCCACTTAGGACCTTATAGTCCTCTGATAACTTTCCCTACTGCAGAACCTCTTCGAAATCGATGAAGAGCATGTGAAGTTGTGATTGAAATTTAACGACTGTTCGATTATGATCCGCTCCCCACGGTAATAATTTTGTATACCTAAAATAATACAGTGCGAAATTCTGCTACATTCGGCGTCGAGTGTGTCTTCAAAATCGTCTATAATTCGCTCTATAGGATTAACTTGGATATTGCTGGAAGAAGCCTAATTACCCCCGCTGTCCACTTTTGGGGGCATATTTCCTATATGTTGTAAGCCATAATTCCAAAATCAAAATTCGATCGGGAACAAAACCGTCGGAGACACAAAAAAAACATTGTTGTTGTAAAAGAAACTTTTTAGAATGACTAAAATTTTTAATTTTTGGAAGATGGCAATGACATTTTCAAATCAATTTTCAATCAGAAAAGGCCTTTTTTTTCATTTTATTTTGACTTTTAAATTTTTTGTTCAAAAATATTATTTCCCTGGTTGCAAATACAGAAACTGTTTTTTTCTTTTTATAGTTTTCCAATTATTCCGACTTTCAAATGTTATTATAATTTTATCTCTACTTGATTTTCGTATCTTAGCAAAACAAGTTTTTTTTAAGGATTGACCGCATCCGTATCAATTATTAATTTTTCAACTTTTGTCTCTTAGGTATAATTTTCACTTTCGAAACTTCCATAACCCTAAAAAAAACAAATTAAACCTAATTACCATTTAGTTTTCCACAAATAGTTGTTCTTCTATAGAAAGTCTTGCAAGCAGTCGATATTTATATGCGACCAATCTACAAAGTCTTCTCAATGTCTACGATAAACTTAACGGTAAAGGAATCATTTTTAATACCCCTTTTCAACTATATCTCTCATCGTTTACAAATATACGTATCCCATAGTCAGCCCCAAACCATGATTCTTCGGGCCACAATTATTGTCTTAATTCTTCCTAATGAAGCGTACAAAATAAAACTTAACCATCACCACTTCCGGTTCATTATCTTCTCTTCTTTCTGGCCCATCATTGCACGCCAATTACCAATAAAACGAAATCTATTCTCTCCAACAAAACTCCTAGAGAAAAACGAGATGCCGAAAATATTTAGAGCTAACAGAACTTTGGTATCCTGTATATATATGTAAATGCTGTTCCATAGTCTTTGCCATCATCAGTAACAAACCAAACGAACGAATTAATCTTAGATCCACTTAGCCGGGCTTTAAGTACCAAATTAATTTCTTCCTAGTACGAATATACTTAACTGCTTCCCCATATAACCACCTCCTCACAGTTCTTGGCGTTGTTTTCTTCTTTCTTCACTCTCACACAGTCTCTCTCATTCTGATTACTTCATCCAGATATTTTAATTGTCTGCTGAAAGCGAAACCTTCTTGTTACGGCCGGCCGGTGAGGTGGAAAGGTGGGGAAATTGAAACTTTCCACTACTCTGCAAAAACACATCCTCCCAGGTTCCAGCTCCCACGACAGCTATATACAGCACCATCCAGCAAGGATTGGGACACTTGAATTCTGGGTCTTTGGAAGAGAGGCAGAAAGTGGGTCTAGGATACAAAAAACAACCAGAAGTGTACCCAGGCTATCATCACTCAACTACTATGAGTCACTAAAGGTAGCTACTGCGAGAAAGTTACTATGGAAATAATAATCCGCTTGGCATCAAGTGGAAGGATGTGCCATAATGTTTTTTTTTTTTTTTTTAATTTTAATTTTTTTTTGTATAGACTTTCATTTCACGAAGTGTTCAGTTCCGTTCGGTTCAGGAGGAGGGCTCTTCGTGTTATCAGCGAGCGAACAAAGTTTTGTTTGCTTATAGGTGGAGGTTCTGCAAGGCTGAAACTCACATTTAAAGTTGAAAAGAGACAGTATCACAGGTGTGAGTATATATATATATTTTTTTTTTGAACGTTGATGTTGCGAATAATGATGATGGAGGTGGTGCGGTAGCCATCAAGTGGATTACCGGATGCAAAGATGAAAACTCGCTAATTAGATTTGTTAGGTGGTAGTATATCATCATAACTTTTGAAAAACTAATTTCGCTAATAAATGTCGTACAAAAAGTTTTCAAACAAAAACAAAAAAAAAAAAAACAGTTTTGATCCAATCAAACCTGACCTTATATTGCTTCTTCAGGCACAAACTCCAGCTGATGAACAAATTCTCATGATTGAGAAGTAGAAAATAGAATGTGTACCTACTGATTAAAATTTGTTGGTCTTAAGATTTTAATTTTTTTAAAAATGTGAATTTAAATGAATACCTACAACTTTAAGTCTTAACGGGTTGTTATTTTCGATTCCCTATAGGGACGGGAAATTTTAGTTCTTCTATGATCGAAGAAGTTAAAAGCAAAATTCTAGGCAGCAGTTGTCCATCTAACACACAGATAAAAGTGTTGAGCAATGTTAAAGACGTATAAAAGTAAATTGACGGCAGCTGAAATCGGTATCGTCTCGGATTTTTAAAAGTAATACAATTTATTGAGAAGAGACCGAGACTGGTATCGTTTCGAGAGCCCTAAGTGGGAGAGTTGTGGCTACAGTCAAGAGACTGGATCATGTCAGTCGTAAGTTAAAGAAGAAGATTTGTTACTCTGATCTGATGCAATTTTAATATTCGGTCCTTTATACTTGCTTTATACAAATAATGACAACATGTTAATGAGTAACAAAGCGAGATTGCATGTGGCCGCCATTTCTACGATTCTATCCGTTAGTTATAACGGAATCCAAATCAGTGACAAAACAACTAAACTTATAGCATTCTCTGCGATGCCCAGTGATGGCTTTAACTCTTATATTGGTCTTCACCAAGCGCTCATATGTAAGTTGAAATGACTCTCAAATCAAAAAAACTTAACAAAACCTCAGTGATTCAGCAGAGCAATGGCCGTGGATCAAAGTTTTTCCGCTGGTTTTTGTTCGTTTCTCATTTCATTTCATTCTATTCTATCCGTCAATTTATCAGTCAATGAGCAAGTCTGACATTCAAAATTCTAATCTGGAGCTTATGTTATTCATAGACAACTTAGACCCAGGTCCAATATATAAACTGAAGCTCAATCCTTAAAAACGGTTGAACAATTTTTTTTTCTATCTGTCAAAAAACCGATTGGATTTTAATGGATTGACAGGCAATTGTAGTAGAATTCTTTTTTTTTTTACTAAACAGAGCTGCCAATTTTTTTATGAATAGCAGCTGTTTCTAAGCTGTGTGTTAACTTTAGACTCGAGGCCAGTTGGTATCGGGTCTACGGTTTGACTTTGAATATGTCCCATTTTAACAATTTTTTTCAACGACATACACCCAAGGTTCAACGATTGCTACATATAAACTGTCGTCGAAAAAAAAACAATGTTCCCTAATTTGTGTTGGAATGATGACTTTGACGGATAGCTATGATTGACGACAATGGAAAACTTCAATTATGTGTTGCTGACAGAGATTCTCAATATAAAGATGAGAATCCTCAGCTGTCATTTCGAAGAAAAAGAAATCCCATCTCTATATTTAATAATCTGTGGTAATTGACATTTAGGGATGAATTTGAGAAACCCATTCTTTGCGTCGAAAATTAAAGGATGATGGAAAGCAAAGTGTTTGATAGATCTAGCAGTCTAGCAGTGCATGTCAGAAAAAAACATCCTTTAGTAGATCAATAGACGACAGCACCTTTAGTTTTTCATATTCGTTTCCAGATTCACATCCCTGCTCTTCGAACGTGGAACTGAAACGGCTAAATATTATACGTATATGAAATTCGGACTAAGGCAGCATTGTACAATGGGGATTAAGAAATCGTGTAGAATTTAATACTTCAAAAACTCAATGCTGTCTTCTGTCATTAAAGCGAGTACCCCCCTGCCATTATTTATGAGTGCACTTGCATCGAAGAAACTAATCAGCTTGCGATTTTAGGTAAACTATCTTTTGTGAAATGATCATATACTTAACGTGGACAAAAATTCCACGAGATGTTTAGGTTTCCTTTGGAGATGCAAGAAATTCTTTTCCCCTTCTGATCTAGCTATTATCTGTAAAAGTTATATACGTCCAAAGCTTGAGTATAACAACTCCCATCTCTGGACTGGTGCTCCAGCAACTTACTTAAGCCTCATGGACGGTATACAAAGACGAGCCTTCTAAATGATCGGCGATAGGAACATCATCGATAATAAAATAGCCAATCACATTCCTCCCCTTAAACAATTCAATCGTAATACTCGCGCTTCCAGGAATGCTCATCAGTTTACTCTTGAAACCAATTTGGGTCGTACTGATAAGTACAGGGATTTGTTTTTTAGCCGTACTACTCGAATGTGCATGAACATACACCTTCCTTCTTATTTTCTGTTACAATCAATTGGCCCGTGTAGACCAAGACCTTGGCTTTAAATTTAAAATTTCAACAGAAATAGATACCACCTTCACTTCATATGGCAAACTATCTCACTATAGTTATTTTTTTTGTATTTCGCAACATCGTCTTGTTTCCATAGTTTGAAGGAAAGTCTGCACTATTTATTGTGCCCTTTTTTCATTTCTTTCAGTGTCACCTTTATTCCTATTACAATTCCAGACTTAAGGGTAAATACAAACGGAAAACGTATCTGTAGTTTCAAATTCTCCTTCATCTTCTCCGGGTTATGCTGACATTTTTTTTTTGTAATACAAGTTGCTTAACCAAACCTCCCACACCGATGTATGCAAACACAGCACGATGCTACGCCCCAGCAGCAGCGGTACTTCAACCAGACAAAAGCCCTTCTTTTTGTCACATTTCGTGCCGCCATCAGGCTACCAGTTATTTTTTATTTTCACAAAGTGTTTTGTTTGATCGGACTTTGATCTAAAGATTTACCTCGAAGGTGAAGTGTTGTAGAGGGGAGGGGGGAAAGGAAGGACTTAAGTTCTACCGCGCTACTGAATGAATGAATGAATAAAGATTTACCACAAAAAGTCAATATTTGGAACAAGCACCGACTACGACTGCGACGACAACGCCAACGACATTCCTACACAATAGCTCAATGTATGTTCTGGTTTCTGGATTATTTGCTCTCTGATTGAAGCTGTAGAAGACGAAGAAGTACTAGCAGTAGAAGAAATTGCCCGTAAAGGAATAACACATATTCAGTTGGGTGTCGAACCCATTTACATAGAACATACCTATGCTTCAAACTTCAATTCAGGGGACTCTATGGCTGGTTGGCTGACGGGATGGATGGTGCCAAACCCAGATGGCTTCCACTTCCTTATACGGAAGTTGTTTGGCCTGATGATTTGGTCTACAAGGAAGAGGATGGGCATCAAGAGGAATATAGATACTCTTGCCGTGATGACTTATGTCGGAAAAATAAGGAACTGCCGCAGCTTTATTTGATTATTGACATAGCACGGTGCGGTATTGTATGATGATGATGGTGATGTTTGAATGTACAACGAACTCTCCCTTGCCCCCGAGACAACCGAGACAAACCCAAAGATATATGTATAAATTGGAGCTCGACTTGGGCAGGTAGAAAAGCGGATAACCCTGGTTAGGGATGTATAGGCATATACCTCTTCATATGTACAATGTACATACTTTATGAAGAAGATTTATATGAAGTGATGGCGGTGTTTGCTTGGAACATCACAGGGGAGTACTTGTATGAGTATATAATATGTTAAGCTTTGAGCAAATATTTTCTTATCGCTTCTTTCGCCCTTTTGTAATTTTTTTTTTCGGGATGCAGACGAGTCGCCTTGTTTTAAACGTATTCCAATTTTTTTTTTTTTTTCGATGTGAAGACAATAGAAGCGGTAAATGTTTTGTTATGTGCGTTGCTCAATAGGTTCGGAAGAGTGTTGGACAACAAATGCTGCGTAAACAAATTGCTCTTCAGCTTGGGTACAATATACTCAAGATTGAGAGACACTTCAAAACTTGACAACATGAAAACAAAAAAAAAAAAAGAAATTGACAAAAACTCAAGTTTTTTTTCGAAACTTAATGCGTAGAAAAAAATCAATTCATTTTTGGAATTTTGTTAGCATTTGCGTTAAGGTGTGAGTTTTTTTTGAAGCAGGTGCGTGGGTTCAAGAATTCCAACATGATTTGAATAAAAGATGATATACACATAATGTAGGTACACAGAACCACATAAAACATTAAGCTGTGAGCTGTAGGTTTTACCTCGTTTGTAAAACAGTGCACAGTTGTAACGTTTTTTTTTTCTTACGAACGAACATAGCCTTAAAGCCCACTAGGAGTTAATTTTTGAAGAATAACGGTCCGCAACAGGAAACATTATTTGTCAGTATATTTTTTGACGAATTCTTTCTAACACAATTTTTTTTTTGACAATTTTGACAAAATTTTTGATGAAAATTTTTTGTACGACTGCGTAGAGGGCAGTGAGTAGTTCCTTGGTCTCCTTGTCTCCGCCTTGTCTTGGTTCGAGTCCTGGTGCCTGCAAAAAGTTTTTCAATCAATATGAATAGAATAAAGGCTAAGTACCTACCACATGTCCGATGATCCTGTTACTGTAAATTAAGGTTTGAACATTTCTTGGTATAATAGTTTAATGGGAACCAAACACACAGAGTTTTGAAAGTGGTGCAGTGCCTCAAAAAAATAAGTTTACGGTAAAAAAGACACGGACACCTTCCTTGAGCATCCTGCAAACAACTATAGTTACATATATGAACTGAATCTATTTGCCTAAAAACGATCTCATGTGAGCAGAACAAACCTAAGCTACCATGTTAATTTTAAACTCAAGTATCACTTGTGAAAAAAAGGCATAAAAAAATGTCTACTACACTCTTGCCCTATAAGGACATATGTTATGTATATGTACTTTCATTTTGTGGCATCAAAACTTCTATATAAAAGGATAATTCATAAATTATATTTTATTTTTTTTTTGAAAATATATTTAACATGTTTCAATACACAACGCGGCAATTTACCCACGAGAAACAGATTTTTTTTGTATACATATTTTTCTAAACCATCCAGATAAAACAGATGAAAAATGTCCTCCCACTTATTGCGAAAAAAAAACACAATTTCAAGTTTCATATTAATAATATTTTATTATTTTTATTTTTGTTTTTTTTTTTTTTTGTTGTAAAACAAATTTCTCCATATGTGGTCGTACATCAAAAAAAAATGCAAAAGAACATATTTCTCAAAATTATGCCATAACATCCCAGGGCCGGACTAAGGTGAATGGAGGCTCCTTTTTTTCTTCAAATTTAAATAAAAAGTTCAAAAGTAGTTTTTTTTTAAATACCTAATCCAGCACTGGTTGCCTAATTTATTTTCTATTTTTTTTTGTTATTTTTATTAGTGGTGTTGTTAAGCTCGGTAGAAGGTACTTAAGCAAAATAAAAGCCATATTCTTCCATCTAAATGGTAAAAGGAATAGGCTCTAGATAAAAAAAGAGTGCGAGTGAAGTAGGTAGATAATTCAAAATGGCTAAACATAGTCATTCTTCTTATGGGTTTGTCGGCCATTTACAAATAAATATTTCCGCTATTAAACCATCCAAGGCATAACTCAGACCAGACATTCTCATGATTTTGCCAAAATAAAAGCCAAATAAGAAAAAAAATCAAAAAAAAAAATCGTCCTTTTTTTTCATCTGGAAAATGCGACAATTTCAATCTCCTTGTTTGTGTTTTGTGAATATCTGTTTTTGTTGTTATTTTGTTTGTACTCTCCTTATTGCTTTTTCTATATTCTCGCTCGTACACAGATAACTGTTTGCAGGATTCTTTCTATTTTGTGGTAAAGTAATTAATCATTCTGTTCTGTGGAATGAGGGACAAGAAGTATAATAGCAGTAGATCTGGATTGTGGGAATAGCTGGAGTGTATACATAGTCAATGCTGTCGACTGCCGCCGCCGCCGAAGCTCTCTACCACCTCAACTATGGTAGTCAATCGCCACAATGTGACTAAGGCCGTAGAGCTTGACAAAAAAAAAATAAAAGAACGAGACAAGTTTTCGTCTCATCATTTCTATCCGATATTCGACTATAGTGATGATGATAGGATACACGACTGATACAAAAGTCTTTCTAAAAAAAAAAAAAAAAAAAAAATCAAATAATACTGGATATCGAAATAGAATTTCAAGAGGCAGACAAATAGACAAACTCCTCCGAAAAATGTGGCCCATTCGTCCTTAATACCATATAGACCACCATTCGAATTATTTGAAGAGCATTTATACAGCAAAAGAAGTGAAGGTGACGTCGAGCACCAGAAGTTGTCAATAACATTTTTGGCAATGCAAAATCAACTTATACTTAATTCGATTTAAGTAAATTTGTATTTTAGTTTCTGTCCCTTCTTTTTTATTTTGTTATAAAAAAAATTAATTTACAACTTATGGTAAAATAACTTACCAACATACTTATTGCATATTTACGGATCTAAATTCTAGAATTTATAATTAAAATATCCGGTATTATTTTCAAAAGAAAATTAATTTACAGTTTATTTGAAATATAGATTTTCTTTTTTCATATTTTTAGGTAAATTAATTTTTGTTTCTTTTTGAAAAAGCTTTTCATCGAAATTCCAAATTTCATCCCATAATTAATTTTGCAAATAAATTTGTGCCAGTGTACCTACGGTTTTTTGAAAAATTAATTTCAAAAAACTCTAAATTTTACCGATAAAAGGTGTAGGTTTTTAAGTGCCGTTATTGTTTTTAGAATATAATCTTCTAAATAAAAAATGGTTTTTCGTTTGATTTTTTTAAGACCAAAAGTAACGACAGCTGCCATAAATTTGGTTGGTCTTATTGCAAAATCAGACTTTTCACCAAAACGGTTCTAATGATTTTTTTGAAAAAAAAAAACAATAAACTTTAATTGTTACTGGCTCAAACTGTGTGAGGTGTGAGGTTGCCTCATAAATTTTTTGTTTGATTTTCGACTTTTTCGAAAACGGTTCATCTGATTGCAATCAAAATTAATTAAATGTATTGAATACTTAAAGTTACAAAATAAAAATTTTAAAGTTTTGAAAAAAAATTAAATTGTGTTTTGAAAATCTATAGGTAATATTTCAAAACCAGTGCAATAAACATACATTTATAGAATTTGGTATAAAAGGGTTTTTTAACACAATCTTTTATAATTTTAACAAAATTTAATTTTACTCTCGAAAAAAACATACAACAAAAACAAAAAACAAAAACAAAAGTTTTCAAAAATTTTAAATTTCTCAAAAACGGCACCGAAAATGTTGATCATGTTTTTTAGTGTATAAGTATTAGTACGGCTTATTAATAAACAGGAATATTGAAATTTACATATTAATAACTGTACAAATAATGTTAACAAAGCACCATTCTCAAAAATCTGAAAATTCAGTATTCATATAAAATCGATCCACAAAATGGTGCAGTGAAAATAAAATTAATTTTTTCTTTTCTTCAAAACTAAAAAAAAATTTGTTTAAAAATTCAAATAGGTATTGAATACGTTTTAAAATTTAAGATACTTTCATATAAAAATTTTGATAACAATCTGAACCGTTTTTTCCAAAATCAAAAAAAAAAAAATTCTATGCGAGGTAACCGTTCTTCCCACATTTTGGAATTTTTTTTTCATTTAAAGCGGGCCACCACCTATTTAAATCAATAGAACTTTTTTAAATCGTCGGAGCCATTTTCGAGAAAATATTATTTTCCAAAAACACCAAAAAAAAATGTATGTGGAGTTACGGCCCAAATAACACTATAGACCAAGTTTTAGGGAAATCCACATAACAGTTAAAGCTATAGCTTGAAAGACAAACAAATGTGGTTGTTTATTCTCTCAGTAAATTTCCGTAAAACGTTTAAGGATGTTTTGAAGCTCAACCGTTTTACTCCCTCGGTACCAGACCAAGACCATTTTCTCGACCAGCCTTAAATATTTTTTTTTCTGACCTTGAAATTTCCCAAACTCATGGAATCATGTTTCCTGAGACAAATTCTTGTCTTTTGAATTCTTCTATTTTACAAAAAATTGCTACGATCTAGACTGTGACACCATAACAATCCCACTGTACTGTTGCACCTTGAGGCTCCATTTAGGAGTTCACCGAGCAGACCTCAGAAACTATCTTCTGTTGCATATTTTCATACAGAAATCGTCAATAAGTCTCAAAAATCTTAATTTCATCATCAATGTACATGTACACTCTAACTCACGCAGCTAAAGCTTTGAGAAGAGACGAACACGCTAACAACGCAAAAAAAAAGAAGACAAACAGAAAAATCTCAACAGCAATTTGTTGACTGTCCAACTACAGTCCTTATCGTTTCTTGAAATTTTTCTTTTCTTTCATAGCAATACGTTTTTTGTATACAAAGTTCAAAGCGATTGGCCATACCGCTTTGCTTTAAGTCTGCAATCATCTTCACCAATCGCACCCCGCCTTTCCTCTGCCATCATAGTCAACCAGCAATTGACCAGTCGTATATTTAACCCTGTCCCTGTGCTTTTAGACAAACTCAACTCCTTTTGGTTTTTTGTGTCTGGCAATAATGTCCTGTTTTTTTTTTTGTTGCTCCTTTCTTTTATTGCTTACAGATAGAATGATATCAAGGATAATAAGGATACTTTTAATTACAAAAGCTCTAAATAATCTCATTCATTCACAACCAAACGCACAGAAGAAGAATTTAAGGCCAAATGAATGGACCAGCAATTTATACGCGTCTCTCCTTGTATAATTAATTAAACATTTAATCTGGGCTTTTGTCCTTCTTTATATGAACTGGATTTTTGGTTTTGGCTTGGCTTTGTGATTTGGTGCTTGGCTTTACCACGGCAATTCAATTCTGAATATTGGCCAGAATCGTTGTCGTCATATCGGATATTCGGTGTTTATGGTCGACGACGACGACGCCCATCTTTGGTGTCCTAGATATTTATTTGATTGCTGCTCTGAATGTGTGTTTGTGTGTCCTTCTGCAAGGACATAAATAAGTATTTTGCCGTATTTTACGAGGCCCAAACCCATGCCCAATTGCGGCCTAAATGATCATCGAAATGGTAAATGTATGTTTGTAAATTTTGCTTATGGAGTCCCCAATAGTACTCATCGTTCCTATCTCTACCGGGAAGGATGGCAAACAGGAAGTATTTCTCCATCGCTGATGGACTTTATGGACGCGAAGATATTGCCATTAAGGACATTCGCTATGAATGTTGAGCGACGACCGACCGACCGGTGGTGGCAGCGGCAGAGAGCCAAACTCATACCTCTATTAAAACCCCCCAAAACGAAAATCTTGATACATGATCCCTTTGGTTTGGGCCATAAATTGCTTCGGTTTTCATGACACATCATTATGGCAATGGATGGAGCATAATACTGTCAGACATTATTAGCCTATATAAAATACATAACATGTTATAGGACTTTGGTCCTTTTGGCCAGCGAAGAGCTTTACTACCACTACCAAGAGGGGATGGGAGCAAGCTCTTAAATGAAATCCTTTTCAGCCATCACCATCATCATTGGTGGATTGTTATGATTGCGGAGGCGCATACTAAACTAAATTTTTGTATAATACCAACAACATTGTGTGCCTAACGACTCCGATTATAGCAGTTGAGTTGGAATAGTTTTTTTGTTATGCTTTGTTTTGGTCATTTTTGGGATTAGTTTTGCACAGATGGAGTGTAGTATTAGCATTAGGTAAACGAGGGTATTTAAAGGTTTTGGAGAAATAAAAGACAACAGACGTTTGGGTTATTTTTTTGGAAAATAGATTTGTTTAGGTAAATTTGAAAATCATTGAAAGACATGCACTGCATTTGGCAATGGAGGTGTTTTGTGGATCGCAACGAACCCAACAGATTAGATTAGGACCGAAGGATTGTTTTGAAGTTATCTTTCTGTTTTACAATATATCAGGCAAACTTAAGTCCCTAATGATCATAAACTATCTACTCTCAATCTGTAGACTTACGACTGGCCGGCGCAGCAGTTCAGTGTTGACGAGGATGCTTACGATTGAGCTCTTCATCCAGCTCGGTACCTTGTTGATTGCCCCAGTTAATAGCGCTGATATGATTGAGGTATCTTCGCTAATGTGCGCTGCTGTTTCATGAGTGAATTCGATTATTTTGCTATTTATGCTAAATCAACGCTTAACACTAATAGTTCAGTTTTTGGCATTTAACTGAGAAAATGACATTGTGATGTTCAAATTGTGCACCAAAGAAGTCCTCAGTTTTATCCTAAAACCCACTTATATATTAGTTAAAGGGAGTAGTCGAGGTGTGTTTCCACTAAGGTTACTCTTCTTTTAACCAATGGGCAGTGGAGAATTCGCAATATGGAATCAAATATAGCGTCTACAGTTCCAGTCGGATCACCTTATAGGGCTACTACGACATATTCTCAGCTGGGGTTGATCAGGAGTAATTTATCCGACTTCCCATATTGAAAGTTATTCTAAAAATCTGACTACCCATACCCAACTCTTTAAAACATTTTTGTTGCGAAGCACCACTAAACCTCGTATATAAAATAGATGGATTTGATGATGGACCAAGCAAACGAAAAACGGACAACTTACAACGAAAAACCGCAGCAAGACCAATGTCCCCAACATTAGCCACATTTGCTCTCGCCCTAATTGAGGAGATAGATGAAGACCTTAAAGATATATTCTACGAGCTCCTGGATAAACAATGTAGCAGTGCCAATGATATTAAAAGCTAGGAAGAGAAGACATCTTTGATGGCATAATCGGAAGATAGCTAGTACGCGGTGTCGGAATCTCGATATCAATAAGAGTACATGAAAATTCAGTGATCAGTCATTATTCAACCAGATGTAGGTACCACATTAAGACGATAACTTTCCAAAATACAAGATATCCAAACGTTTCCAGGATCGCGTTTTCAACCGTTTCTTAAGAAGACCTATGCCTCGCCAGAAACCATCAAGTATTAGCTGCTTCTGAAGCACTAGGTTTCATACGACCATCACCATTACACCCCTGGTGTGACGATGACTGCTGGAAATTAATGCAGCTAACAAGATCCATATAAAGCGGTGCTGCGAAAAATTACCAGAGCTGCTCTTGAGCTCTACGACTAGAAGAGGAGAGACGAATAGATCAGGGCAGTTTACCATACACCAAACTCACTAATGCAAGAGTAACTTCAAATCGATTCTACTTTTTATCGGTTTTAAGAAAGCGTAACAGAGATGTTAGCTTCTGTAGAATTATGATCTTATTGATCGGTTAAGATCTTTAGTCAATTACTTTGTCTACCAAGGCTCCGTTATTGATCCAGACAGTGACACTATAAGCTTCATTTGCAAAGAAAAAATTGATCACAACTGTTTAAAAGTTATAATTTACCTACTTCATATATCTCCCACTCGACAAACTAAATAAATCTCGTCAGATTAAGTACTCAACAAAAGGTTTTTAATAACACAGTCAAGTTAAATAAATAATTTCCTCATACTTTTTTCGACACAATTTTTTTTTTCATTTCAACACAGTTTTGCCTAAAGTGTTAATGTCAATTCAGCCTACCGCACGTTTTACCACAAAGCCGCACACTGCCCTCTTCGCATCGCATCGCATCGTGAATCAACTTATAAGACTGTTAAAACTTTCCTAAAACAGTGAAAAGTCCTTAATTAAAAAAGCTAAAATTTATAACATTGCAATTTTTGAATTTTATACCACAGGACCATCAGGTTGATGATGATGATGGTTACACTGGCTGGCAAAAAAAAAAACCTCATTTCATTATAAAACCATAGGCTTAAGTGTGGGGCTCTGGTTTTTTTCTTGTGTTGCTACCATCACCTCAATAACCTCGGCGTTGACTACTCTTCTGGCAGTGTATAAACCCCTGCCACGTTATGTCGGGTTTTAAATGAATGAATTTATGTTTCCAAAATGAAAATCACATTTTAACAAGAAATAATCTACGAACCCTTTTTTTGTGCCTGCCATTTGCTGATGGTTGTGGTAGCGGGCGGCAGTGTTATTCTTTACGAAAAGCCTTTAATAAGCACTGCGCGCGCGATGTAACCTAAAAAGTGTTTTGCTTCAACCGTGTAACGTTGTTTGTTTGTGCTTATAATAATTTTCCTCGACGGATTTCCTTAAGTGAGTTAATTTTTTTTTCGCTGGAAATTAAATCGGCGAAAAAAAAGAGAAGAGAGTCCTGTGATGGGTAGACATGTATGTACAAAGGAGTTGAAACATTCCCGCAGGGAAGTGATTTTTCAAGTTTTATCAGTGGCGGAATAAAAGAGCTTTCCGCCTTGTTATTGAAGTAAACTCTGATATAATCATTCCTCAGTTATCTTTAGTGGAGTAAACGCTGACATAATCATTCAGTAGTTATCTTTATTGGAATAAACGCTGATAAAACGCTGTGTGTGTATTCCGGAAGAGCTTAATCCTAAAACAAGTAGAAAAAGTTCTTTACGGAACTTTGAATCAACGGAATACATTGCAATACTTTCATGATTGCAAGAAATCCAATCAACAAATTTGGAAAAATTGTAAGTTGTGATTAAAATGTGCAACGTAACCCATTTTGGACCCACCACTTTGAAGTTTCTTGAAGAGACTTAACTCCCCCTGCCTACCAAACAATGCTAACAACAGTGCCTTAAACGAGTGCATAGATTGCTTAATTTTCTTCAGTCCAGCACTGTGTATCAAATGCTTCTCTAGCAGGCTGTAGTAGGTATGTGTGCTGGTAAAGACAAGGTGCTTCATTCTGATTTAGATACTTTAGTCATTTTTATTTAATTTTTTTGCTAATGTCTTGGCTGTAGTAGCAGTAACGGTCTATGGCTTTCGCTTTTTTTATTTCTTTAGTGCGTTCTTCATCTTCTTCCCGCACCGTCATCATCATCATCATCATTTTCATTCGATTCTGGTAGGTGAATGGCGCCCAACGTGAGATTGAATTTCTTTCTCGTCCTTTCCATCGTTCGTCCCATTTTTTTTCACTTTCATTTCTTGAAGCAACCAAAAATGAGGGGGTAAATTTCATTAAGCGGCGACAATTGAACTTACAGGATCAGTAAGTATCCTTCTGGTACTCCTTCTTTCGTCATAAAAATAAAACTTAGACGATAAAATGAAACAAAATTCCTCTCCCACCGCCGCCGCCGCCCATCGGTATAAAACGCCTTCTAGCGCAATCACAAAGCTATTAGATGTTTTTTTTTTTTGTAGCTTTCACTCGACAAAATGACATTAGTCTTGGGAAAAGTGAAGAAGTTCATGAGCATAGTTGTGATGGTGAAAGAGATGATGAGAGAAAAGGACGAAAAAAAAAACACAATATTGACACGAATATACAACAGGACAGCAATGCTGGTGGTGAATTTTGAGCTAAATTTTATGGTGCTACCGCACCAAAGGCCGCGCATCACATCACATTGTAATGAAAGAAGAAGAAGAAGAGAAGCGTAATGAAATTCGAGAAGAAAAAAGGAATTATAAAGTTTACAAAAGAAAGAAGATTTTTTTGTTGTTGTTTTATTATGTAGTTCTCTTCTCTGACCTAAGGGCATTTTTCTATCAAAATTTTCTTAATTTAAATGCTAGAATATTGTCCTTTGTTGTTATTTTGTTTTATGTATGTACATTTTGCTTGACTTCCCTTTATTATTCCATCAGGGTTTTACTCATTTTTCTAAAGTTGGAGTGTATTTAAAAAAAAGAAAAGAAGAAAGAAACGATTGGATCGGATGAAATAGAATTATTTTGGAGGTTTTCTTAAATTTTTCTTTTATTCGTTGGAGGATATAATTTAAGGGTTTTTTGTATTTTTTTTGATAGGTAAAAGTTTTTCAAGGTTTATCTCAAGTGAGTCTGGTTTAAAAATTTTTCTTTTGTTTAGAGCATAAGAAATACAAAAAATAAATATTTGACTGTTACCAGTCGAATTGTTTTTTCCTGAACACCGTTTATTATAATAAATATGATTGAAAATCATGAAAAATTATGAAAAATTAGCTATGAAGTGTTCATATATGCGTTTCGCCCCGATGTAATGGCTGGGCTCATCAGAAGATGACCATTACACCTTGTCTTGACGCATATATACCCGAATAAATCGAGATTCCATATAATTTGCGTTGCGTAGAGCAACTGCGAATTAATTAATTCGAACACTTCATAGCTAATTTTTCATAATTTTTCATGATTTTCAATCATATTTATTACAAAAAATAAGTTTGAATATAATTATGACTTGGAAAAGGATTAACATTCACATTTGAAAATCATTATGATTAACAGATTTTTATTTCATTTCCTTTCTTTTATTTTATATTATTTTATTTGGTTTTATTTTTCATTTAAAAATATTATAAATAGGTTTTTCAGTGTCTGATACACTGTATCCCCAGTTGAGAAGAAACGTTTGCTCCAATTGAAGCACTGAAGAACAAAAAAGTAGCTAGACTTGATGTATTCCCGCATCATCAAAGCCAATAACAGTGAGTTACTGCATCTACTCATTGATAAAGCTTGAGAAACAGAAAACACTCCCGAAGATAACAACGGTATTATTGCTATATTTTCTCAAAAAAAAATTAAGTCTAACGCAATGAGAAAAATGGAGGGGAGCTAGTATGCTTCCTGATCTAGCCAAGGCAATCATCCTGAAGTGAGTAAGAAATGACCTCAGAAACACCTTCAGACGCTAGAAAGCAGTATTCCGCACTGGATGTTCCTGCGTGGACATCTTTAACACTTCGGGTATCATCATCAGACAGTGGCTTAAACATCGATCAACACTTCATGTGCTATTCAACTTCAGCTTCAAAAAGGCGTTTCAAGTTTAAAGTGGGGTTAGGCAGGACTGGATACTGTCACCAATACTGTTCGCGTTGATGATTAATGATGAACTGCACAAAGCTTTGCTGACCTGAAATGAAAGAATACAGTGGACTCTACAATCACACCTCAAACACCTGAACTACGCGACTTATTCTGACTCTCTTATAAGATCCATGGATCTAGATCAAATGGCAACAAGGAGTGAGAGAAAAGCTGAAATCGTTCAATACAGCAAAAAAAGAATCAGCCTTGTAACTTCTTC
Source organism: Syrphus vitripennis (assembly GCA_958431115.1). Lineage (NCBI taxonomy): Eukaryota > Metazoa > Arthropoda > Insecta > Diptera > Syrphidae > Syrphus > Syrphus vitripennis. The sequence goes on from OY288108.1 coordinate 123,293,179, forward strand.
ATCTGTTCTATAAGATATTTCTGGATAGCCATGGTGATGGTAAAAAATGTTCAATGCTTTGGAAGTATTGTTTTTTATTGAACCGAACAAGATATTACCAGCGAAATCGGGAAAGCAAGGACTGCTCTCGAAATGATGTTCCTCCTTATGGATGCAGCATTTGGAAAGTAAGTAATATCCGCTGTCACTAAAAGGCTGCAATATTCGTAAATCGAGTATTTTTTGTCTTAACCCTATCAATAAACTGTATGGCTCTATCATACAATGGGTTGGTAAAGTAAGGATGTTAAGAGTGTGTTGCACATTTGTTTCACGGTATTAGGAAACTGAAAATCCTACTGGTCAGTGTTTATTAGATAAATCAATCAACTCTAAATTTAGATTGACTTTGGGTACGTTCAGGAAAATTAAGTGAGTGCATTTGCAGTCAACTGCATTCTTGAACGAAAACGTTGCCTAAGGTAGTTAATAATTATTTTACTTCCATTTGACACAGAACTGAATTGAAAACAGGAGAGGTTTTTCTTGCCTTGTTTTTCAGCCACTTTCCAATAAACGTTACCTGCATTTGCATGCAATTTTTTGGTCAATCAGAGACTAGAAAATTGCGTTTGCCTTGCACTTCTTTGGTCGTCTGAACTAACCCATCGAATGATGTTCCGGGAAAGAAATTTGGACACCTCATTCTGAATAATGGTTTCCACAGATCTATGAATAAACGACTGTAATAATTGTGTTCGCAGATACAAATACATGGTACTTCGTTTCTACAGCTAAATTCCGTATTTCATTTATTTTCCATTGTTGTCTAACATGACACTTATCCTTTATCAAATAAATGCAATAAATGCTTAGATTCAATATTAAAAACGACAATTTTAACCAAAAGCGATTTCAATAAATTTCCAACATAAAATATGTTTCCCAAGTAAAAATTTATTTCCTCAATAATTTTTGACCTTTTGTCCGAGATCCAGCAATTTTGGCTTAAAGCCCGAATAGAAAACCTATAAAATTCGAACTTTATTATCTCCTCGGCGGAATTACTCTGCGTAAATGGTTCACATCCTTAACCCAACCACATATTGCACTGCTTGATATAGCAAAGCTATTGGTGGTTGCCTTTATTCCGCATATGTCACCACATAAAGTCTTTGCTCGCTGTAGAGCAAATAATGTGCAACATGGCTGCACTAAAGCTAGCAACCGTATAATATCCTTTTTGCTTATTTTCCATTTTTTTCTTCTTATTTTTTTTTTTTGGTGATAGTGACAATTTTGTAATGCAACTTTCAGAGTAAAGTCCACAGAAACCAATTCGCACAGAACAGACACTAAATTGCCATTCTATACAAGAGAATTTTGCGAGAGAGAATCATGGAATTGAACAAGCTACATATTATGTAGTAGGATGCTTTTGGGTGTCCAGAGCTCATAAAATTTACAATATTTCCACATAAGAGTGGCCGTGCGTGTGCTTGGCTGTGTAGCTGAGTGTCCTTCGATTTTAATAGCACAAACAGCCTCCATCGAGGCGCGACAATAAGTTTTATTACGTGTGTAAGGATTGTAAATCACAGTGGCGTCGTCGTCGTCGTTGTCGTTGTACAACATCCACTATAGTTTTTACATACAAAATACTTACAGTTTGTTGTATATCTATGAAGCGCGAGCGACACATCTGTGGAAATCGAAATTAAACGAACCATTGGGCCAGTAATTATTCCGTTTTATTTCTCCAGTTCGAGGACCAAACAAAGTAAAGCAACAGCAGCTGGACGCAGAAGAGTAACAGTGGTCCAGCATGTCATGAATAACCAAATAACGATTTTATATCTGTACCTATATGAAGAGATGCTACAAAAAAAAAGAAGAAAATTGACTGAGAAGTGTTCCATTAACCAAAGTCAGAACAAACAATAGAGTATTGCCACCTAGAGTAAATAATACTCACCAATCTTTAAAGTGAAGAAATATGGCTGATCGCTGGATATATTCTTAGTTCAGGACTTTTAAAGCCTTCGAATAAATGGACTGTTTTTCCTCGCTTATAAGAATGTGGCGGGGGAGTCTTCACCTTGTCGGAGAGTTTTTCGACAGAAAGAATTTGCCGTTCGTCATTGGATCGTAAATGGTGCAGAGTACGTTAAATAACAGCAATATTCAAGAGGAAAGTCTGCTCGATTGAGCTGATATCAGATACCGAATATAATAATGGCTGAGCAAGTATTGGATGACTTACATTGTGCCTGATTGGGAAACTATTGATCGCTCAGAACTTGGTAAGTGCAAGTAGCGCAATAAACAGTTACGATGAAGTGCTTGCTTAGGTTAGGTTAGGTTAGGTTGATTGGGCTGACAGTTGCTATTGTTACCGTCACACTTAGATCTATGTAGATCCATTGTGATACCCTGAAGGGTTGTAACTTCTCGAAGTGTTAACCTATGAATCCGATGGTTCGTCTAGCCATTTCGAGGTCTTCACGAAGTTCAGTAAGCTCTTGCTTGAGAGTTCTGATAGTTCTTCTAATTCGTTAAAGAAGTAGTTGCCTAGGGGTTTTTCCTTGTGTGGCAGAGTGCTGGACAATGACAAAGAAAGTGAGCTGTGTCTTCACACTCATCTTCGTCGCCACAACCTCTGCAGAGATCGTTGGTATTGAGCCCCATTTTCTTTTTATGGTAGCCAAGTAGGTTATGTCCCGTTATTAAGCTTATAAGGGATCTTAAGGAAGGTTTATTAAGAATTAAAATTCTATCGGACGTTTTCTTATCGTATCTGGGCCATAGTTTCCTGGTAGTAACACAGGTTTCTAGGAGGTTCCATCTTTCGTTGGATTTCTGAACAAATATGTTACTGACGTTTTGCTTCAGTTCACATAGTGGGATTCCTATATTGTGATCTATGAGAGAAGGTTCAAGTGTTGAGCCTTCCCTTGCCAGTTCATCTGCTTTTTCGTTTGAGTGCTTGCTTAAAAACATCGTAAAGAACCAACAAGAGCAACTATTAGCGTGTGAAGGCTTTCTAGGACAGGTTACGGAGTGTTCTTCGGAACTGAAATAGAAACCGATACCGTAACCAACACCACGCCACGGATAAGTAATAATGCGTTAACGACTTTTAGCTTGGTTTCTTGAATATAAGGACACTTTTCGATGGCGAAAGTGTTGGCCCTCAAAATTCTAGATTGCTCCAGCTAGAGGAAAAATTCATGTGGTATAAGATCTTGAGGGTTACTGATGTTAGGTGATTTGGCTAGTAAAACTGTACTACTCCATTGTGCAAAAGTTTTGGATTGCTACTATACTCCCGAAAACAATAGATTATTTAAGGCAGACGGCAAATAGCCATGCTTTATTATTGTAAATTATGTACATACTTATGTTATATTATAATGTAAAGAAATAAAATCTAAATCTAAATCTAATCTAGATTATTTCTCGATCATTCTGGGACTCAGAAGGAGTCTTCAGGACGTCAATAACAGAAAACGTACAGACATAGGAATAGCCTGGGTAGACCATTTGCTGATTGCTAATGCAAAATAGCAAAATACCAGATCTCGGGCATAATAGTTCCACCCACTTTTTCCACAATTCCACTCAATGCTGGCCTTAACACTTAGTACCTGGTCTGGTTTAGCTTTGGTTCACGATTAACATTGACCAATAAATGGGGATTAGATGTGCGCTGGTTCAAGCATCTGGTCTTATCACACTTTTAAACCAGAGCTAAACCACAACTTACCTGCTGAATTTGGAAGATAAAATGTAGTTAACCACGGTTTAAATATTTGTGTATATATCATCGGTTTGTCCACAGTGGGTTAGGATTCTCATGCAACTTGCAGAGGATCTGGTTGAAAGGAGCTAGCCAATCAAAATTGGATGTAAGCTAAATTTATAGTTAACAACTTAAACTATGGTTGGTTTGAAAAATTTTTCACTTTCCGATTTAAGCTCGATGATCATCATTTATTCTTAATTATGGATTAACCCTGGACGAAGTATTTAACCAACACAATTTAATTTAACAGAGTGTCGTTAATTTTTGAAATATCATTTTTAAGTGAGTGCCGTTGGCAACAGTTCAAAATGTCTCTGTTCCCATGGGGGTGTGTGTAATTAAATTTTAGTATGTTGTATGTGCCCTGAATGTGTGCTTTTTGCAAAATTCTGGGCATGGGAGCAGACCCGACAGTCGACTCTTTCCCTTTTTCCAGCCCTTTAGAATATGCAAGTGAAAGAGTGAACAAGCGGCTTTTGAAAGAACCACGTTATCGCCTCCGACAAATTAAATTATCGTCATTTCGCGCCAGCAGTCGATTCGATATTGAGTTTTCTACCGCAGATGTTTGTGCTACTCCTTTCCATGCTATATAGCTATGTTCGTTACGTATGATGTACAAAATTACGAGTTGCGATAGACACAAATTAAGGAAGGTCCAGGAAAATATTAAGCTATATGTTGCAACAACTACAACAACCAACTACCACTATAAATCGCCTTTGACTATTCCTGTCCGTTTGGTGAGGATATTGGCATTAAGGTCGGTCGACTTCTTTGTTGTTATTTTTAGTGAAATAGTTTTGAATTTTCAGCTAGCTACCTTACTCCCATTTGTAGTCCCTACATATTCTATGAAATAGTTAAATACTCTTATATGGAAATGTTATAAGTTTATTTATATTACATAGATACGACCGACGAAAGAGGATATTATTTAAATAATTATACACATAATTCCAGTAAGGCACCACCCAAGTTTAATTCGTTTCAATGATGTTAATGTGCTCCAATAAAGCATTATCATTGCTATATAGCTACTACATGTGATTATCATTATATTGTGTCGAGGAAGTTAATGTGCACTTTTGGTATTAAGTGGATTCATGTATATTTATGCAGATCAACCAAATGGCCCATTAAGGATCATCATTGAAATTAAATCAAATTCAATAGTTCGAGAGTTAGTGCTACCATATTTTTATATAATATTGAGTTACAGATTTTCAGGATTATAATTGAGTTGAGTTTCAAACAAAATTATAATTAGTGGAGATGGTGAAAATGCACCATCTTGGTAGTCTAGTTTCCATGTTTTTAATCTAATGGGAAATATTAGTTTATTCTTCTTTATATTCAAAAAAATCTATGATTATAAAATAGAGAAGTAAATAATGGTTTTATTTTGTTATAAATACATAATTCGTTTCATGTTTCATATGTTTTTTTTTCTTAATTTAAAAAATTTTTTTAATTGAATTAATTTATTCAATTTCAATTTATTTTAAATTCACTTTAATTTAACCCATTAATTTAATTTTAATTATTTTTGTAGTTTTTTTATTTTATTTTGTTTTATTTTATTTTATTTTATTTTATTTTATTTTATTTTATTTTATTTTATTTTATTTTATTTTATTTTATTTTATTTTATTTTATTTTATTTTATTTTATTTTATTTTATTTTATTTTATTTTATTTTATTTTATTTTATTTTATTTTATTTTATTTTATTTTATTTTATTTTATTTTATTTTATTTCACTAGATGACTATCTCTGCGGCTTGCACAAATGTCCACTTGGTGGTTCTTCGACAAAAATTTTTCGATAGTTTTTTTTAAATGTCTTTTGATTAATGTGTTAATTTTTTATTTTTTGAAAATTCCTTGGAAGCCACAAAATACAAAATCAGAAACCCTGTAGTGAACAGAACCTAGACTCAAAACCATGAAATATATTTTTAACAGGTAAACTGATGTTGTGAGAATCTTCAAAAAAAGGATCAGAATTTTTGGAGAACAGATTTAAAAAAAACACAGAATTTTGCCAAAGGTTCCCATTGTTTTGTTTTTCCATACACTGGGGCGTATACGTACTTTTTTCCAAGTGTAGTTAGTTATACAGGTCAATGGTTCCTTTCTAAAAGTTATAATCTTGTTCTTGTCTACTAAATGAATTCAATGACCTAAACATTATTGAGGGATAGAATTAATAAAACTAGGATCGGTCCATGGCTGGAATTCAACCATTTTCAAAACAATTCTAAGCCATAAGACTGAAGTCAGTTAATTCAAAGAAGAAAAAAACTTCTATGATTGCAACACTACCCTCCCGACTATAATATTAAGGTTCGCAAATGGACTTTGGTGCCAATATAAATCTGTATGTAAGACATTCATTTGCAGTATTATGCTCAATTTAACTAAAAGATAATGTATAATCGACCTGGAATACGACCATAAAGATAGCTTCGGATAATTGTTTTGTTTGAATAAAAATATTTTGCATAAAACAAAGTTTAAGCAATTAAAAGATTTTAAAGTCATTTTGTTATTCGAAATCAAAACTATGCTTAGTTATACCATAGTGAGACATACATAAGTTTAATTCCATTAGCTATTAGCACCAATGAAAGTCATCTCAACACCACAATCTTGGATTTTAGTTTTGATTAAATATTTCGTTTCTTGTAACAACACAAAATAAATTATGTAATACAAAATGTAGAAAATTGAATATTATATGTCTTACGTAATATTTTGTCCACATTAAGGAAGTTAGAATCCAACAAATTTGAAGAAAAATTAATTTTTCAAGTTTTTTTCAAATTTTTTGCATGGATAATTTTTTTGAAAAGTGTTGAAGACAAGTTTGTTTGGCTGCAAATTATTTTCTACAGTCCTGTCATAAAAGTTTTTTCAAATGGTGAAAAAATGCAGAAAATCAGATTTATGCTTACCGATCCATACTTCTTCTAAAAAAGAGAAGTAATGTTTTTTCGATAAAAATTTTCCAAACATTTGTTCGAAAAAGAAATTTGGTCAAACAAAATTCTCAATAAACTGCCAAAAACATCGACTTGGCTGATTTATTTCAGCAGTAAAGAGTTTTATTTGGTAAAAAAAAAATAATTTTGAAAAAAGTGTTCGTCCTTTAAACAAAAATTCTTGAAAAAAAATTGTCAGAGAAGAAACAAGGGCAATACTCTTTCAACCTTCTACAGATTAAATCATCTCATCAGTGAAATTAGAATTTCAAATTAGATCTCATTTTAATAATATCTCAAATCAAATAAAAAAAAAACTTATTTTTGTGGCAATCTAAATTTTTTTATATATAAAATTTTATTTTGAAAAAAAAAAGCCTCTAACGATTTTTAAATTTTATTTTTATGATTCATAATGTGGCATCTTTAGTTTTCGCTCAAACTTCTAATTTGGCTTTATTAAGAAATTTAAATTAAATTTCAATATATGTAAGTAGATATAATTTAGCCCTTGCCTTGCTAATGAAAAAAAAACCTGCAAAATCAACTAAAATTATTCAATCCCCTTGCGAGAATTCAAAAATTTGAATAAAAGATAATTGTTAATATTTTTTCGGTTTTATAAAGATCAAATTCTCAATTTTTTATTGTGACCATATATGTAGTAACCAAATATACAAGAAAAGTAGGTGTATCAGTGGGTGGAATTTGATACTATACCATTTTCTTTTTTATTGATAATAAAAATAAATCCTCAAAATTTCATTCAAATCGCATAGACTAACAACCGAGATTTAACAAAATTGGCAGTTGGCGTAGTCGTGGGCCCGGAAGTTAAGGGATCTTATATCTAATGGTGTGAAAGTGGATGGACTTAAAACTATTTTTGTACGCTTTTTCTTGCTTGAGAAAACAAATCCTGAACATTTCCTAAAAATTATTAAGGTTGTTTTCGAGAAAAATACAAAAAAAAGTTCTCCAAGGGTTAACAGGTTGACTGATATTTAAACTCTTTCTACTACAACTCAAATAAGAAACATCAACGATATTTATTTTACCAACGCATGCAAGAGATATTTCGGAAATAGTAATTTCCTCAAACAAAAATAAGCATAAATGTCTCATAATATCCAATTTTACCAAAACTGAGCACTCTTTATGAAGTCTCTATACAAAAAATAAAAAGCAAACTTCCTACATGAAGAATCTTCTTTTTTAAACTATTAACTTTTTTTGGTATGAAATTTCAACATGCAACCATTTATCTTCGTTAAGTTTTCAAATCACTTCCACTTGAACTGCAAAAATTATGTTTACTTGTGACTTTTAACTCAAAAACTTTTCTTACACCTTCAATCGCACTAAACTTCTTCTGCATGGATCTACGTGTATACGCATCACTTTTCTGGTGCACTTATAAATCTTTTCATTTACACCAGAACCGGAAGTTGCTAGCACAAAATCTCATCAGTTTAAATCTATGCAGTGCATGGAGCATGGTCCCTTTGGTATTTGACTCATTATGCCCCAGACAGGAGCCACAGAAGAGAACGCATATAGAGATTCAAATAGATAGACAGTGCTCGTCATTTTGTCGTGTTTTGATCAAAACTTCCTCATCATCAAACACCGCAAATGGTGTAAACGCCCCCAAGAGATGCCACAAAATCACTTTAGCCGTAACCGCCTTCTGCTTTCATTCAAACAGTAGTCAAGTCGAAGCAGGCTTGTGTGTCCCCAGGGAAAACACAAAAAGCAGCACACTCAAAGGAAATCTACGCTATCCGCCAGCAGAGAGACCCGAGTGCTGGAGCAATACCCAAAATTAAGCAGAGACTCAGACTATACAGATTCTGTTGGAATGAATTTAAGATTTCCCTCTATGCCATCCCTTCGTCATCATCGTAGGGGATTAATATATGTTAACGACGACAGTGGCAACACCTTGAGATGTCCTGGAATGAGTCGTGTGTGTTATAGGACTGGTGGATGTATACCTAAAGTTATAGGTGGGAACCGCCTGCGTTTGGATCGACACGGGAAATGAAAACGAAAATGTGTTTGAATTTTTTTTTCTACGGCTGCTGCTTTAGCCTAAGTCATCCTCTTGTCCGTCCTTAACATCCGGGAATTCAACATCAACGAAAGAGAGAGAGAGAGAGAAATCTAGAGGAAGAGACTGATTGACTGTCAACATTCGACATCCTTGTCGTGATGGCTGTCGATGGAATGGAAATTGATTTATGCACACGTATTGGCTTGGCAAAGGATGCTACCTAGACACACGGTACGAGACAAAAAAAAAAAAACAAGATGGAGCTGAATTCTGTTTACATATTTTTTTGGGGAAACTTGTATTTTTTTCTTTTTTTCACATGGCACCCGGTTGGGGATCAAAAAGTTTGGTTCATATTTAATATTTTCTAGTTCGTATTTCTGAACTATAATTATGTACTTGGATGGGGAAGATGGAAATTTAGGAAAATGCGTTGATTTGGATTTAGAAAGTTCCATGAGTTGATTAAAATGAAGATTGAATTAAATGTCTAAATAACGATGATGATGAACAAAATAACTCACGGTTGCTACAAAAGTAGGAACGTATAGGCAAACTATAGGATTTGACATCGCAAAAACATAGAATTCTAATTGGCACCTTAGACAATTAAGATGAAGCTGAAGATCGCTGCATCCGAAGTTGTTTTTTCATTTAGAGTTGCAGCTCTCGAAAAGTATCAATGATATTGGAAAATTTTAAACACCAAAATGTTGGGCACAAAATTTCCCAGGGACGATGTCCGCTACATAGTATATGCATAGTGCATATACTAAAGGGTGAGCCTTGAATTTATATGACAACAATATTGGTCTTGTTTTTTTTTCTTTTTATTATAATTTGTTGTTATGCAAATTAATGGCTTTAGAACATGAATTTAAAAAAAAATAAAAAACATCGCCTCTACCGTTAGGTGATCCGAAGTTATAACGGTATAAAGTTTTGTGAGTTTTGTTTTTATGTTTCATGGTTAAAAACGCTTAGTAAAAAAAAAAATAAAAAAAGTAAGGAACATCGCCTCTAGAGTAAAAGACGCTTTTCACGATACAATTTTTGTTTTTTTATTTTTACCGTTAGTTTCGTCTATCTGCACGTCTAAACAAAAAAATAATCTGAAAAGTTTAAAAACCCATTAAAAACAAATATAACGGGATAAAATTTTTAAAAAGTAGCGGACATCGCTCCTGGGAAATTTTGTGCCCAACATTTTGGTGTTTAAAATTTTCCAATATCATTGATACTTTTCGAGAGCTGCAACTCTAAAAGAAAAAAAAGAAAAAAAATGCAGCGATCTTCAGCTTCATCAATTAAGAGCATTAATATTAATATAAATTAAAATTCGATTTTTGAAAAAAAAAATTTTTTTTGAATTTTTGGACATGCAACTTTAATTGAACTTTTAAAATATTTTGTATAAAAAAAAAAACAACATTAAAATTGCTTCAACCGAAAATGAGAAAATAAATTGCACTACAAAGAGGTGCTGCCAAGAATGTTTTAATTGAAAGTTGTTTAAAGTTAACTGATACATCGCATCGTTTTAATGCTCATGGATACAAAATTTTTAATCAAAATTTCTTGAAGGCGATTTCAAGAAATTTAAGATTTGTTTTAATGGGCTCACAACTTTTACATGGCAGGTACCGGTATTTCTTACTGTAATATTTATTTTTGTGATAAAAAAGATTTATGGAAGGACTGCAAACTATCAAAAATCTGCTAAGCGGTTTTCGAAATATTAAGTTTTCAAAATTCCAAGAAATTTTTCTTCAAAATGTTGCTATTCATAAAGAATTTGGCAGCTCTGTTTAGTAAAAAACGGAATTCTACTACAATTTTAGTACTATTGCCTGTCAATCCATTGAAATCCATTTTTTGACAGATAGAAAAAAACCAACATAGACAAAGAGTCAGCCGTTTTTAAAGTTTGAGTTCCAGATTATCTTTTGGACCCTGGTCTAAATTGTCTATGAATAACATAAGCTCCAGGTTAGCTTAGAAGAGACAAAGAAACAACTTGTCAGACGATTATGAATATGTCCCAATATTTTCCAAAAGACCCAAAAAATGTGTGGTGCAGGAAAATGAAAAAAAATAACGTAGGTGAAATCCAATCACCAGGGTAGGCTGTAAAAACTTAGACAGCAACTCAGTCGGTCTAAGTTTTTACAGTGGCGGAAAAACAGATGTCAAAATTTAATATCAAGTTTAAATTTGTTTACAAATGCAAGACTTGCCCTCACCTATTATAGCGATTAGAATGTTCAAAATGTTGAAGAGAGAGATTCTGACATATGTATAGTTCAAAAATCATTAAAAAAAAACTGTTTTTGTCGCCCTCTATATCTCTGTGCAACACAATATACATATTTAATAATACACCATTAAGAATAAAATTTCAGAAAAAATGCGTTACGTTAGCATTTACTACCTTAACAATCTTGCTTCCATAGTTTGTTTTGCAAATATGAAAAAATGCTATGAAAATTTTTTTTTTAATATTTTTGGTTTTAAAATCTCAAATATATCCAATCAAGGAACACCATCACCCATTCCGAGAAGGTGCAGGAAAGTACATCAGAGTTTAAAGTTCAACTAATGCAAAAAAACAGGAAAAGAAAAAACTCTCACTTTAAAAATTCCTCTCTCAATATACCTATACGTTTGTTCAATGGACATATTTTGAATTTTCTAACAAACTACCTACAATATGAGCATTTTTTGATCGTAAATTAAAAGTCGACTATAGTAGAATCCGTTAATCGTTTAATATTTCTATCGACCATAAAATTTTTAAATAACACCGAATCCTTTCAGGAAACAAAAACCATCTCGTACTCGTACAATCTCCGGGATGGAACAATTTCCCAAACAACACACAACTCTCCATATATAAAACGAGGAGCGAGAAAAAGATAAAATTTTCAAATTTCGTGTCTGTCCATAAATTAACTCGGCAAAAATTGCCCAGCATATAATACGAGAGACATTGCCAGAGTTATGTGGGGCTATGCGGAGCTACTTGGATGCGTTGTCATAAATTTCCATTTACACACACAAACTATATATATACCTTACGCCCAGTACCCAGTGTTATGTAGATAAAGAGGGCGAAAATCCTTTCCAAAAATGGCCGAATACTTATGGCCCCGGTCATACGCTTGGATTGAAATGAAGTGTTAGATGAAATTTTGAACTAAAATCTCCGGAAAATTGTTCTCACATAACCAAAGAAGGGTGTCGGAGTAGTTCTAAAATCCTATATCCTATAGTACTCCTATAGCTATATGGATAAATGTTGAAGGTATGTAAATATGTAACGTGGGTGGCAGCAATTTGTGCATCATCATCTGTCCCATATTTTCCCTATGGACTGCTCTTGTCTCTGGTTCTCGTCGTCATGGTGGCGGTCTTTTAGGAAAGACAGATTTTTAATGAGCTCATCTAGCGGTTTATTTTAATGACACACCGGGTATAGCGGGTGATAAGGAACGGTCGTCAGGCAAAAGGGAATATACCTACTCCAGACAAGAGGAAAGACTTAATCCCATCATAAACGACCTGATGGTCCATTCAAAAGGTATAGGTATAGGTAGGAATAAAACAGAAACTTGGATTCACATAGTTTGACATTTGGAATTGTTGGTTTATGACGTTTTATTTAGTTTTTCAAAAACTCTATTAGAATTCCAACAATATTTCATCATGACTTTTAGAAGGGATAGAAGGGAAATGTGTGTTTTGTTTTTCTACATACATAAATTCTTGTCTTTAGATTACAGTAACATATGTTTGGATTGTTTTTGATTAGTTGTCGCGGCAAAATCAAAACAACTGTCAAAAAGGAACTGTCAATAAATGGGTTGTCAAATGATCATCATGGTGATGATGATTTAATGGTGTTAGAAGGAAGGGGAAGTATTGAAGTCACAGGAGTTTTAAATGCGACACAGAAAATTAAAGACTAAAAATATGTACACAAAAAAATAGAAAAAATGTTGAAATATTGCTGTAGCTGTGGATTGGAGAAAGTACTTATGTCTAGACAGGATGTATTTTTTTTTTTAAATTGAGCGTAAGCAATTTTAAAAACTCATGAATGATATAATTCTGTCTTTATTTTGTTGGATGCTTTCACTAAACTTGATGGCTGTGTTCATAGAGTAGGGTCATCATTTGAAAGGATATGACGTCATTGTAATCTTAAACTTATAGAACTCTAATATATTAATAAACTTTAAGCCATTACCTAATTAATTATTAGAAGAAATTATGACAGTTAAAAGCTTGACAGATGATGAAAAACTATTTATTTTGAATGTTGAGCTCCAAATGTCATCGATAAACCTATTATTGCCCTTTTGCAGAATACAAAATAATTTGAAAAATTTGGAGTTTTGATATGATTTTCGCAGTTAAACAACAAACAAATTTTTTTTTTGAAGTTTGGAGGAATTGACCAATTTGAGTTTAGTCTACGAACGCACCCTTTCACTTCTGTTTTTTTATTTTTTATGGCCGACATTCAATTTTCTTAATTTAAATGTATGAAATGAAATGTCCCTGGGTATGAACTGAGTTGGTATGGTCTGTACTTGTATGCACTATGCCTGTATGAACTGTGTTGGTATGGTGTGCGATGATACGCAAAAATAGACAAACCTCCTGATTCCATTCGATCATCTTTTCCTTCAAACTACGTCCATCATCCTTCACTTCAAAATCTCTGTGTCAATTTTTGAACGACGTATTTTATTTTACAACAGGTTCAAAAGTAATAGGTATCTATTGTTATAATCTAATAAAACCGCTCCTCTTTTCAACAAACACTATTCCTTGACTCTCTGTTTATCCGGGTAACCCACATCGGCAGACATCCTAGAACTAAGAATTCCCAACAGAAGTAGACCTTATGTTGCTTCCATTATACATATAAATATGTAGGTCCTAGCTGTCTGGATAGCTGATATACTCTAATCCAGGAATTCCCTTTTCAAGTGGAAAAACAAATAGGTATAATACCCCATAGAAAAGGAAAAAACACAAGAACGAACCAACAATGTGTTCATGTGATGGGTCGGAGGTGTAACACATGCTGCACCATAACTAATTAATTAAACAAAATTTGTACACCAAGTCCTTATCAAAATGCTTAGATCACGGTGCAGTTTTTATAAATAACCAACGACCAGAATATTATGATATAGCCTGAGGGAATGTGAACTGGACTGGACTGGGCTGGGCATTTTGCTGGAAACTTCTCGGCAGGGTTTGTATAGTCAGTATTCTTGAATTCTTAATTATATTTCTCACTATCGTTATTTTTGTTGCTTTCGTCCTTGTTTTATCAAAGATATGTATGTATATATAAAGAAAGAGAGACACGTGTGCATTTAAAATATATATGCAGGTAGTTTTATGTTAAATATATACAGGTGCAGCGTGCAGTGCATCATGCTGTTACAAATAGATAAAACCAATGTCACAACAACTGTTTTCGGAATCGGTATGTGGTGTGGTTTAAGATATCTTCTTATCCAAGGATATATACGAGTACAATATTCATCCTGGACTTGAACGTTATAATGACAAAGATTTACGACACAACTGCAGCCACTAAATCTGTCCATGAGTTTGTAAATTGCTTTTGCAGTGAATTTTCTAAGCTTTGAGACATACATAGCTAGATATAAATGACTGTTAAGTTATACTTGATGTAATGGTCCGTTTTAAGTATAATATCCTGCAATTGGGAAGGAAATTGCAAATCATTCTTTATCGTTTTTAGCGATATGCTATATAGTGTTTGCTGCAGATAGATCTATGTCTGCATATAGATATCTAATCTATTTGTGATAAATGTTTATGTAGATATTCCAACTCTGCCTCTCTATGGGGATTCTATACTGCTTCCAGTAAATTACTGTAAATGGTGACAAATGTCGATTTGGGGTTTTGTAGTTTTATATATAGGTAGGGCGGGGGCTTACGGCTTAGTTGTCGTCGCATTTTCATTCAAGGATAATGAATTGTTGGCACATTTTGTTACATTGCAAAGTGTTTGTGTTTATTTTAATTATTTGCATATAAAATAGATATACAATAACAATATATTAGTTAGAGATTCTGGTATACTATATAGAATATACGACAATAACTATTTGGAAGAGTAATTGTTGAGACACAAACATGCATGCATTATCTCCTCAAATAATCCGGTTAAGAGAAATTGGTGTGTATTTACATGCATAATATTGAATATTTCTTGTCTACAAATTATTTTAATTAGAAAATGCATGCCTTGAATTGATGGCACAACAACCATTAAATAAATTTTGTTTTATTTTTAACAAAATGCAATTACCTTTGTGGTTACTTTTCTTAAAAGTGTTGTGACTTATTTAAAAATTTAAAAAAGCTGAACATTTACTTTGTGGGTTTTATACGTTGCCATTGAAGAAATTCGTTCAAGGGATCTTGTTACTGAAAGTGTTTATGTAAGGATGAGAGAAAGGTCACTCGAGTAACTTTTAAATTTTTTTGGTATAACTTGAAAACTAAGCCAAATTTGAGAGAAAGGTCACTCTGGTTACTTTTTAAAATTTTTGAGGACATAACTTGCACATTTGAATATTTTACTGAAGAGAATTTTTGTAGAGGAATTTAAAGAAAATGTTCAATTAAGAAATATTAACTAAAACCAACATCATAAATTTTAAAAATTATTAAAAAATAATTAATTAAAAAATTGTAAAACTTATTATTTAAAAAAAAATTCAATATTAAAATAAACATTTGTATAAAGGGTGTCGTTAATAATGCCTTAATTTCAATTTTTATTTATTTTTATAATAGGCCATGCTAATACTCATAGGTAAAACAAACTTATCAAAATTGTTGATGCAATTTTTGTAAAAATTTGAAATTTTTGAAAACGCTTTTTTCACATTTTTATGGCAAGTACCGTTAGTTTTCAAACTAAAATTAATTTTTGTTCAAGTTATTTAACGTAGTAATAAAAAATAAGTTTTGTAAACATTTAACTCTTTTTTTCAAAATTCAAAAAACTTTTTTTTGAAAATTTAAGTATTCAATACATAATCTTACATGATTTTGAATTAAAATTTTGATTACAATCAAATTAACCGTTTTTGAGATATTCAAAAAAATTCATGGAAGATGACGATATCTTCCACCTTTTTTTTAATTAAAGTGAGCCAACATCTAATGAAATTTATAGAAACTTATTTTTAAATCTTCGTAGCCGTTTTCGAGAAAAATAAAAGAATGTTTGCCGTTAGTTTAGGTCTTAAAAGAAAATAAAAACAATGTGCGAAGACACACTACACATAAAGTTTTCAAATTTTAAAAATCATCAAAACCATGAGGTCTTTTCACAAATCTTCAGAGAGATGGTGCTCAGTGCATGCTGCAGCAGAGGAAGAAAAAACACGATGCACGACTGATGCTAATACAACAATTGTTCCAGATACTGAAAGATTTTTTGCAAGCAATAACATCTTTGAGTTTCTCGCTTTATACTCACACTTTTTGTTATCGAAACAAGCAGTTTTATCTTGTTCTGATAGACTGAACTACATACCTAAAAAGTTATAAAAGAACGGGCGCAACACACAACAACAAAAAAACTCACAATTAACCAGAATTAATGAATTAATTATCCACAAAACAGAGGCCCCTGAGGCAAGGACAATGTGTCCACCTTTTCGCGTTTTTTTATCCACTAATTAGCTTCCTTACCTGAAAAGAAAAATAATATAAAGAAAGATAAAATTAAATACCATGAGAATTGAGAATATGAAGGAATGCACATAAATACTTTTTTTTTAAGAAAATTAATTCCCTTGAAAAGTTTTATTTTTTAAATATAATAACTTGAAAGTGCAGAAAATTTGATTAGATCAGATGGAAAAGACCAAGATTGACGAGAAAAGTGCATAGGTACTCCTTGGATAAACTAAGCTATAAAAGCGATAATCCTCGAATATAAATACTTACCTGCTCATCCACCTAAGAACCATGAGTTTCTATGTGATCTTAATTTCTTAAGAGGGAGGTTATAATTTGCGCTGTAAAATCGAGATGTAAATCTTACCTTTCATTACAAAAATGGTCTTTAACCACTGAGCAATGTTAAGTAAGTTATTATAAAGGAAGTTAAGATGGAAGGAAGGAGAATAAATAAGAGTAAATTTGCATAGCATGTACTAAGTAAATTATACAGGGTACCATAACTTTATTTACCGTAATTGAAGTAAACACCGATTAAATACAATTTCCAGGCATTGCAGTAAACTTTGAAAGGATCAGTCCTCATAATTCTTTATTGGATTAACTGTTAATATAACGCATTTCTCAGATAATTCTTTGATAAGCTCCGATAAAAAAATCGTTATTGGAGTAAACGATGGTATAATCATTCCTATAAAATCCTTATTGGAGTAAGGGCTAATACAACCCATTTCTCAGATAATTCTTTGAAAACTATTTGCTCCAATATTAAGGAAGTGCGCAAATTTAGCTCCAGTAAAAAATCGTTATTGGAGTAAACGATGGTATAATCATTCCTATAAAATCCTTATTGGAGTAAGGGCTAATATAACCTATTTCTCATATAATACTTTGACAAATATTTGCTCCAATATTAAGGAACTGGACAGATTTTGCGCAATTCACTGAAAAATCTTTGTTAATTATTTGATTTAATACAAAGGAAGAAGGAGAATATTTGCACCATTAAGACAGTCTCTATTGGAGTAAACACTAATGTAGTCATTCATCAGATATTGTTATTGGAGTAAACGCTGATAAAACGATTCTTCTCACTTACTTTTCACGACTGACTTGCTACACACAGGTTTTTATCTATGAGAGAGCTTGTCTCTAGTTTTGACATTAAGGTTTTTGGTCTGATCATTTAATCTTCGCCAAAAATCGCTAACACCCTGTTCATGAAATTCCCTGTGAGATACCTATAGCTACTTCATTATTAATTAAAAACCAAAAGACAAAGAACCATCAGCGAGAGTAAGCTGATGGTTGCTCAGTTGATGGCTAATTAAACGACCACCATTTTTCATCCGACACCGGAATAAAATAAGAAAATTTGCCAACAAAAAAAAATTGAAAAAAAAAGAAATTGTAAAAGCGATGAGTATAAAATAATTGAATATAGCTCAGGATAATGGACAGACGAGACAGGAAAAATGCTGCCGAGAAAGCAAATTTGCATTTCGGTAGCACCTCTTATAGAATGAGAAAACTCATACCAATCACAATAATATTTTTTTTTTTGACAAAGATTTTTCTGCGATATTAAGAAGAAAAAATCCATTTGCATCAAAGTGTATAGATAGAAATGGCAGCAAGGATTTGTGTGGGAAATAAATTGAGCTTTCTATTGACAGGTTTAAATCCATTTTTATACAAACTTGAATATTATTCAGGAATTTAGTGATATTGATTTTAAAATCTTAATCATTAATTTATTGCCTATTTATTCCCCTGGATGAATGAAGAATCTCATGGCGACAATTATATGAAATTGACCAATTTGTCATTCCTTAAGCCACGGTTAAAGCCAGTGGCTAAAAATTTGTCACCACATAAAATTCAAAATGATTTGGAATACATTTTTATTGCTCTCAAATTAGTTCGAGTTTATTTTACCATTTCTTGATAGGTAGGTAGAGGAACTTTAAAATCCTTGTCCCATGCTGACATGCATAGTTGTCGCCGTGTTTCCTAATTTTCGTGTTCTTGTCCTCGTGGTGTGCTGATGGTTTGTTGCTCTGCGGCAGGCACCATGTCACTTTTGAATATTTTAAGATAAACATTCTCTTTTTGGTGGAATGGTAATGTGGCATGCACTGTAGACTTACGTATGTGCCACTGTTAACCACTAAAACACAGCAACAACAAAACCAAACTACACCGCACTCTATGCCACACATGTCATTTCATTGTCAATAATTAATGCGACAAGATCTGCAGGTTGTGATTAGTGTGAAATTATAATCAATTTTGGCCATAAGGCGGGTTCTTGCTTCAATGTTATGCGCCATGTCTCTGCTACATACAAATTGTCTGTTGTCCTATGAAAAACTGTTTATTTTTTTGTTTTTGGTTTCCTTTCCTATCGTGTCGTCGTCGTCGTCGTCGTTTTTATGTTTCGAGAAAAGAGGGTAGGTACCATAAATCTTTTGAGTTTGATAAGTATCTTTCCTCACATCACATTTCACCTGCTGAGGAGAGTCTACCCCGTAGGGGTGTTGTTCTTATTCAAGATGGACGAAAAAAAAATTTAACGAGAGTAAGAGTTTAACTTTATGACGGTAAAAATGATGGGACAAAATGAAAAGAATAACGCAATTCAAGGAGCAGAAACAACAACAAAAAAGGACCTCGAATAAAAGGATATGCACATTTCTGGAAGGATAGCTTCTGTTGAGTCGATTTTCTTAAGACATCTTTTACTTTTTTATGACTATAACAGAATAACTATAACCTTTGAGGCTTCTTTAGGTTTTTATTCTTTAATTTTAGGTCCCGATACATTAGGATCACGGATTGGTTTACTTATATCAATTTTTCATGAAAGAATAAGAAGAAAGAATTTTTCATGCTTAAGAACAAAGGTAAGGACCCAACTTACAGTTCTGCTTCCGATTTGCATATTAATGGTTTATATCTAGCTATAGGACTTCTTTGATGCTTCTGAATAGAAGTAACATCGTTGAACTAATCAAGTCCTTAGATATTGTCTGCAGAGAGTGGTGTATTATTTGTAGTTGGATAACCATTCCTCAGATATCTTAAACTTTATTACAACAAACGCTAATTTAACATATACTGGAGCATTTGTTTCAATATTACGAAGATACGTATATTTGCTCCAATAAGGCAATCGTTATTGGACTAAACACAGATATAACACATTTCTCCGACATCTCTATGGAAGTAAAAGCTGATATAAAATAATAACTCAGAAATCGTTATTACACAGATATTTTTATTAGAATCAAAGCTTATACAACGTTTTCCTCAGATATTAATGGAGCATTTGCTTCAATATTACAACAGCCGGGAGAGTTCTTAAAATAAGATAATTGGTATTGGAGTAGAATTTACTCCAGAATTTTATATAATATATAGATAGAGTCATTGAAATAAATGCAAATGTAATAATTCTTCGGACAATCTTATTGGTGTAAACGCTGATATAACATATAATTCCTCAAATATTTTTACTGATGTTAACACTTATATAATAACTCCCCAGATATAGTTATTGGAATAAATGCTAATATAACATATTCACATATGTGCAAGATGTGCAAATGCACAGGGCGTAGAGCTGCAGGGGCGCAAATTCACAAGAAAACCACATTCATATGTTTTCATTCTTTTTATATTAACCTGCTTTATTTATTTTTTTTTTTAATAAATTTTTTTTACTATGTCACAATCAAATAATTTCTAAACATGCGAATTAAACCATTTTATTATTTTCATATAAGTACCAAAATCAACGCCAAAAAAAAATTAATTTAAACAAAAAAGATTCGAACTTCTTCCATACGTGCAAGATTTTTATTTGCCCGTTTCACTCGAAAATC
Source organism: Syrphus vitripennis (assembly GCA_958431115.1). NCBI lineage: Eukaryota > Metazoa > Arthropoda > Insecta > Diptera > Syrphidae > Syrphus > Syrphus vitripennis. Next base: position 123,313,645 of record OY288108.1, read on the forward strand.
CCCATAAATATAGGTACTCATTTTTATTTCATATAATCGTTCTAGTAGAAATGTGCAAATTCCAGATTTGCACATATGGGAATTCACTCAACCAAAATTTTTGATAGAAAAATGAACTCAAACGTTGATTTTTGATTGAAATGTATCATACAATAAGCAGTGCAACCGACGTAGACTGTGCAGATTTAAATCCTGCACAAAAGCAAAATCTCTCAATCTTATGCGCTCATTTCTTTCAAACGAAATGAATGTGGGCGTTTTTTTTACTGTTAAATACGATTTTCTCTTTTTGTCTCTCTTGGTAGTTCGTTTACATTTCGAATGAGAAAATATCAACGCATTCAAAAGCCTACCTCATGGGTAATGTGGAAATGGCTTAAGAAGAAAATAAGGGGCGCAAAAGCTAAATTTTGCACAGGGCGCTCGTTTGGCTGTTCATTAGCCATCGTCACTGGAATTAAACCTTCTATGGCACATTCCTTAGACATTTTTTGGAGCATTTAATTTGATATTAAAAACGTTATTGAAGTAAACGCTGATATAATATATTCCTCAGATATAGCTATTGGAGTAAACGGAAATATAGCGTATTCCTAAGGTATTTATTAGTGTATTTGCACCAACATAAAATAATGTCAAACTCGCAATTGAACGGCCTTATTCGTAAGTCGTAATCCATATATATATGGTGATACCACTATAACGGTACTCAATATTGCCCGTCGATTCCAAAATTCCAAAATCACAAAATTGAAGTTTAAAGCGAGAGGTTTTTTTTTTTCAAATTTAGTATCATTCAATCTTTTAAAAGATCAAGTATGTAGGTACATGCGACATAGTTTCTGCCTTATTTTCAGTTCAAATTCTTTTAAATGTTTATAGTTCACTTTAAAAGTGCCATTTAAACGAAGGGAAAATCTGAATAGAGGTAAAACCTAAAAAGTATAAGCATCAGCAGCTTCATCAGCGAACGAAAGAGAAACGTATAAAATAAAGGACTTTTGCAACAATGAGTTCGTTTCGTTTCTTTTCTTTTTGTTTATGGCTTAAAATTGCAATTCTAAAATCGCTTTAAGTGTCCTTTGTTGTACAAGAACAAGATGAACGAACGGCGATGATTTATACTATTCTAAGATTCTAACGAATGAGTAATAAAATGTGAACAAGAAAATATTATTTATCTGTTAGAACGCAGCTGGATGGTATAAATATCTACTTGGTATAACTACCTCCCTATACTATATTCTTGCATTATTATGATGGGCTATAAACTCTGCGACCATCAAGGCTCTATAACAAATCATGAAAAGCATCAAAAGAGCTTAGAAGAAATAAAAAGAAAAAAAATATAATGATGAGAGGCGTAGATATCTCGTATAAAGAGCCTTTTGCTGGAAATATTATGATAGAAGTGAAAGAAAAGAATTTAGAAGAAAACGAAAGGATAAAATATAATATAATAATCCTGGAGGAATATTGCATATAAACAGGGACAGTTGATTGCCAAGAATTGCGGAAGTAATAAAAAATTATGAGCATTTAAAGTTGAAGTATGCATTTTTAAAGTACAAAATTATTTAATTAAGAATGCCCAGCATATTTTGAAAAGTGTTGAAATTTAACAAATGAAAACGGTTGGGCGAGTTTTCTTCAAGCTCAGTTGTAATCAGTTATTTTTCGGAAATGGCACCGCAGATTCTTTTTCAAAAAAATCAAAAAGTATTGTTGATTTTTTCAAAACGGTTTACCCGATTCATGTATATTTTTAAAACAGGGGTTGTAATGTTGTATGTGCCAAAATTCGGATTACAAAATTCTGTTTTCTGAAATTCTGTATCTCAAAATTCTGCATTCCAAAACTCTGTAAAAACAATTTTTGTTTTATCATTTAAAGAATTTTGAATACGAAATTAAAAGTACAACCTTAGAAAACATGAATTTTAGTCAATTTCAAAATATCAAGAAGGACTAGAAATCAAAATTCGAGAAATTCCTTTATCCAGAAATAGTGGAACAATAAATCAGGGATCACAATACGAAATATGATATGTTTTCATTTTTTCAAAATTTTTATCAACATTTTTAAATACCAATGTATGTAATTTGTTTTCATAGACAAGTAATTCTAAACAAAAAGTCTTTTAAGCAAAATTTTCAAATTCAGCCTAGTTTTTGAGTTATATTAATATTGTTAAAAATTAACCAGAGTGACCATTCTGTTAAAAAAAATCCTGTTGAATTGAGTACAATTTTTGGTTCTCTCCGTAGGTTTTAATTCCTACAATATAATAAGCATCATCCAAAGGTTTTATTTTTTTTTTTCACAGTGATAATAAGGCCCACCACAAAAAAAAGTGTTTTTTGGGAATTGAAACTTAGACCCGCGGATGTAAAAACCGTTTTGGAATTGGTGGCCACGATGTTGTTGAAGTAGTCTTGACTGCTAACTTGGATGTTTCGGTTCAATCCCCAATCTAGGCAGCATTCTTTTTTTATATTCCCACTCCTGTCTTACATAGTGGCAAGCAACAAAGAAAATTCACTCAAATTTGTAAAATTTCTCAAACTAAATCCTCCTTAAACAAAAGCATAAAAACAAAAATTAGAAGTGTTAAATTTGAAATATCTCTCGAATTTTCAAAATGTTCAGTGAGTCAGTGAAAATTGGACAGAGACATCTAATAATAAAAAATGATGCTGTATTAGTAGATAATCCTAACCAAAGTATATCTGAAGATAGATAGATATATATACTCTGATCCTAACACTGAACGATTCATTGGGAGTCTAAACCAATTAGGACGGAATAAAAGAATATGTAAAAGTGACCATATGACAAAGAAATTTTTCAACGAACCTCGAACTATGATCATAGTTTTTCTGCCACCGTATAGATCCAGAAGTAGTTTAAGTGTAGCTATATATTAAGTTCCCGAAATCTATTACCATCAGTTTAAAATAATTTTGTCCCCCAAACAATATTACTTTTGCTGTACCTACATACATAAAAATCACAATTTAGTACTTATGAAACATAATTATATAATAAATTTAATTTGAAACGTAAATATTAAACAAAGAAAGTAATTCAGTAAAACACAAAAAATATCATCCTTTTCTCCGAAATCTTTCGTCCCATTCGTCCTTGACAATCTACAAATCGTTTAATTAAACACATTAAATGACAAAAAAAAAAACAAACACATCATACCTAAATAAATTCCTCATTACACTCTTTACACACTCGTTTAATCAGTTTCGTATAATTTGCTCTGTGTCGTTGTCAAATTCTCTCTCCTTGCAAATAATTCAAATATAATCAAAAAACTACTCAAGCACACCTTTCATATACATACTTAATTCTTGAGAGAATCTAAATTGCATTCCACCTACTCGAACACGCATTCAGAATCCTCATTTACATGCCTTTTTCTATCTTCATATGGGTACCAATGCTGCTACTGGCTTCTTCACTATGGTACATCTTCTCTATATAATTTTAGATAGATGTATTTCAACTAACAGCATAACCCAAATCTCTGCTTCATGGATTCCTGAATTCAATTTCAAACACGTTGTTGAATTACTCGTACACTACACACTTCTTTTTATATCAAAGAGTCTCTGAATGAGGTTATAAGAGTTGTACACCTACCTACCACTACCACCTTCTATACATACCGAATTGCTCAAACCATCATCGGATCGCATCCTGATGTGTTTGATGCCCCCAAACAACACAATCCAATCAGATTTATCTTCACACCATAAAATGACAAAGAACAATATTGGTGATGCTGTTGGAAGAAGGTGTATAGAATAAAAATAGGATGTGAGGAAGAAGTGACATGGATCTCAAAGAAGAAAGAGATCTGGCAGAAAAAAATAAAAAAAAAAAACATGCAAACAGAATGCATTCAAACACAAGAACGAACAAAAAAAAATCGGGACGCAAACAAAAGAATTTTGCTTTGGTTAAACACACAGTAAATACACAGCACCTTGCCAGCGATCCAATCAAAGAAAATCCAAAAAGAAAAAAAACGAAATCTCCCCAAGAAAAAAAATAACAGCCTTCTTTTCTAGCCACATCGCCTTCACCCACCGAACTTGTGTGCTCAAACCCTCATATGGGAAGTTCATTTTATTTTTATAAACGAAAAATATTCAACATTCAACATCATGAGAGGCTCATTGCCATTTTCCAGAGCTACTACTTTAGGTGTTATGCTGGCAGACTTGGGGAACTGATGGGCTGGCGGGCTGGTTATCATGGAACCTTCTCTTCAGGCATGCATTCACTCCATTGTAATGTACGCAATTTGCATAATCCTCATACCTTCCTTGCTCCTCCTTCAACTTTTCCATCGTCACACAGTTCACAGAACCAGAAGTGGAACTCTACTCATCCTATCCAGCAGTTCCATATGTGTGAGGTGAACAATCTTTGGATTGTTCAAGAGGAAGGCATTCGTTTTTCTCTCTATGATTCTATAGAATACAAAAACTTACCCTATTCTTTGCCGAACAAATCATAATCGAACTCGAACAAGAACCTCTCGATATACCTAGGCACCCAACTTAGTGTTATGCTTCTTTATGTTCGCTAGCATCACAATGCAGATCCTCTAGATATATGGTTTAGACGATGCGATGCAGTAAGGTGTGATGGAGCAAATAATTCAAATATTATTGGAATCCACCACACCCAAAGCAGAAATTACTAACTAGGATCATATCCTGGGAGAATCTATTTTGGCATAGGTGCTCCTTACACCTTCTGCTGCTTTGCCCTATGAAGCTTTAAATGCATTTTGCAGCTTGTTATGTGTTTTGATTTGGAACCTCGTTTTGACACCATAATTCGATCCTTTATAATGACGTACTGGTAGAGGGTACCTATGCATAACTCTGTGTGTGGGCTTGAAAACACTACAAATTTGTTTTTAAAAAAATGGATAATGGAAACAAAAGGTTTTCGTTCGGTGTTAGAAATTATAAAGACGTACTTGTTGATCTTTTCAACGGAAAGGTGTGGTAATGCTGGTTCACCGCCTTCGTAAATGCTATGATTTGAAATATCTTTTGTTTAAAGTAAATGCCGCTTAAGCTATTGTGATGTAATTTTTGTGGGAAAAATGCTAATTAGCTGCAGTATAATGAATGGTGATTATAGATCAATTGTTTAAGTTAATTCACAATAATATTGTGACCCAAAAAAAAAAAAACTTTTTGAAGTCATTAACACCAAATTTCTTAAGATTCAAAAGATGTGCTTTCTCAGGTGCTGTCGATAACATCTCTCATGATGCTCTGATAAATAATTGCTTAAGTTCTTAGATAAAGGTGCTCTGGAAATATAAAGCTAGATAGAGCATTCCACTTTCTGGCACTTTGCGGCTAAAGACGTAAACTCAGAAGTTGGACTCGAGGGTAAACTGATGTTGCTGATATTACGGTTAAGTTGTTTAAGGAGAGAAATGCAACTTACTATTTCGTTTGAGTATTGTTACTGTTTATAAAAATAGCCATAAAACAGAGACACATGAAACACTAAATAGGGAAGTCAGGAACCTTGGGGCACACCATCATTTAGCCGCCCAAAGGATAATTTCTTATTCAACTAACAAGAGATTCATCGATAATAAACGCAAGCATTTTCGATAGAAGAGCACCAAACTCTAACTCCAAAGGCTCTAGAAATCTTACTTACTCCAAAACGATGAAAAGGTTTGTGTTACTGCTCGGTACGATATACCATCAGATCACCACTTACCTATTGCTACGAAAGTCGTACTACCGGTCTTTTGTTCGCCGAGATATTTCTTAAGCTGGCAAAATAGTGTCTCTTTGGAAAGAATGGAAGGGGAAAAGAAGATTCGCCTTTTTTTAGGGGCGGGCTGAAGCAAATGCTGTTTTCCATCCACTCCGAAAGAGACCAAATATCAGAGGGAAATGGTTCCGCAGGAGGCGTATGAGCTTTGCCTGCGTGGAAGAACACTTCTTTACAACGATAGATAAGATTTTACGCATTTGCGCAAATTTTGTCAAAATCCTCGGAACCATTTTCAAGAAATTTGAGAACGGGTTTTTCTCAACATTTGTATGGGAGTTACCGTTATTTTTGAAAATAAAATTTATATTTGCTCCAATTATTAAAAACCCTTTTAATTAAATATGTATTTAATTTCCAAAAATAATTTTATTTTTCAAAACTAAAAAAAAATTTTTTTTTAATGATAGACAGTTTCTTTTCTTAAATATTAGACAGTTTCTCATAAAAGTTTTCAGATGAACCGATTTTAAGAAAATTGAAGTCAGTCATTTTCGAGAATTATCAGATTTTTTAAACCCAAAAAAAAAAATTATGGCAACGTTATATTTGGTCTAAAAAATTAAATCAAAAAAAAGTGTGGAGAAACGGCCAAAAACTATCCCAATTATCAAGGAATTACAATCAACCGTTTAGGCTGTAACTCAGTGGACAGACGGCCAGACAGACCCATTGCGACTCATATTTTTCGACTTCCTTATCACAGAAATATGAATTGCGGCCAAAATCTCGAGTTCGAATTTTTCAAAACTATCCCAGTTTATAGTATGTATATTTTCAAAACTCAAATAGGTATATACAATTATTGGAAGTAATTTCTTTGTCGCCGTTATTTTATAATGAATTTTCATTCGAGTGAACCAAAACATTTATTTTTACACATTCCCCATTTCAATTGTAATAAATAGCCGTAGGAGGTCAATTTCCTGCACAAATAATAATAATCTGTCGAACAATTTATCTCAATTGGTCACAGCACAGCTAACCAACGACACGACGCGAACTGAGGCCGATGACGTTTACCGTCGCGCCGCGCCGCGCCGATGCGATGATATGTTATGGCGCCACCGTGCAACAAATCGAATACTAGCATATAAAGTTAAAAAGATACTCATCGTTCAAAAACCATAAATTCATAACAACATTTACTTCTCGCCAAGAATTTTCCAAACCTCTACAGAATACACCCTCCGCTCCGTCTGGTCTCGTGCATTTCGAAAGGATTTCGAGCGATTTATTTCATTTGATGATGAGGATGAGAATGACGATGATGGTAACAAATTTTCATATTCTCTCATAAACTTCGAAGCCATTGCTATTAAAAATGTTAGCAAATTTTATTTTTCGCTGTTTGAAATTTTTCGCCATAATCTTTCAATGTTGCAATATGAGATGCATTCGTGTGATGGCAGTGGAAGAGCATAAAAAGGGTGTTGACTGTTGAGGATGAATATCCACAAGTTGAACCCTGGTATCAGGAAGATGCACAAAAAAAAAACCTAACCGAGCAGCGTGTGTTTGTCCATGTGGAAATGGCCAAATGCAATATTTCAACAAGCGCCATGTCAAAGGTTATCGGCTTTAGTTAGTCACGTTAGAGAGGTTCATTCGTGACCATATAACAGAGAAATAGGTAGGTGATGTATTCATATGAATGAACATCTATTTCTATACAAACTGAGTTTTAAGCTGGGAAGAGAATTTATGGTGAACGTTTGGTGAATTCAACTGAAAAACATAACAAAAAAATTAAAAATTAAAACACAATAAACAAAAAATGCTAATTCTCGCTCTGTGTTGAAGGATCTTTTTTTTTTTTGTTGAAGTCTAACGTTTCAATTCGCTCAAAAGGATGAAACATTTTAGATTTCAAATTTTTTTGTTGTTTAATTTGAGTTTCAGCCCAAACGCATGCATCAAATAAATTCAAATGAATCAAGTTTTTTTTTTTTTTTTGTGGTCCTCAACTCAAAATTTTATAAAAGCCATCCAGTCTTCAGCCGGATGTGGCCGATATTGTGGTGGTGATGGCGGGGCTTTGGCTACCTATAGTTGATTTTTCAATTCGTTGATTAAACGCTTACGCCACGTTATATGTATGTGTGCATTGGATGATGGACTGAAGCTAAAACCCAACAACTATCAAAGTATAAAAAATATTCAAAAGAATATATTGAAACAACAATTGAAAAAAAGCAGCACTTTTTGACTGTGGTGTTATGATGGTTTTGAAATTATTAATTTTTTCCACTCGCATAAAAAAATAAAAATATTCTAAAGTCTAATGATGAGGGATTTTCATTTTGCGGGAAAAATCAAGTGCTTTTTCAGAATATATATCTATAGGTAGATGGTATACCTGCATATAGGCGAACTTCAAAAGGATATGTAGGTACAAATTGATTGCTTTTGACTTTGCACTTTAAAAAAAATGTATAGTTTTTGAAATGATTTTACTTGAACAGTTATTAAAAAAAAACAACAAAGAGAGAATATTTTTTGACAATAGTTCAGTAGTCTTGAAAATAAAAACAAAATTTTAAAATGAATCAATAAGTTGAACTACATAAATATAGTTTTATTTATATCTTGTATAAGTTACTATATATCGTATATTTAGATCAAGAGGTTTTACAATTTATCGGCTAACGAAGCTTTTATGGGATTTAAAGTATTTTCAGAAAGGCACCTTATTTACAAGCCGTTTAAAGTTTAAGCAAACCAAGATCGTGTTGTTTAAAAGGTATTGAAATTTATCGGCCAAAAAGTTATTTTTTTTTGTATCCTCAGGTTTGAGTTGCGAGATATTTGTTATAAAATATATCATCTAGCTTACGACGACGTTGCACAATTAATCGGCTAAAGATTTCTTTCTAGTTTTAAGGACTTTTTTTGAAAAGAAGGATATCTTGTTTTAAAGATTTTTTTAGGTTACGTGACATCACAGCAAAACAAGTTTCGATTTTTTTTCTTGTAATGGAATGAAGAAATGATACCTCTGCTGCAAATTGATTATTGATAGACTAACAAAGAAGCTTGTGTTTTCTTAAAATGGTTATAAGCTTCTTTTTTGGCCAAACAAGAGTCTAGAAATATATTATGGGAGCTTCTTTTTTTAATAAATATAAATGATTTTTTTTTTAAACTTCTTAAAATTCTTAACCGAAGTTTCAATTTCCTTCAACAAGTCTCTCCAAAGTCTTTCCACCTATCCCGGTCTTGAGCCGACGGCATCCAGTTCCAGTTGCGCACCCTAAGGCTTCGGGCGTCCTGGTCTACGCCATCTCTCCAGCGCAAGCACGGTCTACCACGCTGCCGTCTACCATAGAATGTACCACAAAGGACTTTCCGAGCCGGTTCCTCTTCATTCATGCGAGCTAGGTGCCCTGCCCACCGGAGTCTACCGAGCTTAATTTTTGTCACTATGTCTGCTTCAAGGTATAGATTGCGTACAATTCATGACTCTACCGTCTCCGGAATCGTCCTTCCTCACATATGGGGCCAACAATTCTCCTTAAGACTTTTCTCTCGAACGCGGCTAAGAGGTCGGAGTGTCTTTTGCTAAGCACCCAAGTCTCGGATCCATACGTGAGTACTGGCAGGACCATGGTCCTGTACAGCAGCAGTTTTGAAGTTATGGTGAGATTTCTGGATTTGAAGAGCTTTGACAGACTATAGTAGGCTTTGTTGGAATTGAGCAGCCGCCCACGTATTTCTTCTTCAATTTCTTTAAGCTTCGATTTAATTGCAATACATTAAATGTAATAAAATAAATAGTTTAAAATAAATAAAACTTTAATAAAATAAAATAAAATAAAATAAAATAAAATAAAATAAAATAAAATAAAATAAAATAAAATAAAATAAAATAAAATAAAATAAAATAAAATAAAATAAAATAAAATAAAATAAAATAAAATAAAATAAAATAAAATAAAATAAAATAAAATAAAATAAAATAAAATAAAATAAAATAAAATAAAATAAAATAAAATAAAATAAAATAAAATAAAATAAAATAAAATAAAATAAAATAAAATAAAATAAAATAAAATAAAATAAAATAAAATAACATAAAATTAAATAAAATTAAAAACGGCAGCACTGTACAGCAAAATAAAAATCCAAAGTTTCGCTCCTTTGCAATTCAAATTAAAATTTTTTTCAGTTCTACCTACATACTTACAAAAATTCGGTATAGTATAATTTTTATTTACCGTGGAAAATGATATATGCTCGAGTAATATGATATCAACCTCATGAAAAGGAAGAGATTTTTATCCTTCGAATAAAATATCTCCTTTGTTCATTCATAACTCTTGAATGTGGATGGAGGTTCCGCGTCAGCCAGTATATTTATTTATAAGCATATAATATTTTAAAACTCTGAAAGTATAGTTTACTTATAAATGCACCTCCATGCAGGAAGGCTCATCATCGCCCAGGCAAGCCACAGTCACCAAAACCTGGCAAGGCACTTGTATCTTGTATCCGTCGGATGTTTTATATTTTATAGAATGGAGGGACGGAGATATTTTTGTTCTTACTTTATTTGCTTTTTTTTTTTGCTGCGGATTATGAATGTTTGGCGTGAAATTTGACACGCTTACTTGTGCTCGTGTCAAAAGAGTTTATGTTTTTTTAAAAAAAATGTTCGTTGTTGGTTTGGCTGGTATATGTTTATAGGTACGAGTATTTTAAATGTTGGTCTTTTTTTGAAATATAATTTGTTTTCATTGGAAGCGGTTGTAGGTAAGCAGATACTTATTTTTTGGAATCCTCTTATGTGGGACATTAAATTTAAATTTGTATCTTGTCTGCTGCTTTGTTTGAAGCTGGAACATTGATGGTTTTATCTTTCATTTGCGCTAATTGGTGTATACTTGATAACCGAGACCCCGCATGCATGACAAAATCTAATAAAACAAAAGATATTTTCATCACGAATCAGTGCTTATCGAGACTGGCAAAGGCAATGACGGACAGGCGTTGTTGGCGTTTGGCGTCATTGGAGATCATATGCCAATTTTTTAATGGTGACAGGATTTAAATTAATGGATGGAATACCCAGAAGAAAAGATATTCAGAAGCTGGTGTTAAATGCAACGTAGTGCGTATCAAATTGGACATTATTTCACAAACTTTTGCATCCGTATGTATTTTGATAGGGATCCACGATTCTATGAAAAAGTTAGCATATGTCATCCGCGTAAACTAAGTGTTTGAAGGGTGATTACAGAGTCCACTAAATTCCTTCATTTCCAGTCGACAAAGCCACATGCAGTTTATTACTAATCATCAAGAGGAATATTATAGGTGACAGAATTCAGCCTTGTGTAACGCCACTTTGGATATCAAACTCCTCTGACAACCTTCCTTTATAAAGAGCGTGACATTTGGATCCATCGTTTGTTGCCTTGATACTATCAATCAGTTTATCTGGGATTCCACTCCTGCGCCAACCAAACCAGTTAGCAAACATTAGTTAAAGTGGTGATCGATATTCAACCAACTATTCGATGATGATCCGCAAGGTATTATATGTGGTCCACATAGAACTATGCAGTTCGATTCATGTCAATGACACTCCTATTGTGGGAACACGCACATCCCTAACCCCCTATTGCGAACGCCTTTGCTTACATCCTCCCCAGCCAGTTGTTGATATGAGTACATAGTGATGTGCAACAAATTAACTGCATGCCTCTATTCAAAAGACACTTGCGCGTATAATGCACAAGGCACGCTAAAGAAGCGATTGTCTGACAGCTGTCAAAATAACTTATTCACGACATTGCATTGCTGCCGTGCAGATAAATAAATTTATAAATGTTCAAGTGATGTTCGTATTCCCAGTGCGCGAATGCTCAGAGATGGCTGCAATTTCAAGCTTACCACAGTACTGTGGTTAATATTGCAAATGAATGAAGTAGGTATCTACACGAAAACAAAAAAATAAAATCTGAAAAAAAATCAACGTCATCGTCGCAACGTTCATAGTTGTCGTCTTATGCCGTGTTCCCGGACTAAGTATAAGAAGAAGATTCGCTGGTTAATGGTGACAATGTCAATGAATAAAAATCTCAAGAAATCGCCGAGTGAATTATGTTCGAAGTGTCGTAAATGTTCGAAATTATTTCCATTCCCTGAAATGAGGAATTTAATTAGGGGCACCCAACCAGCAGAAACGTGGAGTTCTCCAGAGGGAATATTTCTTTTTTTTTTGTCACTAGAAGGATATGTCTTGTAAATTATTGAAGAAGAAGAAGAAGAAGAAGAAGTTCTTGTTTTATTCTTTTTCTATTTTTCTAATATTTCTTTTTTTTTTTAATTCATTTTTACTACTTTGTGAATTTCTGTTTAGTTAATTAGATTTCTTGTTCAATGATGACCTTGTGCTATATGAGTCGGAGACAATTAATTAAGGTTCATTTGAGTGAAAAGAAATAAAAAGCATTAAGGCAGAAAGAAGCAGAAGTAGAAGCAGAGACAGGGAATGGGAAGAGGAAAAATGACAACTTGCTGCTGGCTGTCGCAATTAAATAAGAAATGTTTCAACGATTCTTTGACAGTTTCTAGAAATTATTATGATTAATTGCGAAAAAAGTGGGGACAGCAAATTAAAGGGAGTTTGTTGGATTTTTTGCTTTTAGTATTTCTACAAAAGCATAGGAAAGGAATACAATTTGGGTTGGAATGGCACTTAATTTTAATGCATACAATGCAAAGAACTGTAAGAAAGTCAATTATTGAATGTTGACAGCTCTCCAAATGGACCATATTTTGTGTAGCGACATGTAGTTGGAGGAAGTGGTATGTGGCAAATGCAAGCCGTAAAAGTATGACGGGGTAAGGAGCGTAGTAGATAGCACACTTTTTTTTTCCACCTAAACAATTTTCTGGAAAAGTTCAATTGCTTGCTAAATTGCGAAAAATTTATATAAGATAATTCTGGACAACCAGTAGAGATGGTAGAGAGTTTTCAATACCTTGGGAGTATTGTTTCTACTGATGGCGGGACCGAACAAGATATAACCAGCCGAATCGGGAAAGAAAAGGCTGCGTTCGGAATGCTGTTCAAAATATGGGGGAACAGCTCTATAAGCTTAAAGACCAAGCTACGATTGTTCCGCTCCAATGTAGAATCCGTGCTTCTTTATGGATGCAGCACTTGAAAAGTAACACCCACTGTCACAAGAAAGCTGCAAACGTTCGTGAATAGATGTCTGCAAACATCTTGCGGATTTTCTGGCCCAACCGTATCTCCAAAGATGAACTTCATGCGAGGACAGGTCAGGAACCCATTGACTCTATAATACGAAAACGTAAGTGGCAATGGATTGTACATACGCTTCGAAAAGGCCACGAGTGCATTGCGGGTCAAGCGATGCAATGGAACTCTCTTACGCAGCAAGGCAGAGGAGTGGGCCGACCTAGAAGTACTTGGCGAAGAACGGTCGAAGAGGAATCAGCACAACTGGGGAAGAGTTGGAGAGAGCTGAGGTACAACTCCAAAAACCGAACACGATGGCGCGTAGGAGTAGTGGAGGCCCTAGGCCCCGCAAGGGGAACACCACGGACGTAAAAGGTCTGAGCACCTAAGTAAGTAAGTAAGTACAGCCCATGAACAACTCTCTTGCAACTCTCAACCACTCATGTGTGCGAGTTATTGTAGAAATGAAGGGGGCCTACAATTTTATTCTCAATCGGGGTGAGATGCACTCTGTTCCTGACAAGTGATACTTTTTGAAGAATTTGTCAATTTCTCTCAGGAGCCAGCAGAAAAATTACTCATTCATTTTATTAATCAGATTTCGGGGAGTTAAGCTTGATTGAATCACCTGCTTCATCAACGTGCATTTTTGAATAAAAGCCTAGAAGAAATCATTTTGGCTAACTGGTTGTGTAAGATGGCTCACCAAAGTCGTGAAAGCTGTCATACGGTAACTTATGTCAGCGCTCTATCACCGTACAGAATTTCAGTATAGGAATTTTATATGGTTGATAGTTGAGAGTGTTAAAGAGTGGAAAAAAGAAATAAAAAAGGGCAAGAGATCCCTGCGCGCAGAAAAGTTTGATTTGTCAAACTTTTCTGAAATCTGTTCATTCTTTATTGGATGCTGTCTTAAAGAACGCTCTCTTTACTACCAACATTAATGGAATTGTTTCAGGGACTTAGGTATGAATATTTAAACCATTCCCACGAATATTTTATTCAAAATGCCAAGATAGTGAAAGAAATAACGACAGTTTGTCACACTCATTTAAAAGCGGCATTCTCTACAACAAACACTGTTGTAACATTCTTTGTCTTTTTCCCTCTCTCGTTCATCGATAAACTTCTAATGGACCTTTTTCTCAAAAAATATTTTTAAATTTAAATATGTTACCAATTATATAAATATCAGAAAATAATTAACAAAAAAAAAAAAAAAACCCCGCTGTCCTAAAATTCTTCAATAAACCATAATAATGATTATTTGTGTTTGGTGATTTAAATTTATTTTCTTCAACTATAGTAGAAAGAGTGTTTAAGCGATAAGTGTTTTCAATTACGATGATGGCAGACTCATCCACTTGACAGTGTCAAATCACACACAAAACACATTCAACGCACGAGAAAAATAAAATACATCTTTTAAGTGAATCTATTTTTAATCTAAATAAAAGTGAAGGAGAAACGGATGAGCATTGGACTCGAATGGATGGACACGGACAGGCTTTGAAGGTTTCTAGAGCATATTTGTTTTTCTTTTTAAATTTTTTGTAATTGGTATAAGTTTTTAAATGCATTTAAAAAAGACACCAGTGCTGTCGTACTTTCAATAGAAACAAAAATTAATACTTTTCTGTATTAGGCCAGTTTATGGATATTTCTAAAGGTGGCCATTAACGACGAACATGTTCGCCGAACATGCTCGTGCTCGCTAGATATTCGTCGTTTAGGGGCTAGTTCGCGAACGGCTCGTTGTTGGCGAAACATTTCGATTTTCTCGTGTTCGTTGGTTTCAATGTTCTCCGTGTATGGCCATGTTCGCGAGCAAACCTCATTTTTGCTGTGAACTTTGTTTTTGCTTTTCTTTGTCGCACATGATGTTTATTCTTTAGGAATCGGAACGAAATGAATGTTCGCAAATTGTGTTCGCCGTGTAGGGGGAAATGCAAACGAGCATGTTCGGCGAGCATGTTCGTCGTTTATGGCCACCTTAAGGCCTCTGAAAATTTTTTCAGACACGATTTTTTTTAAAGTTTGAAAAAAATGAATTGAAAATTTAAAAAATATTAATAAACAGTAAAAAAAATCTTAAACAAATAATACCTACCTGTTCAGAACTAGTAATGGTTTCAGCCAAATAAAAACATAATTTTTAAGTAGTGATATCTTGCAACTAATAAGGTCCACAATTGACCCAACATTCCTTAAAGACAAGTAAAAAGCAAAAATTAATAGTTTAAGGATTTTGACGATTTTTTTTAAATGATTATTTCTATTACTATAACCGAATTTTAAATCCTGCATTTAATGAAATCTATTGGTCATTTCGACCATAATTCAAGTTCTTATTTTTGGAAAAAAGAGTGAAAACGATACTCCCAACGCGTACTTAATCAAAGAAAAATGTTAGTCATACATAGCTACAAAGTATTTAAAGCAGAACAACAAGCAGGGAACCATTTCCGACAGCACCTACTTCGTCTGTAGGTAGTGGCTATTTGGGCACCTATTAAAAAACAAAAACAAACAAAACTAATCTAGGAATGTTCTCCTTCACTCCCAACCAGATGTGGAAAACTGGGAAATGGTTTTGGTGTAGAGTTACACCAAAAAGATGAACATAAAACAAAAAAGATACAAAAAAATTCAGATTTCTAAAATTGCTGATGTTGGGTGAAAGAATTTACAAAATGTTTTTCCTCTTTTTTGGGTCATGAGATTCTACGAATGACTGCCACAATGTAAATTTGTTGGCTTTTCCTTTTCTCTGTTTTTTTTTCTTTTTTTGGTTGTTGATCTATTTTCCTGTTTCAAGGAAAGGACTCAAATTACCAATTTAAATACGGTTCCATATGCTATTCGTTGGGGCAGGCAAATTGTTTAGCTAAATGCTCATCGATGATAGATGGGCTTCTGCTGAAGAATCCGGTTTTGAATTCCTATTAGAGATTATTGCATTTTTGTCCATTTAAGTAATTAGTTGAAAAAGAAAAGGACACGGACACGGACACGGACACGGACTCGAATTTCTGCATGGTGTGTGGCATAAAGATTATTTCCTCATTGGGAATGGGAGAAATTATTTTTCATCAATAATGGGAAACCTAATAAGTCATCAAGAACCCATTGACTGACTTGATATCCTTTATCCTTGATAAAGTCGTCGTCGTGCTCTCAAATATTTTATTGGTCATTTATTATTTTTCTTTCCTTCTGTATAATTCAACGATATGAAAAATGTAATCTTTTGCCTTTAACCCCTCGGATAATATATATTTTTTTTTCGATGGTACGTTTGCCTTTGTGCGGTTTTAATAAAATTATTATCATTCAAAAGAAAAAAAAAAGGACAGGTAATAGGAGATTTTGTAATTCAGATGAATGAAGACGTAAAAGGATAATCTCTGATAAATAGGATGGGAGAATTATCAGTGATTATTTGTCCTTTTATAGAAGAAAAAAATCGTATTTCAAAATTTGAAAAGGAAAACGATATTTTCCTTTTTGTTTTGTTTACTTCGTGATGTACCTATACCTACAGCAAAGCTATCGGGAAATGTATATTGTATTATTAGGATGTCTTTCGAAATGATAAATGATGAACATGCCCAGAAGTACCTACCTATAACGATTTAAGGAAAAAGAAGCGATAAGAAATTATTTTGTTTTGAAGTAAAACATTTGTGGGAAATCGAATCGTGATGATTTACAAAAGCAAGTGGGATACGATTTTGATGAAATTTAATATTATAATTTGGTGTAATATTTTATACCGAAGAAGTTATGTGAGATGATATTGTGAATGAAAATAGTACCAGTTGAATGTTGAAAAGATGTTAAAATGCTTTCCCGATCAGCTGTTAATATCAATTTCTATTGCGCTGTCAATGCTTCCAAGATATTGTAATTGTTTTTACCATTTTTATTGGTTGTCCAGGAATATGCACTTGAACAGTTGCAGAAGTTCCAAGACTGATCCTTTTCGTTTCTGTCGTTTTGATGTTTTAGTCCAACAATTTCATCTTCTCTCTCCACTCTTGTACTTGATTGAGATCCTTGAGCTAATGAGAGAGTAAGAACATGTCGTCCGAGGAGTCCAGGTGTTTGAGTTATAGGCCCACTGAATACCTCCATTTACACATTCGACAAAGCACCAAGAAGAATAGTATTGGTGACAGTATACAGCCCTGCCTAAGCCCACTTGAGATTTCAAATTCCTGTGACAACTTTCCCTTAAGCATTTAGGTCAATAATAATGTAGCCTTTATAAAAGTAATGAATTTATCTGAAATGTTTTTCCTGTGACACTGTCAAACTTCTTTTTAAGCAAATAAACAGCAACGCTCTGTTCGATGAGTAGCACTTTTAGTGCATCTTCAATTTCCGGACTACATCTCTTTTCCTTGAGAGCCTGATAATTATAACTATTTTCTACATAAGCTTCCTCAATGAGTAGGGCACCACATCATTCTGTGCTGCTTGCGGGAATACTTTCAAGGGCGACCGCATTGTTCTTCTTCAGCGCCTTAATTAGGTCGAACTTCCTGGGAACCGAAACCTAGTTAAAAAGACAACACACTAAAAGCTGTAGGTCTGTGGACGTTTTTTGTGGTATAACCAAAGATCCCAATAAGTGGAGCCTTTTGGTGAATCAGTGGAGTGGGAGAGTAGTAAGGGAAGGGAAGAAGAAGGTCTTCTGAACTTAAACCCAACTTGAGCAGAGTTTCTACAAGTAGATGCCTATTCCCCAGTTAAGAGGCTGGTGAGGAAGCACTATCTTCATCAGATCTGTCCAACTACTAAAAATATTAAAGAAATCGTAAACGAAACACCCAGAAGCCTACATCTCAGAAATTGTAGTTTCAGTCCATAAATATTCCCATGAAGTTAAGCTACTTTATTTTGTTGATTCGAGTACGTTCAAGTACTCCCAATGAGTAAAACAAAATTTGGAATGAAGAAAATCCTCTTCTCATAGTCCGTCATTAACCAGCTGAAAGGGAAATCTAATATTGGGCTGATACGACACTGAAATGCACATTTGCAATCGTGGATTATATGAAAAGAACCAAGCTCAGCTACCAAGATGTCAAAAGTGAAAAAAGCATCAAATTCATTTGCTAAGCTGAATTGAATGAATAAAAATAGGCCCGGTTAATAAATCGGAGCATAGTGGTTACTAGAGCACTTCGTCTGAGTAAATGAAAACAAAACTCTCTTTCAGACTTAGATAACTATTGCAGCTAGTTTGTGCAATTCTAGCACAGATGTCGTGTGGGTCTATAATTGTAACATAACCTCCATCAATTATTAGAATCCGTTATGTAAGTATCGACCATCAAAATGTAATCGAAGATACATACTATCTCAGTCAATTTCTCTTTGATATTCAAAACAAATAAATTGTTTTTGAAAGCCATTCCAATTCATTATATTGTGCTGGAGCAATTTACGTGAGTCAACTAGTGCACATAGCCACTTTGAGTGTTGATAATGAATCAAAGGAGTCTCACTTTTTTATTTTCTCCTATACAAAAACAGGTGCTTCCTTTTGACTTGTTCTTTACCTTGACATTCATAAAGCCAAAACCCCCTCAAGCCTCAAATAAGCTGAATAACAATTGGAAAAAAAAAATCATTTTGACTTTACTTTGTTAAAATCCAAATCTTTCTTGCCAAAGCAATTAATTTTCTAAAAAAAAAAATAGCTCACTTCACATAGAAACCAGTGTTGTCTGCACAAGAAACCGCATCACAGTAAAAAAAAAGAATCAAACCTGGATGCTACTATCTTCGTGCTTCCTTATGTACCTAGATACATATATTTGGTCTGATGCAAGTCCTGGATGGTCATGGGTTTCAATTAAAATACTACCAGCAAACCACACATCACAAAGCTATATGTCAATTCCATTCATTTTTATTTCTTTCAAATCCAATGGTTCCCCCAACGCCAACAAAGGATTTTTTTATTTCGTTTTCTTTTTATTCGCCATTCATTGGCAGTGATGAGCTAGATGAACACTAAATAAAGACGTCCATTTTCGTGCAATGGAAGGACAATTTTTCGAACATAAAAACGAACGAGTAAAACAACAGAAGAAGAAAAATAAAAAAACAAGGAAGCTTTATAGGCTCATCGTTATAAGGACCATTTCGACATACTTAGGAATCATAAAAGTAACATTTGTCGTCGTCAAAGTCTGGATCTGAATCTCATATGCATCGTCTGTCAAAGTCGTTAATGTAGCCATCTTTAAACATTATCCTTCTGATATTTGGAACTGGGTCTGGGTGCTGCTGCTTCATCATTGTCAGCAAGTTTTATAATCCTATAGGGATGTGCGATGACGAAATTTATGACATTATATCCATGAATAGTTAAAGAGGACGAAAAAATTATGCCCCGATAGATAGTTCGTTAAACCATAAGCCCAACACGCCTGATGGATTTTGCATAGAAATTCATCGCTTCTACCATCACCATCATTCGTTGGCAATGCCATACGACCACACACCATCAGAAAGGATCCAGGACGAGGGTTGAATAGGAATTGCTCCGCTATATATAATATATAAAAAGAGACAGAGAAGCAAAGGCCTCTCTGAATTCCATTTCCAACTAAAAATCGAACAGAAAATTGAATAAAATGCGGGGGCGTATAGAAGAGGGGGCTGATGATATGATGGTACTGCCAGAATTCAACAAAATAAAAAAAAGGAACCATAACAAACTCAAAGGGTTTTCAAGGATATATCTGTTTTTCTTTTGTTCTTTGTACACTTCCGGGCTACTCAGAACCGAACTTCCTGTGTGTTTGGATGTGGCAGTAGGAAATTGAATATTTCTCTCAATTTTGCTCCCTTTTTCATCTCTGTTTGTGGGCTGGTCGTGCTGCGTGCGTGATAGGGAGCTAAGTACATATAGTACGTATGATTTTTTTTTTTTTTTGAGGAGGGGGGGGAGAAATTGGAGCTGTCAAGTAATTTGAAGCTACCCGTTCCGTCGTCGTCTTGCTGCTGAGTTGTATATTGGCTTTTATCCCTTTTATTTTCTTCCAGAAATTGTACATCTATGCATTTGGCAAATTGGGGAGACGTCTATCCGAAAAAGGGTTTCAATTACAATTTATCTATTTTTTTGCGTTAGAAGAAAAAAAAAACAACACTAGAGAGTAAAGGGATGCAAAAAAACACATATATATATTAAATGTACAACCCATTGACCTACATATTAGAATAGTTTGGAAATCCTACTTCGGCACAATTTATCTTAATATTTTTCCGACTGCGATCTTTATTAGAATTTAAGGAAGATAGTGGGTGGAGTTAATGGTTTTTTATGTTCAGCAGACATATTGGTCAGATTTTTTTTGTTTAAGTTTATGTCGGATGAAAGTTCTAGGAGTTGTTTGTGTTTTTTTGTTTGGTCCTTAGTTTTGCTGACTAAAAAACTTTAGGATTTCTTTAATAGTTGGCAGGGTAATTACTTCCAAGGATCCCCATGTAATGTAAGCTGGAAATGATTGTCATAAGGGGCGACTAAAACTACGTCACATCTAGGCAAATAACACTAAAGTCACCTTAAAGCTTTTTATAAACAATGCACTGGGACTGGAGATCGTACGTGTACTACCGGTTAAGGAAAAGATGATCAAACTGCTGCTGCTGAAAAATTGGGTACTTGCTAATACAAGAGATACTACACCGCTCAGTAATTCCACTGCTATGCAAGATACTGATGCTGGACCGATCAGAAATTATCAGATTAAAGCATTACCGGTTTTGGGGGCTTATTGCAACACATTGGATGAAGGAACAAATTAGCGAAACATTGGAAACATAGAGTCCCTTTCTAAGACGTTTAGACAATGGCATTCAAAATATTCTACGGCAAGGAAGATCAGAAGAGGAATGGAATTGGTATCATCTTTGCGCAGGAATTACGTGGCAACATCTTGGCTATTTCCAAGTCCAGTGACCAGTATATGTCTCTAAAATTGGTGATACAATGAAATGTATGGAATATTGTCAGCACTTATCCTGCCCAAATTGCACGTGAAGAAGAAGAAGAACCTGAAGAATATGAGTTTCGGTTAGACTTTAGCAACCACCTAAGGAAGGGCATTAGATTGTGGCGAAGACTTGAATGGACATGTCGTGAAAGAGGACTTTGAGAGAAGCTATTGTAGTTTGGGATATATAGAACTAGGAGTACTCCTAAAACTGCCGCAAGTGAAAGATTGCAAAGTGAGTTTGTTATAAGTGATCGCTTGCTTCTTGGGGAATCAAGTGATACAATTTGAAAAAAATGCAAAGCATTTATCTGTATCATAAATAATTCATCATCATCGTCATCGGCTCGAGAACCGGGGTCCGGTCCTGGCCTCCTTCAACAAGTCTCTCCACCTATCCCGGTCTTGAGCCGGCGCCATCCAGTTGCGCACCCCAAGGCTTCGGGCGTCCTGTTCTACGCCATCTCTCCAGCGCAAGCATGGTCTACCACGCTGTCGTCTACCATAGAATGTACCACAAAGGACTTTCCGAACCAGTTCCTCTTCACTCATGCGAGCGTCCTTTATCACATATGGGGCCAACAATTCTCCTTAAGATTTTTCTCTCGAACGTGGCTAAGAAGTCAGAGTGTCTTTTGCTAAGTATCCAAGTCTCGGATCCATACGTGAGTACTGGCAGGACCATGGTCCTGTACAGCAGCAGTTTTGAAGTTATGTTGTGATTTCTGGATTTGAAGAGCTTTGACAGTATATAGTAGGCTCTGTTGGAATTGAGCAGCCACCCGCGTATTTCTTCTTCTAAATTATTATCGGCTGCTACTATTGACCCAAGGTATTTGAATGATTGCACCACTTCAAATTCGTGCTCCTCTACCATGTACTTTGTTTTACCTTCACTAATGTGCAGCCCCAGATTTTGTGCCGCCTGCTCGATCTGGATGAAGGAATCGTGTACAGCTTGTTCGATCCTTTCGATGATGTCAATGTCGTCTGCGTAAGCTAGTATCTGGCTGGACCTGTTGACGATGGTCCCTCTCAATGCCGTGCCAGAGTCACGGTTGCTTTCTCCAACGCCAGGTTGAAGAGGAGGCAATCATAAGTAATTAGCTGTGTGAAAACATCGACAGACATGAAATGAAGAAGGCATAGTACAAAACAAACAAAACAAACAAAACAAAAATGGATCAGTTATAATTTGCTGATGACGGAGCCATCATAGGTGAAGATCCTTGAAGATTTTTGCAACCATCACTTACAAGGCTCTTATTATTATCGCCAAAGAGAGGTTATACTCGTACCTATGCTGCCGATTTTCAAGTCTATAATGGCCTATTCCGGAGTAGTAGTAGTAGTAGAGCAGGAGTCACAAATCCATCGTAAAATTTTTGTTTCAGTCATGTTTACTACTTAAGTCCATCCAAACAATTCGATGTTAAAAGGGAAGTTTTTGAATCGGTTGTTTAATTATATTCCTTAATCTTTCTTTAAAAATTTTACAAAAGTTCATTTTCTCCAACGGAGTTAACATTAATTTTACCAAAACATAAACGCTTTGACTCCCATACATACTGCAGACTCTGAGCCAAATATTTGCTATAACTTCATGGTCAATACTTTCCGGTAATTGTTCATTTCTCCCATAATTTACTAATATGTTTAACTATTTCATCTCTCCTGCGTTGACCTCTATTTCATTAAATTCAACTTAGAATCCAATTAACAGCTAAATGCAATGCGCGCAATGACCAATGATCATAATTCATAATTTTTTTGAAAGCGCCCATCCAGTAAAAGAGCCTTTATATGGCTCGTTAGTAAATTGATTAATGGATTTTAAAAAAAAAAATAATAATTCCCTTTTCTTTATTTTCCTTTTTTAGTGCTAAATAATTTCTGGCTGTGTATTTTTCTATACGAAAAGAATTTATTTATTGTCATTTAATTGATTTAGTTTGTTATAAGTCTTAAAAGTTGAATGTGTCAGACGCACAGTGGCACCACCACCATTCATTTTTTATGTGTCATTTTTTTTAACTTTTGTTCCCATCACGTTTTGAAGTTAATTATTATAATTTTCATTTTTTAATAGCCAGCACGCTGACAGGGAAACCTTAATTTTACTTGCAGTATATATCGATGATGTAAGGGTCTTATGGATTTGTAAAAAAAATCTCTTCTTTTTGTTAGGAAATTGCTTTAGAAATCTTATTTAAAACTTTAAAACAAAAGTCCTAAGAACATCAGGTTTTCAGCGTTTGAATTCGAATTAACAAGAAAATTTGATATATGTAGCAATCAAAAATTCCACCTAATAACGGTAAATTTTGAAGAAAAAAAAACAGTTTGACCAAAAAAAGTTTTTGCTGAAATGTCCTGCGCTGTTTGCGAACCATCCCTGGATTTTATTATTTGTTTTTTAAACTTAACGATAACGTTAACCAGTGTAAGTGAAACAGCAATATGAGAGGTGTCAAACTTTAATGAAAAGCTCTTCCACACCATCGAACTGAGTATTAACACAATGTCAATGAAAGTATAAGAAAATGATACATAAATTTTGGGTTTTAAAATGTATATGCAGATAAATGGCACTTTCCTTTATTGGTTCCTTTATTGACTTTAAGAATTAAATTATTTGGTTCAACAGATAAATCTCATTTTTAAATGTATCGAAGCAATAAATATTTAAAAGCTTTTCGTGCAACCGTGCCTAAAGACTTCGTAATATGAAGAAACAATGAAATTCGTAAGGCTAATCCATGAATAACTTAACATATTTCATAGTTAACTCGGAGTTAAATTTAATCTAGCAAGGTAAAACTGGATCTTTGAATTTTTTAACGGCTGCAAGTGCTCAAAAATCTGTTTTGTTTTACCAACTTATGATCATGTATGTGCGACTGCTGCATGATTGTCTTTTATTAAATTTTAACTGCCATGGGGGGTAGCCGTAGTGTCAATGTCCAGACAAAAATCTAAAAAACATTAAGATAAAAAGATAAAAATATGAAAAAATGAAAAATAACCGGGCGAGTTGGTTAATTGCGTTAGATGGCGACGATGATGATGGAGATACCATGCGTTAACCTAACCTCTATACGAGCAGCGAGCGTGGCAAGGCAACCATAAAATACCGCAGCTCTATGCACACATTTGGACCTGGGTACATGGAACCGCCCAACGTGTGTGGTTTAACCGTTTGATTATGAAAATGAATAATTGGAAAATATGACACTGACAGGTTATATTAGAATGCTTAAGCATTTATCCCAACAAAAAAAAAAATATACAAGAATGGTACAAAATTATTTCGACAGAAATTATATCGACATATCAAAAAGAGAGAGAGAGGGGGAGAGAGAAAGGTAGATTATCACTTGCACGCCCAATATGTCATTAAACTTAAACCGTTTAAATTATGTATTTGTTGTTTTTGAATGGCAGGGTGGGTAGGTACATAGGTATATTTTCGAATTATATAGTTTTGATATTTTTTTTTTTATTTGTCAAAAGTTGACATTCATATGAGAATCATAAATTTATTCAATCTTAATTTTTTGAAAATTTAGTGCTTTTG
Organism: Syrphus vitripennis; assembly: GCA_958431115.1. Lineage (NCBI taxonomy): Eukaryota > Metazoa > Arthropoda > Insecta > Diptera > Syrphidae > Syrphus > Syrphus vitripennis. Next base: position 123,338,286 of record OY288108.1, read on the forward strand.
AAAAATATATAAATTTTTATATTTACAACACACTGCACATTTTAACAGCAGGAATAAACTGCCTCGATACATAAATAAATTTCAATTAAGTAAATATTTGTTGTTTTTGTTTATAGCATTTATATTTTTTTTTTATTATTAAGTGAAACTAAAATGTATGTATATAATTCTAGTCACGAATTAAATTTATGCAAATTAGATATTCTCGAAGTAATTAATGGAAATTTCCTCTAAATTGCAAATGGTTTCTAAAATAATAATAATAATAGTCGGACAGGGGGATTTATAAATGAGGGCGCATACACAAATTAAATCGACGGGCAATATAATTTTCATTTAATGCAATAAACAGGATTAGATAAAATGGAAGCATAAATATTTGACTATATAATATTTAGTGCATGAGGCATTTATAGGTTGAGAAAGACTATGCGGAAAAATTATAAAGTAAAAAGGGAGGAAGGTTGAATTTCAGTATGGATTTATATAATTGGTAGAATTTTTTTTGTTGACAATGTTGACCTCGAATTAGTACCAAAACAATAAGATAAACACACAAGTATAAAAAAGGGGGAATTACTCTACAAAAGGTAAGGTAGTAAAATGTTAGTTATTAAGATGTTTTTTGGTACATAGATGAAAAAAAATCAAATTTAATGAAATTCGGCACTTTTTTAGATTTCTGTCGATAACATTTTTTATGGACCAAAAAATAAAGGTAGTGTTTCTTAAGCTGCTACTTTTCTGGAAACATTTATTTGCAGTGGAAAAAAATTTTGACAGTTTTTGGAAAAGGGAAAATAGCGTTTCTTCTATATTTTGCATTCCATATAAAAGGACAAAAAATGTGTTTTAATTTACATAGGTTTGGATTAAGACTTTGTTTAACGTTTTTTCGGTGTTGCCCCTTTTTTGAAAATATATACTTTTTCCTGTGAAAAGAAATCGATTTTTTCATCGGACTTTTTCGTTCTACAAGCGTCACTATAAATGAAGACGCAATATTTTAGAATATATTCATATACCAGGTTTTCATTATAAATTAGTTTACAGGGATGCCACTTTTCTTGAAATACTGTGTTTTTTAAAGTGGAAACGTTCTTGGAACCTAGAAGCCGCAATCTAAAATAGTCATGGAATACTTTAAAAGAAATGTCTATATCATCTATTCAGCAATAGGTCTTTTTTAAGCCTCAATTTGTCGCAGACGTCTTTTTTGCTATCAAGCCTCTACTAAATAACACAAAAAAAAAAGTCCCAGGCTTGATTTCAACCTTTACCGTGTGGGATCAGAATTAAAATAATTAAATCAAAGAAAATGAAGCTGTTTGGCGAAAGTGACGAAATTTAATAAAATATCAAAAATGACGATCATAAAGAAAGGAATAAATGAATATAAAGAAAATTACGAAAATAAATAAAGGATATCTAACCCATTCATAGAACAAATGAAGAAAATAACAAAAATTTACAAAATTATGGAAAATAAAGCATATGACAAACAACTTCCGTTACAACAATTATTTTTTTACGAAGCTAAGTAAATGAGGAAAACAAACTAAGGAAGAAAATTGATACATACCGTGGTGGCCACAGAAATAGCAAACTTTGTACCTACCTCTTATTAAATTTAAACAAAAGGAACCGTTGAAGTTTCAATTTTAACTAACTCTGTTTTAACTCTACCACTGAGTTCAAAACAGAGTTAGTTAAACCTGCAATTAAATGTTGCATAACTAATTCCACAAGCTATTTTTTAGTCGTGAATGACACGAAACACGGTCTAATTGTTCCTTATATTCAAATTTAATAAAGATAAAAAATTACAAATAAGTGTGCTATTTCTATTGCCACCACTGTACGTGTACGTCTGCTATTGCACGACGACTTTTGATTCGGAACTCTTCTTGGTCAGTCTATTTTTCGAGTAATTTTTCTTCTCTATCGGACACATTTATTTCAAAAAAAAAAGTTTTGGTGTAATAGTCAGAATTCTGTTTCTAGTCATTGTTTATGTACATTTTATTAATTTCTTCCTAACAACATTAGAAAAATCCTTCGGAGGCTATAATCATAATGCGATATCCAGGCATCCGTTCTTGAGGTATACTCCAACAGTATTAAAAAAATAAAGATATAGCTGTCTTGTTTCAAAACTGGGGAAATACAGGAAAACTGATTTTTTTTTTTCAAATTATCAGCAAGAGAGATATTAGAATAGCGTAAGTAGTGTTTTTTGGAAGAACCCAACACAACATTTTAATAATCCAGAATTGATTCAGGTCTCCCAAAGGGGTTGGATTCCTTCCTTGTTGTTACTTTGAGTCGATGTCATACATTCCCCATTCAAGGGAAGAAAAAAGAACAGCAAAAACAATATTCAACTTCCAAAGTCCACACTCTAGTAATGATAATGATGATCTCAGTTTCTGGTTCTTATGACAGTAATTCCAGTATCGTCTTGAAACTCTGCAGCGCAAGTATAAATATTGTGTCCTTCAAGCGACAACCTAATCCCAGTCCGCATGTATTGATATCGCCACAATTGACTGCTGTTATGGCATTACTGCTGCTCTGCGGATGTGTCGCCTCCACTCCACTCTCCTGTCCCAACACTCAACTGGAGTGTCATTAATTTAATGAATCTGCCAAACAACAAAATTGGACAATTTATTTGGCGTGTTGCTATAAATCGATTTTCAATTTGTTGCAATCAATTTCTATTCGAATCTTACTCTCGCAATATCTATATAGTGGAGGAAATATATTGAAGCCTCTCGCTGATGTCACACAAGATACAAGACTTGTCGAAGGAGGAATAAAAATAAGACTCCTTGAACATGGATATGAGAGTGTGTTGTCGTCCATATGATAAATATCTGCACTTCGATTAATGTGACTGATACTTGGTTATGTACATTTATATAGCCTTCAGGTATTCTGCAAAAGTTCGCTATCATCAGTTCGGTAGCAGCAGTAGAAGAACGAACTTATGGAAGAAGCTGCTTCTTTCTCTCTGTATCGCAGGTCTATCCTGTGCGACATACCAGCTTCCAGACATCATCGATCATTACCTTGCATAAGGTGGTGGTCTGGTGCTCGTGCTGGAAGCTATATAGGACTGACTCTATTCGCACAGTACTGTATCTAAATAGAGGAGCTGCTGCACGTTACCAGTTAAGTAATAAATAATGGATCTCTTAACGGTGTGAACACATTTTGCCATTTTCTATTTGATGCATAAGTATCTCTGGCTGTATGAAAAATTAAAGCAAAAAAATTTAATTTATGCACATAAGTGGCGCGAATGCGAATGAAGATGAATCTGATGGAAAAGGAGCGCTGGCTGGCTTCCTCCTTATCATCATGTCAATTTTCTTATAGTGTTGTATACAGTATCCCCCGGGGTCTACCTAATCGTTACATATATACTAGTTGTAGGGAGTACAAGGTAAACATGCGGAACTCGAACTAGACACATAGATTCGTATACCGGTGTGGCGCGTTAATTTATCTAAAAGTGTTTCAAAAAGACGCCCCAGAATGTTGGGTGTAGGTACGTTGAAAAGGAAGGAGTGTATCCTTGTTGCTTGTCAATTTGCCGCTATGTCTTTCATCCACTTCCACACGCACTATAATAGTGCATAATGAATGTACGCGGATAGATGTATGTACACAGTCATTAATCAGAAGATGGATAATGATTACGCGCCACCAAGAGACCCATAAAGTATATCTTTTAACGTTTACTATAAAGTTTTATACGAAATACTTTTAGTAAATCTGTTGGAACTTGTGACGACTTTAATGAGGACCATTTTTACACTGAAGCATTTATTAAGCATTTATTAAGGCTACGAAAACCGAGGAGCTTTTGAAGCCATCGGAAGGTACTGTCATACAGAATACCAAATCTATAAGTAAAGAAGATAATTTTCAAAACTGTCCCAAAGAGAAGGAAAAATGTTCCAGAGATTCATTTGCCGTAACTCTTGAGCAATGCTTAAGCTCAGCTTTTTGTAAATAATGAGAATATTTCCGACTTTCTAAAAGCTGCACCTTAAAATGCAGAAGTCACTGACATCACAATTAGTGATGCGGTGAATAACTCCAAAACGGGAAAAGCGATTGGGCCAGATGAGAAGGCATCGCTTCTAGATGGGTCATGATTCTCATTTCCAAATGCTTATGACCAAATGCCTAATCAGTTGAAGGAAAGTTACTTTCTCCCATTTCCACATCTATCCTTTAATGAATCTGATGTTACACATCGTGAAGATTAATGAGCGGGAGCTTTTCGCAAAAACAATTCGGTTGTCTGACGACCAACGCGGCTTTATTTCGGGTAAATCAACCACACACAGAATCACCGAATAGTTCCTAGTTAGAATAAGTATACACCAGGGAGGTGTCTTGAGTCCATTGCTTTTTATTAAAATCATTGATATTCTGCTTGAAGATAAGGTGCCTGATCCCAAACTGAATCAGTAATTCTTTGCTGACGATGGAGCCATCATAAGTGAAGATCCTGCATCCTTGCACCGAGCATCACATAAAAGCAATAGTGACAAAGCGTGATAGAATAAGAGGTGAGAAAATGCGAGGTAGCCTTCGCGGCAAAAATACCATTTTTGACAAAATACAGCTTGATCTGGCAGTTCATGTAATTAGAAGATGCGCTGAGAATTCTGTTCAAAAGGCAAAAGTACACCACGTTCCAACACTTTGGCTTCAGACATGGAACAATCCAAAACTGGGAGACCTGTCCACGTTTTCTGATTTCAACCCAACAGCCTTATATTAAAGCAATGAAGTGGGAGAGTTGCGGTATCAGTCGAGATCATAGATATCGTCACTAAATGAATAAGAAAAGGAAAGCGAAAAAAAGGTGGGCACGTTAGTTCTGCCTGTTCGTTTGACTTCTTCAGTTTTGAGTACCTTAACATTAAAGCAAACTCTTGCGATTTAGTTGTTCATTTTATTTTCATTGATTTTGAATATTTCGTAATTTTGTCATTTTCAAACCAAGTTTTTTTTTCGGTGTATTTATCGTATGAGGAACAATTTTGACAGCATTAATGACACACTATCCATCATCAACTGCAATTTTTATATTCAGTTTTACGATCATCCAATAAATGGCACATGTTGGTGGGTAATTTATATACCTCTCAACATTTGTTGGTCATGATTTTGTCTTTTTCTACATTAACATTAAGGTCCAGAAGAAAATTGTACAACAGAACTTATGTGTACATAATGTTCATACGTAAATGGTACACTTTTGGCATTGGTGATATCAAAGTTTATGGGTTTCTGAAAATCAAATAAAATATATATATCAACACCATGCTCGTATTATGATCATAAAATTATGATTTGATTTACTGCGTCTTGCCATAAAGACTTATATTGTGTACCAAGAGTTTGATGTATCTTCGTGCCTCATGCGATGTACTTAGAAGAATGGAAATCCTTAACAAAATTGATTTGACAAAGACTTCTAATAACTGTGATAACATTTTTGTATTGTGGAATTTGCTCTAAAACTTATAATAAGAAGGTCATAAAGTTTATACCTACATAGGTTCATTATATCTGAGTGATATCTTCTGGTTCCAAAGAACGTTTACATTGTTTTTCATTGCGATAGTTATGAACCCAAGTATCGTCTTAGAGGACCTATTTATCACAATATCAATGGAAATAAATTCTGTTTCAAAATTATGTTTTCTCCCTCTTGGGTAGTTACAAATTGTACAGATGGAATATAAAAAAGTACGTATACGCCCGAGTGTTTCATAATAAATTGAAAGGGCTTCTAGACTGCTAACATTTAACCTTGTATGTATCTAATTTTTAACTGTGCGTAGTTGATGATCACAAAAAACAGTAAAAATAAATTGTAAAGTATAAAGTGTGACAAAGTCAAAAGTGAGAACTAAAAATTGATTATTTCTATTTTTTTGAGTTGTGGGTTTAAAAAAAAATAAACTTTTGAATATAGGATTTTAATGCTATTTGGTCTTTTTGAAATACAGCTGTGTAAAGTTTGAACGAAATTTTCGGATCCTTATATACTTTTAAAAGAATGTAAATTGTTTCAAAAAAGAAAACTCAAAGAGAAACCATTTTTTTAATTTTTTTACTTAACTATTGAAACTTTCATTTCAACCTTTTTTCGACATTACACCTGGAAAAAATAATTACAACATTTTTACAGTATTTTCAAAGATAGAGTTTTAAAACTAGGAAACATAGGGAATTTTGAACAGAAAGAAATATGATATTAAGAGAATTTTGAAGCCAAATCGCTTGAAACAAAATCCACGATTGGATCACACGTACTTGACGGAGAACTGGTAACGTATTTTTCAGTATTTGGTAACTTTGGTGAAAGAAAAATTTGAGGCCATCAAATACAATAACAACAGTCTGCCAATCCGGCTGTGTCAATTAGGCATTTTTATTACTCGCGACTTGATATGTACCTACTGGGGAAAGTTTTGTATTGGTTAAAAAAACAAACTCGAATCAATCACACCATTAAGATGATAGAGAACGCGTCTCACAATTCTGTTTGTCCGTCGGTCTGTACCTCGACCTACCGCCAAAATTACTGGAGGGATTTTTTAAAACTTGGATTAAGGTAGTTTTCTAGATTTGAAATTGAAACTTATCAAGCTCCAAAAATAACGGTACCTGTCATATACGAGTTGTGGCAAAATATTATTTATCTCGAAAACGGTTTAAATGGCTCCAAAGCACAAAGCAATTCAATTTATTTGGTCAAAAATATTTTTACTATTATCATTTAATCCAAATTTTCAAAAATTTTACCGTCATTTTTATATTTTACATCCATCACATGTAGAATTTTGTACAGCCAGAATTATGAAAAAAAAACTTTCAAATTTTTGTGTCGTTTCTGAGAAATATAAGTAGTACCTATGTATAGTTTTTGTATTTGCAAATCATTTTCTTCAAAGTTAAAAGTTTGGCATTAAGCAGTGTTAAGCCCAGTGAAACTACCAATATCGGCTTGTAGAAGGTCGTGGTAATGGTTGTGGCTTTTATTGTCTTAATAATTTGCACGTCACCTGCAAAGATAAGAACCTCACTAATTCATTTATATGATATATCAATAGCAATTTGGTATAAATGATACCAAATGTAAATAGAATAGGGCCTAGATGGTTTCCCTGAGGTACGAGTATATCCGAGTAGAAAGATTATAACGTTTAAATGTTTCTCTGTGTGGATATGCATGTCTTTAATCTGAATAAGTAAAAAAAATTGAAATTTACCGACAATTACACGCAATCTATACATTGTTGTGACAACTAATTCTGAGGCACACTCAACATACATCAGCTCTTCATGATGACTTAATCTTCTCAATTTTATATAATCTCTTTACAACGGAAAATATAAATAATGTCTTCCCCTTTAATTTCAAAATGCAATATCTTTTACAAAAATGTTTCTGCAGAAACCAAAATACTTAAACAACATTATAAAGGCAATTCATGAGAATCTCAAGCCATTAATCATGAACTGCGCTAATTTGTTTATGACTCACGTACTCTATTATTATAACTTATTATCAAAATCAATATTTCCATAAGCAAAGGAGAAAGGTTTGCATAAATTTCTGTCTGCATAATTCACTATGGCACTCGCATCAGGGTCAATGCGATTGAGAATCTTTGTGCTCAGTAACTTTTGTTTGCTTTAGCATCCTCATCATCGTATACGCTCATTATCAAGATATAGCCATCATTATTGGAAGAGCCATATTTGTTGAGAGACCATCAAAAAGCCAATCGAAAGCCCATCGAAGGCTCATCATTGATGCAAATTACTAATCAGATCTCACAATCTGAGCACACACAGATTGAAATTTGTTCACATCTTTTGCATCTTCCTTTGCATTTTGGGTACGAGTAGTTGGCCTTATAGTCTTCTTTAACATCATCGTAGATAGAACCCTTTTTCTTTATGTACCTACGAGTATGGTCCTTGGCAGAGGAGGTTAAAGAGGAGGCTTCACTTCACAATTTCAGTTGTGTGATGCTATGCGTCTCTTCAAGGCATCTTCTTATATGGATTTTGTACCTAAGCAATTTTGTTTCGCATGATTACTGGTAATGTTCTTCGATAATGACGATGATACGGAAGAATCGGCTGAAGAACAAGCAGCAGCTTGCTTCTGCTGTTCGTGCTGATTATGAACTTGATGAAGGCGGCCAAGAGCATTAATTCCCATCTTTCTTCAACCTCGTCTTCAACGGAAACACTCCTTTACCAAAGATTCATCCTCTATCTATAATTTTGCTCTTATAGAGATATGCTTTGGTATTTCCAAGTACCACTACCTTGCCTACCTACTTATATTGCCTTTGAAAATTATTATCCTTGTTTGTTTTTCTTATTAGGCCCCTATGTTGCTGTTGTAACGAAGTTCTGTTCGGTAAGTCATTGCAGGTCAACTCTATCTTCACCTTCTGTTTCCCTCTATCTCTGTTGCCCCTTTCTTAATATTTTTGACTTTAACGACTATGTTGTGTTTTGGTTAGATTTTGTTGGTTAAGTTGGTTTTTGGACTCAGAAGTAGAAGTAGAAGAACCTCCGTCAACATAATCAGAAACAAAGGACCAACAACAAATATTTCATTTTGTTTCTGTAGCTATCTTAATATATCTTAACCACGATGATGGTGACGTTGATGAATTTGGGAATTTGTACCACATGAATATTGCTATAGCTTGATCTATAAGACCGAAGACATGGGAATTTCACAAGTTGATAAAGTTAGCAGTTAAAAAAAAAATTAGTCCGACATAAGCCGACTGAAATCAAGGTCGAAGACATAACCCTAACCTCAATTGGTACAAAAACTTAATATGCTTCTTTTATATTGGATCAAATACTCCAATAGATAACTGAGGAATGGATTATATAAGCATTTAATCCAATAACGATATCTGAAGAATGGATTATGTGAGTATTTTCTGTTTCTTAAATATTGAAGAAGACTAACTATCTAAGACGTGCGGTATACTAGCGTTTGCTCCAATCGATCCTCTTACTCCAATTACGTTATGGAGTCATTATTAGCAATGTGTTATATCAGAATTTACCCAAATAACGATTGCTTACCAGAAAATACTCGCTAGTCGCTACTTATATCATATAGAAGAAAATACTTCGAAAAATATCTGAGGTATATGAGTTATGGCAGCGTTTACTCCAATAACGATTATCTTATTTTAGCTAATACTCACTGATTCTCTAATGTTGAAGAAAGTACTCCCATAAAAAGAAAACAAGATATCTGAGGCATTATTATGCGTTGACTCCAATAACGATATCTGAGAGAGGATTATATCAGTGTTTACTCCTCTAATGATATCTGGGGAATGTGTTATAGCTTCATTTATTCCACATTTTTATCTGAGGTATCAGTGTTTACTCCCCATTAAAATGTTATTCTACAAAAAAAATATTAATTATATCAGCATTTACTCCCTTAATGATTTTTACTCAAAAAGCAAAATTGTTAGGTTGACACTGCCAAATACATTTCAGGCCAGGTCATGCATAAATTCATTTTTAGAAAACGCATTTTTAGAAAACTACAGCAATTGTCCCTCCTTTAAGGCTTGGGTCCCTAACCTCTAAGGATTTTAAGAGCACCAATAAGGAAAATTCTCAGGAGATTCGGGAACCAACTGTGAGAATTTTAATGTCTTGGATCTGTGATCGTTTGTGAAGGATTTTTCAAATGCATCAAAAATAGCGCAATCATAGGGTAGTGGTGGTGCCATCTTCTGTTATAAAAAAATGGTTTCTGAGGTCAGCTCTATATATTATTTGAAATATTCACAAAATTAAACGAGTGTCTGAAAATCAATAATATTAAAATCAATAATAATAGAATGCTGAAGAAATTCTCAAGACTTGGAAGGATTCCCTCGATGCAATTAGTTGAGAGATGTATTCTTAGCCACTACTGGTTTTATAGTGAAGGACAACTAAAGTCACATCTATACACTAGTAGATATTTATAAAGAGGATTCATATTAGAATATGGAGTGTGTTGACTTTCATCTTCAATCATCTTCTTGTCGCCGGAGATTCGCCTTCAAGTAACAAGCTGCCATTAACCGAACACTATAATATTATACTCCAATCCCTATACCAATCTTGATGATGAATTTCAAATTAATTCAAACGTAATGATGTCTAATAAGATGTTCGCATCCGAAAGATGTATCTATAAGAACGGATGGATGAATGGATCGATGTAGAATCGTGGATGCATCTACGAGTTCTTTATAGAGAAGATTTTAGTGTGTGTTTTGTTTACATTTTCACAAAATTTGTTTGCTAATGAATAAATTTTCATGAAAAAGGATGACATGACCGTGGGTAATGCGGGGAAATTATATTTACAAAGTTTCTCTGCACAACTAAATAGGAGCAGAACATCAGGAGCTGTATATGCGATGCAGCCAAACAGTGTAACGAATTTTTTTTATCTTTATGTTTGCATAATTTTTTTTTTTTTTCTTCAAAATTGAATATAAATTAAGTGTAGTTCCTGGGAGCGAAGACTTGAGAAAAGGTTCCCTTATGCTTCTTAAGAAAATATTCAAAATTAGTGAGGTGGTGAGTTTTTCTTTCTTTTTAATAAAAAAAAAAAAAAAAAAAACAGCGATGGGTGTAAAGGCTGCTTCTGTTTATTTTGAAACTTATGGTTTTATGATAATATTTTCTTAGGAAACATAGGTACTTAAGTTTTACGAGGAAAAATTTTGTGTGGGATTTTCATTTACTGTTAAGTATTGCATAATCAGTTGACAGAGTGATTGTTAACATTCCATTAACAACATTGTATTAGGTAGGGGATTGTTGACGCGATTTAATCTGAATGTGGATTGTTGCTATTAAGATGATTCTGATAAATGAAATAATAATGGTTTTGTATTTGAAAAAATCAATTTCATTCCAAGTTAGTTTAGAACTATTAGCGTCGGTGCTAAAAATCGAGAAATCCTTCAGGTCAAAAATACCATTTTGGACAAGACACAGTATGACTAAACTGCTACTCCAAAAGGACTCCCACGACGCGACGTTCCAACACTATTGCGGAAGAAAGGCAGGTCCAAATGCAACGACAAGTTGGCCGCAGACATGGAACAATCCAAAATCGAAAGGCCTGTTGACGTTTTCTGAGGTCAACCCGGTAAATCCACAAGTGGAGCCTTTGGATGAAGTACTAGAATGGGAATCATGACAATCATCAGTTAAGATAGAAGCAGCGTTTTAGCTCTGTTTCAGGATTCTATTGTTCGATAACAACCAATTTCATGTTTGAACCAACGTTAAACAAAAGCTAATTCGCCAAAATGGGTGAGTAATAATGAATTTTAAAAAAAGGCTTAGTCAAGTTTGTACAACTGGCTTTCCGGGCTTTTTCTTTCATTTTTTCCAAATTTCTTTTAATATCAGGATTTCATCCAGAAAAATTCTTATTGGTTCTTTTTATTGTTTTCCACAAAAGTGGACAGACTATAGTCTGTCAAAGCTCTTCAAATCCAGAAATCTCACCATAACTTCAAAACTGCTGCTGTACAGAACCATGGTCCTGCCAGTAGTCACGTATGGATCCGAGACTTGGGTGCTTAGCAAAAGACACTCCGACCTCTTAGCCGTGTTCGAGAGAAAAGTCTTAAGGAGAATTGTTGGCCCCATATGTGAGGAAGGACGATTCCGGAGACGGTACAATCATGAATTGTACGCAATCTACCTTGAATAAGATCGGTAGACTCCGGTGGGCAGGGCACCTAGCTCGCATGAGTGAAGAGGAACCGGCTCGGAAAGTCCTTTGTGGTACATGCTATGGTAGATGGCAGCGTGGTAGACCATGCTTGCGCTGGAGAGATAGCGAAGAATAGGACGCCCGAAGCCTTGGGGTGCGCAACTGGATGGCGTCGGCTCAAGATCGGGATAGAGACTTGTTGAAGGAGGCCAGGACCGGACCCCGGTTGTCGAGCCGATGATGATGATGTCAAAAGTGAAAACTGGGGTTTCGGTTTTATTGAAACTAAGAAATTTTTTTTTGACTTAAGAATTGATATTTCAAAACCTTTTGAAAAGTGTTCATAAATAAAGAATTAAAGAATCCCACGCCTGTTCCTCTCCGCGCTAGGGTTCATTTACAACGAATACGGTAGCAACTACGGTTATGCCGGAACGGAACTTATTACGGAAACGCTTGCGTGAATAAGTGATAGCTTGGCATTTGTTAACATTGAGTTCTAAATTATTTTTTCGGCTTCATGATTCTAATTTCGCATTAGTTAAACACTGTTTTTTTGTAGTTTCAAACCTCAGTTACCTCTTCTGGTCTGTTCATTTTGAATTTTGACTCATTTCGTAAGCCAGCAACATAAAATGAAAACAGAAAGAAATTAACTGCAACATGAAAAATTATGAAAAACACACGTGTCCAGCAGACACTGTCCGTTTGGTTGGCATCCTTCCTTATTCCATTTTTTTTTTTCATCTTTATGGGCACATGAACATGAAAAATCATTCCCAGCACGGGGCCGTGTATGGCTTGTTGAGATAACTACCTCAGCATAAGCCAAGGCTCTCATTCTAAACTTGCACACATTGCTACTTTGCACCATCAATTTTTAATTATGTTCCACTCTAGCGCAGAACTGGCCAGCACCAGCAGGAGATCCATCCTATCAAAAGTGCCTGGTGCTTCTTCCGAAGAAACAGTGATAATTGATAACCAATGCGTAGAGTTTGTTTTATAAAAAAAATTCATACACACACCCTGCCCAACAACAAAAAGTGAGCCCCTATAATATGGTTGGAGTCACTTCTTCATCTTGCCATCAGGGAGTGGTCGAGGAGTCAAAACAACTTGAGTGGCAAAGCCGAGATGGTTAACGAGCTCTGATTATTGTGTGTATGTTTTCTTTTGTGATGTCCAGTCTGCATGGCCGTCGTCGGTCGTCCACATCGTCAATAGTCATCTACCCAGACAAACAGTCGGGGACCTAACTTGTCCAATTTTATTGCTAAATGGTTAAGAAGACTTCACAAGCCGAAAGTAAATCCGGGGAAACACCAACAGAACGAAGATGAATCTACGAACGAGCAAACGAACAAACGGATGGGACAACGTGTCGTGTGATTAAGCTGCACCGCATGGAAAAAGGAATTCAATGATGTTGGTTTTTTGTTGTTGTTGTTGCATGATGAAGATGAACCCTCATCTCAGCAAGGTACTTGAAGCCAAACAACATACCAGGTGAATGGGGTACTAGCCAGCACCGGCACCCAGCACCAGGTGATTTTATGAGAAACTACCAAGTGGCATGGAAGGTTTATTGTTTATTTTAGTTTCCTCTTTGCTTTATCCGTTTTAGGATGACTTCAAATCAAGATTCGGCGACTAAATGTTCCAAGAAAAACAAATAGCCTCATGGTTGGTAATAAGGCTATTGGATTCAATTTTGTCTTCTTTTCTTCTTCTTTTTTTTTTTTTTTTTAAGGTTAAGTACGATTTGTATAAAATTGCAATAATGATGAAGTATTGGATGTGTTTTTGTAAGATTTTGTTAATTTTTATCTCGCAAATATCAGAATATCTGCGGGGGCTTTTGAAATGTTTATGGTATCGCATACACATATGGCTTTTTGTGTGATGTCATGTAAGTTAAGGCACACATGCTGCGAGTGACCGTGTTTGTCATGCTGCGAATTTTCGATGTTTTATTGATGGTCCTTTGGGATGTTCGGAATGCAAATAAAAATGAATCAGCAAATTTCAAGTGAATGAGATATTATCACTTCTTGAAAATCTTTGAATATTAAAATTTGAGGTTAAAAAGAAATCGCCGGAAATATCAACTTGTGTTAGATGTTTTTTTGTTAGATTTTTTTTAAAGTCTCCACTTTATATGGCTTACCAAATATTGTGTAGAACATTTTTTTATTAATAAATTTTGACATTTGAGTACAGTTCAAATAAAATCAGTTAAAAAAAAAAATAGTCAATATGAAACAAACTTAAACAAGTTTAAACAAAAAAAACTTGTCTTTCAAACTTCAAAATTTATCGAGACTTTTATCTCGTAGAGATAGAATAAAGGAAACGTCAAAATTATTTGGTGTGTTTAATATAGTGTAGATTTTAAAAAAGTACTAGATTACAATTTAGCTCGTTAACTGGTTACTGCCAGGCTAAAAGTCCTCGGTAAAATTTGTGTTTGGAAGAGATTTGTATGAAAGATAAATTTTAGAGCGATCTGCATAATAATTTTAATTTGTTTTTAAGCAGTGTAGTGTAACAAAACCTTTCATTCACAAACGTAAAACCATTTCACATTTCATTGATACCCGAAACCATTTGTTCCAAATTAATTTATTCCTTTATTTTGTCAAACGAAACTGAGGGTTTTGCTCAGGGCATTGCCACCACTTGGGTGACTCTGCACATGAAGTGACATAGAAAGATTTTATTACATTACCTTCATTCTTAGTCATAATAATGTCCCAATATAATGTAGACATTAGAATTAGAATGCTGATGCATTTATATTTATGAAATAGTTTTAAGTGGGGATAACCCAAAACAATAATGTAAAATAATTTAAGTATAAATAGCTGTAACAATCAAAAATAAAATCAATTCATACAAACATTTGAATTCGTTTTAAACTGCGGCTCTCTAGCCATATTGTTCAGCGTGCTGCGCTTGGTACAGCAACCGTAGGGTTTATTTTCACAAACACGAAATTTACAGCAGTTTTATCCTGGATCTTTACTAAGATGTCATTCATGTAATTGGCCCTTTGTTGTGGCTATTTAATAAGAGAAAACTTTGAAACAAGAACTCTTTGGTTTTCAGAATTAAGTTAAGAATACACATGAAAGCAAATTCAGATTGATCTCTCTTCTTGCTACAACTCTACAACTACAGGGAAGTGCAAAAACTTGTAGAATATGTTTTTATTTTATGTTCCCGAAGACGATCTCATCCCAGTTCAACACGAAATTTGGATTCGGAGGACACGGTCTGCATGACAACGCTTTCAACAACGGATCCAGAATAAGCTAAGCGGTGAAATGTAATTTTGTCAGATCTCAATTTTCATACCCTAATGTAATAAAAGGGCTTGATGACAAGCTGCAATGAACTGTCAAATAAATTAGTAATCAAAATGCCATAGACGTCAGCCATGCTTTCAGTATCATCGCAATTACCAAATATTTTGAGGGTTCAGCAAGGATTCAGATCACCAGTAAGAAGTAATTCAAGTGAAAATATTAAACGTATCGAAAAATAAATATCAAATCACAATACCCGAAAATTCAACTGATAGATACTGCTGATGTGTTGGATTGTTCAAGCCAATTACAGTGAAAAAGCATTTGCTTCGGTTCTGTAACTTAGTCGAAAAATGTTCACATCGAGAAAATGTGGAACAATAAATCGTTACATTTCTCCACCTGGGAAATGTCTCGATCATAGATTTTAATAATAATTAGAATACCTTACTTTCGTAGGCACTGTCAATGAAAAGAAACAAACACCAGAAAAGTAAATCGGCTGTCAAACAAGTGCTGGTAAACAAACGTTTGTGCCTTTATCCGACGACCTAATGTAAGCTCTTTTAAACAACATTTGTGGATCCTGAAGGTGCAAAAACAAATCGATTGACCTGTAAGGAATAGTCAAACGAGTTTTCAAAATAATGCAAAGTGCAAAGTTTTAGTAAATGGAGACAGCTATTTAAAACAGAGTTGGCGAGAAGGATTTGATCTTGTTGGAATAAACGCTGATAAAACATATTCCTCAGATATCGTTATTGGAGTAAACGCCAATATAAACTTTCTTCTAATATAGGTATAGCTGGTTATTGGAGTAAACGCTGATATTACCATTTCTCAGATTGGAATAAACGCTGATATAATACTTTTCTCAGATAACGTTATTGCAACTTATTATTTTTTTAACTACTTTTATGAAATCTCTTTAATATAGTAAGGGAAAGTGTTTCAGACCAGCTGAATTTACTTCATTAATATTAACTGTCTTTTCTTCTTCGTAACTCTATGGAGTATTATATAATACTTTCGTTATTTACAATATATTTATTTTTTATTTTCTTAAAGCTTCCTAAGAACTTACTGAAAAATTCAACATCACTAAAAACTAATGTTCTTCATGGCAGTGATATACATTTTTGCCATTCCACCTAAATTCCCCTTTTTCAAAAAAAAAAAAAAGTCTCGATTTACCACAGACAGCCTGGCGACTAAACTCTTAAAAGGATTAATTCTTTATCCTTTTAGAGCCTCCTCACATTTTTCATACCCCAGTTATACATACGTATGCTAAATGCATTCTATTGAACCATTAGCTCAAAAATATCCAATTACATTTTAATCGAGTCACTTTTCTAGCCAATGAATTTCTACAGCTCTAAAGTAAAAGAGAAGAAAAAAAAACCGTTAAAAGAAGTCAAACAACAAAAAAAAAACAGAATATGGAATTGAAAAATACAAACTATCACCGCACACGCAATCCTTAATTGAATTAGAAGCTAAACAAGAAAAAATGAAGAAAACAACAACAACACAAAGCATCAGTCTCAAGCACACACATGACACATCGATTAATCATTTTGCAAATTGTTTGCTATCCTCATACACACAACATACCTCCATATTGACACTTGATACACAAGATTGACTGACAGACGGAATTGGAAAAAAAGGAGCACGAGAAAGAAAAACCCGTTCAGAGCCTGAGCGGCAAATGCTATTAAGACCCCCTCCCCAGCACCCCACAGAACAACCTTCTAGAAGATTCCGTTTTGGTTTATGGCATTTCAGTATAATGATTGTAGGTTTATACCATTCCTACATAGTATATGCCATACCACTTCAGGAGCGGTGACTGGTGTCAAGGAATCAATTAAACTACATTGTCCATAAGCAGAAAGGGAGAACAGCTATAATACACGACACGTAACAAAAAAAAAAAAAAACATCGAACTTCAACTTCAGTGCAAAAGCAAAGTGATACCTTCCAACTCGTAGAATTGAAGAAGCCCTACAACTGATGATGTCTACCTTCTATATCTACCTATGCCCATCACCGTGAGCTTCAACCGACATCATCATCATTTGCTTATAATAAATTAACCTTGCCAGCCAGGCAGACGGAGACGGACAGCCACATACGTAAAGCAGTCCGTCATGTAACGACATCAGTGACTACTGTCATCTGAGCTTCTGTCAAAGTGTCAAATGACATTATTATGGATTTTTGTCCAACCCTCTGAAAGAATTTCTTTGCTCTGTGAGGAAACGTTGTTTTCTATAATCGACAAATACAGAGGGAAGGATTATAAAAATTATTACACTCATTCAGCAAGAAATGATAAAAAAAACCACTTTTGCGAGTTCCATCAGCGCCCTCTGTTAACAAACAAGAATTTCCACTTTATTGGTGAACGTGATGGAATGGCACGGGAGTCAGTGAAATGATGTAGATAACACTTAATTTCCCAGTGACAGGAAGAGATGAAATTCGACTGACTGATATTCGGATTGCCATCAACATTAGCGCCCCCTATACATATCCAACCGCGGAGTTCTGCATTTTGAAACTAGATTTTCGTTGTTGAAAGTCAACGACATCATACAAGAAGGGGGCTTATGAAATTAGAGAACACACTCTGGCTTGCTCTAATGACACAGGATATACCACCTATATTCCTAAGCGAAATTCAACAAATTTTACTTCTTGATTCATCATCAGCCAGCGCCCTCTATGCCACGAGAAAAGTGTTTCCATTTGAAATTCACTCGCACTAATTGCAATGAACCAAAGAACCCTTTTGCATGTTCTTGTGTAAACTTCCGGGAAATAAATGTTTGTCATTATACGGCGCGACGGCGACGGAGCTGTGTGCTAAGGCTCCTGAGGTCGTGCTAATGAGGAAACATTACTGCCAGGTAAGCCAGTAGTCTCACCTTGGTGATATAATGCCGCCAAGCTTCGTATAGAGGACCATCAGTGGATGGCCAACAAACAAACCAAAAAAAAAAAAATAAACGAGAAAAAGAAAACAAGGATGCAAAATGGTTAAATTATGCACATAACACCTTTTCCTTTTGGCTGTTAAACTTCTTCTAACTTCCCTACCGCATCCAAAATGTAATACACCTTCTTTGGTTTCTTACTTAAACGAGCTTTATACGTACGTACCAACATATTTGGATCATAAAACACGCTAAATAGTTGTCAACGCGAACATCATTAAGATAAGGAATCCTCAGCAAAGGTACGTTTATCCCCATTTCCCCATGTGAAAGGATACCCAAGCGGATGAAAAAAGAAACTTATATGTGTTGTGGCAATTTTTGGGAGAATATATGGTCTACAAAAGGTTGACCAGGGATGAAACATTAATTACAATGAATATATGATGAGTGCTTTGGGCGCACTTAAGTTGTGTGTGTTGGTTTTTGTTGTGTGTATATTCCAAGTCAGGACGTGTTATTTTTTTTTTTTTGTTGTTTTTGGGATAGAAGGTAGAATAACTTTTTCATCATTTGGTAATAAAATCTGGCTTTAATGAAGTCATTTTGGCCGGATGAATGGGTGTAATGGAATGTCTTTGGTTTAATTAAATTAATTTTTAATTTCACTACAGGCGACAAGTGGTAAAGTGATTGATGATGTGTTTTGGGTATTTAACTTTTTTCTCGATAAAAGTCGAAGGGTTTTTTGTTGTTTGAAAGGATAAATTTATGAGTAAGAAAAACAATGGAAGTAAGTATACGTATGTATATTAAAAGGGAACGAGATAGTAAAAATGGGATTGAGAAAATGAATGAATGAAATGGAAAATAGTGCTTTAAGTGAGGACACAACTCAAATTGACTTTTAGTGGGAATAAATTCAATAAGAGGTTTTTTAATGGTATTTGATTTTTCTATGTGTAAATCACAAGCATTTTTTCTCGAAATCACGACCTAAACTAGAATACACTTTGTAGGTATAGTTTAAGGTTTTGAGGTTTGGAAAATTCTTTTTCCAGCAACAAATTTTGTCCATGGCACCGAAAAACACCGATTGATTAAAGCATCCCTTGATCCGTGGACAACTCAGGAACCACCTTTCACATGAAATAGCACACATTTAGTAGCACAGAGCCCACTTTCATTGAAAACCATTGATGTGGAAACTTGGGCAAAAATCTAAGAAAGGAAACTCAAACCTCAAGCCTGCATCCCAGCTGCATGGTTAGCGTTACTTTAAGAAACAGGAGATAGTGGAAGGTTAGAGAACCAGGACCGTCAATTGTGATGCTAAGGATCAATACGCCAAAAATAAATAGAATAACCCTTGGAATTTCCTCACCTTTTCAAATAGATATTTCTTGACAACCTGCAGATTGTAGGGAATTTGCAATATCTTCGACTTCGAGGTATTGTTCTACTGATGGCGGAATCGAACTAAATAATAAGAGCTGAATCGGGAAAGCAAGGACTTCATTAAGTCTGCTGTCCAAAATATGGAGAAACAACTCTTTAAGAGTTAAACTCAAGTTACGACTTTTTCACTCAAATGCTTCTTAATGGGTGCAACACTTGAAAAGTCAAATTCGATTTCACATGAAAGCTGTTAACGTGCTGATAGATGTCTTTGCGAAATATCTTGAGGATTTTCTGAGCCACCGTATTTCCAACGTTGAACTTAATACGAAAACAGGAGAGGAACTCTATGACTCAAACATACGAAGAAGTAAGTGGCATTCTATTGGCGAATGCTTTAAAAGTGCATTGTCAGTCAAGCGATGCATGCAAAGAAATCCTATCATGCAGGCAAGCATACGAGCTGGCTACCCAGCAAAACTAAGGGTTAAGTCCGACAAGTGGGGTAGGACAAGTGGAGGTCCTATGCCCCGTACGGGGAAACTTATTACGTAATAGCTCCAAACACTTTTGAAGTAGTAGCAAGTGTCAATTGTTTTGAGAATTTTTACTAGCGCTCACGACCTTTTTCATGTTCAATTGGCTTTTATCTCCTTCAACTACCACTCTTCAAAACCTCCTTCGTGCCCTAATAACTCAGGTTAATATATTATAATTTTTATAGATCTTGATTTTAATTTTATTTTAATGAAAAAAAACTATATCAATTAATTACCCCCGTTAAGAAATTTTTAAAGGTGAAATATCCAAGAAGTTACGTAGCATTTTCTTGCTTGGTCATGGACTGTGTGTTGTCTATGCCTTGACTTACCTAGAAATAAAAGAAAAATTAAATATTAATAAAAAGAATATATAATTCATGATGTGAGTGTATAGGAATGTATGAAATGAATAGTTTTCATCTGGTATTGAAATTTCTCAATGATTTATCACCTGCCTATGAATTATATCGGAAAACGAAAACAACTTACCACTGGCATTTACGGCCTTGGAGAAATGGAAACTCTTGATGATCAAATTTTATAACGGTATATATACTCGTATCACCAAAACGAGGCTAAAATCTTACAATAGTTGTGGAGAACGTAATATTTTACTTTGATAGAGTTTTCCCTCAAATCTGAAATAACCAAAACATTAAATGCTGGTGTGCTTCAGGGTTCCATTTTCTCTCCGACTGTTTTTAATATGTTCATGAAAAATAATCTGCCAAGATAATAAAACTTGTCGCACTTGGGAAGCACTCTGTTCCATTCAAATAAAAGTCCGGGATACTCCTATGTTGTTAAGAAAATGGGCAGCATAGGTGTTTGGACTTTTTCATCTAAATGCGGTGTCCATTTCCTTCTAAGATATTCACCGAAACATCAAGTGATCGTTGCAAGGATCTAGAATTTTCATTTAGGATAGTTCTATCGTCAACATTGTCCTCAAGCAAAAATTCAAGTCTGTAATAAATAGTAAGGGACTCAAGGCGCTTCCCTGATGCATTCCTACTATGTTTTTGTTTTTGTGTTAAGCGAAAGCGTTCTCCCTTTCTGATTTATCTATTTTGCAAAGCGAAATTTTTCCCAAATCCTGAGTCAACTTGCACTTTTAACAGAACAAAAAAAAATATAGGAACTTAAATCTTAGAATAAAAATTCACAAAATATTTTTAGCATTTGAAATAATCTCTAAAAACTGTCTGATTTAACTTTGCACAAATGTGTTATAATCCTTAAATCATAGAGATGACATTTTAAATCTCTGAATCCTCTTCTAAGTGTTAAAATTCTTTGTGGGTGGGGTTTGGCTCTCTCCGACACCCACCGATGACCACTCAAGCTGAAAAATGTAAACCAACATGTCATCCAACTACCCACCCAACAAACCAACCAACAAAAAAAACACTCCCCACTTTGATGAAATTCCAGCACGAAACCGACCTGATTCACGAAAACCTTGTTTCCAGAGACACACTCGTGAATTCATGGGGGGACTCTGAGTTAAGTTAACTTGCATCTTTTTTTTCTGTAACGACTTCTAATCCCCCGCGTTCGACTTTCCTGCACAAATGTTTTACCTCTCTGGTGAAAGGCATCCTAGGTGCACGACCTGGCTACGAGTGGCACTCTATACTGACAATCCTAGTATCACGTGCTCCCTTTAAATATTTTTATGTAAACGAAAACTTAAAGTGTTTCACTTTAGATTCTAGAAAAAAGGAGAAAAAATCTTATCGGAAACCAGCTCATATTGCATGTCAAAATCGCGCATAATCGCGTATGGTTGGGTTAGGGTTAGGTTATACATATTGCCCAAATGGCATGTTCAACTTCGGGAAAGTGCACTGTGGCAGCAATTTTGTTAGCGAACAGGGTTGAATATAAATTTGCACCGGCTGCACTGGACTGGTTTTCGCACGTGGCTTTGGAGTTTAAAACTAAAAAAACAAAAAAAAATATTATTCCACAAGCTCCTTGCGGGATCAAGATCTTGTGTGTCCAATTAGCAGATTTCTTTATATGACATATGTTCCACATTAGGGTGACACACGAAACATTACGCTATAGACGTCTACGCACGATAGACTGTACGCCATTACTCGAGATGAAAACTTGGCAGTCTAACTATTCCTGTGTAACTGTCTATCAGACTAAAATCGAATGTGGAGTACGAACGTATAATTTCTTCAATCGAGAGTGGCGGTTTATGTCCAAGTCAAGAAAAAACAAACGTGTTCCTCTGGGGAATTGTTGAATGTTGGAACTGGGAGCTGGGGATTTCTGCAAATAGACCTGTCCTCTGTTGAGTAGTAGTCGTCGTTGTCGTCGTGAAACTGCTCCTTAGACGTCCAGCTGTGGTACTGGGTGTCAGGCGGTGCGGTTGCGTCAAAAAGTTTAAACAAAAGTAACAAAAACTCTGTTTATGCAGTCGTATGCTTGTTGCGTGGTACTGGATGCTAGTTTTTTTTTTTGTGTGTTGTTGTTGAACAAGTGCGTGTGGAAAGACTTGCTAAGAAATAATACCTATAGCAATTTTAACTCTTTTTTAAATTATTTGATAGCAAGCCGAGGATAGGTCGTAAAACTTTAATACCTTAAGTCTTAAACACCTCGTGATTCAGATAGCTAAGAACTTGATTGTGGAAGTTGAGATTATATGCATTTTGAACACTGATTTCGATTTTATACATTTTTTATTAAATTTGACAACCAGCTCCCTTAATAGCTCAAGTACAAATTATTTTTATGCAATTCTAAGCTTAGATAATATGTGCAAATGATTATCTACAGTTGGCCGTGGCGCGATGGTATGCGTGGTCGCCTGTCAACAAAATGGTCACAGGTTCGATCCCAGCCGTAGTTCTATGTCTTGTTTTTTTTCCATTATCATTGATCATTGTTGGGCCGCTGGTTTACTCATTACATGTTGTTCAGGCATAACACTAACAACATGTGATTGAGTAAATACTAGTATGCCCGACAAATATGACAATGAACAAAATAATGTGAATTATAAAGGGCCATAGATATAAGACACGGCATTTTCTCCGCTTTAGACCAGCCGCCAACCCTGGAGATAAAATCTGAGACAACCACCATCTTCAGTCTCAGTACCTCGCGCCACATACACCTTTCCCTTCCCATCCTATCCTATCCTTCACGCCCGCGCTGTGTTGATACATATAAAGGGTAAACCAAAAATCCCCTTGAGTGCGCGCATATTATAAAAAAAAAAACAATAGACTTGATTTTTAAATTATACTTTTAATACTTTTTGCAACATATGTAACTTCAAAAATAGCGAAAAAAACACGTTAATGAAAATTTTGCTTGTACTCGAGTTAAGAATTTTAATAATCTCAAATAAACCGATCCATTTTTTTTTCAAACATATCAAAAAAATGTGTTTGACATAAGAAATAGGGGATTTAATGTTCTCAAGTTTGGGAAACATGTTTTTAAGTTTTAAACAGGCAATAAATAAAATTTTAGAAGCTACAAACAATATCTTAGAAGCATTTTCGAAAACCTAATGAATTTTTAATCATCACATATTCACATATTCTTTAGGTGTCGTCATTTTTAAATCTATTAGAATAATTAACGTCCAAAATAGATAAGATACAGTTAAGTTAACATTCTTTTTTTACCATTTGTATGGTTATTTTTGAAATTATTAGATGGTATTAAAAACAAATCTGTACCAATCTTCAAATAAATATATAGGTAGAGCCGTTTTTGAAATATTTAATTTTTTTTTCGAACATCCAAATAATTTATTTTTTTCAAAATTTAAGTATTGAATGCTTTTAATAAATTTTAGATGCTGTTGCATGAAAATTTTGATTAGAATCAGATGAACAATTTTTGATAAAATGATAATCTTTACTGGGAAGACCACCGGACTTGGACTTCAAAAAATACTTTCTCATATCGGTCTCGTCTCGAATGCCTGGGAGTTAGTCTCGTCTCGATCTCGCTGCCTGCCCTTATTGCTAGTAAAAATTATCTTAAAATAATGGAGTAATTATGATATTGAACGACAAATTTTTCAATTTAGAGGGAATTAACTATAGTAAACTTTTTCAATAGCAAAATGCTAATTCTCTGACTTGACTCTCTAAAATTTAGGTGAGTTTACTGCCCCTCATTAATAAGCCGTACGTAATTAGAACTACAAATTATAATCCATAAAAGCAATATTATATACCTCTCAAAGTTAATTAAATCCTATTATTTTAAAGGGCACCCCAGAGGCATTAATTTAAATAACACCTTACATGTGATAAATCAGGACCCCATTAGAAAGAATTCTCAAACCAATTTACTGGAGTAAAATATAACATCAATAATAATGTAATAAACATCAGCAGTTCCCAAAAAACAAGTCATTGATTATAAGTAGGCATATAATTCATTTTGTTTTTCTTCAGTATATTTAAAGCTCTGAAATACCATTCCACTAGCTTATGTATAGAGCTTTAACAAAAAAAAAATTATGGCTTGAACTCACTCATAACAATTTATTTGAATTGCTTTGAAATTCATATTCCTACACCTTTTGCTGCGTGATTCTATGCCATATGCCAAAATAACCCATCCCCCCCTACCCCCGAAAAAAAAAAATAAAAACAAAAAAACTTCACCCTTCTATTTTTAGTTAAAACGTTTAATTCCATTTGTAATAAATATCTCTCTTTACTCAGTCCCTGAATACAACACCAAGTCAACTTAATATTCATAAGCTTCAGGAAAAACAAAACAGAAAAAAAAACAAAAACAAAAAAAAAGCATACCACTTATAAACCGCCTATGGATCCTGGCACGTCTAAGCCCTCGTGTATTAGGGCCTAAAAGTTTTTGCCACCTTCTCTTCTGATTCCCTCTTTCATTCGCAGTGCCAACCGTTTATCATTTACTTCGTGTGACTTGACTTTTCTCTCTCTAAAACCTGCCACGCACACACCCTTTTCTATTTGCAAAATAAGAACCTTGGAAAACATTCTTCCATAACTTTCCTTTCCGTTTTTGACGAAAAAAAAAAAACAAAAACATCATCAGGACGAAGAAAAAAACGAACAAAAAAGTTGCCTGATCCCTGCCTTTGTTGTAGGGTGGCGGCAGCGGCGTCAGTGTCCTATTTTAGGTGTTATTACTTAATTAATAAACTTCCCTCCAACAAACGAACGATACCATCAACTTATAGTAAACGAACGAGCGAGCGAGCAATACCACGACCACCACACCATCAGCTAACAGCACTTAATAGGAACAGCAAACTCGTTACGGTACGTGCTGAAATTCAATATCCCATGCCAAATGACTTCCGGACTAGCAGCAACCTATTCCCTGTTACTTTGCGGACCCTCCGCGCCGCCATTACAAAATAACACATAGCTGGAAAATGCCATTCCTTATCCTTATATAGCATGGGACGTTTATTTTTCAACTTGTATTGTTTGCCGCCATTTGGCCAACTCAACTAGATGACTTCCTATATAATGGAAATGGGCAACAGATCCGGCTTGGGAAGCACCATCACTGAACCTTCCGAAAACCCCTCGATATGGCTCCTAAATTTAGAAATTTATATGAGATTCCATTTCCACTTCTTCCAGATGCTGATACTGATGCTGGTTGGTGTTTGTTGTTGAATCCGCAAAATAAAATAATACTCTTTCTCTTCATCCTTATCATCAGGCATCAGGAACATGGAGTTAAATTGTCTCGAATTGTCATCCTTGCCGTATTGCTGATGTTGTTTGAAGACGAGGAAGTAAGAAAAAAAAAAACTCATCTTGATTTAGTATAATATTCCCTGGAGTGTGAATCATGCAAAACCCATGTGGCACGTCCCATTGGAAAGCAATAAGCGGTGCGTTGCAGTCTAAATTAAGGAACCAATATATGGATGCCACCTACGGCATTGACAAACACTGTGCGGACGAATGAAAATGAATTCTACGCATACATACATATATACATACTTCAAGTCCTGATGTTCGAAAGAGGAAAAGTGTCAAAACACCCGTCTCTGACGTGCCGCATTGTTACGCCAGAGGACACAACATTCTTCAACTATAGAAACATACATAGGGAACAAATATTTTCACAACACTAAGCCGAAAGACTGCCGTTGTGGGAGGTCTCTCTTATTTTGAAGTTGAAAAAATTTGAAAATTTTTGTGTCACCTTCAAGATTTTCCACTTGAATGGGCGCCTATATACCTACTCTACAACAGCTATACTTGAACTTCCTTTGAAGTTCTTCCTTCTTTTCGGTTTTTTTTTTGTTGTTGTTGTTTGTTTGGTTAAATAAATATTTGGACAGATGATGTTTGCTATAATTTGTATCTCTCCGAAATTCGATGATTCGATTTAGTTCCGTTCCGGTTTGTCAATAATGTATGTTACTTTGAACTACATTATACTTTTGCAGGAACGAGTATATGGATTTGAAAAAAAAAGTGAAAAAGAATTTTCAACGATGCGATAAATTGTGTTTTATTTGGAAATGCGTTTTCAAATTTATTTAAAAAAAAAAGTAGTTTTAAATAGAACCAATGGATTCGGACCAGTCAGTGGTACAATCTGGAAAAAGGTGAAGAGTTTGTAAATGTTATCGAAAATTATCTATAACATCGACAGCTATGGAAATAAAGAGAGTTCTGCGGTAAAAAGCTCTTAAAAGGGAAAATAGATTGATCTGGACGAGAAACTAGATATCCACTGAGTTCTGGAAGCAGATGGGACACATGGAGGCTCGATGGCTCATGATTCTCATCTCCAAACTAATCTGTGGTAACCAAATGCCTTTTTGTTATCTTCTTCCAATCTACAAGGGGAAGGGGGATACACGAAACCGCTAGCTTTCTAGCTGATGTCAAACACAATAAAGACAGTTGAGCAGGTATTGGATGGCCCTCTAAGGAAAAAAAAAGCGGATTGATGACCAGTGCTTCTTTCGGGTAAAGAAACCACAGATAACATCCAAATATTTTAGAACATAAGAATCCGAATGGAAAAATATCGGGAGGCGTCTTGAGGCCTTTACTATTTATTTCAGTTCTTAGCTTTCTGCTTGAGGATACGAGTATAATGACGGAAAGAGAATCAGTTATTTTTTGCTGACGATAGAGCCATTATTAATGCAATCAGCACGTGATGTGCGGCTGCATGTTCTGGATGGAAAAAAGACCAAAACCTATACTGACCATTTTCTGATCGACACAGGCCTAATTCAGACATCTGGAAGGGAATTTCTACATGGCAGATGTTCGTCCAGCGCTTACATACGGTGTTAGACGGTGTACAAGAAGAATGACGGCAACTCAAATGAAGATGCATTACATAATAGTAGAACCAAGACAATCGAGGAAGCCTGCACGTCAAAAATAACATCATGTACAAAGAAGATGCCCTGAGAATCTATAGTTCAAAAGGATATAGCACACGACGTTCGCGGAAGAATGGCAGACGCAAGAACTCCTGGATCAAAAAAGTGAAACCATATCTGCATTTAGTTGGCCTCAGACATGCAACACTCCAAAACCAGCAGGCCTGTTGATGTTTCCTCACGAGTTTTGGCAGTACGACTTAGAGTGAGTGAAGCAGTAATGTGGGAGAATTGTGGTCCCAGTCGACATCATGGCAATCAGCCGCCGATAAATGCAGTTGTAAGAGACTGATGTCGATAGCACTTGAAATATATAAATGCTGATTTTATACTCAAGCTTACGACAAAACGACTACAAACCTCTCCAAAAAATCTCGGTAATCTATCATTTGAATATTGCAAAGTTAAAACCTTCAAATTTAAGCAAGGTTAAGTTGATTTTGTCTGGCAGACGCATCAACTTATTTTATTCAATGTAATCTTTCAAATTCTTGCAGAATATCCTGTGTCGCTCTTAAAAAAAATAAATATAAAATTAACATATTATATTTTGAGACATTAATAAAATTACAAAAAAAAACTTCTGCTCCATTACAACCTGATGCAGTCTTGCAAACATTTTCTCATCTCAACAGCTCTACGCCGCGCCGCCGCGCCGCCGTCGAATGAATATTAAATTTATGTAAATAACAAATAAGTAACTATGTACTTATGTACCTATAGGGTACATCTTTTACAACAATTACTCTGCTTAACATTTTGAAAAAAAAAAAAATTACAGAAACTATCTACAATCTCATTAGCTTGCATAATGGCAACAAAATATTTATATATTTATATAAGAAAAAAAAAAAACAAAAAATAAATAAATTTAAAGAATAAATCAAAATAAATCACTTAACTCAAGTTGACAGGGCTTCAGAGTTTTGCGACAGAACGTCGTCGACGACGTTGGCATCGCCATCGCCATTGCTCGTCGATGTCCATCGAAAACATTGTCTGTTTTTTGTTGCATACAATTAGACTTGCGGATTTCCCTAAGTAAATGTATACTTAAACAGGAACATTGAAAGATCCAAGCTGTCGCCAGTCGTGTCATATAGCTCAAGAACCGGCATCAGACTTGTGATATGCATAATATTGTATTCCCCACGTAAACGACAAGTATTTTAATTTTGTTGTTTCTTCCTCTGGTTCCCATTTCATCCATCCTACGTTCTACCGAGGGAGCTACAAAATAACCCACACCTTTCGCGACTTGACTGGAAATTACACCCTTAAGCTGTTCAGGAGAGAGAAGCCAGAAACCAGACCAGACCAGGCTGGGCCAGCCCAGACCACCCAGAAACCAAAATAAGATATCTGCTCTGGCCGCCCTCCAACCAATCATTCGTTTGAAGTACAACGTTGTCGCCCCCCTCCTTGGTCGTCCAGTTTAGCTGTCATAACATGGGTAATTTATTCCCAGCCGCATCATGTCAGCCAAGTCGCCAAAAAAACAAAAGGAAACACGAGTAAGACAGCGACTTACCTTGTTAGTGATGAAGTGCATAAATTTGCCTTCAATTTTACTATTGGACCTGTCCCGTTGTGAAGTTCTCGGCTCTGTGTACGATTCCATAATAGCCCCCGCTCTACCTTCATCATGATGTGGGCCCTTTTATATTTTGAATATATTTTTATGCTAATAAGACGATGCGATGGTTTGGCCATTATTTCTGACAATAATTTTCTGTGGTGGCGCTAGGCGCTTCTACTTATATTAAGACACCACACCCCATCATATGTTCGATTGGGGAAATCAATCAAACAATGTTTGAAAACGGTTTATGGCTGGGCCTGGATTAAACCTCCATATTGCTGTCGATCATGAACGACTATGATGGAGCTTAAAGGTTTTTTATTTTTTATTTTTTTTTTTTTTTTGTGCGAAATGCGGGTCTGGTCCAATCAACCCAAGTGGATATGAAGAGTCGTGTTCAATGAGAAAAGAAAAAAACCATTCGATACTGATAAACATATATACGAAAGTTAGGTGCGGGTGTAGTTTGTTGAAACCCCCATCAATCATGTCAATCATATGTTTTCTCACTCTGACGCTTTATAGTCTTGGGTGGATTTCACAAGTAACAATTTAGGAGAAATGTTGTGCCAGCATAAATAATGAGGACCATTGGATATGCATGTCTTCCGTATTATAAGCCCTTGGTGATAGGAGTGCTGTAGGAAGCGGTGAAGCACTGAATGCGGCCAACATGAAGATTTCCTGATGGACTGATAGTGATAAGAGCCTATGAAGAAGTTATATTCCGGCTTACTACATTATTTGGAAAGGAGAACATTTTCGGTGGATTAGTTGGTGAGCAAAGCCTCCAAGATATTAAAGAGAAGATAAAGTAACCTATAGCTCATCATAAGATGGTTGAACTCTCCATAGACCTATAAATTCGAGAGGAAAATAAAGACTCTGACATGGACGGGTTTTTAAAAATGTTAGACTCAATAATCAAATATTTTCAAGAGTAATGTTGGCATTGGGCGCCTTAACAGACTTGCAATTGCCGGAATCAATAAAGAGCTCCTGTTGTGCATCGATCTATCGAAGATGCCAATAATATCCGCCATCTTGCAATGACAAGAGAGAGAGAGAGGAATAGAGCTCTGCGGTGATGTCAGGTCATCAACCAAGTACGATAGGAGAACCGCAAAATTTTTCATCGAATTTTCAAAAAATTAAATAGATTCAAATCTCAACGATATAAAAGCCGAGAATTCTTAAAAAACTAACCCGGTTATGTTGCTTAATTTTTAAATTAACGTTGTTAATTGGTAACTGGAGAAAAGCTCTTCCAAACTATTTAAAATATGCAAACAGGGTTTAAGCAAAGATATCTGCTATTTACTTCCGCCAGGTTATAACTCGGAGGGTAGCACCATTTTTCTAAACTAATCCGTTCAGGCTGTATTGCAGCCATCCCCGTATTTAATGTTCAAGTATAAAGTTCGAATTTTTAGGCAAGGAAGCCATCTTCCCATCACACTTAGGCCAATGTTGATCCATTATACATTGTGGTGTCCGGATGTATTGGACCACCCATCCCTTTAAAAATATAACAAATGAAATCTTAACGAACATATAACTATTTCGAGGCGTATGATGGTGCCCTGGGACCCAGTAGAGTCTGATAATGTGCCGTGCGAAGAATACTTATGTAACTCTTCGCGGTAGCATAAAACCAGCTTGGATTTTATTTCTAATGCAAAGATGGCTTTCATCGATGCCTCGCTGTCAAAGTAAATGGCAATATCAGCCCGTGATATCGAGATCTGTTCGACAGCCTTAATCACTTTCAAAATTCGTCTCATAATGGCAGTGGACATCCACATTATGATTTAAGAGTTTGGAACCCAGTTCTTACCAAAGATCTTTTAGCGGGAGTAAAAAGCAATCTCGCTCATTTTTTAATAGAAGAAAAATTCATGATAGTAAAATTGCTGAATTACCAAACTGGCCCTTAATATATTAAGGCTTGTGAAATTCACAAATTTTTTCTCTTCTATTTCTGCATCGATTTGTCAGATTTTGATTGAAGATTTAGCCGAGAAGTCGATTGAAGTGTCGGTCGATGATGGCGGTAAAGTCTCTTCTTGGCCAAAACACAATTGATGAATGGATGTCTGTATGAATGATGGCCACCCTGTACCTTTTTTGTTTGTTCCACAATTTTTTTTTTCCTGCTTGCAAAGTGGAATACAAATGATGAATAGCTTGCTATGTCGTCTTCGTCGTTGGCGTTGGGGTCGTGTCTGTTGTTAAACTTTAGAAAGATCATATCGTCCTTTAATTGAAAACCAAAGAAGAGTTAAGGACAAACTTCATGGATGCAGGTTCTGACAATTTCATGTCATCCCATCACACTCTACTCTCTACCTACCTAGATACAAACCTCTGAGATGGATTGAACCTACTTTGAATTGTATAATTAATTCCGCTTGAGAAACTTAACGCCTCGCCTGCTTGCCTCAACAGGCCAAAAAGAAGGAGAGAGGAGAAATAGGAGTGCGTACATAGAGGGCGTTGTATATTTATATCTACTGGATGCCTGAATACTGCTGCTTCGGATGCTTGAAGCAAAGTTTTAGGTTTCGTTGCAGGAAATTTGCATGGAAATCGGTTGATATCCTGATGCCATCATCTCGCCCTGTTGTCCTCCATGTTGTCATGTCGCCTCTTGAATATTGTATAGTTATTGTTGTGTTCCTCTACAATATATACCCACTACATCCTTTGATGACTTGGGTGTTGATTGTGTATTTGAATTGGAAAATTCGACGAAAATCTGACACAAGAGTGGAGTACTTTGATGGGAACGTTGTGGAATGATGACAATCATGACAATGCTGATGATGGGCTACGATGACAATGATGTTGGTTGACAACACGATGATGTTGACGTTTGCGGAGCAAATAGTGTTTGAATTGAATGGGTGGCAACAATGCTGCCACCACCGATTAGATGAATAATGATGATTCCATCATGCTCCAGCAAGAGTCTTTTTTTTTTGTTGATGATGCGGATGATGGGGAGCACCGATATGATAATGTGATGCGATAAATAGATAAAAAGTGAAAATAAAAAAACACTGTTTTTAGCATTTAAATCGACGCATTTCGCGAGCGACTGGTAATGAGATAAGTTTTTGATGATGAAGACTAAAGTTGGAGCACACAACACACAACCCCTAAATGGGGCCTTTGATCACGTGCCGAACTCACGGTAAATGGCATTTGGAATTGCCGACAGATAATAATTAGAGGAGTCAAAGCCAAGTTGATGGCATTTAAGGCTTCAAATAGGCAATTTGGAAGTATTAAAACTGTGTGTGTATCAAGATGAAACTTTATAGCTATTGACATCTGGTTAGGATGGGAAATTGGTTTTACGGAAATAGGAAATCAATAGGATGTTTCTTATGATTTTGGTTTAACTCCGATAAGGGAAAGCATATCAGGACTCAGAATGTTAAAATAAAGTTGAGAAGTGGATCAATTCCGTTTATGCGTATTTGAGAATTGGGATTCAGCACAGTCGGCATAAAAGAAGTCTTAAATGCAAAAGCCATGAACTGTAAGCGGTAAGAGTGACCCCCAGGCCTATTTTTAGTCATCAGCAATGAGTATATTTGGCACCGAGATTAAGAAGTTCGGTGGCCCTTGCAGTAAAGAAAATCATTCAAAAACATTAATTATAATTGCTTCTAAATTCAAAAAGCTGTTTCTCATTTATCCCACGAAAAGAGATGACACTGGCAAGAAAGGTCATTCGGTTTCAAGACAAGACAAAACAAAATCTTACGAAATAGAGACAAGACTTCAATAGTTTTTACTCGGACTCGTCTTGTGGTCCTCCTACCATCACTCCTCACACTTAAGCTATAAGCTTTAAGTATTGGGTAAGAGTGAGGAGAAATATTGTCTTTTGTATTTATTGGAAAATGAAAAGACATAAATATTACTTCTCAAAAAAAAAATAATGGTTCCATTAGCTTCGGTTTTTAACAACGGTTTCTGCTGTTTCAACAGATTTGGCCTTAAAATATGCATGCTGGACCAAGAAGAGCATACTTTCAATAAGTTCTGATGTGGTATCGAACCAACCAACAATTGAAGAAGTTTGTTCATAAAACAGTTGATTTGGCCCAGAAAGTCTTCAAAACTAACCCCCAGGTTAACCAACGAAACAAAACTGGAATGCCTAGCAATTGAGCTGCATGGAAGAAGCTTGTTGGTGATGACAGAAAATACACCAATGCGTTCTATCAATATCCAATAAAGATATACATATGTACCTGAGTTGACTTCAATAATAATATCTGAAGACTGATTTAATCCCTGTTTACCCTGTTAAGAGCTATGGAATTAAACTGATATTATTCTTATACGCACCCTGCAGCTGGGAAATAACTGTTTTCAAAAGCCACTTCCAACTTTGAAACAATATTTTGAATTTAAATTTTATTTATTCCTCAAGTTAATATTAAAAAAAACTCTTGGATTTATCTAATAAGTCAAATTCAGAAACGTAACCCACTGTGAATAAGCTGAAATTAAATCTTTACCAAAATTCTGTATTTCAATGTTGAATTAAAAATGTTTCTTTTATTGTTTTCATTTTTTGAGGAGTATATTTGTATTTGCCATCATTCTAAAAGGCAATTTCTATCGATTTGAAATAATATTAAAAATTTTGGGTTTTCCACCCTTAACCTCTGACGTTTCCAGACTAAAATTGTGATTCAATTTTATGAACTAATTTAGAACCTTTATTTGGATATACAAAATCTGCTTCCACAGACGTGTCTTCCGTTTAAAAAACAAAAAAACGTAAAAAAAAAACTCAACCAAACTCAATTTAAAGTAATAATCCCATCAATTCCAATTTTCCTTTCACTATTAATTCCATATTGTTTGTAATCCCACAAGGATTGCGAATCCTTTTTGTTTTCGTTTTTTTTTTCATTTAATACTGTTATACAATAACAGTTTATCCCAAACGATCTCATGGCCCATTTATCTATCTCCATTAAGTAAATCAAGGTTCAAAAGATAAATGATGCATCCGAGTCATCACCATCATCATTCAAACAACAACAAACAAAAAAAAAAAAAAACTTTCTCATGTCAACAAGCAAACTCATTTAGGGTTGATAACTTTCACCGCTTAGCTATGTATGTGCATCATCATCAGAGGAAGCTGCTGCACCGCAACATAGTTTTTCTCGCATTCAGCGAACAGAAAAAAAATGAACAACCAAAAAAAAAAAATATTAAATCACATAAAAATCTAAAAATAAACACAAATAAAATCGAAAGTGTTGCACAAGCTCCTTGCGGCACTAACTGCACTCAATCAGGCGTATTTCCCCGAACCGAACCCGACACATTTCATATAAACTATTATGTTCAAGGGATGTTGCTGCACACACAACAACGACTGTTGTTGAGAACGAATAAGGGTAACAGTCTAGGTACAGCACAGAATCATTACTCGGAACTGGTATTGCAAAAGCAAAGGAAAATGTGCATCTTGCTAATGTGAAGAAGTGAAGAGAAAACAGACAAAGCAATAAATTATTACGTTATTAACCCCTTGGTGTTTCCCCTGCTTACAGATAGAAAACGGGATGATGGTGTAAAAAATCAGCCACTTAACTTACGGGTGAACGGTTGACTGTACCCGTTATTCTCCCACACAGCCTTTTTTTAATTACGTACGGAGGTCACAGAGGTGCTTCATCTAAACGGATGAACGCGTGCAAAACCTAATCCAGTGTGGAAGGAAAAGTGTAAACAAGCCCGAGGACGTTGGAAGCACAAAGTACGGCGGTACACAGATTTACCGATTTCATTATTTTCATCCTCCCCCTGCCCTTTTTCTTATTCATCGAGAACTCGTTAGTCCGGGCACTGGTTTTGCAAAAAAAAAAACAACAACAACAATAACAAAAGAAGTCATATAGCTATCTAGAGTGTTAGAGGTAATAAAGGAACACACATACTCTGTGGCGGCAGTCGCTTTCGATTTCACATCCTCTGTCTATCCCGTGTGTGTTTACTTAACCTTTTCAATTCCAATTTCAACCCACCAGTAGATAGTCCTTCCCTGGCTTCCTTCGTACAACATACATATTATTTATATTCAACAATGTTTCACGTCTAATTTGATCTGAAGGGCGGGCCGGGCCGGGCCGGGCTGATCCCTCCTCAGACTGCTTGCTTCGTTGCATCGAACGCTGTTGTTGCATGCAACCAGTGTGAATTGTGCGTCGTAAATCGCTCGTAATAAGTGCGAATCCTCCCACCCTCTTTCTTCGTTGTAATGTTTGTCCCATAAACATTATTTCCATTTCTACAGTTGAGATATTGTTTGTTGCCTTTCGCTTGGCCGATCGAGAGATGCACGCACCGTACTGCACGGCACGCAATGCTATATGCACAGCACACGTGTCAACAACCAGCAACAATGATGCCAAACATAAGCATGATGGTGTGCGCGTATCGCGTACTTCTTTTTATTCCGGGTAGCAAAAAACATTCAGCAGCTGTATTTGGTGTGTTGTTGTTGCACTCACACGCGAGTTTAAATGAATCTGCATAACGCCAAAGTAATTTCGGAATATTTGAATTGGTCGTTTGCATGAAAGGACCAAGGTTTATTTATTTATTTATTTTTTTTTTGTTGTAATTTTTTGCTATGAAATATGAGTTCCTGTGAATATAATATACAGTGGGTGTTAGAAGTGGTCGACTGCTTGAGGAGAATTTATTACCATAAGGACTTCCGACGTCGTCGTCATCATCGTCGCGTCGCAGGGACTTATGGTTTTATAGTATAATGTTTTAACTGAGCTGAAGAATGTTTGTTTAATTTTCGTTTGATTTATTGGCTTAATGAAAATATTATAAGGGAATTATTTTTGGTCTGTAAGGTTTTGATTTGTGTAAATGCCATTTTAGCATGTGACCGAACTCAACCAACCGGAATAAAATGGAAATGGGATAAGGTCGATGCATTTTTTGGTATTTTTTTGTTTGTATTTGAAATTCTGGAATAATAATACAAAAATGCGCTGTATGAATTCTAGACTTTCTTAGCGAGAAGAGGCATCCATTTTTGGTAGAACAAAATGGCGAAGACCTTCATTAAAAAAAAAATAACCCTTTTATTGATGAAGGGGTATTTGAAGAAGTGTTGGACGTAGCTAAAGTTGGTTCAGCCCCAAGAGCCTTTGAATCTTCTTTTTTTCATATAGGTGCTGTGCAGTAGAGACAAGATTCATCTTAAGTGTAGCACAACCTCGACCAACTTTATTTACCTAAGTAACTAAAGGCAGCTAGCCAGCGACTTGTCTGACTCCTCCCTTGTTTGTTAATGCCGTTAGTGCCATCAGAAATTATGTTGAGCAGGTTGAACTGCCTTATTCTAGTGGCCACAAAGCTACAACTGGGAATTCAGTCGGGAAAGATGTCAAAATATTAAATATGAACTCATTGTTGTAAATACGATAAAAGCTGTCACCAAAAGTTAGAATTTGTTTTACTCTTAAGGTAGAACTATAATGGACATCACCGAGCTTATGCGCGCATAAGAAAACGTGCGAATATAAACAGACCCTATTGAATAACCATAATGGAGTCTAGCTCCGTTTCGTTAAATGTTTCTCTTCTTCGTTGAATTTACCAAACATAAGCAAGAGCGATCTCAGTCGCTCGGCGCATAAGTAAAATCTGCCATTTTTGTTCAAATACACACGAAAAACAAACAGATACAGTGTGCATGTGAATTATTTCACAATTAATGTGCGTGTATGTGTAACATATTTTAGAGATTCAGAGAGAACATAATATTTTGTTTTCAATCTTTATGTCTG
Source organism: Syrphus vitripennis (assembly GCA_958431115.1). NCBI lineage: Eukaryota > Metazoa > Arthropoda > Insecta > Diptera > Syrphidae > Syrphus > Syrphus vitripennis. The sequence goes on from OY288108.1 coordinate 123,375,144, forward strand.
TCATCTGTGGCTTTCATCAGCTACTTTAAGTCAATTATGGATATGCACGGTATTTTTGCAAACATAAGCAAATTTTCGATAGATTTTTGACATTAGCTTATGTTTGCTTATGCCTATTATAGTTGGGCCTTTAATGTTCACAGATGATGATACTAACTTAGATCTCAGTGGTTCCATGTCTTATTCAGGATTAAGACAATGAAGAAATAAGGATAAGGAAAAGTGAGACTAAAGGATTGAGTTAAGGTCAATAAAATGGAATATTCTTTACTGGAATGACGAAGCATCAATCAGTTCATCACAAGCCAAGGCTGTATACTATCGCCCATACACTTCTTGTTGGTAATTTGTGATATACTACACGCAGGTATTCGTGAACTCTGCAATCACACTTCAAACACTTCATTTCGAGAAGCAGCAATTTCATTTTTATTGCAATGAGTTGTTCGTGACCACCATAGGTTACCGTAGTATTTAGGGAAGACCGATGTTCTTAGACATCAGTCTTCCGATTCCGGAGACGATACAATCATGAATTGTACGCAATCTACCTTGAAGCAGACATAGTGACAAAAATTAGGCTCGGTAGACTCCGTTGGGCAGGGCACCTAGCTCGCATGAGTGAAGAGGAACCTGCTCGGAAAGTCCTTTGTGGTACATTCTATGGTAGACGGCAGACGTGGTAGTAGTAGGCGTAGACCAGGTCGCCCGAAGCCTTGGGGTGCGCAACTGGATGGCGTCGGCTCAAGACCGGGATAGGTGGAGAGACTTGTTGAAGGAGGCCAGGACCGGACCCCGGTTGTCGAGCCGATGATGATGATGTCTGTCTGTAAGATTTTATACCTTCTCGTGAGCTTCTTACGAAGCGAGCGATACTGCTGATCTAGTACTTGGTAGATCACTAGGATCAACTTAATAGGAGTCTCCCAAATGGATCCTTTATCTTTGGGACAGAGCTGAGCATGTGCAAAGAAGGTGAGGAACTGTTTCCTCCTCCTCTTAATCCATGGCCACCCACATGAAAATACCTGATTTTTAATTGTTCCCATGAAAGACCAGAGCTTTTTGTGATCTCTATGAACGGAAGAACACTGCTTTCTTAGAAGAATCAATAAGAAGTTTGTGATCAAGAAAATAGAGTGGAGTAGAGAAAATCGAACCACACCTAATATTTGTACAAGAAGCCTTGCAATTTTTTATTTCCTCCCCAACATAAGATAAGTTCTATTTTAGCAATAAGTTATTTCTACATACCTAAACTTTAATTCAAAAACGTTTCCACTTAGACATCCGTCGTACATACTGTGGTACGCACTTGAAAAGTCTACAAACTCTTGTTACCTACCACTTTACATTTAACTACTGTAGTAGATGTTGCCGTTACCGCCGCTGTCGCTGCCGTCATTGACAATTCCAAAAGTGATAAATCAGTAAACTTGTGCACGCACACTTACTTTTTTAAAGTCGTGCCTTTGAAGAAGAACCAACTTGATGCGCAACTACTTCCCAAAACGAACGATAGCAAAACATGGATCACCGGCATCATCATCATAATCATCGTTAAAAAGAAGGGTGGGTGTGTTTCCATTACCATCAGCAGAATGTAGAATGATGTTCACACTGGGATAGCCAGGGAACGCCTTTCTACACTCCTTGGGTGGTTATACAAGCTACACGGTACGATGGTGGCAGCAATGCTATTTGGCTGGGAAAACGTATGCCATCCGACACTCTTCTGAAGCAACTTAAACGTTCTCTATTATATTAGATTATGAAGATGAGTGGGTTTTTCGTTTTTGGTAGATATTACTTTGTGTCCACCCGACCAACCGCTGCTGGCTGGGTTGCATGGCATATCTACTGGGATTTGCTTTTTAATCCCAACGCCATCCATCGCTATACCATAGAGCCATTGTGACACTATTCATACATACATCATGCTGATTCTAAAAACTTTAATTGGATGAGACAAAAAAAAGGCGAAAATCAAACAGAAGCCAAGAGTGATTTAAGTATAATTGTGGAAGGCAAACATCAAAAGGGTGTGCGGGAGCGCCATCTTGAAAGGAATATTATCATAAACGCACTTCGTTGAGAATGGCGTGTGGCGGGATTTAAAGATTTTTTTAAAAGTAATGAGAACAAACAAAAAAAAACTTTTAATCAGTTTCAATTGTTTCTAAGCGGCATGTGGTTTGATTTGTTGCAAGTGCAAACTGATGAATCTTTAGTATCTATGGAGTTTAAAGATACGCACAGCGTCTTATTGTCTATAATGATCTCAAGCAGAAGGAGGAATATTGTCGTTTGTCGGTATATCAGGGCACGGGATGAATTAATCAAAAAATCGAGAGGAGTTTCACATCAACCATTACCACTTCCATAAGGCAGGGGAAAGCGTACGTTCTATGTTTTATGGTTTCATTAATGTCAAATGCTTACTTTATTTGTGTTTTTTTTTTTTTGCTTTATTTATTTAGTACCCTAAGACTATATTTAAATGAATGAGACAAGAAGCCAAGTTTAGAATAATGCGTGCGTGCTGCTGCGGCATAAACAATTGATTTAAATTAATGGCATTCATTTGTCATTTAGAACTTTCGGGAAAAAAACATATACTCGTACAATCGGAAATTGTGTCACATCATTTTCTGTTTTTCCTTTTCTTTTTGGTTGGAATGTTTGATAAGAACTTGCATTTTTTTTATCCATATAGATGAGAGGGCTTTAGTAGAATACAAAGTTTATTTAATAGATGGGAAGCGAATTTAACCTTAAAAGCTGATGGATACAATTGGGGACGTTTTTAAGGGGGACTCATATCATTTAGAAAGAAATCATAAATGATATATGGGTTACTACTGATTTGTAAATTAAATTAAATTTTTCAAAAATTAAGTTTGTTCATTATTCATCGACTAAGGCAGAAGATCCTAGCGAGGTACAAGGCTGAGTCTTATTACTTTTCTAATTAAGCCTTTGGGGCCTTTGCTCATTTTGACGTGAAAGTGATCATTAGAAAAATTAGACGACCAATGCTAAGAATTCCAACAAACAATTAAAGGAAAGTCTGTCAAAGCTCTTCAAATCCAGAAATCTCACCATAACTTCAAAACTGCTGCTGTACAGGACCATGGTCCTGCCAGTACTCACGTATGGATCCGAGACTTGGTTGCTTAGCAAAAGACACTCCGACCTCTTAGCCGCGTTCGAGAGAAAAGTCTTAAGGAGAATTGTTGGCCCCATATGTGAGGAAGGACGATTCCGGTACAATCATGAATTGTACGCAATCTACCTTGAAGCAGACAAAGTAGTGACAAAAATTAGGCTCGGTAGACTCCGGTGGGCAGGGCACCTAGCTCGCATGAGTGAAGAGGAACCTGCTCGGAAAGTCCTTTGTGGTACATTCTATGGTAGACGGCAGCGTGGTAGACCATGCTTGCGCTGGAGAGATGGCGTAGACCAGGACGCCCGAAGCCTTGGGGTGCGCAACTGGATGGCGTCGGGTCAAGACCGGGATAGGAGGAGAGAATTGTTGAAGGAGGCCAGGACCGGACCCCGGTTGTCGAGCCGATGATGATGATTTTTTTTTTTAAATAAATGGTGATTGCATATTTTTGAAACCCAGTCAAATAAATTAAATGGATGCTTTTAAAGATTGAATTCGCAAAAGATGTAATATTAAAAACAATAATAGTCCCAGTAACATCTGCATTGAGGAACTAAAAAAATGGTAGAATCGGAAGATCCATCTGAAACGCAAAACAAAAAGAGGATCGCGGGCATCGACCGAGAATAAAAAGAAGACGCAGATTTTACGTAGAAAAAAGAAGTCCGAGTGGATCAATGGCAACACATTTTCAAACATCGAGTTAAATATTCCTCTTTTTCACAATTTTGACGAATAACTCCTATCAAAAGCTTTGTAGACTAAAAGGAAAAGATCATTTGCAATTGTTTCAAATCAAATGTTTTTCTTTACAATTTCTAAAAATAAAATCATTTTCAAGTAATTTTAAAGATGTCTCCTGCATGGAAACAACCGGCACATCCCTCTCATTTATTTTCCTTATAGCATCCATCATCATTCATTAATCAATTCAAACCATCAAAACATAAGGTACTTTCGTTTTTTGAAGCCAAAAATATGATCAATTATGTTCTTTTATTTTTTTTAATTAACTATAGCCCTCTCGTGAAAAGTTAAACTCATAAACATAAAATTTAATTATATCCAATTTTTTGAAAAAGGATACGCTTCTGACATGTTGGTGCGCGCAGTGTTCAGAGAAGCCTATCGGAAACCATTAATATCACAATCCCCGATCTACCTTCAAAAGTCAAACGAACTGCCACCAACTCGAGGATCATCATTTTGACAATTACAAATCGCTGAAGGTAAATAATAGCCTCGGTACCGGCATGTGTTCCATTCACTATAAGATCAAGAGTAGCAAAAATCCCATCAGCAGTATTACATTCACTGATTGCCCTGCAGGAGCATTTAGATTAAATGCCTCAAATCAATTTTAAGTGAAATGATGACATCCTCGAGATTAAGAGCACCTAGTTCCAAAATGTTGCCAGAGCAAGCGAAATGTCATTTCGTGATTCCCCTGAACGATATAACTACACACAGTTGGCTGGAGATGGAGATGGGACGATCATTCAGGACAGGAGATATCATGGGGAGATAAATTAAAACATCAACACAACAGCACAGCGGCCGATTTAGTCTTCCATGGGAATTCGAATTAGATCAACGGGAGTGCGGAGTGAAATGGACTTAAGCTAGAGAATCGTGATATAATTTCCTTGTCATGGTTTACCTCCACTCGAAGCTAGCACGGCATGACATGGCATCTGTTTCATCCCCACTGTCTCCATTCTAGATGAGGTCTTCATGACCGACCGATCATCCACTCGAAGATCACTATCTGCCTGCGGATGGATGTTAACTGTCAGACGAATGAAGAAGCGTCTTCTAGATGGATGGATGGATGGATGAGGAGAAGATCGCCTATGCTCATCCATCATATCCGATTCGAAATAGCGCAAAAACCCTCTGGAAGATGGAATTCCGATGTTCACTTATTTCCTCGAATAGCAATGGTTGTTTTTTTTTTTTGAATTGATGGACAAACGCCAGGGAGAAGGTGGAGTCAAATGACACATTCTTCTATGACTGGAGGTGGATCTGGTTTGCACATGCACCTCTTTGCCAAGAGATCATATCATCTAATAGGCAGTAGGTAAGCAATGGAATTGAACTCACTGGCGTCACTGCTCCGGCTCTAGATCACTGATGAAAATCGCTCATCCATTTATATTAACGATGTCACATAAAGTGAGAAATAGCTTCTGCCCTCCACCGTGAACATTTCAATCAATCAGTCCATCGGTGAAGGTTGCCAGGGAATGTGACGCTCCTAATCCCTGATCCCAGGTCAGAGATATCGTATGAAATTCATTCAAGCAGCCAGCAGAAACAGCAAGAAGAAGAAGAAGAAGTGATAAGTATGAGGAAACGCAAACACCAAACACCGCAGTGGAAAAGAATTCTTGTAATTTTGCATGTGTCACTTAGAATCGCCATGGATGATTGCTCTTTTGCTATGCGTATTTAAATGGAGTGAGAAGGAATTTGTCTAGGAAGATGGAGGCGATAATGAGGGATTGACAAATAGTTAGATGCTTTTAAGAAGGCAACGGATCATTTACATTTTTATGGTAGATATTTGTAAGAATCACTGGTGGCAGTAAAGGAGAGATCAGGGATTAGTGTCGTAGAGAGAGTATAATCATTTTATCAAATTAATTTTTCAAAAAGAAGAATTTATGTGGGAGTAGGTGATCGAGGATCTTGAAAAATGTTGCAAGTATTTTAAACAGTAGAATAAGCCTAAGCTCAATGAAGCCATCTTAACGGTGTAGTGCATCTGGATTGCGACTGCATCCTTTTTTTTGGTATCATAGTAAAAATTTACAGAATTTGACGCGGACTATGCAACACAAGCATTTATTCGACAATTTTTTTAATTTTTTTTATTTTTTAACCAAATTTAATTTAAAAAATTCGAATATTTGATATTTTTTCCAAAATTTTAAAGTTTGAAGACATTTTTTTCGACAAATTTCTTTTTAAAGATTTGTTTTTTGCCAAATTTTTATTTATGGCAATTTTTTGGGCAAAATTTATTTTTAGATTTGTTTTTGTAATCCAACATTTTGTCGACAAAATTTTGTTTCTCAATTAAGTCTTTCCTTGAAGCCATCACGCAACTCCGCTGCAACACTTAAAGTTTGTTCAGTCGCTAGGCAGGCGCCATTTTTTTTATTCGGATTCTTCTAAAAATAAAATGTTGACAAGAAGACTGGTCTAAAAAACTTATCAAAAACAAAATTCATCAAAAAAATTTGTCACGCAACAACCAAATGTAGGTGTATTTATTAGTACCTCCAGAATAAAATTTTTACAAGAAAAGTTTTATCTTGAACAAATTCGTCCCAAACATTTTGTCAAAAAAAAATTGGTTAAAACATAGTCGAAAAAGAGAAAGTTTTTTCAACAACGAAAAATTAAAATATGTTTCAAAAAAAGTTGTACTAAAAAAAAAGTTGTGTCAAAAAGAAATCGTAAGAAAGCCTCTTAAAAAATTGTCAAACAATTTTTTCCTCAAGGAACAACCAATGAACAGTTTTTAAACAAATACAGAGTCATTCAGTCAATACAATCATCTAATTAGTATTTGTGCCTAAAATTTATCAATCCCCTAAAAAGTGAGTTAACGGCCAAAAAAAACGGACAATTTAAGTCAAAATGTATGCCTGTTTGCACAAAACGCTTTTAAATATTTATTACTTTTTAAATTTAAAAATTATATTTATCAGTTGCACCAAACAATTTTAGTTTTTAAAGCCAATAAACGAAACAATAAACTAAAATGTCAAAGAACTGACACTGTCTAATGCTCAGAAAGATAGTGTGGAAGAGCCTTTAAGTGAGGTTTAACATCTCTCATATTGCTTACTCACTTGTAGTGGTTAAACTTTTTCGTCCAGTTTAAAAAACCGTTGCGACGGGTAGTTGGCAAATAGTGAGTGGCATTTTTCAACCCAGACAAATTTATCTTGGTGCAACTCGCCATTAATCCAGTAAAATTTTATATTCTCATTGAAAATGCAAAAATGTGTCGAGTACAATGTACCTCCTTAAAAAATCCGAAAAAAACTTATTATGTTGTTTCAAAATATAAAATAATTTATACTTTATTTGAAACTCTTCAAAAATTCTTTTGAAATTTTTTTTTTTTCATAAATAAATCAATTTCGAGTAGATACCTACTTATCCCTCTCAATCATTACTCACCACTTAACATGAATAGCTTCTGTTTTTTTTTTTATTTTCTCTTCAAAGAATAAAAATGTAGGACGTATAGAAATGCTTTCGATTATTAATTTTTTTGTTGTTGATAATTTTTACATGTCCGAAGTAGTAAATCATTTTCGACCACATCTCACATCCATTTATAAATATATTTCATACATACCTACCTACATTCCCAAGAGTGAATAAAATATTAAATGATTTATATTCATCCTCTTACGTGTCCATATTTTTATCGAATATCTTACCTGAAACGAAAAAAAAAAACATAAGGATATGGATTAGCATTAGATTAAATATATATTCATGTTAATTTCATAAAGTAGGTAGGCAGCACAAAGTTTGAGATATTATGCTTTAGTTTTCTCTTTTCGGATGATTTATGAAAATCTCAAATATTAAATATAATATTAATCGAAATAAAAAAAAAATGATTTAAGAAAAAAAAACACAGAAAAACACTTTAAATGAAACTTAATCCAAAAGTATATAAAATAGAAAACAGTATTAAATAAATTGAAATTTTAAAACATAACTACTCCAATGCTAGATTATGACAAAAAATTTATTAGAAATATTTTGACTTTGTTTGAATCTATCACGAATTATAATTTTCATGGAAATTATGCTTCTGGTGTGTTTAAATGAAAATGATAGATTAAGATGCAAATTGAGCTAAGAGCTGAGAGGCTTATTGGAAACGCTCAACTATTTGTTCACACTAAAAAATTTAACACCTTAGGTGTGTGTTATTGAATTTAAGCTATAAGTCAAGCTTTGCATTGTAATTGGCCATTTTGTAATAATTCCATTTATGGGTCATGGCGGACTCAAAGCACTGGCGGGCGCACACCTACTCTTTATCATGTTGTGTGGCCTTTGTGTATGGAAAAGTGTATCTAAATACGTATTGTGTTGAGTAAGAAAAAAAAAATGTTAAAAAGGTATTAATGGACATTGAAAAAGATTATTAAAAAGAATATTACTTTGGAAATTTGAATATTTAAGAATTATTAAAAACGATGAACTGTTTGTAGTAGGAGCCGACTAGTTCATCATTACAACATAAAATCGAGGCTTTTGTTAAATTTTCAACAAGGTAATCCCTTGATTTGAATATCAAAAGTAGGTATTATTAATATTTCCTAGATAATAAAAATAAAACGCATGACTGGGTCGCACGGATTTCCTCCCACGTGCAATCAACTCTTTTTTTTTTTTAAATGGAAGTTAAAATGTTTTTGGACATTAATTTTATTTTTGAATAAAGTTTAAATCCTAATAAACATAATTAGGAAAATTTCATTTCATCGTTAACTGTTTGATGTTTTTAAAATATTATGTAGTAAAATATCAAATGCCAAACAGTCATTGTTCATTATTTTGAGAAAATGCGGAATTAAGATCAAAGATTATTTTACAGAAACTTACGACCCTCCAATACAATACGACGCACGTTTAAATACGTAACTCCATTAGTTGAATGATTTTTGAAATATCGAATTTAAAAAAAAAAAATTTTTTAAATCAATCCAATTTGTATGTACAAGTAGTAAAAAATAAAATATCAAAGAAATTGTCCTGCTGTCTTAATTTCAAAATTTCTGCTTTTTTATTCATAATTCTTCGAGCTGTTTTCGACAATTCAAAGATTTTTTTAAACGTTTTATTTTACAATTTGTACCTAAGTTTGTTACCGTTAATTCTTGTCAAAATTCTCATCTGAAATGATTTCGAATTCTCGAATGGCAATTTCGAATGCCAAAAACGACGAATTCAAAGATCTCGAATGCCAAATTTCGAACAGACAAAAACTCAGCAAAACCAAAACAAAATATATAAATTGCCGAATTTTCAAATGGAAAAAATTCAAATGCTGATGTCTCGAAAAGCAATCTTGAAATTTTGAACGGACAAAAAAAGCTTTAATGGCTAAAATCTGAAACGTCAAAATATAAAATTGATAAATCTGAATTACCTAAACCTAAGTTTTGAATGTTCAAATTTTGAATGGAAAAAAATTTTGGATGCCCAAAATGAAATGCCAAAATCTCGAAAGTCGAACGAAAAATCTCGACTACCAAATATCTAGGACAACATCTCGAATGCTTAGATCTCGAGTGTCAAAATATTCAAATTTCGATTTTTAAATGCTCAAAAACGTTGATAGATTTATTAGATTATTTACTTAAATGTTAAAGAAGCAATGAGTATTTACCCCAATTAGACAATCTTTATGGGAATAAATGCTTGTAACACCTACACATTTCTCAGAAATTGTTATTGAAGTGAATGTTTTTATAATCATTCCTCAGATATCTTTATTAAAGTGAACGGTGATATAATAGAGTTCGTAACGCTATTGGAGTAAAAACTGATATAAGGAATAGTTCGGATATTTATTGGGGTATTTGCTATAATATAAAAGGAGCATGAAGTATTTGGACTTAAATATGATAAAATATGGTGATAATTATATCTTCAAACTTTTTTCAACTGCTCCTATTTCCACAGCAACTGAATTTAATTTTTGATATAGGAGTCATAAAATACTCAAAGGATTGCGAGATGTAGTTATGAGTAGCTTCTTTAAATGAAATTCGGAATGAAATCGAATAATATATCAATAAAAATTCTTTTTCTTACTCCAAAGGAGAAAAATGCTCCTAATATTATTATCCAGTACTTGCCATATTCGAAAAGTCATATATCAAAAATGTATAATTTAACAAAAATCGTACAGAAACAAAACTTGAAATTCATTCCCTTAAAAACTAAAAATAAAATGAGGATATTTAAAAAGATTTGCTTTTCAAAAATATTTCTTTCTTTTTTCCAATTCAGCTCCCATCATTGTTTCTCTATTAGTCTTCTGAATTTGCGGTATGATCAATCAAAATTTTGAAATTTTGCAACAAACTCTACCATATCGATGAGAGCCTTTGATTTTTTTTTTTAATGGCTCACCTGCATTGTTCAAAGCCTTGTTATCGTGTTCGTGCCGTTTTATTTCTTTCTAGTTTCCATTCAGCATTTTCAATGCGGGAAAACTAATGCACACCCTCTCTTTTCAATTCTTCTGCTTATTTTCCACATGATTACCGTTGCACGTTCCGAAATATTACAAAAGAAAAAAAGAAACCAAACGAGAAAAGAAAAATACCCAGATTGCAGATCTGCAACACAATAGCTAAGTCATTTTCGAGCCGTGCCACCACCAGGTGCCAAGAAACCTTATACCCGAACTTTAAAGCCCCAGACACACGTCTACAACAAAAATCGGGACTCCTTAGTAGTTTGTGTTGCAGCAAGACAAAAAAATAAAATAATAATAAGTTGATATACAACAAATAGAAGTACCTGCATCTCGACATCGTTTCCACATTATTTTCGCGCAACTTTTGCTAAAAATTTTTGTTCACGATATCACCAGAGCGAGCCCAACACCATCTCCTCCGCCCTCAACATCCAATTCGATTGGAAAGACAATAAATTATAAAAAAAAAAAGAGTGTGAGAGTTCCTTGATAGAGTTTGTTGTAGCAAAGTACCGGAGGAGAATGAATGCATCAAGATGAGGTAGGTAGGTAACCTAAACTAATGTGCGCTATTGTAATCATAGATTTTCGGGGACTCACTTTATATACTATGCCAAATGGTGGTCGGAAACGTGACGAAACCTACACTGAACTACGTGTGAGTGTTGAACAATGAAGATTTTTGTCGAAAAACGTGACATTAATTTCTTCACTTAAGATCAAAACGACCCGATGGTAATATAATGATGATGATGACTGCAACAAGATGAACTTTGACAAAGTCTGATGGAATATAAAGAATCATTTTTTTCTTCAGATTTTTTTTAAAGGTATGATGATATTTTGTACCTTTCTCTTGGATGAGGTGTGAAAAAGTGTGTGGGAATAAATATGATTAAGGATTTAATTTCGTGTCATTTATACTCTTGGTATTTCTAAAAAGAAACTTAATTGATTTAATGAAGAAAAACTTATTGAAATTTCATAAGTTTATATCGTAGCAAAGAATATCACTTAAAATGTACATCAGTAATATAAAACTTAAAAGTTCACTTATTAAAATTAAATCCTTTCAAACACCAATGCAAAGTTCAGACACATGCGGAAAGAAATATTTCTTTTATCTCTGATTTGAAATGATTTTTTTAAACACTGGAATTTTCCACTGCGAATTCGCATAAAAGTAGATTGTTTGGCTGAGAATCTGAAGTTTCCAGAAAAAAACATTAAAAATTAAATGTCATCTAATAAGACAATGAATAATAAATTAAATAAAAATTTTTTATGTTTTTGCCGGCGCGGCAGCCATTCCTCTTAATATAGTTGCTCACTTTACTTAATTCCTTTTAGTTTTTCAATGGTGAAGTAACATGCAAATCGAGTGATCTTCCGCTCCTCCCCTTCTTCTTCTCCTCCTCCTTTTTTCTTCTTCTCTTCTTTCACTAACAAATGTTCGCGCTTATGCAGAACATCCATTCATACGTCAAGTGCTCAATGCAAGGACGTAAGATCTTCACTTACGATGGTACCATCATCGTCAGCAAAGAATAACTGATTCACTTTGGTATTTTTGTCACCTTGTCTTCAAACATAAATTTAAGTACTGTAATAAAGAGCAAAGGAATCAAGACTCTTCCCTCTTGTGCACATCTAGTCTAATTGGGAACTTTTCTTTGATTCCTGAGGGGCATCTTAAATTTGTTTTAAGTCCATTATCATTCGCACATTGACTTCCCGAAACCCTCGTGGCCCAAGTTAAAGCCACATTTGCTCAGATGTAGGTACCCTAAATAAATCCCCACCAGCCGTATTATTTTTCGCAGATGGCCATCCAATAGGTACCCGTTCAACGAGCTTCACGTTGTGTGACATCAGCTTGATTGAACGGAGGTAACGGCAACTTTGTGTATTACCCTTCCCTTTGCAGAGTTAGAGAAGGTCACTTTCCCTCGTCTGGTCATCGCAGATAACTTTAGATCCGATGTTTCCCATATTTTTCCAGAACTCACAGGGTAATTTGTTTGGCCTCATCGATTCTCCCTATTTGAAATTTTTTACCGCAACACTTACTTCTTCAACTGTGATGCCGGCGACTTCTTCGTTGCAAACTATTGGAAAGTATAGCCTCGGAAACTGTTCATTTAACTACCCAGGGCGAGAATCGTTTTGACTTCAAGTTTCACTATATTTGAATTTCAAAGTTCTTGTTAAAAAATGTTTAAACAAAATTCTCAATTTATTGCTAAAATATCCAGTTCCTTAATAAAATACAGTTTCAAGTAATTTTAAAGTAAACAGCCATAAAATCAAGAAAATTAAAAAGCAAGAAAAAAACCTTACAAGAAACAAGTCAACAATATTTTCTTAATTAACAACCAATCACTTAGAAACAAACTACTTAAACATAACTACAGTCGGACCCGTAAAAAAAATCATCAAAGCCAAACCAGCGCAGCGCATACTTTCAATTAACTCTTTCATTTGCAGACTGACGTCTGAGTCTCAGTAAATTAGCATGCTGCAACTTAATGACAGGTGATTGTAAAGTGTAAACATTTCCAACGTCGCGTCGGTGAGCATTTAGTGACTTACGACGACGCGACACACGTACTGCTGCTCGTCCAAGAAAACTTTCAATATCAACTTTAACGAGTGTCAACACGCCACAACACTTTTTGCCTTCCTAATTAATAGCCATCATATCCAAGACAATTTTTCCGATAAATACTTTAAAGTTTCATCATAATTCTATTAGCAAGAATGTCCTTTTGCCAGACTGTGTAAAATTACCAATCAGACTTCATTTGAGCTGTCACATCAAACTGACATTTACCGATTAAGATTCGCATTATATTTATGTTCTTAAACGTCATTCAATATGAGTTTTGGAGTTCGAAATTTCTGTATGTTGAACGCATGATGCGGGAGAATGGAAAAGGAAACTACTACAACGCATTTAAACTGTGTTCCACATTTAATGCTACATACCTACGTGCCGCATAAGTAATTATCATTTAATTTTATGTCAAGGATAATGCTGTCTCCAATAAAACGATGGTACTGCCGGCAACACTTCTATACTGCGTGCTTCCATGCCTGCATAATATGTAAAGAGTTGTTTGACAGTTCTCGCGTTTAATGAACGTCAGTGTGACACAACTTGAACACAGTGTTGTGTATTCATAACGTTTTCACTTGACAGATAAAATGTGTAGCCATGAACATTCCTATATGCGTGTAATGCATATGCATGGAATCCTGATGCATACGAATCGGAATCGGAAATACGATATCTGTGGCAGTCGATCGATTCCACTTTATTTTCGTGGCATAAAATTAAAATATTCGATTTTATGAGGTGAGTGTGAGATGGGATGTACTCTGGCGATGGTAATGGCGGTAATGACGTTGGTTGGCGAATTTTTGTTGCTGAAAATCCCTACCTATAAATGACATCTCGAATTGGAATGGTTTTGTTGGAAGAATTTTCGAATGGGATTAAGTGGAACAGGATCAATATGCATAGAGTGCGTAGCGAAGAGATACCTGTGATTTTTTTTTTTTTTCAATCTCTTGTCATTTTTATGTTTCGGTTATTATTATCTCGAGCGTAATTTTTATTTTGTTGTATTTTAAATGCTTGCATAATTCGAAGAGAATTAAATGGTATTTATTTATTATGTCATTTAATTATGGTTTGACACTTTTTGTGTGCCTTGGAGGGGAAGATAATTCTTCTTATTTCACAAAGGGAATACAAATTGCGAAACCGCATCAACTGCGATGATTTAAAAATGAAAATGGATTTAAAATAATATCTTTACACAATTGGTTTGTGTGCATCAGCTGGGTTTTTAAAGGGATTATTTTTCTTTTTGTATAATAGGTCTATGGTCAAGACTGTCACTGGGTCGGGTAAAAAGCCCAGACCCAGAGACAGTCTTGAGCACTTTTTTCCAAGAATTCTCTTCTATTCAACGTATTTATTTCTTGTCACTATTTTTTTTAATTTTCAGAGTTTAAATTGCAAGAAATGCCATTCAGTCAAAAAAAAAATATCTTCTTTTTCTTCTTCCTAACACCACCAAGACTCTCGGTAAGTCTCAGACCAAACTTTAGAGTCTCCTCTCGGTCTTGTCTCACATGCTTTGAAGTTAGAACCATACCTAAAACATACTTGTTTTGTAATGCACCTTGTCTTCCTACCAAATTTAATAATTATTCAGCACCTAGAAGTGTCCCTATAATAAATTTTTTTTTGGGTTGCAAGAAAATGGTCGAGCACCACGCCCCCCGAATGCACAATTTCAAATCCTACAGCTCTACCAAATTTCATCATTCAGCGGGATACCAAAACCCCTAAAAATAAAACCTCAAATTGTCGATTTTTCCTCTGAATTCAACAAAATTACAAAATTCTACGATGTCGGAAATTACTCCTTTTTTATATCTAATCTGAATAAGTCATCAGGCAGTTACGGTTTGTGAAATTTTTGAAGCCTTTTATCTCGGGAACAACTAATGATTAGAAGTTGAAGTTCCATGAGGCGGCTTTACTTGATCAGCTTGGCAAGTTTTCCAGATTTGGTGATTCTAATTTATCAGTATGTACTGAAGTAAGAGGGGGGTCAAGTAGGTTTGTTCATTTAAAAAGGGTGTAGTTCCCGAACTTGACCGGAAATTAGCGCGCCTTGATAACTCTACAAAAATCATTAGTTGTCCAGATGTTTACATAATTAGAAAAAAAACTTTGTCCAGGGTGGTCATGGCCCAAATCATATCTTATCTTGAAGACTGGGACTGCAATTCTCCCACTTCATTGCTTCACACTGATGCTCCACTTGTGGGGTTTGACCTTAGGAAACGACAGATCTCCCGGCTTTGGATAATTTCGTGTCTGAGGCCAACTAAATGCAAGTCCAAGTGTCATTGTATTTGTTTGATCCAGGAGCTAAATCTAATTGCAACATGTTAATAGCCTTGTCTTCACGTGGATTCTTCTTTTATAAGCATTAAGCAACCCTTAAAAAATTTTTGTGTCAAAACTAATTAAATAATTAAGGCCCATTTGCTGATACAGAACATAAATACTTGTGTTCCACATAAACTCCTATGTGACAGTTTACGCAGAGGAAAAGGTAGAACATAAGCGCCTAGGTTGAACATAAATATTTAAGATTCGTTTCAGCAAATGGCCCTAGATCACAAACTTTTTCTGCGAATTGGAATCACACTTTTACATTTGAACTAATCTTTTTTATATTGAATTTCTTCACTAACTTTCAAAGGCAAAGCTTTTCTTAAATATTTATGAATTCTTGTATAGGCTGCGTAGGATGTACAATTCATACATATGTAGCAGACCACCTACATACATATATGAATCTTCATTTAGGTTAAACTTTTCCCAAATAATAGCAACTAATTTCAAAATCTAAAGTTTAAATTCCTTGTCATTTAACAAAGTTTTTAATCCTCTTTTCTATGATGGATAAGTAATGACAAAAAAAAAAAAAAAAACAAGAAAACCAATCAGCACGCATGTGTTTGATTATAAGCCTCTAATCAAAGTTCTTTTAAGTTATTTACCATCACGCAGAATACACACATGTCTTATTTCTGTCCCCCCATCACTTCCACCACAAAAAAAAATTCTTAATTCAAATTGATAAGGTGAAAAGTTTAAAACCTTCTGCCTTGCTACTTACCTATCTATACCTTCTGCTGGGTTGTTAGAAATTGTTAAAAAGTTCAATAAGATAATTTACCTTACACGTAACGTATGTACATCAGTAGACAACTCCACCATAAAACATACGTTATGTCTCCTTCCATTATATCTCCTATATATTTACCATTAATCAGCATTCTTATATTTCTACCACCAAATTTTCTTCTTAAACTTTTCTTCTTTTCTCTTTTTTTTACTTTACTCAACTTGAAAAGTTCACTTCCTTTGATCAATTATATTAATTTTTTCTTCTGTTTTTTTTTTATTTATCATCTTTTTTTATCGTGTTTTTTTTGTTGAGTTCAATTTGTACTTTTTTTTTAACTCGCTTCAAGGAAGGCATTCGGACAAATATCTTCCTTGTATAGTAACGCTATACCTTCATTGCTGGTTTGATATTTCTCGCCCGCATGATTTGGCTTTCGTTTTCAAATGCTACTTGAACTTATAACCTCCTTTAGCTCCAACATGATGAGCTTCCCTATCGAATTCGATACCATTTCCCTTTCACTGAAGTGTACTGTAATATCTTTATGTCGGTGTGCATAAAGAAGTGCCCTTTTTTTTGTGTTAGCGGATGTGCCAAGAGGCGCGCAAAATATGAAACGCACCACTAGATTTTTTTTTTCAAAACAGGGAAGGATTTGATGGGGTTTTTCTCCTTCTCTATAATCTTAAGAACCTTTTGGATTGGAAATATAAAACTAAAAATATCAAATTGGATTCAAACTATAGATTTATTTAGCTTTCTTATGAAACATTTTACTCCGATAACGATTTTTATTGGAGCGAATTGTCCTTTAAATATTCTTAAGAATTACATATATCCATGTTTAATTCTAAAAAGGTATCTGAGGAATGATTTATATCAGCGTTAACTCCAATAAGGGTATCTAAGGAATATTTATATCACAGTTTACTGTTTACTTCACGCTGATATCTGACGAATTTATTATATAGGCATTTACTCCAATAAAGAAGCTCTATATAGCTAAAAATTTGCACTAAACTATTTAATTTGCAATTCAATTTAAATCACAGGATCCCATTTGGAGTTACATTGTTATATTTTTTCTGGATAAGAAACTTAATAAAAAAAAATGTAGCTCCAAGTTATTCTATAAACCTTAAGCTAAGAAGGATTCGCCCTTAAAACTGTGTGTAGATATTCCGCTCATGATCCAATCCCAGAACAACGAAGACTCTAACCACATTAGCAAAAATAAAATGTTCGAAGCCAATTCAAAAAAGGGGGGGGTGGATTCGATGATGAGGACCATATTGATGAGACATCATCGGATGGTGATAATGATGCTAGGGATGGTAAAGATGATTGTGGAAAATATATGTCAGAGCAATGGCATTGACATTTTGACAGTAGTTGCTTGTCGGGTTCGTTTATATAATTTTAAAAACCATGTCGCGTTTCATCATAGGCTCAACATTAAAGATTATACGCGGGACTGCATAGCACATAAAACCAACATCAACAAAAAACTGACAAAAAAAAAACCATTAAATGATTGACACATAGCTCGAAAAACTTCCAATTTTAAAATTTACATCTATAGCTTATTTATATTTGTATGGAATGGTTTTAACCAGATAAACAGAGATATGTTATACCTACATCTTTTTTTTGTATTTTTTATTTGTCATAAAAAAAACAAAACTATATACATTGGCATTCCCGGAAACCCACTAGCAATCGAAATATTGAATCCCATTGATTGTTTCGGACTAATCACCATTGAGACCGACGACAACGACGATGAGAGGACAAGGGAAAGCTTATGCAATTTAAAAATTTACAAAAAAAAATAATTTTTGAATTAAACAAAAAGAAAATAAAGGATGAAATGATAAAATTCCTCAATATGAGTTGTGTTGTATTGCTCATATCGAGGCACTTGATATAGAAATTATTAAGAGAGGACGCTTTGAACGAGTGATTGGTGATTAGTAGGTCACTGAGCATAGGTTTTCTATTGCTTGTGGTTAAATAATGTTACGGTTGGATTCGACATGAAAGAGAAGATTCGGCAAATAAAATAAAATCCTTCATCCACCATTTTGAAAAAAAAATATTGCCATTTGAGAACATGAGCTTGTGTCAGAAGAAATCACCTTCTAGAAAAACTACCTTATAGATTTCATTCAAAACATGCTAATTTTGAACCATTCCGATACCTATAATTATTGGAGTAAACGCTGATATTTTTCAATTTCACAAACATGCAAAAATATAACATTCTTCAGACACGTTGATATCAGATACTTTGATATTTTAATTCGTCCGATATAGTTATTGGAGTAAACGCTGATATAACAATTTCATAAACAGCTTTATTGGAGGGAATGCAAGAATATAACATTCTTCAGACACGTTGATATCAGATACTTTGATATTTTAATTCGTCCGATATAGTTATTGGAGTAAACGCTGATATAACAATTTCATAAACAGCTTTATTGGAGGGAATGCAAGAATATAACATTCTTCAGACACGTTGATATCAGATACTTTGATATTTTAATTCGTCCGATATAGTTATTGGAGTAAACGCTGATATAACAATTTCACAAACAGCTTTATTGGAGTGAATGCAAAAATATAACATACTTCAGACACGTTGATATCATTTATTTTGATATTAAAAATCGTCCGATATCGTTATTGGAGTAAACACTGATAGAGCACATTCCTCAAATTTTTATTGGAGTATTTGCTCCAATATAAAAGAAGAGTATTTTCTTAAATTGAAAATTACTCCTCATTTTCACAAAATATGACTGTCTGCTTTCGGTTAGCAAAATTTGAACTATGGATTTAATTATGACCATCATAAATTCGAGGCAAACTCATCAGGATACAAAATTAGTTTATTCATACAAGTAATACTTCGGTACCTTTTCCTTATTGTTTTGTTTTAATCTTCTTTCACAGCTCTTCTCTATTCAACATTGAAGCATATTCCACTATTCTTCAAACTGATAAAAATCACGTCCTTTTGAATTTCTTTGTCAAAAAGCATTTTTTTTACAATTGGAAAAAATTATGTCGATTTTTTTTTAATAACAATACGTGCCCTCCAAGAATCCATAGTTAAAAGAAACGGAAAAACCTTGTCCATCGACATCCGTCCGCTATACCATTTTCAACATTGTTGGTGGCAGAGAATTCATCTGAATCCTCCCGCACATTTGAATTCATAACAACTTTCAACAAAACATTCAGCCCAGCATCACTGAAATTGATGATACTGCCACCAACCGTTTCCAGCTGCAGCAGCAGTATACCACTGCAGCTCAACCTATCTCCACAATGATAATAGCCCAACCACACCACACTATAGAATTATACCCATCACGACTCCAACAACTAGCTACTGTTGTTGGCCAGCGTCCAGAGAATAGGACGTGATTCCGACACGGATGTGCGGACTTTATGAAATAATGCTGCTGCATTCATTCGACCGTGCACGATTGCATAGCTCTCTACTAGCTGAGTCGATGTTTAGAATAGGAAACAACACACCAAAAGAGACAACAACAACAACAAAAAAAACACAACCAGTGAAAAATAAAAATTGACAAAAATAAAAGACGAATCCCAAAACCGTTTGTCAATTGACAAACACGCCTTAACTCACCAAGCTCCCAAGAGTACCTCTATAATAGTAGGTACTTCCAGTTAGTTGTACCTTTCACAATTGGGCTGCCCACTTCCATCTTCTAGCTCAGCCACTACTATTCTGTGCAGTTTCCGTCCTGAAAATTGCACGAGAATTAAAAAAAAAAAACCGAAAGAATAGTCAGCACTCAAACCACAGAATACACAATGGGGCGTTGTTGTTGTTGTTGCTGATGTCGTGTCGTGGTTGGGTGTCTTCCTGGAAGCAGCTCTCCGAAGATTTACAGAGCCATTCTAGTGACAGATGGAAATTGCCAATTCGATTGAATTGTTGCCTATACGAAAAATTATATCTGTGCAGTTTGCAGTTTTAAAATGGACGAATGGAATTATATACGGAAAAGAAAAAAAAAATATAAGCCGATTGTATTGCGGGATAGAAGCCATTTCTATCGAAAATAAACAAAACAGAATTTTCGAAAGATGGGAGTAATTTTAAATTGACTGCATGTTGTTAGTGATGACAACTGGGGAGGCATTTTTTTTTTTTAGAAGTTGTAAAGATGACTTGAGCTCCATTGGTTTGTGTTTGCCTTTTTGGATGTGAAATTGGCTCAAATTAAGTGGAAAATGTTAAGGCATGAAAAATTTTTGAAATATTTATGACGTAGCAGAAAATAAGCAAGAGAATCATGACCTACACAAGATGATTGATAAATAAAACTCATGGTGCATTTTCGTGCAGTATAATAATCCAGATTGCGATTGCGCCACAGAAAGAGACAAGATACCCCCTAAGTTTTGGATAAAGATGAGAAAATCGGGTCTCATGACTCTCCTCTTCAAACTTATCTACGGTGACCTTATCGGTGGTGGGAATTTCCACAGCTACCGGTTCAATCGAGCTGATCTCAAAAACCATCAAGGTCGTTGAACGGATGTTGAACGGCCATCTACGAAAAATAATACGGCTGTCTGACTACTAGTGCGGGTTTGTTTCGGTTAAATCAATAAGAATCACCTTTGTATATATAAACTATAGTACTCTCATGGTGGAAGTGGAATGGGGCGACATCTAAAGTATGCCGGCAACCCTTACTCTTTTTTTTTTTTGCGGAGAGCTTATGGAGGTTTTAATCGTTATTTATTGATATTTTTTGGATGCAATAATCCAAAAAATAGTCTCTTCTTGCCCATACCACCAATTTCCGATGCTTAAAGACTCCCAAAATCGAATTATACACCTCACATTTTGCAGCGCCACCACAAGGGTCAGGGCAACCCTAAAAAAAATTGCCATGATAGTACTATAGTTTTTATATACAAAGGAATCACAGAAATCCCCAAAGTCTTCCCAATCGAAGTAAGTGTGCGTCAGGGAAGCGTCTTGAGCCCTTTGCTGTTAATTACAGTCTTTTACACTCTATACTTGACGGACTCCAAAATGAATCACTTATTCATAGTAAGTGAAGATCCTGTGTCTCTTCAACAATATGACCGATTTTCTGATCCACATAGGCATCTTAAATAAAACAGTATTTTCTTAGTGCGAAAAGTTTAAATACGAAGCGAAGGATCTTGCGCTGACGACATCAAACTTCATGTGAGCGTACCTTCTGTAATCTTAAAATTTCCTTCGGAAATGTCTTCGTGACACATGTTCGTTCAGTGCTTACATACGGTACACTGTGAACCGTGTTGGACAATGTACAAAACGCTTGAGAGTAAATTTTACCCCACCTTCTTGCTTTCGCACGTCTACGTTGAATTTCAGGGCAATTTTGTTTGCATTTTATCTTGATTTTATTCTTTGAACCAAGTCTATCATAACGCAAAGTTAACTATCGCAATGAGAGCCAACGAAAAACATTCCCACTAATTTTACTTAATCCAAACTCAAATAATCAAATTATTAATTAATTTTTTTTTAAATTGTATCATTTGCTATGACATTCAAAAACTTTCTTGAATTACTAATCCGAAATAATTTTCTCTTCCGTTCCAGAGAAAAAAAACTATAACACTGAACATTTGCTAAATTAATCAGATTACTTTCCGAATGCGACTTCCTACAAAATTTTCAATTAAAAAAAAAAGTAAAAAGTTACACTTGCATTGTTCAGATTCAGTACAAGAACAAAAAAAAAAACTCCAATGTTTTGCCATCTCTTCATTTTACTAAACCGCATAGCAGAAAATTTACAATAAAGTTTTTGCATCCTAGAAATGTGTGAATTCACATAGCAAAACAAAAACAAAAAAAACAGTTCCTATCTTGTAGAACACACCCACACAAATTGTAATTTGAGAGAAAAAATAAATTTTATCCACCATGAATAGGGTTGCCATTCATTGCTAATGACTCACATGGTATTGGATGTTTGTAATTCCAGTACGACTGAACATTTCCAAATCGGGTGAATTGGGAGCGGTTTATTCTACTAAAAACTTTTGAAGGGTATGGATGGGGTTTTCTTAATTTTTCTATCTTAGAAAATCATGCAATCCCAAAACAAGAACACCCTATGAACGTGGGAATCTCAAACTCACCACATATAGCCCAGCAATTAGTGGCATGCCAGGATAAACTCGTTTAATGTTACTTCTTTCACTTTTTGAAGCAGACCTGGACTTTCGAATTTCCAAGTTTAAAAAACATCACGTATTCTCCGTCGACACACTTACGGCAATGAAGGAAGTCAAAAAATTCCCTACAAACTTCAATAAAAATCAAAAAGAGAGTGGAGCTTGGTTTGACAGATAGAGGCCGCTCAGCCTCAAAGACAACACTTTTGGTAAAAAAGTATTAGGTAGTTATTATTTAATTTGTGGAATTGGTTACTTCGATAATAATACGAAGTAATTCATTTTCTAAAATTTGGTCTTGCCAATGTGAAAAAAACCTAGATTTCAGAAACCGAAACCTAAAAAGTGGGCGTGGCAATGAACATGGTAGATTTTTGTTTTTAAATATATGTATATTTCAACTTGAAAACTTCTGACCTAATATTATTACTTCAATTTAATTCTTATAGCCTGATTGTCTCCAGCATCACTGTTACCTCACAAGAATCACAAGTCACAAGTGGACGTGAAATTGATTTTGTGATTTTTTAGTATTCTCCCACGGCCACAACTTGTGAAGGTCACAAAAACTATCAAAATTATGATCTCCTTCTAGACAGGTCACAACTCACAAAGTACTTGAGTTTTGATATTTCGATGTACAAAAGTTTCTGATTTTGTATTTGTGAGACAATATGGAAATAGATTTTATTTTATTGCATTTTGTTTAAGATGTTTCATCCGAAAACGAAGAGTACCTACGAATTTTACGTTGGAACCGTTTCCTTGGGGAAAAAAAAAAGAAAAGTGAACGTTGACAACTTTTTGAGATGTGTAAATATTTTTAGTTGGATAGTGTGGAAGTGGAAAGAACCTAAGCTCGCTCGTGTTTGACCAGATTTAAGATTTTTACTCCATTAAAAAATTTAAAAACCTAGTTTTTAAATAGTCCCCTGGAAATTTAGAAAAACTAATCTATGGCATCCCTTACCAACCACCAGAAGTGAAAATGGGCGAATAAAATGGTGTGCATCAACCACACAGCACGAAATAAACGAAACGTGTTCATGAACAATGCTCTTCAATTTCATTTCGCACATTTACCTAATTTTGTGTGTGTTCCGTTTCGTTTCCTTTCGGATCCGGATGATGCAACTACATGTTGTTTGTGATTTCTGTTTTTATTTATTTCTTTCCGTTCGTTGCTGTACACTGCTCCTATATTTTTGTAACTTCAGTTTGAGTTGCTTGAAGTTGATTTAATTAAGCCACCCACGGGAGACGTGCAACGAGATGCTTGTTTGGTTTGCATCGACCATCACCAGTGCTGACTGCCGCTGCACCATGCACACGATATTGTGTTGTGTCGACACTCTAAGGTCGTTTTAAACTTGCGGGATTGGGGACTTTGCCGCTCGACTTACTTACATTGGTCTCCAGAGTCATCTCACAGGCATCTCTGTCCCTGTTTTTTGACATTCCCAATAGTGCACCAGTGTTCAGTGTTGAGAACAATAAACATTCGTGACTTTCGATAGAAAATACCATGAATTGTTTTATACAAGTAGTCATCGTATGTGAACTCTGAGGTTGAGGTCTACCAAGAGAATGAGTGTGAATGTTGGTCTATCTATGGTCGGTGGTGTGTTCACACAATTCACCTCATCCATGCACTGTGCTGCATGGTATGTACAGTACATGGTACATCTTCCCAAAACTTATGTAGTTTTGAAGATTTCCTTCTTTTTTTTTGTGTAAGTCTTCAACGACGATGAAGACGACGCACGGGCGAGTTGTTGGGAGTTTTTCTTGTGGTTGTGAAAGATGTGTTTTCCATCTGAAGGAATTCTACTTGAACATGCCTGGGGACAAAGTCACTCTGGAAGAGAAACGAAACAACAAGAATGACGATGAATGCCACTGCCACAGAATTATCCATAGAGCAGTAGGTATTTCCATCACCCGCCAGTCTAACCCAGATTCGTGTGAGAACATTCTTTGAGAGCTTAGAAAGAAGTTGGAACTTTTGAGACAAGTTACTATAGATACATATATGCTAGGCAAGAAGATATCTTTGGATTTCAACGACCAAAACACACTAGGGGATGCATGGAACTTGATTGTGAGTTAGATTGTTTTGAACAAAAAAAAAATGAGATGAATGGAGGGAGGAATATGGAAACTTCTTGAATTTAAAGACCATTGTTCTTCTATTGGTCGACCCATTGTTGCTGCGGGCGAACAGTTTTTTAAGTGATGATACTTTCTTAGTTGTTTTTTCTTTTCTTTTTGACTTTTGTTTTTCTCGTTTACTTTTTTGATGAGTTTATCTCAAGCCAAGCAGAAGCAAAATCTCTGTACAACAACAAAATTGAGAGGGTGCGGTTTGGCAATTTTTTGTGGATATCAATTGATAGAATCCCAGGCAGGCACAGGCAAATATAAACAAATTGTTATTTGAATGGATTATGGCGCTAATATCTTTTGGATATACAGTGGGTATCTATTTGTGAATTGACAAGTTTGAATATAAAATGTAGATAGTAGATAGATTTGTATATAGTCGTTAAGTGCAAAGTTGTGTAAAAGTATCAGATAAATCGAAGTTCGGTGAAGAAATGAAAAGTGATTGTGTTGTCTTTGAGATTATACATTGTTTTTTTTTTCTTTGAAAAGTTAAAAATTAATATATTTTTAGGTTGAGGTTATTTTGTTGCAGATTAAACATAAAAATATTCAAAAATCAATTTGGAGTTGAAGACCTATAGGTATTGTGGCAAAATTAAAATTTTTATGTATATACATATGTAGTTGGTTTAAGTTGTTCGCAATTGATGACAGAAAAATGTTTCTTTTCTTGTCTGTAGATTCACTTTTAACATTAAAGTTTTCTAATGTGAATTGGCACACAGGCAAAATTTCCCGGCTGGTAATGGAAAACTCTCCAGCTTAATAATCAGAAAGAAAAAAACTGACGCTTGGAAAAAATGATGGATCTCTATATATGTCAAACAATTTTTTTTTTTAATTGCTGGAGGCCATTTTTATAGAATTATCAATACGATTTTCTTCAATATTGTAATACGAGCTTCTCCTTGAATGAAAACCATACAGAAATCTCATAATTTTTTTTTTCTATATGCAGTTTAAATAATTTTTTGCTGTTTTTCATTTCACAATTTTTTCTTCGCAATTTAACAATTTTGCACATATTTTTTTCTGCCAATCTTAGTTTGGCAAGGTTTTGTGTCGCATGTTATGTCACAGTCATTATTATGCTTATTTCACAT
Organism: Syrphus vitripennis; assembly: GCA_958431115.1. Taxonomy (NCBI): domain Eukaryota; kingdom Metazoa; phylum Arthropoda; class Insecta; order Diptera; family Syrphidae; genus Syrphus; species Syrphus vitripennis. The sequence goes on from OY288108.1 coordinate 123,400,788, forward strand.
TGCAACTTTTATTGCGATGTAATCAGTCCGAAAAATAACAAAAGTCAGCTAAATAAGATTTTCCAAAACAATAAATTACCAGCTAATATGCAATGAAAAAAAGCGCAGGGGATATTCAGTCAAAGAGGGGAAGACTTTAACAAAAAAAAATAATTATCATTAATTTTCAAATAAACGACAGCCTTCAATTCAAAAACCAAAAATGATTAAGAAGACAACTATTTACAAACGCCGATAGGAAGACATCATTAAGACACAAAAAATTGTACAACAAAAAAATTAAATGAAACAAAAAAACAATATTTTGCTGAAGTCCGCACCAGTGTCTTTACCAGCAGTCGGTAGAATCTCTAATCTCATACCCACGTGCTCATTGGAGAAGTTTCTCAAATGAAAAGGAAACTCTCCAGTATGCCTTTGCAGTCCGAAGTCCAGATATAAAATAAATCCATTTGTAAGCCTAAATACTGCATGGGAGTCGTATTGACGACGACGCGGTATGGTTTTGTTTGTAAAATGTGCAACCGTGATATACAACAATGGACCTTTAACTTGCTTCAGAGGAAAAAAAATACTGCTTCCTCTTTTCGTAAATATGTCCTAATAAGCCACCATAGCGTGACGACAAAAGTGGCAGTGGCGGCATTTGCCACATAAAAGAATCGCCCTCACATTTTTTTTCTGATGCTTCTTCAATATGGACACTGGGTGACGACAACGCAAAATGGGTGCATATGGTGTGAACATACCCAGCAGAAAAAAGGAAAAAAAAACGGATAAATCCTAAATAAATGAGGTTTTGCTTATCATAGATTCCTTGCCTACTAGCCCGACTGTGCTCGAAAAATCATAAATACCATGACGTACACTGATTCTGATTAGTATTGAAGCCATAAAAATAAGTACATAGTTATGGCAGAGAAGATGACCGTTCTCCCTTTACTTGGGCTTTATATGTATGTTTTTTTTAGACTCGCGAGCTCAGGAGGTTATCAGCGATGAGATATTTCTGGCGTCCTTATGGAAGGACGGGCTGAGTATTTAACTTTTTTTTTATAATACGCTGAATTACGATATTGCACGACCTGTTATATCAAAGCAACAGATCTTTTCGTAAATAAATGAAAAAAAATGGAAAAAGTTTGTATGCCTACTACAACATGTCGTATAAAGGACAGTCCGGGCGACAAGAATTACCACAAGCACAAAAAAAACTAATTGAACCATTATCATAATACAAAAAAAAAAATCAGACAATATAAAATATAAAATATAAAATATAAAAATATAAAAATATAAAAATATAAAAATATAAAAATATAAAAATATAAAAATATAAAAATATAAAATATAAAATATAAAATATAAAATATAAAATATAAAATATAAAATATAAAATATAAAATATAAAATATAAAATATAAAATATAAAATATAAAATATAAAATATAAAATATAAAATATAAAATATAAAATATAAAATATAAAATATAAAATATAAAATATAAAATATAAAATATAAAATATAAAATATAAAATATAAAATATAAAATATAAAATATAAAATATAAAATATAAAATATAAAATATAAAATATAAAATATAAAATATAAAATATAAAATATAAAATATAAAATATAAAATATAAAATATAAAATATAAAATATAAAATATAAAATATAAAATATAAAATATAAAATATAAAATATAAAATATAAAATATAAAATATAAAATATAAAATATAAAATATAAAATATAAAATATAAAATATAAAATATAAAATATAAAATATAAAATATAAAATATAAAATATAAAATATAAAATATAAAATATAAAATATAAAATATAAAATATAAAATATAAAATATAAAATATAAAATATAAAATATAAAATATAAAATATAAAATATAAAATATAAAATATAAAATATAAAATATAAAATATAAAATATAAAATATAAAATATAAAATATAAAATATAAAATATAAAATATAAAATATAAAATATAAAATATAAAATATAAAATATAAAATATAAAATATAAAATATAAAATATAAAATATAAAATATAAAATATAAAATATAAAATATAAAATATAAAATATAAAATATAAAATATAAAATATAAAATATAAAATATAAAATATAAAATATAAAATATAAAATATAAAATATAAAATATAAAATATAAAATATAAAATATAAAATATAAAATATAAAATATAAAATATAAAATATAAAATATAAAATATAAAATATAAAATATAAAATATAAAATATAAAATATAAAATATAAAATATAAAATATAAAATATAAAATATAAAATATAAAATATAAAATATAAAATATAAAATATAAAATATAAAATATAAAATATAAAATATAAAATATAAAATATAAAATATAAAATATAAAATATAAAATATAAAATATAAAATATAAAATATAAAATATAAAATATAAAATATAAAATATAAAATATAAAATATAAAATATAAAATATAAAATATAAAATATAAAATATAAAATATAAAATATAAAATATAAAATATAAAATATAAAATATAAAATATAAAATATAAAATATAAAATATAAAATATAAAATATAAAATATAAAATATAAAATATAAAATATAAAATATAAAATATAAAATATAAAATATAAAATATAAAATATAAAATATAAAATATAAAATATAAAATATAAAATATAAAATATAAAATATAAAATATAAAATATAAAATATAAAATATAAAATATAAAATATAAAATATAAAATATAAAATATAAAATATAAAATATAAAATATAAAATATAAAATATAAAATATAAAATATAAAATATAAAATATAAAATATAAAATATAAAATATAAAATATAAAATATAAAATATAAAATATAAAATATAAAATATAAAATATAAAATATAAAATATAAAATATAAAATATAAAATATAAAATATAAAATATAAAATATAAAATATAAAATATAAAATATAAAATATAAAATATAAAATATAAAATATAAAATATAAAATATAAAATATAAAATATAAAATATAAAATATAAAATATAAAATATAAAATATAAAATATAAAATATAAAATATAAAATATAAAATATAAAATATAAAATATAAAATATAAAATATAAAATATAAAATATAAAATATAAAATATAAAATATAAAATATAAAATATAAAATATAAAATATAAAATATAAAATATAAAATATAAAATATAAAATATAAAATATAAAATATAAAATATAAAATATAAAATATAAAATATAAAATATAAAATATAAAATATAAAATATAAAATATAAAATATAAAATATAAAATATAAAATATAAAATATAAAATATAAAATATAAAATATAAAATATAAAATATAAAATATAAAATATAAAATATAAAATATAAAATATAAAATATAAAATATAAAATATAAAATATAAAATATAAAATATAAAATATAAAATATAAAATATAAAATATAAAATATAAAATATAAAATATAAAATATAAAATATAAAATATAAAATATAAAATATAAAATATAAAATATAAAATATAAAATATAAAATATAAAATATAAAATATAAAATATAAAATATAAAATATAAAATATAAAATATAAAATATAAAATATAAAATATAAAATATAAAATATAAAATATAAAATATAAAATATAAAATATAAAATATAAAATATAAAATATAAAATATAAAATATAAAATATAAAATATAAAATATAAAATATAAAATATAAAATATAAAATATAAAATATAAAATATAAAATATAAAATATAAAATATAAAATATAAAATATAAAATATAAAATATAAAATATAAAATATAAAATATAAAATATAAAATATAAAATATAAAATATAAAATATAAAATATAAAATATAAAATATAAAATATAAAATATAAAATATAAAATATAAAATATAAAATATAAAATATAAAATATAAAATATAAAATATAAAATATAAAATACAAAGAACCTTTCTTGAGCACATCACTGTGAGTATCCGATTAAATTTTCAACGCGCCAAACCAGAATGCCTCATGTTTGTTTAGCCAGCAAAAATATGTGTTAAATCGTTTCCTTCAGATTATATCAATGCACTTAATGCCCGCGAGACCAGGGATTAAACGTTGTGAATATATCTTTATCGCTCTCAAGAGAATCTCAAGTAAGGTATGTTGTTTGCAAGGATTTTCTTCACTTCACTTTAACAGCAACAAAAAAAAAACACAAGAAATCTTATTAAGAAAAAAAATAAGAAAAAAAAAACAAAAACAAAACAAAAAGACGAAGTCTGATAAATATCCGCTCGTAAATTGAATGAAAGTGAAGCGTGTGGTGCGTGTGTGCCTGTGCATTTCCACATGCCCACGCAAAACTTTTTCATTCAGGTGATTAATATCCACCATCATATAGCTATGAGGAGGAAAAGAAGAAAAAAAATCTTTATACGAGGCACATAGCACCCAATGAATGCATTCAAAGAAATAAGCAACCGTGTTAATCATTTTGTGAACCTGAAACGAATGGAGGCGACACCATTACGGTGTCATGTGAATTGCGTGGTCGATTCGATACTCAAAATCGATAACTTCTCCCCCTTGAAAGATGTACAGTGTGGGATTTGACAGCGTTCAAAATAGCTAGGGGTATTATTTACTTTTAAGAAGGTCAATATAAATTTAGATGGCAAGTAAAGCAGAGGATAGACTCTTATGCTTCTTTGAAGCACCTGGAAAATAACCAACCTATAGCTATAAGCTCCAATGGACTAGTTAAAATAAACCACATCTAGGCTAAGCAATTGACGAGTCTAAGGCAAGAAAAAATAAGCACATTACATTAGGGCTTCTCCAAGCTCACAAATCACTTGGGGCTTAACTTAAAAGCGGATAGGGTTAGTTACAAGAGATCGGTTTTTTAAGCCCCAATTTGCTTTATAAGAAAACTACATCTGGGCTAAACAATTTAAGTATTAAATGCTAGAATAAATAAGTCCATTTCTTTGGTGCTTAGCCAAGCCCAGAGATTTCTTGGGCCTTAACCTAAGTTCGTATAGAAACGGGTCACCAGCGATATTTTCATACAAGTTATCGATAATTTCTATAGAAATTCCATTTTTTCCAACACGGAATCGCTTAGCCCAGACGTTGGTCGTTTTTTAATAAGCCAATTGGTGCTTTAAAAAAACGCACGCAACACACAACAATTGACGTGAATATTCAGTATTTAAGAGTATTTTTTATCTTAGAATACAACTTTTCTAAAGTTTAGACCTCATTTTAAATTACAAAAAAACAGGGCCATTTAAAAAACAAAATCAGCTTCCTATGCTCATTAAATCCGGCACTGTAGTGTACTCATAAAACGTACCCCATATAAATTAGCTTGGCATGTCCTTCGTCTATTCATAAGATTTCAGGGATTTATTAATAAAATCTTTGCCTTTTCACTTCGAAAATTAATTGGATATCGCTTAACATTCTGCATATTTACACTATCCTCTGCTCTGCGCTCGCAACCTATCACAAATGTCGCAAACTGATTTAGAGTTTGTTGTCGGGTCATAATTTTGTCAACAGAATTTTTGTGTGACAATATACTGTAACACTGTAAGCTCATGTTTATACTAAACAACTGGAACAAAAAAAAAAGAGGAAACATCCTTCTTCAAAAATATTATATAGGTCAAAAAACATATTAAAGTAGAAGAAGCATAGTGGAATTCTATATAGGAAAGTGCTAGATGGCCATCAAATCAATTAAATTGATGACACTTTGGTCTATGGTTATTTGAGTTTGATTATAGATATTTGAAAATTTTTTTTATTCTATTTTAGAATTTGTTGGGAATTGGTCTCGATATAGAATTGATGATATAAATCGTCAGAATTGTTGCTTTTTTATTTTTGTCTGCGTTAACACTTTATTTTCAGACGTATAGAGTTGGTGCATCATTTAGTTCGTCTATTATTATGCTGGTTCATTTGATTGATTGATTGATTGATTTAATTAGTTGGGTATGGCATAACACAGATATGTATATTCTGATGTCTGGGAGATAGATGAAGTTTATTTGAAAAACTTACATAGATCCAATTATTTGAGTTATAGACCATGATCTCTGGAGCGGCGCACATACGTTATTTTATCATAGTCTGTGAGTAGATTTTATATCAGGAATGAACGAATGGATGTTGCTACACCTCAAAGCTGCAAAAGAATAGAAGGCTCCAATGTTTGCAGCAAAAAGAGACATTGTTCTCTTAAGGTAATCAACAGTTTTATTTATTTGCATCAATTTATGTTTGTAAATATTTGCATGCATCCGAACCCTTGGTTCAATTGGAGATCACGGTCGGATGTGAGGAAAAAGATGCGTTCTGGCTTGACATCACAATCCTTGAAGGACCCCAAAGAGAATCAGCTTCATCATAAGTGAAGATCCTGCATCCTTTCAACGAGCACTTGTTGTTGGATGGATGTTCTGGAGGGAAATGAATACCGCTTCCCAAGTACGGACAGTAAAAATCTCTTGGATCTGTGATCAGTAACAAAAGATCTTGTGATGACGACATTATCAACCATGATGAATTGACGGGAAAACTCTGCCATCTTCTGTCATTGAAAAGTGCCCCCAAGCTAAAAATAAAGCTCTGCACAGTAGTTGTTCGTTCATCGCTTTACATATACGGTTCAATGTTTTGGAAAATGTTTTTATGTAGAAGGCCTCACATGAAAGCAAGAATGACAAAGCGTGATCGCATAAGAGATAAGAAAATCCCCGGGAGTCCTTACGTCTAAAAAAAAAACATCGTGATGGACAAAATACAGCATACACTGTCAATTAAAAAGAAGATGTCCTGAGAGCCTAAGAGCAATGATGTTCCAACAATATCGCGGAGGAAAGGCAGACTGAAAAGTTCGTGGATCAAGATCGCCTGTTAATGTTTTCGGAGGGGAAGTTTAGCCATAGTGTGAAGTACTGGAAGAGTTGTGGTCCCACTTGAGAGACTCGAGATCATAACAGTGGTCGATTAAAGAAGAAGTTCATTTAATAATATCGTCAGTAAAGTTCAGGACTCACATACGACGTTGCTTTGGGTGGCTACCATAACATCCGGCCATACATCAAGTGCTCGTTGCAAGGATGCAGGATATTCGCTTATGATGGATGTGTATCGCTTATGAATAACTGATTCACTTTAAAGTTCATCAGTTTATCATGAAGCAGAAAGTCAGAAACTTTATTTTAAAAATGTATTCTCCCATTAAAGCAATAATTATTGTGTCGACTTCATAAATTTTGTATTTTGTTTACTGTTCTCATGAAGCCATTTTGACACTCTGTGGTGTAATTTCAAAAACACAAAACTTCTCTGCTATAATTCTCTCTCCAATTTATTTCAAAGCTCATACGAGCATATATATATACATTGTACATCCTTAAAGCGTCACATATGGTCAATTTAGTCTACTGTTAGCGATGTTGGTTTTGATGAAAACCATCATCCTATATCAAACTAACTTTGTGATAAATTTTCCACTTCAATACCTTCCCATATGATATTTTGTGATGGGTGAGAAAATTTCCACTACCTACAGTATGTCGCCAGTTAGTATTTTGCTATTGCTGATGTGCTCTCATCGCATTCACCATTATCCACATCCATGGAAAATTATTAAGTTTTGAAACTTTTCACTGCCATCAACTAGACCACATTCCGTTCAACACAACATTGCTGATGGCTAGCTATTGCCGGCTGTGAAAACTTTAACTCGTCCACGAAACATCACAGCATCTCTCCATCATCACAGTATTCCCATCAGTAGAACAAAAAATATAAAAGAAGAGAAGAGAATACAAAAAAGGGTTTCACTAGAAAATAAAGAGTGAAAATGCATTGTACCAATTTTTCAAGCAGAAATTGGCACACATGGCAGCGATCTCCTTTTGCCCTGGAAAAAAAAAAATGTTTCGAAAAAATACCTGGAACCGCAGACAGATGAAAACCACAAGACAAAAATTTTGAAAATTACCTTTTTTTATTGTTGTTGCTGTTAGTCCATCAGCAGCAGCAGCAGCAGCAGCAGGCTTGACTTAAGCGAAAACCTCTCCTCTCTGCTACACAACTAACTACTGTGGTTCTACCTTCTACCACGAACAGGAAGACCATCATTGGTGGTGGCGACACAATCCACCACCCCGTATTGGTTTTATGGTTTGGAACTCTCCATAGTGCTGCAGGATATTTATTGCCAAACCTCAGACATTTGCACTCCGTTCCATACGAGTAGGAGATACGAAAGCCAAACGGAAGAGACTCCACTCCAACTCGATTCGATTCGACTCGCTCCCGAAAAATCGAATGAAATTAATGCGGGTAATTGTTCGGCTTTTGGTTTGGCCAAAGGTCAAAGCCGATGTCACTCTGGATCAACTTTACCCAAAAACCAACGATGACTAGACACCGCTACCGCAACAAATTCCCTTGATGCTGATGGTGATGGCCTGGACCATCCATGATGTTGTCATTGAAAAAATTGAATTGCATTTTAATGGTCACCTTTTTTTTGTTAGGGTCGAGTGTCGAGTCTTGTATTCATTCGGGTGTCTCTGTCCAATCCAGAGTTTTGGTATTAAATTTCATACAGAATTTTAGGCTCCTTATTCGTTTGGCGGTACAATGCCGATGATGGGTATATGAATACAAGGGGCCAATGGCCAACACCACGTGTGCCATTAATGTTGCCCTCATAATGTCAGTGTGTGTTCCATTGGTTAGTGGATGTGATTGCGGTAACAAAACATCAGGACAGGAACGTCACCTGCCGGACATTAGGAGTATTGTAATAATGCCTTTGACATTTGCTAGCGTTTGTATATTGTTTTGATTACACGCACTTTGAAGGCAATAATTGGGGATGTCAAACAATAAATGACATTAATGACACTTGGTTGGTCGTGGGGGTATTTACTGTCATCATCTGTTCCCACACACACGAATGACAGTTCTCCCACGAAATGTCATCAAAAAAGATGTCACTCTAGTGATTCTATATAATGGACTCCAATTTTACCCTTCAAAAATATCTTTGTTCTTTCTTCTCTCTCTGTCTTGTGTTATATGGTGGGTGAGGGTGTTAATATTTTATAAAAGGGTCTCGTTTCATGTACACGACCTTCAATCGTTTCTTTCGGTTAAGAGTGATGTCAGTTTTTGGTTTGTTTTGTAGAATATTAAAAGTGACATTTTTAAGTTATTTAATTGAATTACATTATACACACAAAAAAAAATCGAAACCAAAAAGGGAAGCCTGTCACTTGTAATTAGGATGTTAAGACATACCTACATATATATAGATTTTCCTTTTGAGGGAACATGTCACAGGGTTGTATCTTGTATTATAATTAAAGTTGTTTTAATTAATGTCATTAAGGACATGTTACAGAATGTCTTCAATATACAAAAATTAATAAAGCTTTTTGAGGTTTCAACATGAAAGGTATGGTTGTTCGTTATACAAGAAGTGTCTGATTGAGTTTTAAATTTAAGGTTTAGAAAATTTTCGTAGTGAAATTGTGATTTGTTAAGTAAGAATGTCAATCAATATCTTAAAATCAAAATTTTGATGAGATAAATCGAGGCGTTTTTTGCTAAAATTTTATGTATTATATTTTGAAAATAAGAATTTTCGGTTGTAAAATTTAAATAAATATTAAAAAATAAGAAATTGTGAAAAAAATGGGAAAATATTTTCTAAAAGAAAAATTCCCTTTTTGAAAAATTAATTTTTTTTAATTTCTTGTTTAAGCTTCGATAAAAATATTTAAGAATTTATAGTAGGCTTTACAAAACAAATACCAAAAAAAATCAACAATGCAAAAAAAATCTCTATAAAAAAAGCAAATAAAAAAATTGACAAAAAACAGTTTTTTTCAAATAGAACACTATACGCACTCCATTTTGTTTCTTGCAACTTAAGTTGGTTTCTGCGGTAAGATAGATAGATTGATTTATTTTAAATGAATATTTTGTTGACATTGATGTATTCTTAATGAATAAGACATGGCTAAATATTCGTAGCAGGTTTTGTACTAAAATCAATTCTCAAATTGTTTCGAACATTGAATTAAAATTATTAAAAGCTGTGTTGCTTATTCAGGCGGCATATTATAATTTTTGGGAATGGCCACGAGACGAGACCAAGTTTCGTCTTGCTCTCATCTCAGTAAATTTTTTGAATGATTTTCTGGAATCATTCAATCCGCAGAAAATAGTTTCATTTCGATCGATTTTCGAAACTTGGTATCGAAAACACTGAACGTCTGTTCAGTGGTTTCTCGAAAATCGTATTTTCTACAAACAAAAGTCTTTAGTTAAATTCTCAAATTTGGCTTAGTTTCTAAGATATACCAAAAAAAAAATATTGAAAAGTTTCCAGTGTGACCATTCTCTCATAACCGCATATGTAAATTCTGTAGTTTTCTGGGTTTAAAGCATCTTAAACAAATTTGCTCCTTTCTAAAACGATCAATCATATCCTAAAATTCTTTGTGAAAATCATAATCTGAGTTATATTTCCTTTTACATTCGTTTTTACTTTGCAAAAAAAAACTCAATATTTCAGAACTCTGTGCCCTCAATTTCATAAATAAAGTCTAATAAACTCTAAACTTCCCTTCCCAAGGTTCTTTTCGAAACTTCATCATTCAGCATTGATTAAAAAACTTTAAATCTTCCACTCATCAGTGGTTGCTTCATTTCTAATTTCAAAACTTAAAAAAAGAAAATTTTTTCCTCAAAACACACATAGGTACTCGTACATAGTTTTCCAGCAGAACAATTTCCATTTCCTTCGTTCACCACCTCAACAACATCTGGATATAGCCTAATCGAAAAAATAAGAAAACCTATAGAATTCATCTCGTTTGGAAAATGAAAAACTTCTTACATTTTTGTTGAACCTAACAAAAAAAAAATAATAATAATAAGTAAACTGCAAAGAATCACTGGCAAAATAACAATAAGAAAAACGAACACGCGAAAGGACAACAAAATGATTGCACAAAAAACACAGAAAGACATCATCTGCTAGAAGAAGCAATAGCTCTGCTGAGGAACTCCTGGGAAATTGTGGTTGGAGTTGGAGAGGTAGGTACACCTCTAAGTACATTTATATAGTTCAAGAAAATGAGTACTTCAAAACACAATAGCTCAAATGAGAAGGTGTAAGGAAAATAATAACAGGCTACAGGAAGAATTCCCCACGTCATCGTCACAAAAGAATGAAATACAACAAAAAATAAAAGTATCTTTCAATTGGGATGCTGATGGTCCTACTCCAGTCAGAGAAGCTTCCAATTTTATTCTAGGGATTTCACATGCCATTCACTGGACCTGGACGTGGCGTTTGGCGGTGGGGTCTGGGGTAGAAGATGGATATAGGGACTACCTACCATTTTTTTTTTTGTTCGTTTAGATCAGGCGGAATGGAGCAGTCTGGTTTTTGTATTCCATTTTTTTGTTGTTGGTCTGTGCCCTCCACTTCCTCTGTCTGGAGTTATTTATTCATCTCTCTATTAACGGTGTGGCCTGATGGTCCCTGGTTCCTGGTCCTTTGGTGTCTCTATACTTATTCTTCATCTTCTTTTGGTTTTTTTTGTTTTTCGTATGAACTAGTACCTATTTCCCGGACGACCATCGGAAGGTGCTACTTGGTGAAGAAGAAGATAAACAAAAAAAAATGATAAACAGCTCTGGCTGGCAGCCATGTGTTGCAAAACGGATGCAAAGCGTATCGAGATATTGGAAATGAATCTGCAGGTATTATCATGGTTCATGGATGGCTAGGTGTGGATTTTAGTTATGTCAATAGGAGTTTCGAGTCGAAAGAGGGTTTTTTTTTTGTTTTGCTGTCTAGAGATGGTCTTTTAGATAGAGGTGAAGCTGGGGTAGACTTATGCTGTTGAATAATTGCACTTTGTTTATGGAAAGAAGAATATTGAGGTTGTTTGGGTGAATGGGTTTCATAACCTACTGTTTGTTATTATTGGCTGATATTTTTACATGATTGCATCTGGGAATGGGGGAATTCAGTGGAGGAGCAGATTGAGACTTAACAGCACGTCCTTGGAAAAGTATAAGCTTATGCTTCTTGTCATACAAATGGTTTTCATAGGTATACCAGGTTTGGTTTGGTCTGGAATCAAACAGATCATTAGGTTTAGAAAGTACGAGTATTTTCTATATACTTTTGAAATAAGTTATGTTATTAATTTTTTTAAATATGTAGGTACCCATACTTTAGACGGTGATCCGACGTTTTTGGTTTAATGCCTCAACTTAGAAGATTTATAAGTGGACTAAAATAGTTTTCAGTTGACCTTAATAAGGAAGCCGATGGAGAATTCTAAGGAGTAAGTGGAAAATTCTCCAATTTTGCTAAAAAAAAAAAAACAAATCTCGATTTGTATCAATTTGTGTTTATTTGAAAATTTTCTAGCGAACAAGTTTTGACTTCCTGGATGGTTGCATATTTATTATTTATTATTATTATTTTATTTCAGATACTAGAACAAAAATTCTAAACTGCGCTTCAGTACGGTCTGATCCACTTCCTCCAAGCATCTTTCGTTTAGTTACATCAAAAGCTAGCTGTCGGAAGTGCCTTCCTCCATCTGTGTAGAATACCTGAGTAACGTTTTCTCGGATGGTAGATAATGATAGTAGACTTATTCAATAAATAGTTTTGGAAGTTCTCAACTCTTACAAATGGAGCTTACACCAGGATTAGTTAGTTGCAATAGATTATCGTATCCATTGACGAAAGTCGTTTTAATGTAAGAAGATAGAACGCAATGTGAAAGACTTTAAGACTGACGTTGTTGAATGGGAGAACCCACAGGAATTAACAATAGATTAATGACTCGTGCGAGAGAAATGGTTTGAAAGTATGAACGATTTGAAGTTAGAAGATTAGTTTGCATGGCCAGGTCTATTCAACACAAGGGAAAGAAGTTTTACGAATTTTTTACGGATTTCAAAGCTGCCGTCAACTTTTTTATTTACTAAACTTTCTTTGAATCTCCTTAAAACTGCTAACTTTACTAAATCGAATCTATGGAAACAATATGACTGCGGCGACTGACGGTAAAGACGCCGGAGGGATAATTTAGTTTCAAACGTCTACAAGGATGTCTACTAAGCCCGCTTCTGTTGTCATCTTTTCATGGATGATATCCCATTGCTTCTCCCTGGAAAGTCTTTTGCTTGTATCAACATTAAGGCAACATCAAAAATGAATAGAAAAGTGGTTGGGACATTTTGACTTCCTGAAATCACTCCTACTGAACTTGGTGACTGGACTCTCACAAATTCATATTTTTATGCTGAAGTGCATTTTGGTTACACTACACTGTGTTTCCCCCTAAAGTGAGATTTTGGGGGTATATTGGAAATTTGCTGTATGCCATTTTTTCAGAATTACAAGACCTACAAAATGTGCTAGGTCTCGGGAAAAGTATATTAAAAATTTATTTTTTGTAACGCTATGAAAGTGATTGCAACAAAATTTAATTCCAAGCCAACAACAGAAGTTACAATTCGTAAGTTCACGTTTGGAACTGCTACATTCAATGTGCAGCTAGTGAGGAAACAGGAACAGTGCTATGACCTATGAGTGTAGCACATGGGAGGTAGCCATGTGAACACAATGCAAGTCGCTGATAGCAAAAAGAAATCTTATAATGTGCAGCGTGGCTGGTAGCAGGAAGTTAAAAATTATTAAACTTTGAGCAACTGCAATTGATGCAGCTCCCCCCATTATGGCGTTGTGTACTATTTCCGTTGATTTCAATTTTGACTAAGACGGCTGATACAATGACTCCGTTCTGTTCAGCAAGTAATTATCGCATCATAAGTTCAATCCCGTGTCAATAGGTCTTTCAACCAAATACAAAGCTCCATACAAAAATAGGACCAATTGATCTTCAATGTAAAAGAACGGAAGTGGGCAGATCCCATCTGGTTATAAAGATAACTTAATATCGAAGCACGCCATACAGTAGAATATATTAACGTTAACGTTTGTAAGAAAAGCAGAATACGCTGAGAAGACATTGTTCTAAACAGTCTAGGAGGATTCGAAGACTCTTTGAAAGAGCTGAGAGATCTAGAAATGATTGCATCACAGAGAAAGAAGACGCTCTATGTACCTTTCCACTTGTTTGGAAAATTTCGGACAAGCAATTATTCCTTATTGTAAGAAGCATCTTGGAGTTTATTTTCAAGGATCCAAATTTTGATTTTTGATAAACGCAATCTTTTTCCACTACTTGCTTCAGTGTCATAATATTTTACTAGATCAGAAAATACACTGATAAAGATAATTAAGGGATTACAGAACGACTAACGACGTTCCCTCTGTGTTTCAGATGGATCGTATGTCGAAAGTCTAGCAGGAATACTCTTGTTTGTTTGTAGAAGCTGATACAAAGTCGTCCATGCACTCCGCCAATATTTGTTAGAAGCACGCATGTAGCTTCTTATCTCAGCACATCTTTTCGGTATTTGAAGAGTTCCGCTGTGTAAGCAATCAGAGCCGGTGGTGGCAGTCTTTCTTCAGCTTTCTTATATTTTGGTCATCTTTCTCTCTGCTGGGTGGTCAAGCTGGGTCTTCATGTACTGAAAAAACCAATAGCCCTTTCATTGCCTTACCTACATCATGCTCATTCAGCAGCTGCATGAAACAACAATCACTTCCCCCATGAATTTAAATCTACACGTAGAAAGTAGAATCCATAAAGCCTATATGACTTTATTCAACAACACCAGTATAATATTCTTCTAACTCACTCCAAATAATCCTCAGAGCACTCAGTGCTCAGACCAGATTAAAACGGTGGTATAAGCTTTAGAACTCATTCCCCCTCCCCCCCTTCTTTTCTAGATACATATCGACGAAATGCATTTCCCATGTTCATTGATTGGTTGGCATCTCAATCAAACCGTTTTGTCATCATTTACCTCCATGTCTCGATAACATCAAGAGCCTATAACGTTCGACAATATAATTTGAATAACATCGTCGTCACTAAACTCTTGTCATCATCTGTGCCTATATAGCCACTGCGTCTGCCCTGGTTCTCATTAATGGTCGTCGTCATAGTAATTATTTATCATTGTTTCTATGTTGTTCGCTTGAATTAAGCTGCATCATCCCAGCGTCGTCGTCGGTCGTCGTCCGTCCCTCGCTTTGCCTTGTTCTGCATTTGAAAACATTCAAAAATTTCCACAATCAAACCATTCTCAACGGTTAAACAACAACTGTAGATGACCAGCATATTATTTGGTTGAAGAGACGAGCAAGAGAATATACATACTATATATTTTATCCAAATCCCATTCTGCTCAGCGTTCTTAATGATTCTTAATTATAACGGGCACTTAACGCGTAAATACTCTCTGGCTGTCCTGTGGGCGGCCATTGGATGATGATGATGATGGCAGCGCGGTGCGCGATGCAGCTTTTCTGTGTGTGATGGTTCATGTTGTTGGGAACCATTTGGAACAACTTCCAATAGTCATTCTCTCTCTTTGAAATCAAATCAAATCGAAAATGAAATCAAATGAACCGAATATTCGGATCCATTAATGCTCTTCCGATCGATTAGTGCAGTGCAGAAAGAGTGGTGGATGGTGCATATAGGCCAGACCGTCATCATATTGAAGCTAGAGCAGATGATGCAAGTTGAAGGTAGTCTGGACTCTAGAGTCTGGACGAGGATTTATTTGGTTTACCTTAATTTCAAGTGCATCATGCTGCATCCCATGTTTTTGTTGTTGTTACTACTCACATGCATCATCATATCTCATGCATAATGCACTCAAGTAAACGTGCAATGTATTGTGGAGTAGCAGTAGTATAGTTGTTAGAGAAATTTAGGTACCTACCTGCTACAGTTATTAAGGAATCGCTTGTCGTTTACACTTGAATTGTTTCAGTTTTAGGGCTTATGGATTGCTTTTAAGTGCGAATTCCAGACGATTTTGAGATTAAGCCTTGGAAAATGGAAATGGAGTATTTTCGTGGGATTTTGACGGCTGATTGAAGTTTGATGGGGTTTGGTTTATGTTCAGTAATTTGTGTGTTACATTTTCAAGAATTATAGACACTTGATTGCATTAGATAGATTGAATGGGGATTGGAAAATGTGTGTTATTGATGTGTGTTCTTTTAAGTGGGCTTTAAAACTTGTGTGGATAACCAAGAAATGTGTTAAAGAAAGAAATACAAAAGGTTAAAGCAAACAACCGGAATGGACCAGAAATGTCTCAAAACATCAAAAATAATTTTTTATTTAACAATTCCATGATTGAGCTAATAACAAGCTTCAATATAAAACTTATGATAAGTGCATGATTACCACATTAAATATTCTCTGATTTAAAATTCAATCCTAAAATCGTGGAAGGACACGGCAAGCACCTTATTGGCGACTCCGTTTGATGATATGTATTTTAGTTTAAACATTTTGAATTTTCAGTCATCATCAACTGTTTGGAACCTTTAACAGAATCACCTTAGGACTTAGTGAAGTGAGGTAAGTTTAAGTCTCCAACTCGTTATACAGAAAGGCACTTGGAAGCTTCCTGTCATTGGATAGCTATACTTTCCAAACACACAAAAGCTTAATTTCCTGTGAGTCATTAGGTGAAGAGATCCAGAAAGCTAGGTTCCAGAACAGAGTTCGTCGCGGCACCATCCTACAGATAACCGTTCCAATGGAGAAAGACTTCTTCAACAACCGGCTGGGTGCTGCTTATGATATTGCACCATGTGGAGACGTCATATTGATCTCTGATAGTTTTGGCAGAGCAATAAACCTCAGAGAGCTTCTATGAATAGTGGGAAGAAGAATTGAGTGTCAAGCTCTTAATGAAAGAAGACCTTACGTGTGCCTGCCATGGACAAAGAAATATGAAGAATTTTTTTGGAAAAAGCAGGATTTCCTCATTGGATCTTCCTGTATGGACCACTTCATTTACTGTATCAATTTAACTGTCTTGCTTACGTAGATAGGGCATCCCAAATAAAATAATTGTTATTATAGAGGCTACATATGATGCATCCAAATGTCACGTTATGGATAGGAAAACGATTTCACACGAGTTTGAAATCCAAAGTTGGGTTAGGCAACTTGGGTTAGACAACTCCTCTTGACGATTATAGTGATGCACTGCATCCAGAGGTTTGTCGACTGGAAACGGAGGAATTCAGTGAATTCTGGCAGGCAAACAGTGACACTAAATTTACGGTGACCGCTAATAAAACTGTTTTCGCAGCTTCCGAACCATCGAGTTGGCCAGTCGTTCGATCGGTGCGTCCACTTCAATTCAATCAAAAGACTACGGATAATCTGATTTGCTCTTAAAATAGTTTACAACACAAATTGATAAATCGAATCAAAAAGATAAAAATTAATACAAAGCACTTTTCTCTGCTTTAAATTTTTGAGAAGCAATAAGAACGTCACTCGTTAAGCAACGTTTGAATTTTATTGCTTAACTAAACTTTAATATCTAACCTTTAAGAATGTTTCAAAAAAACAGAAGAACCTTTTCCCTATAATCACAACACAAAAAATGTCATCTTAAATAAAATTATGATATTTCTTGAAAATTCCCACAAAGCACTTAACAAATTTCTTATATTATGAGACATACAACAAAAATTGTATGTCTATTGTATAGAAACTAAAAATCTTTTCTTAACATCTAGTATACTTAAGTTCTCTACCATTTCACTCCCACTTACACTCACCAACAATACTTCTTTCATATTTGTTGACCTTTCCTGTCATGAAGTCATTTAAATTGTTTTTCTGTTTCTTTTTTTTTTGGGACAAAATCCATAAGCTAGACATTCTTTTGCTTTTAAAAACCATATATCCGAAAACAAACAATTCATAGAATATAGAAGAACTTAAAGCTATTAATGTTTATCACATGTGACACAATAATCGATATGGACTTTTCTTCTGCGTGATGTTATGGTGGTTTTTCTTGTATGTCCTTTTTTTTTTTTATTTTTTTGTTAGAAAGAGTTTTTGTATCTAAAGATTTTTCTACATAGAAATAGTCTATCGCTATGAGAGTTTTTGTCGTTAACACACAATTTACTTACATTTGCGGTTGGGTCCTCGCTATCGATACATAGTAGAGAGAGTAATCTTTTATGTTCAAGGACGAAATAGGATATTCTTTTGTGTTTTGGAAGAACATACCATTATCCAAAATTATATAATAAAATATAAGTATAAATATAAATGCATCAATGGGTCTTATGTTCTTACTCGCGGTTGGTCTTGGAATTAAATTATGTTTAAAAATCTTTGATGTCGCTTACTTTAGTTCTTAGGGAAAGACTTACTATCTTTGGAACACTATGAATGCCTCTAGGCTAGGGTTCGTACTATCGGGTGACTTTCCGGCGAAATACCAAATATCCTTGGATACGGACGGATTTACTGTCATGTCATGTCAAAACATCCACGTCAATACAAGAGGGACAATACTTCAAAGATCCGTTCAATCACTTGGATACGCCACAACGGTTTTGTAAAAAAAAAAATTAAGAAACAAACCGTGATGTCACCGGTGCAATTGTGAGTATTAACTCTACCATAAGTCTTGCTAAAAGCTTGAACATTGTCGAAACTGGAGATAATTGGCTAGATACCGAGTTAGCTGGAGAATTATCTTATCTTATCTCGTAGCTCCACCTTTTGCAATTAAGTCAAATTAACTGTAAAATTTAGAATTAGGAGGCAATTTAAGGTTGCTTCATTTAGTTTAATAAATTTAAAAAAAACTATTGTTTTCCCTAAACATAGAAAACATAGAAAACATCGAAAAACAAATTCCAGAGTTTTTCGCCTAATTAATGACTAACTAAGTGCATATTATTAAGTAATAAATCTTTAATCTCTGAGGAATACTTAGGTACCACTTTTCAAACGATGCTTCAATAAAAAAAAACATAGAAAACATCGAAAAACAAATTCAATATTATGACATCTAGTAATTTCTTGTATACAAATTAATTAAAAATTAAATTAAAATTACAGAATTTAGCAAAGCCGCATAGAAAAAAAAACATAGAAAATGGCAAGGGAAAACATTGAAAACAATCGATATTGTCACATCTAATAAGTATTTGTCTTGAAAAGTTATTAACAAATTCATTTGCAAAAGTCATATCAAAGCAGCATAGAAAAAAACATAGAAAAGAGTTGTGTGTGAAGAAAAAAAAACATCGAAAACAAATTCAATAGTGAAATAACTGCTAATTGACTTCAACTTCAGTAGCTAACTTCATATCAACTCAGCAAATCAGGATGAAAAAAAACATAGAAAACATCAAATCACCCATTTTTTTTGGCACTCCCAGCTTGAAAATTTTTGATTTGATTCTTTTTTTTTACAAAACCAATACACTAACCTAAAAAAACAAATAAAAATAAATCATACCTTGGACCATGATACATATATGCACATAAAACATTTTACATAAAATAAATCTTCAAGAGGATTATTTTTCACGCATTCTATATCGTCCTTGCTGTGTTATAATTAATTGTACATAACTTTAACGACCATTATATAATAGATGTAAACATGGATGTCGCCTTCGGATGGTTAAATTATTTTCCTTACCTGAAACGAGAAAGAAAAGAAAAAAATCAATTAGTTAAAATAACTTAAACAAACTTTCAACATCAAATTCAAGTAATTTTGTCTTTTATTATTCACATTTCAAAAGGATCAAATCAAATCGAAAATGATTCATGTATACATGCAGAACTGCAGATATATATAATATCAATGTATAAAAAGGATATAAATTATATATGCGGATGGGCATTGATGACTAGAACTTCAATCAAGGAAAACCCATCAAGCGATTCAATTCGCACTCGAAATTGTATTAACACTCTTGGTGTCAAATTCAAACATTCAAAAAGGATGTTTATCTGTTCGAATGGATATTGGGTTCGACTATAATATAGATAGTCCTAACACTTAACAGAGATAACCCAAAATGTTGTCTACATCACTTTTTGTATATATAGTTGATTCGGTTGGACGAAAATTACCTCAAGAGTACAAGGATGAGGATGGGCTCTTGAGTTTTCCATGAGAATGATAACAATCAGCAATAAAATGGGAAGCCCATTTTGATGGGAGAGGATGAGGGTGGATTTTCGTTAAAGGACATTTAAATTTTCTTCTTCAGCTTCTATGTATATCTTCTTCTATTCGCAAGAACCATATCTTTCTAGACTTCTATGTATAAGGATAAGACTATTTTTTTGCTTTGTCAAGTGAAAAGAAGTTTGCAGAAAATTTAATTTAGGGCAAATTTTATGAAAGAAAATTTGAAGAAACTGAGAGAAAAAAGCTTCTCGTTAATGGAAGGGAACTTTAAAATTAGTTTGAGCAAGTGTTTTCCAAATTATCTATTTTGTATGTCTGATGTGATTATGATAGGGATGAAGGTAAATTATTGTATGGATGTTTAGTTAACAAGGTGTCATTGCCAATCATGAGCAATTGTGTGTGCTAACAACTTTAAGCAAAGCAAATTCTTTGAAGGCCATAGAATGTTTTTAAGGAAGTCATACATATACATAAATGTCTACCTTAGAAGACACTTAATGAAGACCAAATGTGTTAAAATAACATGTTTAATTTAAGCAACTTTGAAATTTAATGACGTTTTGGAAATTCACTAAGGATTTGTTTTTCTGTGAAAGAATATTCAAAAACTTTTTTTTCTAAAATATTTAAGCTATTTCAGCAGATTTTGTTTGTGTAGAATAACAGTCGGTAATTTGCAGAAACCCTCGCAGGCTTATGAGAAAAACGACTCCTCATAAGATGTCACTTGTTTTTAATACGAGGACCCTTTATTTATAACTTATTTTTCTAGGTTTTGGATTTGTGAAAAAGTTCAAACTTTTGATTTTAATTAAGCTTGTATTTTGTTGAAATGCCTCCAAAGATTTAAAAAAAAGTCTATAAATTTAAAAAGATTTTGGCTCACTCTTAATTGAAAAAAAAAATCAATATTTTCGAGGTACAGTTACCTCCCATAGAATCATTTTTTTGTTTTCGATTTTCTAAAAAAAAATGGTTCTTAAAGTCTAATCCAATTTTTTTTGCAGAAGCATGTAAAACTTACAAAAAGTATTCAAAACTAAAATTTTCCAAACAATTTTTATTTCAATTTAGATTAAAAAAAAAAAACACAAAATTATTTTATGAAAATTAAATATTTTTACGGCTAGATACATATTTTTGAAATTCGGTAAGAAACGGTTTTTATATACTCTTTCTAATAATTTGAATGTAGATAAATTTATTTTTAAAAAAAAAACTGTAGGTACCTCTAATTCAAATGTTCAAAACCCGTTCTCAAAAATCTCAAATTCCTAGAAAACGGATTCAAATTTTCTGTGTCCTGGGCATTTGTATAGATTATATTTAACATATTATTATTTTAACTGTTAAGCAGTTTCGTAAGTAAGAAATTGTTCAACTTCTTTGATTTATTGTTACAACAAATTTCCATAAATCTTCTATTTTAAAGGATCACCTTGGGGAACATGCAACTACTTGACGTCTTATGATTTTAATTCGAATTATACTTCTTCATAGTATTTGCTTTCTTTTTTACGATTTTTTATAAGAACCACCGATCTGCTATGTATTTCTTCCAGCTGTAAATAAGTGGTTTATAGGTCACTGGATAATTGTTCAAACTCATAAGCTCCTGCAACTTCCATTTAGAATTTCCCAAAATGTCCAACAAAAGCAAGTATATGCTTTCTTAATTCTGCTTCGATAAATATTAAAACATATTATTGACTAAAAAAAAGAATACTTTACTTTGATCGTGAAGTTAATTAACATCTAGACTGCATCAGCAAATTTGTGTGTCATCAAGATTTTTCAGCAAATATACCCTAACCCTTTTGATTCCAAGTAAGTACTACACTTCCTTTATAAAGTACCTACTTACCTACAAGTATTTCTGAAGTCACTCTAAATACAAACGAACACTACTTAACACACATTTAATTGAAGAACAAGAACAACTCCCAGCAATAAAACCTCAATCTAATTATTTAACATTTTGTTGTGTAAATCGTCAAAAAAAAATTAAATTTAATCGCCTGACCTATTGTATATAGCCTCTTTAACGGCTATTCATAACCCCATAAGTGCTCTATGGCACTCCAGCTCTGTACAATTTTTTTTTGTCAGTAACCTAAATTTCAAGAAGAAAAAAATAAATTCAAAGCGACCTAAAAAAGAAAGAAAATCAAAAAAAAACTAAATGTACACTCTGTGCCTTAAATGTCCCCTATGAATTTATTAAAAAAAAAAAAAACAGTCGTTAGCTAAAAAATATTTAAAAAAAAGAACCCAATTTCAAAAGTCATTTACAACATCAGCTGCTGCTGCTGGTGGTGTTGTTGCTTTATATATCTGCTCACTTTGCTCATATATGGAACACAGAGACCAGGGCCATCATCAGAGAACCACTTCAGGGAACACTCACTATTGCAGGACCATTTTTTTTTTTTTTTGTTGTGTTGTTGTAGTTTGGCACTTCATTCAAAACTTCCATGTAGTAGAATGCGGGCCTCGCGAGTCCTATATATACTCGTGTAAGTCCTGGCGCTTGGCCTTTTTACATTTTATTACAACAGAAGAACTCAGAAAAAAAAAGAACTAGGTCTAACAACAAACTAAGAGCTCTCTTGGCTCATTGGCAAAGTGAAGCATAAGAATACTTGAGTTTAAAATGTGGCTATATAGTGGTCGGAATGAAGTAAGGGGTTCAGTGTAGTGAGTCGCAAGCCTTTTAATTTGGAAGCATTTTGTTAAAGGCCCCCCCCCCCTTGTTCCTCTCAACCTATGTACATACATATATTTTCTATAAATAAAAGCTCAACCAGCACAAGGTTTTTGCAAATCATTTTAATGAGTTAAAGTTTAAATAGAAAGAAGATACAAATCCTTCGTCCTTTCGGGAAAGAAAATAGAAAAACTTTTATATATTTGTATATGTGAGCAATGCTCAACGAATGGGCTGATGGGACTCCTATTCAATTTGTGGTTCGTATTCTTCTGCGTCTTCAACAACATATTATACCTATTTTTTTTTTTTTTTTTATTATTATTTATTTTTCATTCATCAGCCTTCAACATCATCATCATGATCATCGTTGTCGTTGTCGTTGTCAATGTAGAAAGAACAAGAATTGAATTCCCTAGTTTTTGAAAAACTTTTCTTCAACGGACAACTTTTCCATCTTTCTTCGTTTGCGTCCTTCCCTAGGCAGTGTTGGTATAGGATAATGGTTGATTTTCAGGGCCGCATTATTTTATAATGAAGAATATTTTGAATTTTTGATTAAAAGTGTTCTTGTTCAAAAAGGAGAGTGATTAACCTACTTTAGTACAATCCGCCCACTTTTACGCTCATTTTCCCGCCCACTTTTCTTAAAGCTTTGTGTCTATGAAACGGTTTAAATTATTCGGATAAAATTTAAGAATTTTTTTAAAGGGTTGTTTTAAATTAGAAATAAAAAATTAAAAAATATTTTGATGATGATAACGATGATTTCCAATTTTACCCAAAAACTAAAGGCAACAATTATTCAAACTTCATAATTATTTAAAATACATCGCAAAAGTGTGAAGATAAAACACGGAAATATACACAAAATATTATTGAATTTCAATAAGTTTTTCTTCATTATTTGCAAATGCAATCTTTAGTGACTTCAGATAAAAGATTGTATTCATTTATTCTTTTTGAAGACTGCGACTTCAAATAATGTAATCTGCACTCATTCGCCTTTAAAAAGATTGCATCACTTTTCTCCCAATCAATTGATTGCAGTCTTTTAGGAAAATATCCTTTTTGTGCATTTTTTGAAACATATGGGAACATGGCAACAAAAGCTGAGCAAGGTCGTTCAAACTTCAAGCTGAGGTGCTTCACAAAATTCCTTTAATTTATTTTTTCGTTTTGGTTGTTAGAGTATTTTTTCAAGAATCGCAAATTAATAAAAAAAAAATCAACAAGAACGCAAGATTTAAATTTTAAAAACGCAGATATTTAAAAAAAATCGCGAATTCTTTATTATATCGTAAAGTAGACAGGATGAGGTTATGTATATGGAAAAACACATCGGGCAGATGGCCGCCGCCGCGGCGCTAATTGGGTATTGGAGAGACAACATGAAAATTCTAATTTTGCCGATAAAATCATCTTTAGTGACGAAGCCCATTTACATCTTGATGGCTTCGTCAATAGGCAGAATTGTCGCATTTGGGGCGAGAAAATCCTCGAGTGATTGACGAGAAGCAAATGCATCCTCAACGTGTCACTGTGTGGTGTGGATTTTGGGCTGGAGGAATCATGGGACCTATTTCTCATGAAAAACAGTCAATGATGATCGGTATCGTGAAATGATAAACAAATTTTTTCGTGCCTAGAACTGGAGAAAGGAATGTGGAGGGGATGTGGTTTCAACAAGACGGCGGCACATCTTATACAGCCAGAGAAACAATTCAATTGCTGCATTAGTCATTTCCCGGTCGCGTTATTTGGCGTTTTGGAGACCAGAAATGGCCGCCTAGATTGTGCGATTTAACACCATTGGACTTTTTTCTTTGGGGTTTTTTTGAAGTCGATGGTTTAAGCGAATAAGCCGACGACGACTCAAGCCTTAAAAGAGGAAATTGGACGCTGCATTAATGAAATACCGCAGCATTTATGCAAAATGGTCATCGAAATTTCATTAAAAGATCGCGTATGTGCCAGCAAAGCCGCGGCGCGGCGGTCATCTGCCCGATGTGTTGTTCCATACATAACCTCATCCTGTCTACTTTACGATATAATAAAGAATTCGCGATTTTTTTTAAATATCTGCGTTTATTTAAAATTTAAAACTTGCGTTCTTGATAGGACACCCTTTACTTAGAAAATTTACAAATTTTAAAAAAATATTTAGGGCAAGTGGGAGATAATGATTTCATAGTC
The DNA here is from genome assembly GCA_958431115.1 of Syrphus vitripennis. NCBI lineage: Eukaryota > Metazoa > Arthropoda > Insecta > Diptera > Syrphidae > Syrphus > Syrphus vitripennis. Next base: position 123,425,966 of record OY288108.1, read on the forward strand.
ATTTTGAAATTTTGAAGCAATTGAAAAGAAATCAGAAAGCATAAACGTGGGTAAATTTTCTGTTTTCTGGGCCTCTTCTCCATATAAATATAAAGGTGTCTGTATTTTAAAAAAAATTTTTTTTTGTCTCTTTGGAAAATTCGTTTTCTCTAGAAAATGATTCGAGACGATTGTTCAATTAAATTAAAAAAAAAAGTGTATATGCAATTTTCCAAGTCAGCATTGGTAATCTATAAATATGATAATGATATTGTAATGCCTCCTTCTCAGCATTTCCAGTAATTGGCAATATCATCTTGCTTTTTGGTGATAAACCCATGCGTAATAGATTTGTCAAAAATGTTCTTCAAATTTTTTTGAAAATCCCTTAATTCTGCTTTGTCATAATAAATTCGTCCCTGAAATATATATGCTGATCTAAAGTCCTTCTGTTCCTCGAAGGAGCAAACAAAAAAAAAAAAAACAATTTCCCCTTCACCGCCCCCTATTTATTTGCTGTTCTGAACCTATCCTAGATCTCTGGCTTGTGCCAATGCACTTGGATGTTCTGAACATGAAAGAGGCGAGCAAAACCAACAAGAAGAACACAATCATACATACACAATAGGTATATATTCTCTTCACCCATCTACATATATAACGACAGGACCAACATACACGTTTTCTATCCTTTAAATTCCTTGGGCCCAGCACCGCCTCTATCTTGTGTATAGGTTTTATAGAGCATCGCAGAGTGCGTCTTCTGAGCACTTCTTTGTGTACTTATGCAAATGAAGCACCGCACCATCACCAACCATATCGCCAGGACTCAAACCAAAGTTTCTCGTTTTTCTTGCACAGGGATTATCATTTCAAGGAAAATTGAATATTTCAATTTAAACTAACACGTATGTTTCAGAAGATGTTGTATAGCTTAGCTGGTTGATGTAGGTACAAGTATATAGAAAAAAAAAAAAAAAAGAATTTCGTATTCAAAATTTTTTGAAAGAAGGACGACACCAACCAACCGACCAAAACCAAACCAAAGGACGAATTTTTGCTGGGTAAAAACCAAAATTCAAATTTTCTGTTTGATTATCATGGAAATTAACAAAATTTTCTTTTCTAGGGTAGAATTCTCGACAGCCATTTTATAAGTTTTTTTTTTTTTTTTTTTTTTTTTTATTGTTGTTGAAATTTAACATCGCAGAAGAACCGTTTAGCATTCAAATAACGTTTTCAAAACCCCAGAATTAGGTTAGCTAGGTATATATAATAAATGTACAGAAGGTTTGCCACCTTTTTAGCATCCGACAAAACTTTTAGAGAAAACTTAGAGACAGTGAGATGAGTTGTAGGTATATTATGGTGTTGGTCGATGTGTCCCATATTATATTCAGTCCCCACCCGGGCGCCATTTCTATTTTATAGTAGTTTAATCCGACTTTATGATAGACAGAAGGATTTTCGTGTTGTTTTTTTTTTCTGTCTTGCAGTTGGTTGTCAGTCTATGTGTCATGTTGGTTTTTTGGACTAAAAATTTACATTTTTGAAAAAGTGACAACGGTTTGAGTTTGAGTCCATCGCATCGTTTTGTGTGTTTGGGGCAGTTCACAAATATTAGCCATGTATGTTAAATTAAATTCATGCCAGAGGAACTCTCTCACCTAAATAAGTTAAAGGTTTTTTTTTGTCTTTATGTGGCCATCTATGATGGGAAACTATAAATGAGCTTTTTGTTTTGATTGGACTAAGCTAACAAAATGACAAAAAAAATTAGAATGACAGGGATGTGTTGAGTTTTCGACACGAATAGTTTGATAGTCGTAATTGGAAAATGTGTGTGTTCCCTTTTTTTTTTGTAGAAACTTCGTATACCTATCTGGTTAGGTGTTGATTAGGTGAGTTTTGGGTATAGTTATGCTAGATAATGAGGATTAAGTTCAACGCTTGGCATAACTACCTTTTTTATGTTTGTTGAGGATTAAAATAAGCTGGGGATTTGAAATGTGCTATAAATTGGGATGAATATGAGATCTGCATTTGATTTTAATTAGAAGATTTCATATCAATGGATAATAAAAAAAGTTTAAACGCATAGCTTTTGGTTTTATAATGCGGGTCATCTCGATAAACGGCTGGGAGTCAAAGTTTGGGGACCTGCATCGTGCTTGATCTGGAACTATTGATTGCACAAAACTTGGCCGCACCAGTTGGTCACGATAAAGTACCGGGCAACTATTTGCGTATACTGATGGTGTTCACATAAATACTAAAATTACAAGTACGAAAGGCTTTCGAGAATAGGTTACGGAGGTTAGCATTCTTCGTCACTGATATAGATAAAAAACAATTCTACCGAAAGTAATACTACGCCTCAGGTAAGGAATTACGTTACGCTGACGACTTTTTGCTATTGTGCCTGGATAATGTGAGAACGCTTATTGAAGACCGTAGTGAAGGTCCTCAAAATTCCAGAATCCAAAAGCTAAAAATGTTCTTGCGGTATAAAATGGATATCGTAGGAGTTAGTGATGTTAGATGGTTAGGATCGGGAAAGTTAAAGTCTCCAACTCGGAACACGGTACTACTCTATTCCGGAAAGACATTTGGACATTCCTGAAGAATCTGAAGTTGGTTTTCTGCCTTTTAAAACATGGTGGGTGCTTATGATATTACACCACGTGGAGACATCATAGTGTTTAAAGGCTGGAGACTTGAATGCCATGAATGTTGGCAACATAAAAGATAAGCTAAGGCATGTTGAGGGAAAACATGGTGTTGGTAGTCGCAACGACAACCACGCAACGCAAAACGCGTTGACGAGTCACAAAGTAATTGGTTGTTGATGCGCAAACAAGCAACTGCCAAATTACAGTACCACCATAAAATAGGAGTTGCAGACTTGAGAATGACGCCACCATCTTGCTATCGAAAGATTTACGTTCAGATCCAATTTGGATGACCCAAGAATGCACTAGAAAGCCTGAGTTTAATACCGAAAAGATTTAAAATTCTTGTATGCAAACAACAAAAGGACCACTTTTCACAAAAGAAAACAAACAGAAGCACGGAACTCACCTCCATAGAAAAATATTGGTGTGCTTTGAAAAATACTGTTTTTGGAGTGCTGTCCAAAATATGGAGAAACACTTGTAAAGCCACATTCACTTTCACTAAAAAGCTTGAGCACTTTATTGCCTAAACGTATCTCCAATGATGAACTTTATGCCGAGAACCCATTTATTGATTGGATCCTCTGACTTAGTACTTTCGTTGGTTTCCCCTTAGAAGGCACTCCAACGCGCCAGGATGTACGGTTCCCGGAGATGAATTTTAGTTCTCTCCAACTTTTCCCTAGTTGTGCTAATTCCTTCTAGACCATTCTTTGCCAAGTGCTTCTAGGTCGGCCTAGTCGTCTGCCTGTCTGAGTGAAAGGGTTGCATTCCATTGACATAGACGAACTTGGCGAATAACGATCGAAGAACATTACAAATCTAACCCATTTTCAGCAAACCGTGGTAAGTGTCAAGAAGGCTCTGTACTAAGAGCAATTTGGATATCCCCGAAAGTTTATCACCCGTATCCGTATCACCCCTCAAAATTAACTATCTTTACCTTTAAAAAGATTTTGGACATAAATCCTACGGAAGCGACTTTAATTATTCTAATTTCCCAACACTTTCGCTAGCAAGCTTTTTCAACACATCCCGCCTTTTTTACAATAATTCATTGTGCAAGCTTTAAACAGAAAATAAAAGTGATAAAAATTAACTACCTCATTCAGACAGTCAATGCTCCTTTGTCCACAGATCCAGACACAACATCCCCATCACAGAATCTACTCTTTAACGAACAACAAGTAGCCGTTTGCTATTTTTAAAACCCCTCTGCAATATGAGTACATTGCATGTTGCTGTAAAATATGAGACCCAAGGTGCAAGCTGATAATAATAAAAAAAAATCATTCCGCTTAACCATATAGTCATGGTTGAGAGTATCGCTCGTTGATGTTGAGACAAAATGCTCCTGCCCCATACAAAGGTCCACAAAGACCGACCGGGTGTTCGGTTGCATGTCTTCCTCGATTGAGTGTGTCGTCCACCAAACGCTACAAAGTCCAGTGAAAATACAAAAAAAAAAAAAAAACAGAATTAAATAAAGAAAACAATAATAATAATCGCATCCCCAAGCAAATCAACGAGCTCTGGTCCAGGTCCAGGTCCACTACCATCATCCAGGCCTCAGCACGGCAACGATATTATGTACCTAGTACAAAATGCAAGACAGGCTGCCCTCTGCCTTCTTGGCTGCTGTTCTTTAAACAACGAAAACAAAAATTGCTGCCGAATCTGCTTCTGCTTTCCGCCCGTGCTGATGGTGTGCCACTGTTCCAAAGCTGCGTGTGTTCGTGTTGGCTTCCTTCTTTTAGTCAGCTTGGACCTTCCTCTGCAGTTTCTCATGGAATTTTGTATTTTCACGACTTAGCGTTTTATGTTTCCTATTTGAGCATTCGGTCTTCATCGTTGTTGTCCTCGTTGTCGTCATCGTCATCGTCATCGTCGTCGTCGTCGTCTTCTTCGGTTTTCGTGCTCATAATAAAATTTCCAATGTGTCCTTTGGATTTGCCTGGGCTTGTTTGCCAGCTTCTCATCGGCTTCGTCGACTTCTTCTTCTTCTTAGAAGAGTTGTTGATCTCTTGTTCGCAAAAGTCGAAAATCACGTCTCATGAAACTTTGGATCGTGACTATTGCAATATGAAAGAACTTTGTCATCCCGTGCCACATTGTTGTTTTTGTTGTTGGGTTTATTATTCCTTGCGGGAGTTCTGTTGCATCCGAAAATAGTTGCGGACTTCTCTGATGATGGTGATGGTGCGGTGGCTGCTTGTTCAGAAGAGCTGACTTGGATTTTTTTTTCTTCTCGATGTTGTTGCTGCTGCTGATTGTTGGTGCTGCTTCCTTGGACCGTAATTGATATTGCGAAGGTGTGCATTGCGATATTGTGGCAAAAATACTATCATGGGTGTTGCAGCCAGCCAATACCTGGGTTTGTCTTCATTTTGGCACGACATATTTCTGGGCGTCTTGTTATTAAATAAATTTTAAAATAATGTATGAAAACAGAAAAGAAAAAACAAACAAAGTTTGGGAAGGTATTAAAAGTTTTCGGATCATTGTCGTGAGATATCGGGAAACATTGAAATTGAGAAATGATTTTTATCAACGCCCTTTTTTGCAGTAGCCCAAACCACAAAAAGAAAAAAAAAACACGACAACAACATCAGCGTTTCTGAAATTGAAGATTTCCTTTCGAATTCTTTGCTGATTTTTTGACGCGATTATCTAGCTGCAGCAGCAACAGCAGCAGCAGGTCACCTCCAAAAGGGATGTTGCTCATTTTTAGTTTTGATCGAAGATTTTAAAATATATATTTTTGGTTGCATCGTGAACTTAATTTGGAAAGGAAATTATTTTATTTATTTTGTGTTGGAAATAAAGATTTTTAGTTGGAGATGTCTAGGGAATGTTGATGAGGGAACATGGTTTTGAATGACACGAATTAGAAAGGAAATCACGATGACTGTTAGATGGGTAATCATATTTAACGTTATTGAACTTCCAAGTTTCGTGATGAGTATTGACTAAATGCAAATTTATACTTATTCTTTGGCTCATACACAAAATGTTTAAGACTCTGATTTAACTAAAGGTTTTGTTTTGCAATTAAAACGATGTGAAGTCTAAGCCACAATGCACGGATTGATTGGGAATCAAAAATGTAGAAAATGTTTGCTAAATCTAGGTTAGGTTAAGGTGGCTGTTGGACGATTTCCAACACACATAGACCAAAATTAGGTCCGTTGTGATACCACATGGATCAGTTGATCTACCTCACTCATTGAACCAGTTAGAGCTGCGAATGAAGCGTAGGAGACAAATAATGTCGGAGTTTATTAGATCACTGGAATCATTGAAAAAGAAATCTCCAAGGTGGAGTTTTCTTCTTTGTGACAGGGCGGGGCAAGTGCAAAGAAGATGAGAGATCGTCTCTTCTTCCTCTTCGTCAAGCAGCTCCTGCAAAAATCATTTGCAGGGGCTCCAAGTCGAATTGCATGCCTCCCTATTAAGCAGTGACCAGTTAAGACACTTATGACGTAGCCAATATGCAATCTACTAAGGGAGATCAATTGTTTGGAGCGTTTGGCACTAAGTCTAGGCCAAATTAGTTTTGTCGCTGCATGGGTGGTGATGTTAATCCATCTGTAATTTGCTCTCCCTATTGTATCATGCTTCAGCATAAGTTTACAGGTAGCTAAAGGCATACCTACGCTAGCTTTGTGAGCTAGCAGAGGTAACGCTGTTCCTCTTTTTGCAAGTTCGTCGGCTTTGCAATTTCCTGGAATGTCTCTATGGCCCGGCACCCAGCAAAGGTGAATGTTGAACTGTTTGGCCATCTCCGTAAGAGATGATCGACAGTTTAAGGCTGTTAATGAATTCGTAGAGACAGAGTCTAGCGATTTTAACGCAGCCTGGCTGTCAGAGAAGATGCGTATATCAGTTTTTGATATAACGTTTTCTCTGAGCCAGGAAAGGACTTCTTTAATAGCCAAGATTTCAGCTTGGAACACGCTACAGTGATCAAGTAGACGGTAGGAGAGACTTAAGTTTAGTCTTTCGGAGTATACGCCTCCACCAACCCCATCATCCGTTTTTGATCCATCTATAAAGAAGTTAATGGGATCATCGTTCAGAAATTTTGCGAAATCTAACATTTAAAAAAATTTAATCAACATAACTGTTACGGACGTGAGAAGCAAAATAAACAGCAAAAAATTATCTAAGCTCTAGCTTGTATCTTGACTTTAGTTGTGTTTTTGGCTCCCGATATTTGGAGTTATACTAAGGTTTCTCCCATCAAGGTAGCGGTCAAGTTATCGAGACTTTTTCTTCACGTAAAGTAATTTAGTTGCGAGGCACCAACAAGCTTCTGAAACGCACGGATAAGCAAACGAAATAGAGCTAACGAGCTTTGGATCTGTAGGTCCCTTAATAGGTCACTTACACTTCGAATCCAGTTCCGAGAGAAATCGGGGAAAGCACAACTGTATGAAAGTCATTCCATTTATTGAAGACTTTGTTGTATCAAAAAACGGTTTTTGAAAACAATCATCCATCGGCGAAATTCAAATATGTACTTGTTTTAGATTTCCATCACAATTTTTATGGAAGAGGTCCTTTTAAATCTTAATTATATTGCATACCACAATTTAAAAAAAAATTGTTTTTTTTTTTGAATTTTTGAAAGAAAAAATCAAAACTTTTTGAAAACTAAATAATTTTTTTTAAAAATTTCTTAAAACTTCAAATACTTTGATAGTTTCTATCTCAAAATTTTGATGAAACTATTATGTATTATTGGAGAAACAGGCTCTAACGATATTTTGAAAAATAATTTTCAAAAATTGGTATTTTTTCAATACTTTCAGTTTTGAGTTCATGTTTTATTTAATGGTTTTGTGCTATCCCTATTAAAGTTCTCTAACATCGTATTTAAGATCTGATTAATATCCCGAATTCAAAGTTCAATACTTGCCAAGTAGGTAGTTCGTTTTCAATAGTTCTGGGAAAGATACTACTTTGTGGAAATGCAACGCATATACCAATAACAATAACTTTGTTCGTTAAAAAATTCGCATGAATTAATGCACTTAATATATAGTTTCCGATGCACACCAATAAAAAGAACAAAATAAAATAATAACTTCATAATACTGATTAAAATAATTTAAAATCTTAATTCCTTAAAAAACAAAAAACAAAATATTAAATTCATCACTTCGTGTATTCGAGTATCTGGTATCTGGAACCTGGTTGCTATTGATATTTATTCAATCTGAAAACCACACATTTAATTCAGGGTAGGTATTTTATTGTTATCGTTAAAACATCCTGATTTTTGTTTTTTTTTTTTTTTTCTCCCGTTTTCGATAAATTTGGTCGACCTATAAAACCAAAAACCAAACCGAAACGAAAGAAGCATTGATGCGCAAAATAAATTCACCTGCCTTAAAGAGTTCCATGTATGAATGTGTGAACCTACTGTTGAACAAAAAACAAAAAAAAAACCTTAACATAAAAGTCCTCGTAACCACAAGCGTTTCTGGTCCACAAACCATTGGCAGAGAGTGAGAGATAGAGCTTCATTTATCCAAGCCTTGAAACATTAATTAAAAACCTCAAAATGTCATTTCTCATTCTGGTGTGGCCCGCAACCGCAGGTGAATTTTCATTCTTTGGCGCTGCGGCTTCAGCGGCAGCTCCCAAAAAACAAAAACAAAAAAAAACATAAAATAAAATTGGAAGCCAACAGAACGCCTTTCTATACGAAATTATTGATCCCGCACCCGCAAAAGTTTGTCATCATAATATTCATTTGCAATGCAAGAGAGATGGAAATAAAAACACGTAAAATATGCCTTCTATTTGGTATGCATGACTTTCAAACTACACATGCTGCTGAGTACTCTGGTTGATGATGGCCTTTACCAGCCAAGTTCATGATTCTGAAAAAAAGTCAAAACCCAAAACAGGGATCTCTCTGACTTTTGGGTTCTCAATCTTTCCGGACGGTTCGCTCATCAGTCATCCATCGAACGAACGTTGGTTGTCTGTTGCATAATTATTTGCAACATGCGAAAAGAATTTCATTCGGTTAAGTTATTTTTTTTTTGGTTGTTGTATTCATTTTCCGGCCTCCATTATTTTTGTGGTGCCAAATAGACATAGCCATCAAATTTGGTAAAGTAGTGTTTGCTTTCGTATAAAGCTTAAAATTTCACCAAAAATTATTTTGACTTCTTTTTGGATTTGAAACTATTGAAAATGGAAGTAGTGAGAGGAGAAAAATCTGTCCGCTAAGAAAATAATTAATAATTAATATGAGTACCTACCTAAAATGGAATATTGTAAGTTTTTAAGACTCTGTGGCACTACACAAAAAGAAAGACAGTTTCATCGAAATCCATTCAGTATTTTTGAATGTTTATTTAATTAAAACGTAACGTAAAAGATTGAGAAGCAAAATAATAATAGTGGGTAAAAGTAATAGTGATAAAAGAAGATTTAGAAACATGAAAAAAACCAAGAAACAGCTTTTTGACATTCTTCCATTTTAAGCAGTGAGGCAAGAAAAAAACTGATAAAAAATGTCACGGAAACAACCGTTTAGAGTGGTTTCAGCATCTTTCGTTTGACCAAGAAATAGATTCAAAAAAAGTAGAAGGACTGTGACATTCTTGGACTTTCGGCTTCTTGACTACGGTTAATCAGTTAAAGTTGTTCTAATCCTTTTTAATCCTAAACAAGGTATTCTAAGGAAATCTGGAACAAGTGATGAAGCATCATTGTGATTTTAGGAAATAATCGGTTGAAGTTATTCCCAGCAATTTACATTATGACCATCTTATTGGGAGGCAGGTTAAGGAAACTTTAAAAGGAAGTAAGAGTGTCTTCTGAAAAAATGAAGAACAGTCACAAAGCCTGGAGAAAAATCGTTTGAATTCATAATTTGCTTTCGGTAAAACTATCGCGTTTCTTCAGGGAAAGAAAAATAAATAAAAATTCGAGAAGTATCAACCAGGAACTCTCAAAATTAAATCGAACCTGTCCTGATAATTGAAATAAATTTGCAGTGCAGTTCAAAGGACAGTGACGTAAGAATAAAGCATTTGCGGTTTTCCGAAGATCGAACAATCTCTTGGAATGAATTTACCAACAAGTTGTTTGAATATTGTCCTCTGGCAAATAACTTCCGTGTAGAGCTTTCTCAGCTTAAGGGATATCGATCACAGAAGAAGACAGAGTTTTCCCACTTCAGACGCCTTCCTGGTGCACATCTAAGTACTTCGTGTGACCATACATTTCTATTGTCGTGAAGATGACTTCTGGAACTCCTCGTAGCCTAAGCACAACAAATGGTTGTCTGTTAAAATGTTTTTCAAAATTAATTAATACAATATGTACTCGTAAGTCCCTTAAGGAATAGCGATATTTATCCATTCTGATTCTTATACTCTAGATTGCAGCTACAGATTGCCGTATTACTTTTCGCAGAAGGCCATCCAATAGCTATGTGACAAAGCTTATCCACCGGCTAACATTTGTTCACCGCAGATAAGCTTGACAATCATTAGCCATCTAGACTTGGGTGTCTTCCATCATTTTCCAGAACTGAGAAGGTAATTTAATAAAGCGGAAATGTTTTGGAACTCAAATTGATTTAAACTATTCAATATTAATTTGGCAAATAAAAAATCAGCAATCAAACAACTTGAAAAAATTCACCTTATCCTGGTTAATAAAAATTGTCAGGATTCCCTTCAAACACACAAACACCACATCCTGATTATTTATTCTGCACACAGAAATCCAACAGGCGCACTGTCCGAATTTTTGATTCCACACAATACAAGCAATGAAATTCGGGTTTCTATATTTAAACCAATATTATAGGGATTCTCGAGGAAAATTGAACCAATCCACAAAGGGGCCCCAAGACATCACGAAAAGGATATACCTATCCCGAACAAAACATTCGCAAGAAAACCTTCAAAATATTTTAAAATCTAATTTGTCCCGATTTTTGGCATCTTTATTTTTTCGTACAAGAAGTCCTCTCCTATATACCTTTCCTTCTTGTTGTCTCATGAAGATAGAGAATAGAGGTATAGGCTGTCATAAGTCTACTTCATTGTTTTGCCAAATAAAGAATATACGAGACATTATATAAAGGGAGATATGGTTCTCTCAAGTCCTGTTTGTTTTTCTCTTCTTTTTTTTTTGATGTTCCTAATTTATGAGCCATTTTATGAGTATTGTTTAGGGAACAAAGACTTTACTGACGTTAAAGGTGCTTAACGTGTCGTGGTTAGTCATAAATCAATTTGCCGAAGAATAAGGGATGAGAATTAAATTAAAAAAAAAAAAAAAAAAATTATATAAAGGTAGATAATAAAAAATAAACAAGATTTTTGCCGGGATAAATGAAAATAAATTCATTTATACCTTCCTACCTGGCGAAGATTCAAAGGGATTGGTTCAGGTTTACCTACCTAACCTATGTATTTATATGTATATTAAATTGTTTTGACAACAACCCCAAGGCATAAATGATTTTCTAGTTTAGAAGAAAATATATAACCAAATCCGGAAGCTAAAAGCGGTTTATCCCTCAAATTTAAAGGGAAACGAGACAAGTCTGGCTCTTATGCAGGATTTCAATATAATAGATTTGTTATAGGTTCATAATTCCATATTTTTGTGTGCATCGAAGACTTAATTTGTTTGTTTTGTATCTTTTTTTTCGAATTCGATGTGGTAATTATCACCTTAAAGGTTTATGAAGACGTCAGAATATTTTTGTCATTAGAAGATTAGAAGCAGCCGAAGGATATCTACCTAAGTACTTTAATAAATGAGCTAATTCTCATCAGTTCAAAAGAATTCTATTAAAGATGTACATCAGGGTGGTATTGTAATTTTTTTTTTCTTCAATGTGTTTTGTATCTGTTTAATTTTTTTTTTTTCAATTTTCCCAAAAAGGACCTTCTGACGTCCTTCGAGGTCATTTGGCGTTTTTTTTCCATTTAAACATTTCGCATTTGAATGTTTGTCAATTTTAGTTAACTTTCTTTTTTTCGGTATGAGTATGACACCTGTCAAACTCAGCTGTCATTTAAAGTGTCATAATGTTATGGAGTTTTCAATTGGCAATCCGGAATTGGTTTTAGATTCGGAACCCCAATTGAAAGGTTTTTTTCGATTCTGAAAAATTTGATGTTTGGTGTGATTGTATTAGTATTACAGTTGTAAATTTAAAAAAATATGACATTTATCAAGTTTGACATTTAAATCTTTGAATGTGTGAGTGATTCTGTTTTTGCTTCTGATTTCAAATCCAGAAGAGGAATTCTCTTCTTTTCAGAATCAGAACTGTCACTATTGCCTAATTGAACGCATTCAGAATGCGTTTTTCTGCTTCAAAATTGCCAATTGAAATCGCCACTGGTCGAAAGTTTGCCATTTAGTAACAATCGAACAACGCGTTAAAATTATTTACAAAAGTGATAAGTCATGATTATGATTATGGTCGTCATAACTGACAGATCTGACTTAGCTTAATAGTTAAAGAATACTGCAGCGACAGCAACTATAAGAATGGCAGCATTATAGATAAAGAATTGGGAGTGGCAGTTGCAGCGTAAATAATAGGGTCAGCCACATTGACAGTGTCACAAACTGAATCAGCCACAGTAACAAGAACAACAGAGTAATAGCTAAAGCTACAGAATAACAAAAACAACAGCAATATAGGTAACTGCAGCGTAGGACTTGATATTTTCATGCATGTAAAATTGTAAATACATAACTCCGTTATTGAATACTGTCTTAACTGAAAGTGAAATCGAAGTAGATATTAACATGCTGTCCAAAATATGGATAAACAACTTTATAAGCTTAAAGACCAAGCTACGACTGCTCCGCAGCACTTAGAAGATTACACCCACTGTCATAAGAAAGCTGTAAACGCTCGTAAATAGATGTCTGCGATACATTTTGAAAACTTTCTGACCAAACCATATCTCCAATTATCACCTTAATACGAGAACATCTCAGGAACCCATTGACTCTATCATATGGGGACGATTATAGAAGCCGTAGTGAATCTTCGAAACAGTAAGAACGATGCAATGGAACTCTTTCACGCAGTCAGGCAAACGAGCGACCTGATCTAGAAGAACGGTCGAAAAGGTATCACCACAACTAGAGTAGAGTTGGAGAGAGCTGAAATACATCTCCACAAACCATTAACAATAGCGTGTAGGAGTGGTGGATGCCCTATGTCCCGCCAGGGCTGACCCTCGGACATAATTTAGGTCCGGGAGCCTTAGTAAGTAAATAAATTACACGATGGCGTGCATAAATAGTGTCTGAAGATCTAAATTATTAAGTAATGGCCAAGTGGTTAGCGTGAAAGGCTTTCAGGACCCAACCACTTTTAGAAAATCTGAATCTGACAAGAACAGCTTCTTTTGATGAAAATAGGAGTTATTAGGAATATGGATAATTAATGCGACTACTTAATCATTATGTGATCTATGCCACAGATTGCCATTTTAATAGACGCTTTTTAAATGTTCTCTTTATAAACGTCTTATAACAGTTTTAATTATTTTCCATTAAAATTCAATCCATTATCAATCAATTAGATAACAATGCTATCCAACATGATATTATTACCAACAATTCCAATGAAATTCATTCAATACTATAATATTGTCCTATAATATAAACAACATGACAACAACATTCCCTCTGATGTCATTATGTTGTCTCATATCAGTTCTCATTATGCATCATAAGTACCTCTATACCTCTAACATGTTACAATTCCAAAGAAACACTTGGTTGCACAATGGAATGGCTACCTCCATTCACATAACATTATTAAATCATTCCCGCACCGAACTTGTGAAGTTGTTATCGTCTTCACCAAAAATAATACATATCTAACTTCAGCTCCATGCAATGGTGCACTTCTGCACTTTTGTTCTAGAAATGGCAATCATCACTCTCCGGACAAGTAGGTAGTATTGTATATGACTGAAATTGTGCACCCAGATATGGAATCTCGAGACAAGACTTCTATTTTACAAACAAATGGAAATGGAATGACAAGATAACCGGAACCCGCAGTGCTGGCTACACTGATGGGATGATGGCTGAATGCATTTTTCTAATGCTCTCCCAACTCCGACTTTGCTGGAGCTGAAGTTGAAGCATCATCATCGTCATCATCTGTATCGGAGGCAAAATGTTATCTGTAATAGTGTATAGTTGCTAATTTGAAACGGTTTTCTTATCCAAACAGTAGATCGCTTTTTACTACACGCGAGACACCAGAATGGAACCAAAAGCCCGCAGAAGATTCATTCCTCTGCGTCTTTACATGCACCCTATATATGTACCAACGTGTGGTTCTGCACTTCTAAATTGCCAGTCGTAGTAGTTGCCACCAAAGAACACAACAAACACCAGTGAGCCGTTTATGGATAGGATTGTGCTGCGAATGCTGGAAGCTATATGTATATCTATGTTCTGAGTGCGTTCTTTGGCTTTCGTTGTCTTCGTTTTAACTCAAGACAGCATCTCTGATGGTTTATATGAATAAATCTTCTCCATGATGCGTATAGATACAATACGTAGGTATAGGAGAAACTACATGGATCTGGGAACGATTGTGAAGTTGGCTTTTATTTGCTCTGCAATTTAAATAGGATTGAAAGCACCAGAATGTGGGTTTGCGGTAAAAAAGTGGTCTGGTAGATTCGCAGCATCCAAGCAGCAGCAAAACGAAGAAATTGTAGTTTTTTTTTTTTGTTTTGCTTTTGTCTTGTATGGAATTTGTTAAAGTCTGCATTTTTAATGCGGAAGAAGCAAGCTCACCACCACAAAGCTGCGGATATCTTTTCTGCGAACAATATTTTTGTAAAGGATAGCAACATTGCATATTGATATAGCTAACAAGGAATCAATAGAAGAAAATTAAGTTATTTCAAAGGAAACTGGAGAGAAAAAATTGTCTGCTCGTTTACAAATTACAATGTACGAGTATTCTTAAATTGAATCTTAAACAGGAGAAATAAAATTGATTAACGAAGATCTTATAGTTTGCGATTTAAAAAAATTGTCACTTGAATTTTTGCTGGTGAAAAACTCCCTTCCATTGTTGTTTGACTACCAATGCACTCGTTAACTGAAATGATACAGTTGGGCCTCAAGATATTTCGCAGACATCTAATTATGAAAGCTAGCATTTGGGATTCACAATCAGTGGAGACAATAATGCCCAGATATTGAGGACCGAATTGGTTCCTCTACTTCTCCTCGCCCTCCTGTACGGTTTTTGGAGATGTATTTCCGCTCTTTCCAACTCTTCACAAATTGCAATGATAACTCTTCGTCCGTACTTCCCTGAATAGTTTAAGGTCGAGTCACTAACGTTTCTGTCTGTCTGTATGTGAGGATCCCATTGCTTCATAATTATAGAGTCAATGGGTTCCTGAACTGTTCTAGCATGAAGGTTATCATTGGAGATACATTCAGCCCGGAAGAACCTCAAGATGTTTCGAGACATCTATTTATGAATATTTGAAAGGAATTAACTATTACTCCCATAAAAATTGAACTTTGATACAGAAATACTATGTAAGCACTATAGCTTATATAGCAATAAAAGCGATTTCTGCCAATGTTATAGAATCGAACGAAGCTTGTTTCTTGTTGGCGCGAAGAACTGAGGGTTCTTGGCACGCAGCATAATATTAAACTCTGCTGGGTCCCGGGGCACAGCGAGATACCGGGTAACGAAAAATCCGATGAGTTAGCAAGACAAGGATCACCGCTTGACGCCAATCAAGCAAAGCTGGTCAACATCCCACCCTGCAACATTGAAAAGATTTTTTCAGATTTAATTCTAGAGAAATCCAATGAAAGGTGCAGTCTACTTGACACCTGTGATACTACTAGGAAAATATGGCCCTGTTTTAATAAGCAGAAGACAGACAAAATTATGCAATTTAGTAAGAAGTCCCTCTTACGAGCATAATTACCGGCCATAATTTACTGAAATATCAAAAATTTTAAATGAAACTCATACTCAGTACAGATGACTTATGCAGAGGATGTGGTGATGAAGAGGTGCACGAAGACACATCGCATATTCTCTGTCACTGCCCCGCGCTCCTTGGTAGATACTTCTTTGATAATCTGGAAGATCTATCCAATACACCAGAAATCCGCATATTGAACTTCATCAATGTCTCTAAATGGCTTGATTGAATATAGAACACTTAGGTTTTTATTAGAAAAAGAGTGATTGCACTCAAGGGTAACACAATGGATCTACATTGATCTAAGTGTGACGATAGCTACATCAATTGTTAGCCCAATAACCTGACCTAACCTAACCTAAGCACTATAGCTTACAATAACTCATTGATATGTAAAAGTTGGAAGTAAAATGTTTAAACTTAAATCAACCATCTAAATGTACAGATGCAGATGTAATGTTGAAATTGAAATAGATTGGGTAAACATAGGTAATTGTGTCTATGACACACACTGTTTTTAGCCAAAAAAAAATGGTTTATTATGTCAAAGAGCTGTACTAGGTTGTTTCTACAGAATTCTTTTCAAAAAAATAAGCAAATTACATATAATACATCCAACACTAATATAATAGGAGAATTTATTAATGTTTTCAAATCTGAGAGTATTCATCAATGCATATTCTATCGATTTCCAGTAAACATTTCGAATAAAATATTCACCCCGTTCTATCCCGGTAATGAAGATATAAAACCCTTCTAAAAATAATCCCGCATGGAACTCTATATTACACACAACGGTCGGTCGGTGGTAATACTAAGGTCGTTTGTCAAGCCATTTTTCAACCCTATTTTTATTTTATTTGTACCTATACATTATAACCTGAACCCTCTTTATCTATACCTAAGATTTGTTATTCACAAAATAATTCCTTACAAATCACTATTCAAACAAATTTAGATTGATTGGAAATGTCAACACAATGGTTTGATGTTAAGTCCAACCATCATCGCATAAACGCCAGGCTGAGGGAACGTACCTACTTACTCTATTTTATCACAAAGAATCAAAAATCTCGTCGCCCTGTCTTTTTTCAAATAAATAAACCCCAGCCGAACAACACAATGGCTCATTATCTTGCTTACCCCAAAAAGAAAAAAAAAATGAGTAGCGCCATTAAATTGATTTGTTAAACCAGCAACACAATTCAGTTGTTATGTGTCATTATGTCGATCGATATAATACAACAATATAAAATACCTACGAACGACCGACTACGATATCGACATGGACGGACGGGACTGGGACGACCACATGACGACACGACGATAACAATGTTCCATCAATCGTAGAATTTAACAGTTTCCGCTGTCATTTTATTTTTTGAATTGACAGCAACGTCGACTCATGATGACGTACCTAACAACAAGCCACACAAAAGTGATGGGATAACACTCATTGGTATTAAATCATAAAATACCTCTTGCTAACAAATATCAAAAGGTAGAAAAAAGAAACTACTTCTATCCGAAAGGGCTAATCGTCATAAATCGCTCAAAGTATTTAAAACGTGTGTGCAAGACAAAGTTGTCAAATATTTGATTAGAATCCGATGGATCAGAATTTGTCCAAATTTCTTCTGCATCACCATTGAAAAAAAAATTGGTATCTAAATATTTTTTTTTTGGGTCATAAAATTTATCATTTCATATAAAAAAAAAAAACTGTCAAATTTGATTTATACGACCACCCTCCTTCATTTCGCTGCAGAAGAAGAAAAACCAACAACAAACAAAATTACATCCCTGGACAGCAGAGAATTAACCCATAAAGGCGTCACTCTCACTCATCACTTCTGACGTCCGACGACATCGAAGACGACACAGTCCGAACGAACTGTCATTAGGAGATTATGGTTGGTGGTAGTTTGAATGAATGATCGTTTATTTGTCCAGCACTTAAAGGTTGACCTAGATAAATCACCTGGATTGCATATCAAAGTGTGTACCTTATGCTTGCTATGAAACACTCTTTAGAAGTGGAAGTTTTGAGTTTTACTAGGTGATTGACTTTTTTCCCTTATTTTTTGGAAATGTAAATCAAAGATAGGTAGGTACTTGAAAGGTGAAGGTTGTATTGATTTCAAATTATTTTTGTATGTATATTGTAGATATGTATATGTACCTGAGAGATTTGAGATATTTCTTTTCTGTGATTTTTACAGGACAAAAAGAAAGTCTTAACAGAAAGCATAACATTGTTGGATACAAAGATTTGAGGATTTTTTTAAATAATAATAATACATAATCTTCTTCTTAGTTTTTGACTACATTTTTATTGATAATTGGAGGTTAAACACGAAAACTGGTTGAACATTAGCTATTCTACTGATATCGACGATGAGTATGAACCCGATAGGGGGCGCTGATGTGAGGTTATAATAGATGGGTGTTTTGGGCCATCGGTGTAACACATTGTGACCCACATTTATCATTAAAAAGTTTTTGACTGGTGCTATAATTGTTTGTGTAGCACCATCGAGATCTTTTCAATGATAAAGTTAACAATAGGTGTGCCTTTTAGAGCCTCATTGGAGCTTTTTCCGGATTTAATTTTCTCTTTTCTCCTTCTTATTTTACATAATTAAATAACAATAAAATCAATAGAAATTTTTTAAGATTGTTCACTTTCTGGAATCTTGAAGCCAATTGTGAACTTGTCCAGGTATTTGGAAGTTTGGGGGAACTTCCTTATGGACATGTTAAAAAACCATCTCTAAACTAAATAAGTCACGTGTTAAATGCGAAAACAACTAAGTCTATTGACAACTTGTAAGATAGAATGCGAAAGATGCGTCCCAGCTGTTATTTTGTCGTTAAATCGAGCGGTGGTTTTCTTTAAAATGCCCTTTGAGTCTTTAAAAAAACGCACAATTTCATAACGACTAGTGCGGGTTTATTTCGCGGGTAAATCAACCACAGATGCAATCCAGAGTAAAAATATCAGTTTGGAAAAATATCGAGTCCAAAAGGTATTAGCACACGACGGCGACGCAAGTCCAGCCCAAAAAAGGCAGTTGCAAAAACTTCGGGAACAAACAAATGCAATGTCACCTGCATTAAGTTGGCCCCAGATATTGAACTGTCCGAAACAGGAAGGCTTCTCCGGTAAACTAGGCGCAGCCCACATCGATGGGTGAAGAAGAAGTAGGGTCACCGAGAATCCATTTTTTTAGTGACTTCTAATATGGGCTGTGAAATGAAAGCATAGACTGCTCTCTTTGCAAATCCAGTGGCCGGAGTGGCTTATAATGGTTAATGGAACTATAGTCCGTCTATTTTTCGCTTCCTTGCGTTCGCGATGTTAAAAAATATCAAAAATGCTATTAAACTGTTTTACCAAAGTTCCTTGATAAACTATTTGAAACGACTTTTGAAACATTGCCATTTTTTATAAAAGTGGTTGGACTCCTTCCATTTACCAATATAGGTGCAGACAACCACTGGAATCGTAGAGAGATCAGTCGAAGCCTTAATTTATACCCCATTCATATGAATTCCTTTACGGGAAAGGTGGAACTAGAAAATTTTCTAACTGAACCAACCTAAAACCCTAACGTCCACCGGCGATTTTTTTCATGTTTTTTTTTAAATCCACGATGAGATGAATAAACTTGCTTTTGTCTCCCTTGCTAATAGTTTTTAATTTATTTTGGGAAAAATATCTTTTCTCCTCAAATCATTTTCATATTTTTTGTAAGAAATTAATTATTTTATTGACCAGCCTTTCAAAACTTTCACAATTTTAAGAATCCAATAAGCCACAAAATAGCCACTACTCTAAATTTATTCCCCAAAATGTTTCCTCTACATTAATATTAACCAAAGGAAAGCCATTAATGGACCCATTCCATTAAGCCGTTTATCTCAAACCAAAATTCCGATGCATGAATTATCCCTCACTTCCATTGACTTAAATCCCTTTTGTTTTATGTCAAAAAAAAAAATATCGAACTTTATTTTCGTTTCGATAAACAAAAAAAAATCATCAATACAAAACATAAAAGAAAAACACCCAAAATAACTGCCAAGAATAAAAAATAAACAATATCCCCAAAAACTGACATCTCTCCTAAGGCATAACCTAGTTCAAACGACCATAACGAGCCAATGGGATTCAATATAAACTCAACGGGAGTGCTATTTCGGGTTTTACCATCATAAAAAGATTTAGTGCATTTTATATGTCTTACTCAATCATTTTGTCCTTAAACCCCAAAAACAAAAGAAAATAATAAAATAAAATCCCTGGGCAAGAAAATATTTAATACCTCCAATAAGCTGTTATATAGATACTTGATTTTGATTTATTTGCAATTTATTCAAATTTAAAAAGTATTTGGACTCCAATATTATTTTAGAATAAGTAATTATTTAAAAAAAATAAACGTCTGTTCCTCATTTAGAGAAAAAATTCACCAAAAATAAATTTATTATACACTGTCATCTGTAAACCTACTTACATTTCGATAAATATCGATAACATGTTATGAGTTATCGCCAATGATTTTTATGTGAACCAGCAAGCGTTTCCAATTACATTGTCCCCCTTTTCTTTTTTTCTTTTTTCGGGAATAATAACCTCAAATCATTTTCTATTTCAATTCATAATTTCTCTTATCGTACAGTGGAAATCGTTTTTCCCTATTTGCAGCAGATTTTTTTTTATTATTTTTATGACCACAGCACTCCACCAGGAATCTCAAATTTCAAAAAAAAAAACAAAAATGAAACATTTTGTATAAAGAAAAAGATTTTTCCCTTGTCCTCTCCCAACGCACGCACAGACAATAAATTATTTTACGTTTTCCATTTTCTCAAGAGTAATCAATATACATAATATAAAAATTTATACTCGAGGACTTGCTGTGAAGCCCAATGTACCATGGAAAAAATAGTATTGGAGGACCAAAAGAGGAAGAGCCAACATGCACAAGAACAAAATTCTTCTCCATGAATTAGTAACCCATCATGGTCTATTGTCTTTGTCTATTTACAATACATTGTGTGTAGTATAGTTTTTAAATCTCAAGGACATTTCCCTTGACACGTCCTTCACATATCTATTTTATAGAATATAATATTCATTGATTTTAGATTTGAGAATTTGAAATTCAAAACAAAACATCATCTTCATCCTCGTCGTAGTCATTATGTGATTGTCGACTTTTTGTCATCTTCCTTTGGTCAAATTCTAAAAATATTATCCCAAAAGTCAAGAAGGACTCTTATACAATTTTCTTCTCTATTAAAATATTTACATTATCCAAGGATCCATGTGATTACTTATGTATATACCTATCTATAGATATGTGTATTTGCTCATAATCATTTTGGACTAGGTACTCGTACATGCTGTGCGTATGGCGAAATACAAATTTATAAATCGATAAGAAAATATCCTTTTTCGTTTTGTGTTTTTTTTTTTCAAGTCATAAATCAATTCGAATGGTAAATAAAATGAAATTGAAAAAAAGGGACGAATTATAACCGAACAGACATTGATATCATACTTTCCGTTATGTTGCTATAACACCCAGGTAGGTACACCTTTTTTTTATACTTTGATGATGTATGTATTCTTTATTTAAATAATTTAAAAATTCATAAAAAAAATGAATATAGTTAGACAAGAAGCTAAAGAATTTTCTTCATCTTCCGCCAAACGCATATATATAGTGTTTGGATACAGGATCGGATTTGATCGCCTATTAAACCTATTAAACTGTGTCCCAACTAGTGCAAATAGTTAATTTCTATTTTTTGCTTATTTAATTTGAAATGACTAATTTGTACAAACGTCATTTTAAGACTTCAAAATTGAAATTTTTTTTAAAACGTTTGGTACAACCGGCCGTTACACACATAAAAAGGGTATTCATGCAAAGGCGTACAGTCGTCTTTAAAGTTGTAAAATGCGCAGGTCTATCAAAATTGAAAATTGACAGTTTAATGAAGCTTACAGCTTTACAAGATTTACCGTTACGCCTGATGTTTTTTTTTATTGCAAATACAGCCATCTCAAATTTAATGATTGAAATCAAATGATGGATGAACAAAGAGTTTAAAACAAAATGGTGCGTCTGTAAGCATTGATCGTTGGCCGCCATTTTGGAAAATGTGTTTTAATTCTTAGATATCCCGAGAATGGCTCATCATTCTCGAGATATGGTTGAAAATGAGAACAATGCCATTTTTTAAAAACTGAAAATTGAAAAATTGATTTTGCATTATGAAAACTCATTTCTTCCTCCAGTTTTGTTTTTAAGGGTTAAGGGAATTTTCAAACCGATATGATGTAATTTATAATAACCAAATATATCAATAGTGCTAAACATCGAAATAAATTTTTTTAAAAATGTATCAGAAGAAAATTGGGAAAAATATTTTCGTAGATAAGATTTTCATCTTAATTTTTTTTTGTCAATTTGTGATAAATAGCTTTGTCTAAAACAAACTTTTGTCCTCAAAAACAAAATTGTTGAAAAAAATACCACAAGAAAGAGATTTTCGGAAAAAAAGTTCTGGTAAGAAAAAAATTCTCAAAAATACCAGTAAAAGCGGGGTTCAGACAGAATCAGAATATAATCAAATACCCGAAAACCTAAAAAATCGGAATATAAAATTAAAAATTCCAAAAACCCAAATTCTCTAAACTTAAAATCCAGAAACAATATAAATTGGGTTTCCCAAATTCTGAAATTGAAATCTCAAAATAAAAAATGAAGGCACAATTCACAGTTTTTAATTTTTCGGGGTTTCGTTTTTAGGGAAAATATTTTCGTATTTTTATGTAATGTCACATAAATGTACCTGCCAAATCCTCCTATGAAGTGGAAATAATCACCCAGCTTATCTACATTAAAAATATTGTTTTTTTTTCGATATTTAAAAAAATCGGGACTGAGAGTTTTAAAGAAGTCCAGTTTTTAGGTACTTGGTACTTTTATAATTATACAGCATTTCGCAGTGTTTCATTTGATTGATACAAAATCTCAGAAACTGTGTGGATGCCACGCCCACTGAATGAAATATCGCATGCTTTCAATTTTTATTTTTGTTTCAACTTTAAACAGCTCTGAGGTTCCACCAAATTTAAGAATCCTACAACAATCCGGAGCACTTCATATGGTTAATGTCGATTATCTGAAAGTGGGTTGACCACACGCCTGCCAAAGGGAAAACCTAAATTCAACATTCTACAGCAATTGAAAGTTCTCCATATAAACAATAATTCTGAGCAAATGGGCGGATGCCCCGCCTCCTTAAAGAAAACCCTTAATTTTCGAAATTTGCACGCACCACAAGACCCACCATTAGCATTGTGCAAAATGACAAGATTCTAATGTCCTTTTCAATTGGCAATCTGGAAGCAGAAAAAAGCATTCTGAATGCGTTCAATTGGACAAAAGTGACAGTTCTGATTCTAAAAAAAGAGAATTTCTCTTCTGGATTTGAAAAAATAAAACAGAATCATTCACACATTCAAAGATTTAAATGTCACACTTGATAAATGTTATATTTTTTTTTAATTTACAAATTGTTCGAACTGTGAAGTGATTGCTTGAAATTAAAATTAAAATATAAAAAATGGAAAATAATATTCAAAATATCATAACAAGTGTTAATAATTTGTTAGAAACATTGTTGGAATCGTCTTCCTCATCTTCTTCATCAAGTGTTGACGACGCAAGTGATGCAGTTGATTTTCTCCTGTAGGAGTACTCCAACAGGCCCACATGTTACACTTACTAATACAGTCACACCAAACTTCAAATTTTTCAGAATCGAAAAAAACTGGGATTCCGAATCCAAAACCAATTCCGGATTGCCAATTGAAAACGACATAAGATGTTGTAAAGTGCTCCATAGTTTTGACGATATGTCAGTGAGTGAGCTAGTCAGTCAGATACGGTTCTTGTGAACTATGAAGCCGTATATCTCAGGAACCGATTAGGTTTAAAAGATGAAATTTGGTGAAGCCTCTGTGCTAAGTCAGCTTAGCAAATATAGTTACCGGAATTGAGGTTTCAGATTTCATTTGTACTGAAGTTAGGGCCCGTCGAAAATCCACGAAGTTTGTTACTGTTGAAAGGGTTTAGTGCCAGAACTTCTAAGTCCTTTGATATGACCGAAAAGCACACTTTTTAGGAACAGATTCAACAATTATATTAATGTTTCTAGAAGCCCCTTAGAGCAACAAGAGCCTATTTTATGTTCTTAATACTGTCTTATGGATAATCCAGCCCTGTAGCTGTATGTATCATCCTCTTTGATCCAGTGAATCCATATGTATGACAAGGATTATTATTCCAACACACTATATGTTGCTGGAAAAGAAGCGCTAATAATTTTCAACTACCTCACAAATTTCACACAACTTATCCTTTTTTTTTATTATTATTCGGTTGCGGAAATCCTTAATCCTGTGATAGTAACCTTATACAGGATTTACGATACTGCAGCACGAAGGACTATGATTACACATCCATAATCCGGGTAGAAATATATCTAGCTATGTATGTATGCATGGGTGTAGGTGGAGATTGAGGTGTTGTATAAACGCTTGAGGATACGGAGAATTCACCACCGCTCTCCTCCTCTTTGCCGATTCTACCTGTTGAATATTTTTCAATTATTTACACTTCTTCAACAAAATATAAAAAAAAAAGAAAAAAATATCCTGTAAACCGCTTTTCCAGGAGAAAAAGGACTAAAGTATTTGAAGGTATCATAGAGAGGTATACCAGCGCCAGCCAAAAGTTGGGGAGACCGGAATGGCATATTACTATATGTATGAAGCTAGAGAGGAACGTAAGTTATATGAATTCAAGTGAGAGGAGAGTTAAGGGCGGATTTTGGGTCATCATTCAAGAGATTCAGAACTTCAGACGCAAAGACCATCAGTAGTCAGACTCAGGAGCAAGACGAGAACCAAGAGAAGAGACGAAGAGAGTGAAACAGTTGAATACAGAAAAGGACACAAAATTTTCGATTTGAATTATTACAATATTACAGATGGGTTCAGTGATTTGAGAATTTATTTTTTTTGTTAAATCAGTATTTTTCTTCTTTTTTTTTGGAATAAAGCAATCAAATAGTTTATGGGAAAGCATCATAAAGCTTTTTGAAGGGTGCATTAAGGGAGGCGAGTTTGACTGCTCAAGTGAAAAGTGTGCGTAGGTAGGTAAGTATATTATGTGTGGTTAAACTTACTGGTTAGTTAGGGTTAAATATATGGAGAATATTGTGGCCTTTTTTGTTTGGTTTTGGGTGAAAGGTTGAATAAAAGGATTTTGGGGTTTTTTGTATTGTTGAGGTTGGCATTGTAGTGCTAGATTTTCTTGTAATTGTAAGCTTGTCAACTGTAAGTTATTTATTGTTCTTTTTTTTATAAAATATACTCATAAAATATACATAAAAATATAAGGTTTTTTGTTTGTTAGAAAATATTTAAAGCTAAAAACTGTTGTATGCATAAGCCCTAAAATTGTGTTTTTACGGATCTTGTTTTTTTTTTTTTGAGGTTTCTTAATCCATAACATGGTGGTCAAAACGGTTTTTCTATTTGTCAACTTATATATCTTCTAAATGTTAATCATGAATGCCAAAAGCGAGAGAGATAAAGCGTTCAGGCTACTTTAATCAGCTAGTGCAGGAAGCGTCAAATGCAAGCAATGCAAAATGTTTCTGGAAAGCTATAAGAATTTAGTTTACACCCCAATATCCTTAAGGGGCACCTTAAGCAACCTGCCTAACCCTGTAAAAAATGGCCCAGTTGTCCAATATACCAGTCTTTTAGTTGTTAATTGTTAACTAAAGCGTGATATACTTAAGTTTAGTGGAAAAAGTGGAATTTTGTGGGCTGGAAGGAAGATTAAAGTGTTAATGTATGCCTTATAATATTGAGATTAATATTTGTAAACTTTGTAATTATTCTTATTATATTAAAAATGAATACATATCTCCTAAATGCTGCCTGCCCGTAAGCCATAAAATTTGCTTTTTTCCGAAGAAAAACAAATTTCGAAAAGAAAATTTCTTATAAAATTTTATATCTATCAATATTATTGCAATTGCTTTGGTCCTCGGACCCATTATATCTATTATGCCACAACGCACCAAGATGTATTTCAGGTGCTCTCTTTAGGTCTCTCCCAGCTGTGCTCTTCAATCGTTCTGCGTCAAAACTTTTAGATCGGCGGACAGCCCATTCTTGTGCGAGATGAACCCCCCATTGCATTTCTTGGGTCGCGATGTACTCGTAACCTCATCGAAGTATAGTGCCAGTCCAATGCTATTTACGTCTTCATAATGTGATATGATAAATGGGTTCCTAACCTGATATCGCGTAATTATAGTGAATTCGTCACTAACCGTAATGATGGAGAGCAATGTGTCTTATGCATAACTCGTATGCGGTTCATCATTAGAGATTCGGTTGCTCCAAGATATTTTCAAGATGTTTCGAAGACATCTATTTACGAACGTTTGCAGTTTCTTGTGATAGCAGATGCGACTTTCTAAGTACTGCATGCATACATTACGGATCATTGGAGCGGAACATTCGTAGCTTGGTCTTCAAGCTTAGAGTTGTTTTTCCATATTTTGCACAGCATTCCAAACGATGCTTTTGCTTTCCAGATTTGGATGTTAATGTTTAGTTCAGTTCGGTCGTTAATACAGAAACTTAAATCAGACTACACTCATTTGCATCAATTAGACATGTTGCAAAGTTCCGCAACAAAAATGAAATGTGCACCGGACCTTAATTTTCGAAACTTCAATAAATTTACAAAATACGAATCATTTAGTTTTTTGAATATTTTTTTTTTTATTATAAGTTTATATTATTAGTTAGTTTGAATGGAAAAATGAAATAATTTTCGGACCCCAATTCTTCGAGTGAAGTAAATTTGTTAGTGTCGATATTAAATTCAACGATACCACATTCATCTGTGCAAATAAATATCTTATTTCCAATTACATTAATCCTTTTAATTGAAGTATTTGGTAACTCAGCCATATCACACCAGCTATTACTTAATAAATCAAAACACTTCACATAAATTTTTCCATTTGAACCCGGACCCATGCAGATAGCGTATATAAAACCACCAACGCTCACAATTCGGGAATAACAAGTGATGTCGTCTATTGGTTGTACTTTTGATGTCCATTGTTGAGAAGTGATATCATAACAATGTAAGAAGCCGTAATGAAAATCAAAAATGTATAAAATTCCATTATGGAAAACTATTTTACTTCGACTGTGTGGTGGTTGAAAAGTCTGTTTGATGGTACTCCATTTGCGTGTTGAGAAATTGAAAATCTCCATCGAATGAATAAAATTATGATCAGAATAAAAACCACCAAAAACACACAATTGACCGTTTAAGTTTACCAATTGACTTTTGGATCTTGCATCCTGCATTGGGGGTAAATTCGTCAGCGTAAGAGTTTTCAAATCTAAACATTCAACAGCTACGACGTTTTTATCGGAAAAAAACATTCTTCCTCCAACAATATAAAGTTTTTCATCAATCACAATCATAGATTGATCAGATTTATGTATCGAAAGAGGGTGTGATCTTCTCCTGAGAGACCAGGTTTTCGAAGTGTGACTATAAGTATGAATCTCAGCTTCCCTGGCACTATTCAAAGCCACAACTGCAACATCGATCACAGTTTCATTTGAATGTACTTCTTTCGCTGGCGCTGGTTTATATGAAACATTCATTGTTCGTGATTCTGACTTCATATGGTAACTGAGCCAACTGATCAAAACGCTTTTTGTAATCGAAGAACTATTTTCTATGATGAACTGTGGTGTAAGAAACTGATAACGGACAAATGAGATTAATTCTGTTAATAGATGTTGCCGATTATTTTGTTCATATTCGATCCAATTTACTAAACTTAAGAACACTAGCTCCTCCAAGTTATTATATAGATTGTCGTTGAAAAGTACATCTTTTAGTTCAATTTCATTCAGAAACAAAAACTCAGATTGTTTGGTCACTTCTTCAAATTCGACATAAATTATGTGCGATGATTTTTCTTTGAGTACAGATAGTCCAAGTTCCTTGGCCAAGCGCAACCAATGCAAGCAATTGTTCTTGTTTAAATTTTTTTCAATAAAATCACAGCATCCATCAATTAAGTGTTTCATTTTTAAAA
Organism: Syrphus vitripennis; assembly: GCA_958431115.1. Classification (NCBI taxonomy): domain Eukaryota; kingdom Metazoa; phylum Arthropoda; class Insecta; order Diptera; family Syrphidae; genus Syrphus; species Syrphus vitripennis. Next base: position 123,453,855 of record OY288108.1, read on the forward strand.
ATACTGCACTCCGCAAAATTGACTCGATATTATCGAGATTTATTTCAATCGAACTTGAATACATATAATTAATTATTAATTTTAGCGTTGATGCTTCGAATTCGTTTAAGTGCACTTCGTTGAGTTTTGAAATGGTTGTTGTTGTAAAAAATTTCAAAAAATAATCACTCAATGCAGCCAGCACAAATTTATGAGCCGGAATCTTGATAAGATTTTCGCCAGCAATGATAATGGTGTCAAAGAAGTGTTCTTCTTCATAGAATTTCAGCAGTTTTTCAGAAATAATTGCAGCATGATGATTAGTTTGGAAGATGAAATTTTCAATATTTGATGACATTGTGTAACTTTAAATTAAGTTGTTTGACAGTAAAATTATCGTCTTTAAATTTTAAAGAAGAAGATATTTTTATTGTCACTGAGGACTGAGATAATAAATAAAAATAAAAATGATCAAAGTGAACAGTTTCAAAGAAACGTCTGCAAACGGGTATACCTACATAAACTTCTAACAAGTATACCTACTTGAGGCACAGTCAGATTTTATTATTTAAACATAAGCAGATGAAGACTCACGATTAACTGAGAAAATGATTCTATACGAATTAAGGAATGAAGTCTGTTGGACTTGTGGTAAAACACTTATTATCAATTTAAATAACCTTAAGAACCTAAAAGAACAGCTGTACCTCTGTACCAGAAATATGAAGACTATACACGTGAATCATTTATCGAAAAAGACCGCGTGAATCTACTGGTAGATTATTATATTCCCAACTTAACTATAATGTTAATAACATAAACTAATTGAACTAATAATAAAAACTGGCTTTGAAAATTTAACAAAAATCGGATTCAAATTTTAAAAAAAAATAGTTTACAATAAAAATATTTGGGATACATTACCATCTTTAAATTGGGGAAAATGTGAATTTCTGTGATTTTTTCGCGTTCTTTGGTGACATTTCCAAATTATGTTTTTTAGGTGTTCTTTCCTTGATCAATAAAAATAAGAAAATTGGCAATGAAGCTTTAAATTAAAAAAATAATACAACATTTTTTCCTTGAGCGTTGAGTCCTAACGTCACGCCATCTTGATGTTCCAAAAAATTAAAGATACACTTAAGAGCATTTTTTATTTTGATACCTCTTAAGCTGCTTGCTCACTTTTTTTTTATTATTTAAATTTTTTTCTATCCATGTATAGGTGGTAGAGAAAAATTTTTCCAGACAACAAATACGCAATTTAAAATTTTAACCATTTCGTTTCAACTGTCCGATTGTTTTCATAATTATCAAAGAGATATAGGGATGTTTGTCGTCCTCTACCGATATGATACCGAGACGAATGTTGGTGCCTTCCTTTGTACAGAACATGATGGGATGGTATTTGAATCCTTCATCCATCGGTTATGGTTTGCGATTTTGAATTCGGTAATCTAAAAATTAAGATTGTCATTGGCTGTCACCTGGCATTTGAATTTAAGCAAAAATATGATCAAAGTGTTGAAATCATTGACAAAAAATCGAATGAAATGTTGAACACCAGTTTTCGATTTGGAACGAATATCAGAACAGGAATGATTTAGTATTTGTGTGACATTGTGCTCGGGGTAAAAAAACATGATTTATTTTCCAATCAATCTACAATCATTTAAAAAAAATTTTGACGATATCTTCCAGTGTCAATCTCAAAAAATATACACTGTTAAATATACAAGTATTCTTACTTGGAATTTTTGTTTTATATAGAGACATCTATCTTCTTAATAAAACGAGCTCTCTTTTAGTTTTAACATGACGTTTTCTCTGCATTATGCTATTTGTTAAATGCTATTTGAATTGGCTTGTAATTTTAATTTTTTAAAACTTTTTTTATTTTTAAATTCCAAAATAGAAGCAGGACATTCGTTGCCGACGCCGAAAAAATAACAACGGCAATACTTTTTATATAGGACTTAAATGGACCTGAAATTTCACATTGACTTTTGAAGGTGCCAGTGATTGCTTTGATGCTCTTCGGCTTCCATGTTTGGTTTTTTTTTTTGGAATAATTAATCAGATCCTTAGATATATATTTGTATATGAAAAACATAGTACTATCATGGTGGAAGTCGAATGGGGTGACATCTAAAAAGTGGGGGCAACCCTTACTCAAATTTTTTTGTGAAGTGCTTGTGGAGGCTTTAATCGATATTTTTATTGATATTTTTTGGTTTTGGCAATCGAAATAATGGTCTCCTCTTGCTCCTACTACCAATTTCCGATGCTTGAAGACTCAAATGCAAATCGAATTCTAAACCTAAAATTTTACAGCGCCACCGCAAGGATCGGAGCAACATTAAAAAATACTCGCCATGATAGTGTTATGTTTTTTAAAACAAATCTTATCCTTTAAGAGGCACAAAGGACAAGTTGAGCCCGCTGAGTCCAAATATGAATTCATTTAAAAAATTGACATCAATGTGGTTGAGCACACATGATTCACAAAAGTGAAACTGGATAAAACACCAATTCACTGTTTTAGCTAAAAAACAACTTGGAACTCTCATTTGCACATAAATATTGAAGGCAAATAATTTTATATGTAGGTATATATTTTTTTAATAACCTTAAAAACAATTTATTACTTATGTATATGTATAATTCAAATTTGTTCCATTTGGGATAACTCCTGTCCAGTATAGACAAAAGCCAACTTAGGAAAATGTTCATTATAGATATTATTTTTTTTTTTTTTTTCAAAAAAAAATATCAAAACGTCCATTAACAAAAGCTCTTCATTATTTTTTCAGTATTTATTTAATTTTGTTCAAACAAAAACAATAAAACTAAACATACTAAAATTCTTTCAACAAAATGATAATGGGAACGTGCCTTAGTATTTTACAAGTGCAAAAATAATAAAGTAGTGCAAATCTTACATTCTTGAAACACACCTAATCGCAAAACGTCAAATTATAAATCAATTCAAAATCACTACTCAAAGACAGTTTTGTCTTCCAGGGTCAAATGTTTTAATAGAAAGAGTTTTTTCAGTCATAAGTAATATTTAGAAAAATAAAAAAAAAAAACAAGTCGTAACTATGAAATTTGGATTGATAAATTTAACTATGAAATGGCCTGTTTACAGTTCAGAGAATATTTAATCCAGATTTAATTAAACAATTGTTTTTTTTTCCTAGAAAATTATTCAAATACCTACCTATGTAAATAATTTTACTTATTTAGTTTTAAAGAGTTAATTTCACTCTTAATATTTTAAAGCACAGACGGAATTTGATTTATTGATTGACACAATGAGTTACTTCTTCCATTTTTTTTTAAAGATATTTTAAAAATAATTATTAAAAACTGTTGTTTTTTTCTTTTCGTTCAGTTTTTAGAATTTAGAAATATGGCCACCGTATCTATGCCTCGTTCTCCCGTTATGTATGATATTTATGGTTTATTTCACAAAAATTAATTATTGATAAGGCTAAGGCACTTATTGTTCTTTCTTCATTTCTACATCTTTAACAAACCACAACTTGACCTAAAAAATCAAATAGCTATAACTCCATAAAGCCGTTAGCCTATAAAGAAGTATATTCCTTGTAATTATCTACATATATGAATCGCAAAATTAAAAACCCTATAAATAATCTCATCTACTCGCACAAAAAGCATGAGTAGTCGGTATCGGTAGTACTAGATTTTGTTAGCATCTTTGACACCTTCATGGAAATACTGCTAATAATATAGCATCATCAATTCAATTCAAAAACTAATAAAAACTGATTATTTAACTGATTATTTTAATTTAAACAAAACTTATTTTTTGGCAATCATTTGTTTTTAATTGTTTAAATTAATTTTAATGTTTCAAATTTGTGCCAATACCAACTTAAATTTAACAAAAATATGTTTTCGTATTAAAATGTTTGTTTTCTCATATGTTTGATTAATCAATCTTTGCTTTAACCTACTTTTTAATATTTGTTCAAAATCTACGTATGTCAAAAAATATCTTATATAGGTATGGCTCGAAAGACCAACACTACGCGAGTACCTACACATCTATAATTTAAAATTAAAAACCCACTTTAAAATTCCCTCTACTAAATAAAGATTTTATTTTTGCCTACCTACCTATTTTTGTATTCACACAGGGAATATTATCATTCATAAAGTAACAACTTTCATGCATAGTTTTTAAAAAGTAAGTAAATGAGTTGATATAGCACTTAATTTATAAGTCTTCAGTATCAGATTTCAAAATGTAAACCTATTTTGTTATTAGTTTAAAAAAAAAAAAAAAACACTCGCACATCACTCTTCTCTTCCATAATTCTACAACCAACTTCTGTTGGCATAAACTTTGTTTCGCAAATATGAAACCACAAAGATAATTACCTTAAGTCAGTGCTCGAATAGGTAGGTACCTACCATCACCTTGTTTCTTCTATTTATCTACCCTTGCACCACTTAAAATAATTCAGCACTATATAGATCTACCAACCCACAGCACATCAACCTCCATATAGCACCGCAATTACTTCAGAATATTTCCATCTCTTCTGATAATCCATTTTTATATAACCCTTATACATATATAAAAGCAGATACCATACTCCTTCGACACTGAATCCAACAACCTACCAACTCCCAACAACGGCAGCCTTATCCAACAACTTATCCCAGAGATCCTCATCCAGAGATTCTAATTAAAAATTAACCATCCAGCCATCCGTTTTACCCTCAGCAGCATAGATTTGTCGGTGGCGTAATGTTGGAGAAAGTTTTTACTAAACATACCTATAGCTACCACCACCGACGACGACACCACTGCCACCTATCACACCTACTTAAGGCTCTCGCTCTGATTATTTTTGCAATTTATCAGGAAGCCAAGTCCCCCGCACAAATTGCCGCACCGCACCAATATCCAACGAGTTGTGGATTCTGATGCTTAATCGTTAAACTAGTGTTCTGTCCTAGTTTTATTTTTTTATCTTTGGTATCTTGCATTAAAAAAAAAATGTCCCGCCCATGTTTACAACTAACTAAGGAGAGAGTGTAATACCCGTCACCCCTTCCATTCCTCTTCAAACCACTTACCTATTAAACGCATCACTTCATGCAGGTTCAAATACACGTTCAGGTGACTGTTGACGGCGCTAAGAAGCGCCAGTAGAATTATTCCAATGGAAACGCCTGAACGGAGGAGTGTCATTTTTTATTGCACAAAACACACAACAACCGGACAGACAACAAAAACACAAGAGATTTATCACACACGCGTCGGTCGTCCAATTACCGTATAAAATGCAAACGAATTGTGACCGTTAATTTAATTTAATTATAAACAAATAATAAACAAAAGTAATATAACGTTACAACAAAACACCGATAACCCAGTAGGTTGTAGGTAGGTATATTTACAATTGTAACGGTAGTTTGAGTATTGTAGGAATATTATGTCCACCGGAAATGGATCGTAATTTATTTTTAATTTTATTTGAATCTCATTCAATGTGAATACCCCGTTTTGAACCACCCACCAAAAATAACAAACGCACTCGATATGAAGGAACAATAGATAAACAATTAACGTGCACTTAATTGCTTTTTAAATATTTTATTTTAAAGAAATTTATATTTATTACTGCAATGCAGTGCAGTTATGCAGTAGATTTATATAGTGTAATAGTAGCTGTTATAATAGCTGATAGGTGATATTTCGACAGAAAAGTAAACAAATTTTCATTTAATTTTTTTTATTATTTTTACTATTGTAATTATATGACAGACACTCTTTAGAAAAAAAAAATATTTAAGGACGATTTTCTGATAAGAAGTATTTTTTGTATTCCTATTTCCGCGAAATTACGTTCGATTCGTGCCAAAATATTTCATTTAATGTCGCGGAGAATTTTCACGATTTTCCGTTTTTCCGTATCCCATGTAGGCTGTGTGAGATTTTTCTTAGAACTGTCAAATTGTAAATAAACAAACCCGAACCGGAATTTCATTTCCTCTGTGCACTGTGCGCTGTGTCTGGAATCTGATTGGGAATTTCTTTTAAATGCTGTAGGATGACACCTAGCGGGAATGTAGAGAAATTGTATGAGAGTTGTTGTTAACGCAATATGGTACTGCCATGTAAGAGAAAGAAATAGGCAGTATAACAGTTTTGATTGGAATGGACATTTTAAATAAATGGCGGTTTGTTTTGGGAAGTTTAAAACTTGTTATTGTTTTTATGAGAATAATAATAGTTTTATTTTAATTACATGCAATTATGTCAAGCACTACAGTTTTGGAAAATGCATTAATGTATTCATTTGATCTAAATCAAATAGGAACGCTATTATACTTCAGTGCACTCAATTCACTAGACATTGTTAAGCTAATGAACCCACAAAATGTAACTCACAAAAAAGAAAGAAAAGCAGTACAATATTCATTCTTTGAAAACAAAACCGTGAGTGCTTGTAGAATATAAACCGAGTACTTTCCTTTTCCTCAATATTAAAATAAATATTCAAAATGTATAATGAAAACTTTATGAATAATCGAAACTCCATTTTGAATATTCAAATAGAGCACTTGGTTGAATTCTTAGAGTATTATATAACATGGAGTGCTTCTTCAATTTCAAACGTGAAGCTTTTATAGGGGGCGCTAGTTTCACTAATTTTGGAAAGAAAAAGCGCGGACCTCGAATAAGAGTGCGTTATCCCCACTGATCAGTGGTTATCCCTTTAATTAAATTTAATTTAATAATTTAATTTTTTTAATTTCCATCCCTCTTCAAAAAAATACTAAAAAAAACTATAAGTAATTGAAGTTTGACAGATCCGCGGTGGCGCTTCCCGAAACTGTAAGAAAGTAGATACTAGCACCCCCTATCAGTGCTTCTGGCGTTACAATGTATTTGATATAGGAACAAGCACTCCATGTTATATATACTGTAAGGTTGAATTTCGAATGCTTGAAAGATCCCTTATTCGATTTATTTATTCAAAATCAAATAAGAGTTGTTTTCTAAAACACATTCAAGTGAAGTTGGAAAATACGTAATAATTAGTTGGTTGCAGCTTTGTATATGAAAACTATAGTACTATCATGGCGAGTTTTTTTTAGGGTTGCAGAGGTCCTGGTGGTGGCGCTGCAAAATGTGAGGTGTAAAATTCGATTTGGGGAGTCTTTAAGCGTCGAAAATTGGTGGTAGGGGCAAGAGTAGACTATTTTTTGGATTATTGCATAAAAAATATCAATAAATATCACTTAAAACCTCCAAAAGCTCTCCGCAAAAAAAAAGAGTAAGGGTTGCATAGGTAAATTAGATGTCGCCCAATTCGACTTCCACCATGATAGTACTATAGTTTTCATATACAAAGGTTGCAGGTGCTAAATGCCGAAATACTCGTAGAACTTAAAAAATTTGCCCAGAAAAAAATATCAAAAAAAATTTAGTTGCAACAACCAAGTATAAATTGAACCGCAGTGCAGTGTTGAGATGAGATTTACTTTAGGGCATCCGAGACGAGACTGTAATTTTTAGACCAAAATTTACCGAGAGTCTCGTTGGTGTCGTTGAAATAATTCTTTCAAAAATAAAGATGATAGAAGTTCATCATAACCTGCGAAGTGACAAGGATAACTACATCAACGAATTGGTTAGCATAAAGAAGAGCCGGACGTACACTGGTGTGATAGTAGGATCGTCTACAGAATAACCAACTAGTTTTCATTTGCCCCAAACAACACCTGGTAAAAGCCTTCGACGGATCTCTGCTGGTCTCAAATGGAGACCAGATGAATAGTTATCTTCAGTTTTAAACCTCGTTTTCGCCAATGAAGTCCAATGACCCGCCCGAAATAACAACTATGCTCTATACCCTGCTGGTAGAGAAGAAATCTTTCCGCAGTTTAACGCCCAAGAACAATAAAGCAGTTGGTATTATATTATTTTAAAAAAATAATATTTCCATTGAATCATTACTGACTGGATCCCCATACATCACAATGGCATTATTAGAATCAATCAATTGCCCAGCCACTAAATCCGTCTTTTCTCAACACAACTGATTGCTGCGCTACACTCTTTTCCAAATATGTTATGCATGTCCTTATCTGAACTATAAATAAGTGCCCTCTACTTCATTATCCGACTTTGATATTCCACATATCACCACAGCTAGCCGTAAATCAAGTCACATCCTCAATTAACTTCCACTATATAGCAGCACCATGCTGATTGAGTCGTTTCTCTAGCAGGTACTTCTTCTGTACAAACAGAACATCATCATGCACCATACAACTCTACGCGTTCTTTAAAGATGAGCACCATATGCAGAAGCCATATACGGAGACTAATCAAAGGCAACCATAAAATACGAAAACAATAATGATTCACACCGAGATCAATAGTGCTAATCCGCTTAAGGTAATAAATACTGCATCCCTTCTAACACTCAGCATCCTTGCTGTACAACGTCCCATAATGTTCCCACCGTATATAGTTCCCGATTTCCAGAGATCTCTATGATACAACACCCTTGTTTGCATTTTTGTGTGTTGTAGTTTTTTTTTCTGTGTTCTAGTCGGAAATCGGTGCTGTCTAATAAAGTTGTCACCAAATGCCCTATATTTTCATTTCATTTCCAATTCGAAATTCGAGTGTCTGGACGCGGATGCACAGCGAATCCCATGCAGACCCGGCCAGACATTGTCATCGTCATGGTATACCCACTGTATGCAGCAGCAACAGCGACAGACGGCACTGGCACTCGAATCCAAAAGCAAGAGAACCTAAGTCTTTCAACTCCAATTCGTAAAAGGGGTTGATGCATCTGGGCAGCGAAACACTGCTGCAGTTTGCTATTTCCGTACAAATATAAATTCTTTTGGTGGTGGTCTGGTTCTGGTTGTCCTGTGCAATGTGGCATAATTTATGCCTCATCCACTTAAATTGATAGTGAAGCTCTGCGCCAGCAGGACCATATCCTAGTATAGTAGCGTATAGCATCGCTACAAAGATAACGACGATGATGGATTTTATCATCCTTTTTGCGGAACATCAAGAAGGCCTGCTGAACTCCATGTTTGTTGAGTGTGCAGATCTGGAGCACACTTTCGGTTTGATTCCAACAACATAATAATTCTCATCAGCCTCATCAGCATCATTGAAATTGGAATAAAAATCTGTCACGAGGTTGTTGCACGAATATACCACGGCAGATGATTTCTTTGGTATACCTACATACCTACTTATGGTTAAACCATCCAGGACACTCAACCCACCACCACACAATGTTATCGTCGTCGTACATCGTTGTCATTATAGGTTTGGTTTGTTTCGTTTAGTTTGGCGCCGCCATTCATCCGCCTTCTCATCTCACAGAGCATTGAACGAATGCGTGCTCCATCAGAGATTTGGTGCACAATTCTGTTGTCGATGCAAAAACTATACATGGTTCTAGTAGCTTAATGCAGCCTATTATAAAGCTCTGAGATGGAGATGCAGAGCAAAAGGATGAGAACACAACAAAAAATAAAAAAAAATTAATATTGATGCAATATTCTTGTGAAGGATATATTTAAGTGCAACTGCAATGGAAATTAGTGCAGAAGGCACTACGTGAGTTGAATTTCTTTTGGAAATTCTTGTGCCCGAAGATATGAAATCAAAACCTCTCAGTGTGGATGCGGTTTTATTTGTATTACGTATGTTTCGCTGTTTCCGGGGTTTTTTCTTTTAATGCATTTAGAGCAGAAGTTGTAGGAAAAAGTATTTTTATCAATTTAAATCATTTTAAGGCAAGTTATTCCGAAGAATCTTTAAAAATGTCATTATCGATTTCAGTGCCTCCAACAATTTAAGAAGTGATTAAAGATCCCAAACCTTTTCGAAATTTGATCATTTTTGAAATTCTATAATCTTTATTTCTTGATTAAATGCAGAAAATGAAAACTGTGCAATTCGCAAATTGATAAAATTTAGCATTAATTTAGACACTTTACAATTTTGAAGCAGCAATATCTTGCAACCAAACGCTTTTAATAGAAAATATTGACTCCTTAAAAATGTTTACCATTTATTTTGTTAAAAAAGAAAACAAGTATAAAAGTGTTGAATGTGCCCCAACACGGGGAACCTCTGACAGGAGCAGGGAATTTCCATGTCTGTCTGTCAAAATGCAAATGGGTTTTTTTTAACTTAGGTTGGAACTCTGTTTCTGCATCAATTGGTCAAAAATACAACATTTTACGGTCCCATAATTTAACCCTAATAATACGACCCTAGATTAGACATAAAAATTGGTCTTCTACGCTATGTTGAAAAACAAAATCACTTCGGGTGCTCAGGGAGCCATTTTAAAAAATCCACCATATTGAATAAACGCGTCGTCGCATTGTACAGTGGTAGACCTAGACACTATTGTGTTCTATGAAAATTTTCAATAACACTGCTATTTTCAGAAACTTTATTGCAATTACTTCCAGGTTAGCCTCTTTTTTTGAGCTCATTTGACTTGTCTACCAGTATGTACTCAATCTTCCGAATTTAAGCACGGCCATTGAATATCAATTTGCATAGTACTATCATCAGCACGTTCCACCACGTCGGCCCCAAGCGATCACAGCGCATACTAATTTTCTGGTTGCTGTTTCTGTGTATATACAAGTGCGCCCTCAGACGACCACAGCGCACAACTCAAAAATCATCGTGATGATAGTACTATGCAAATTGATATACAATGAGCACGGCCATAAATTAGGTTTTTTTTTTTTTTTAAACCTCAATCGGCTTTGGCCAGAGATTTCTTAGGGCATATCCTATGCGCGGGTAGAGATGGGCTACCAGCGATATTTTCATACTTATTATCGATAATTTGTGTTAGAACTCCCTTTTTTCATGATGGTGTAGTTCAGACAGACAGGCCTATTTTGGCATTAAAAATACACACCAATTGTTTTCGGAAAAGTTGACCTTATTTTGAAAGGGAGGTATTTTTGCACCTTCTCTTGCGTTTTTTTAATTTAATTCTTTATTAATTTGTATTATTTTTCAATATCAATAAATAAAATTTAAATGTCATGATTTAGGTGATAGACAGGTATTCACCAAGCGCTCTTAAGTTAAAGAGCCTCTTAAGTCAAAAAATCCTTCATTAGGAGAAAAAAGTGTCTTTTTCATAAGCTAATGATAGAGAATACTTCGAGTTAAGAGGCTCTTACACATTTAAAAACACTCGGTGAATCCCGAACTTAGGACTTAGGGCTTAGGCTTAGAAAATGTTAAAAATCTAATCTATTTTTTAATACGCGTTGACCAAACTTTGTTGTATTCTTTTACCTCACTTAAACGCAACTTATCAAACAAAAGAATATACTAATGAAAAAATAGTTTCGAGTAGATGTGCACAACATAGATTTTAAGTTTAAAAAATGGTCAAATTACGGCCATAGGACGATACTAGTTTTTTCTTATTTTTCTTAACCTAACAGGAAGTAAAAATTCGGAGCTCAAATTCGAATTCAGCACACTAAAGACCTTCGAAAGTGTATGTTTTGGTTTCTATAACAAAAACTTTGTTGACTGTTTGAGCTTTGCCCCCCCCCCCCTTCCCCTCCACAAAATTCCAAACTTGAAAAAAACTGAATTTCTGAACATTCAAATGCTACCAATTTCTTTCCATTTAAAAATTACTGTTTTATCTTAATTGTGCCCGCTTCTGTAATCTCAATAAAAACTGCATTTTTATTGTTTTATCCGTGGGGTCTTTCCTAACACTATTAATCCACTTACAAATTCAAATGAAATAATAATTTCCTTTGTTACATTTAATGGAATGTCATATTTTCGTTAAATAAAGAGTCTCTCGATGGAAAACAAGAGAAAAAATATTATCTTCCAAAAATATTACCAACCCTCATACAAAATATAGAACTTTAAATGAGTGACGTTCCCATTATAATTTCAAATCTAATCACATAGATTCCCACACCACATCTTTTAATTATTATATTCATAAAAAGAGCCACCCTCGCGTTCTACACCTTCTCTCTATGATAATAATAATCATTATAGTTCCGCACTTGAAATTCTTTGAATAACTTTTTTGACATTAATAAATGTCACATTCACTTCAAAAAGACAAAAATCCTATTTTATGATATTCATTTGAAGAGAAAATTCAAAAAGAAACCATCAGCGAGGAAAAACAATCACATAATCGTAACAAGGAATAGAAAGCAAACTATGTATGTTGAAATAATCTTAATCAACTTCACATAACCTCAATGGAATCACAATCATCTTCTAGTTTGGTTTTAGAAATGATGTTCAAATTATCATGAAAACTGAGACTCTTTAAATTCAATCGGAGATGCAACCTTGTGATGTTTTTTTTTTTTCTTGAAATTGTATCTGCAGATTTAAGTCAATTCAACTTGAAACTAAAGTTGTGCTCTCGAGCTTTTAAATGAAAACAAAGCTAGAAAAGATTTTGAACCAAACATCTTTCCAGCAAAATATCTCAGGGTCGGATTTCTCATTATAAAATCAGTAGAAAATGAAGTTTCCATACAAACTATCAATAATATGTATGGAAATATCGCTTGCAGCAAATTTAACTAAATCCCAGGAATTCTCTGGGCTTAGCTAGACACCTCCGGGGATAAGTTGTTTTAGGATTTAACATGCAAATTGTTTGCTCCGTTGTTGATTTTTTTGTTACATTCCATCGGGGATTAGAAAAAAAACGCGATTTTTAATCAGACCTGACATAACGATGAGAAACGCCAAAAAAAACTTGGTAACTGTCTGTCAATCTGTCTGTCTCTCGACCTAAGCCCCAAACTACTGGAGAGAGGTATTTTTTCGAACTTTAAGGAGATTCCCTGGAGGGAAAGGTATTAGCCCCAAACAAAATGGTACTGTTAAGACAAACATAATATTTATTTTAATACGTAAACTCAAAAACAAATGGACTGGATCTGCCATTGACACCGATTTTGGAAGATGCGCAGAACTGCTAATGTGGCCATTTCGGGTAAATCAACCACTTGAGATTACTCAAGAGATTCGTGAGATGTAATACATGTTGCAATTAAGCAACTAGGGGCTAAGTAAGTCTGCGGATGAGAAGGACATGAACATGTGAGAGCAAATTAAAACAATGGTATGATGGCGCAGAGTTCTCCGAAGAGTTCCCAATTAGAGTAGATGTGCAGATGTGCACCAGGGAAGCGTATTCAGTCCTTTGCTCTTTATTACAGTCCTTGACTTTCAGTTCAGTGCTTCCCAAGTACGAAAGTGATCATAATATTTCAAGACTTTTCACTTCAATTCGTTTCATATTTTACTTTTTTGTAAAATTTCAAAATCAAATGCGACCCTGCTATAAAAACAAAAAACAACGATAACTACAGCAATGCCTGGCGTAAAACACTGCCAAAAACGGAAGTATCTTTTTCAAGTCATAAGCCGTTTTATCTGTTGAATTATTTAGAAGCTAATCAAGAGTGCCAGGCAAATAAGAAACTTTCAGGTCTCATCGTTTTGGTGCAGTCATGGGAACTTTTTGAAATATATTCTTTCACTTTGCACAGTTGTTCTCACGACAACATCATCATCGTACAAAAAAAAATCACTATACGTTGTTGATGTTGACTCAAAGTTGGATATTTTCTTGAATATGGCTGAGGATGATATAGAGAAACGAATGCGCACCGGGCCAGGCAGTGGTGGATGATGGGGTTTTCATTTAATTTCTGGCCCGATTTTTAATTATTCTCTTCTGCTCTAGCTCTCATGATGATGATGGGGGAGCTTGTCAGTCCACTTCAAAAGTGAATTCTCACTCCTCTTGTGTAATCTTCAATGACGTTTTTTTGTTGTCCTAGTTTTGTGTTTTGGCTTGGGGGTTGCATTTATGGAATATCCTTATCTGGAGATGTTAATGCACTTGTAGCACGTCGGCCGTCGCGCGTCGCATTTGTCGTGCTGTCCCAGCTTATGGTTCGGCAGTTTAACCATCATCCAGTAGTGGAAGAGGACCCAATGATGGAGTGGAACAGCAAGCCTTTTACACCCCCACCACAAAACATTATGAGTCTGAATCTGAGTGAAGAGCCACGGGGATTGGAGATTGTAACGGTTGATATGAATGTAATTTGGTTTACGTTTTTCACAAGGGTGTTCAGTTGTTGGGGTTGTTGGTTTTTTATCCCTCTTCTCCCCCATGGCGCCATGTTAGTTGGCAAAGGGGTTGGTAAGACTTTACAAAAGTGAAAGGGGTATATTGGTTTGCACGAGATGTTGTTACTGCTATGTCTATATAGGAATGTATATGGAGGTCAGTTGGGAAGGAAAGGATTTGATGTACAGTAGCTACCTAAACCTGCTGCTGTTGTTGTTAGAAATGTGTGTCATTTGGCTAATTGGATGCTAGATGGGATGTGGCAAAGTTCTACGGTACTCCTCAAAATGACTATAGAAACTTAGATAGAGATATACATTTGTATTAAACTAGATATACGGCTTTGATATGCTGCGGTGTTGTGGAGGTAGTTTTGCATTTGATTTTGAATAGTCAACTTTATTTTTAGCTAATTGGGGCAGATTAACGAGCATGAAAATTACCGAGGTTAGGTGATGGTTTAAATTTGTTCTTAATTATGTCTACGTAAAGCTTTAATATCAAATGGATAGAATTAAATAATACACTTGACTATTTGCATTTATTTTTTTAACTTTAAATTCAAAAAACTTAAAAAAAATTAACATCGTGATGTTAACGTACGAGTGTTAGCATGCAGTCTATTTTAATTGACGATACTTAGCTTTGATCAAAGGACATTGTTTAGCCAGAAATTGCCACTGCCTATATATGTATCAGTTAATAGACAAGTAAAGTGAGGAATGGAAAACTGCCACTATCACAAATTTTTCGAGTGGAATAGAGGAATTCTCTCTCATAGGATCATTGATCTTTATCAAAAGGCAACAAGAATGAAGAAAGAAGCTAAAATTGTTGGAACAAAAACTTTAATCCGCGCTTGCATTTGTGATTGAATTTGATGGAGAATTCGTTCGACTTAGTAAACCATCAGCAAGTTTTTTTTAATGGTCATTCGGCCAAAATGTACAAGATTTCATCTTTCTTTCTTTTAACTCTGACTTTTTTTTTAAGTGAGTATCTATTCAAGTACGAGTAAAATCCCTTTTTGAATGAATTTGTTCCAAACTAGTAAAACAGTTAATTCAATATTACAGCTTTCATAGGTCTTTACGAAAGTTAACATCAAGGTGTTTCTCGGTGAACAATTACATTATATATAGTTTGGACTTTGCCGCCAAACAAATCACAGTGTCCATAAGTATATTATGAACTTTTTTATGACTTTAATGCCCACAAAGAAAAAACTTCGTTAACATAAATTAAATTTATTAAAGTTCTTATCGATTTTCTGAAGGCATCGTAATTCTGATCAAAATAAATCACAACAACAACAGCTCCCCATTTAACTCCACGTCCACATCCGTTTTGAATAGGCTTAAAGCAACCATCATCACTATGCCCAGGCAGTGTCAGGAGCAACCAATCACTTAAATTCATTAATCAAATGAAAAAAAAAGGTTAATTGAGTCCAATACCGTCGGACAATAAAGCAATTGATATAATGAAAGGCCTTTCTGTAACGAGGCTAGGTGCGATAATTACAGGTATCAAGTGCAGCACGAGTTCCGATCCCGATTTCCCCCATTTTTCGTTTTTACCGTACAATAGCAGCAGATCCTGGGCTGATGAATATAAATGCACCATCACCATCAACCAGTAAATTCTCCTTAACTACGAGTGGTCACGCACGGAACGTTCGTAAGGTGTCGTCTCATGTCACCAGGCACCGCCCTTGTTCGTCGTGAAACGGAAGCAATATACGAAGCCTCATGCATAATTAAAATTATGGTCCGATATGGAGTAGGTACGTTCAGTTGTTCGTTTTTTTTTTTTTTTTTTTTTTTTTTTTTAATTCGGGTTAACCGGGGCTAAGGTGCGTGAAATTTGTAACGAATTGGTTTCTTTTGTGTTGGCATAAGTGTATCTCTGATGATGAAAGGTATCAAATTAGGGAGATTACTTTGTCATCGGCAATCAATCGAGATGTTAGGTTCGTATTGTTGATAATGCAGACACAATACAAAAAGTTGGAGGAGGGTGCATGATGATTAACCATGAGGTATGGAGTAACATAATTACTTTTTTACTTGCTCTTTTTCTATGCAGTTGGAAAACAGTGAAATGCTTTTTTTTCTGTTGTTGTTTGATTTGAGAAGATTGTAAGAAGATTATGTCTTGAGTGTTAGGATTACTTTTTGTTGTTTGTACCTACCTACCTTTATAATGAAATAAGGTCTTGTTTGGGATTATTCGTATTTTTTTTTTTAATTTAAAAAAAATAAAAACTTCGTGAATCGTATGTGAGATAGTCATTTGTGGGTGGACAGTTGTTGAGATTGAATTAATTTGAGGTTATTGGATTTTTTGTTTATGAATCACAAGAGAAAGTCGATGGGGATATCAGGCTAACATTCAAGTGAAATATTGTTTTAAGAAAATTAAAAAAAAAGATTGTCTTACAAGAATTCAAAATACAAATAAAATTCAATTTTAAGATGAATCAAAAGGATGACTTAAGTTTGGAAGCATCAGCTGATTTTTTTGAACAGCTGATGATCCCCAAAACTTTAACTATTCGGATCGCTTTAGATACTGGCGTCATAGGCCGATAGGGTATATGAGATACATACTTTTGCACACAATTTGATGGTCAACAGCTATTCCATAATCAGCTGATGTAACAAAAATTCAAAGGAAACCGAGGAACTGTTTAACCAAATTGCAAGAAATTACATCGCCGATGATTAGCACTGGATACATAGTCGTGTTTGCTGAAGATGGAATGAAGGTATTCCGAAATGCATTCAAAGTGAGTCGGATAGTAAAAGATCGTTTTTTAATTTTATTTCATTTAATTATTAATGTAATTTTATTTTCCGGTTAATTTTGTGAAATCACTAAGGTGTCAAACTTATTAACTAGTTGAAACCGAGGAAGTTTTAGATTCTAGATACCTATCCGATATTTTTTCGACGCTGAGGTCTTTTCTGAATAGTCAATTATAGTTGTGTTTTTTCTTAGTCTAGGGGCAATTGACGAAAAGAACAATCTCTGGGTTTAAGGATGCCATGTCAGAAAAAATTAAGTTTCCGTACAAACTAGCGATAACAAGTATGAAAATATCGCTTGTAGCCCACGGATAGAGTGGTTGAGCTGTAAACTTCGAAAATTCTCTGGATTTAGCTGAACACCCCGGGGTATTAGTTCTTGTTGGATTGCAAATTATTAGTTTATTAGTTCTATTAGCTAACTGGCATTTAATTTGCAATATTCAAAATAGATAATTTTCAGTTATTCCAGTTTTTCAGACGTTTGTCTTAGTTACTTACTTTATTACTTACATAGGTCTTAAGAAATATTATGTTCGCTAATTTGTTCTTATGGGACAGAGCCTCCACGCGTTCCACAAGCCCTAATGCGCAATTCCTAGAGATGCATTTCACTTTCCATCTCTTTCCCAGTTGTGCTGATTCCCCTTCGACTTTTCTTCTCCTAGTACTTCTAGGTCGGATCACCCGTCTGTCTGGCATCACTTGATTTAAGTCTTCGTATGATATAGACAATGGTTTCTCGCATGAAGTTCATCCTCAAGATATTTCACAGCCACCTATTTATGAATATTTGCAGCACGGATAAACCACATTGGAATAGAACAAGTCGTGGCTCAGTTATTTCTCCATATTTTGCACAGCATTCCGAAAGCAGCCTTTGTTTTCCCGATTCAACCGCATATATCGAGTTTGGTTCGACATCCCAAGATGTCGAAAATTTGTTCAATTTTTTCTGGTTGTCCAGAAATATCCTTGGCCAAGATTCTTTGGAAAACCAAGAACTAATTTCTTTTCTGCGACTAACAGACTATTCTTTCACAGGATAATATGATCGCTGGATATGTCATCAAAACTTGTGAAAGATGGTGTACCATTTGTTGGTAGTCTATATTGGTATTAAACATAGGCATTCCGGTGTTTCATTGGGATCTCCATTCTCCATAACTACAGCTGTTGTTAATCTTACCGTAGCAACCATCAGATTGCGGTTCCCCACCATGTCTTCATTTTTTTCTGTTTCGGAGATTCTGAACTCATACTTGTAGTTTAAGTCGTATATACTGGGGACCACCCAGGATGAGGTAAAACAAGGACTTCATCGTGATTATTTATATTGATCGACTCAGTTCTAAAAAATCAAAAGTTTGCCGATCAGGTTCGATCAAACTATTTTTTTTTATAAATAAATATGTAGATCCTAATGATTTTTTTAGTTTTAACGTTTTATTTGTTTCCACTCGAAATACGTTAGGCATTATTATTTCAATGCACATAAACAGATGGTTCTATATCGGTTTTAATGTTCCAATGTGGCTTTCTTGGAACACAACTCATTATTATGTCTTGTATCAATAAACAAAAAGAGTAATAATGCGGTATAACAGACCAAACAAAATGTTTTTATATTTTATTGACCAATTTGTTTAAAAAACCTAACGACAATTTAATGAAGTTCCTACCTGCATTCCTACTTATTCTAAGTAGCTAAATTCCAACATCACGCGTTTATATTCATATGGTCAAATAATTCATAAAGTAAAAGTATAGCCAGCAATAAATTCCAATTTTCGTTTGATTGTCATTTAATCAACTTCACCAAAAAGTGTACATTAGCATAATGAAAAATTACCCACAGTAGCTATAATAAAAAATTAAAATATCCTTATTGTGTCCCTTTCTTCACCGCCACCGTATCCTTATTTAAATTTTACCCAACTCTAATTTTATTTTTATTTTTTTAATTCTACTTCTTTATGCATCTCTCAACTCAACGTTTGACTGTCGTTATGTTGGAATAAAAATACAGTTTTATTGAATTGGACACAGAAAAACGATATCAAGAATATTATATGTGAACTTATCACGAATTTATAAAATAAAAATTCAACACTTCTTAGAAATCATCGACTGAAAACGACAAATAACAGATCTCACTTTACTTACCCTTAACATTTAAATTCAGCCACGAAAGACCAAAAATTCAATCGAACAGATGTTGAAAATTATATACAAAAAATTAAACAACCCTATGTAGATATTTAGAAAAGCACGCTCCTCCCAACCTCCCCGGGTTAGAAAAAAAAAAAACAGTAAAATAAAATAAAATGGGGAACCCTGCAAATGTAGAATTATAATTTATATCTTTCGTTCAAATGGCCAAATTTTCCATGAACATCACCTCCTCGACGGAAACCTTTCCTCGTACCTGATCTTATAGCTATAGAGCAAAACAACGAGTCTGGGCTTATATAGTTCAGTGCAGAGTCGCCCTTAGATTTGCATGTTGAATTGTTTCATTTATTTTTTATATGCGTCTGTAGTTTTTTTTTTTTTTTTGTTATAAATAACGGGGTGGTTCACCCTTTTATTGCACTTTGACTATTCATTCATTGCTCTTCTGACAGTTTTATGGCTTAATAATGAGTATTGTAGATCGTATAAGTGTTCGGTATTGTGAATACATATTATGCTCATGAACGAATTTTGCTTTAAGAGCGGAATAGCAGATATTTTTAGGAAAAATCCTATTAAAGATGCATTTGAAATTAAATATTTTTATATATATCTGAATTTGTCTAAAAATGAATTACAATAAAATATAATAAACTGTTCTGCGACAAAAACCAAAGAAAGCATATTGTGACCCTCATTCATGCAGATTGAGTGAGATGATCATTGGAGAATATCTTAAAACTGTCTTTTAAATAATTGAACAACTGCCAGGTTGCTTTAAATGAATAATTTTATTTCAATGATCATAAATAAACGTTAATTGCCAATAAAACAAAATAAAATAATGTAAACAGTATTAAATATAGTATAATAGAAAAGTTATAAAGGTTGGGATATGATAACGGAAGTTAAAAAGGTAAAAATAGATTATTTTAAGAAAGTGTCCTTTTCTGAAAGTGAAAAATCAATAAAACTGAAAATTGGTAATCAATTGTAAGCATCTAAGTTCCCGAAACTAACGTTAAAATGAAAAAAAATATGAACATTCGTAGAAAAAGTCTTCAAAGCAGAATATTGACCCAAATAGAATTTTGAGCCAACCCTATATCAACATCCAAAACTGGGGTCAAAATACTGCTTTCAAAATTCTCCATACAAAAATAGTGTGTTTCCAAAATTCCGTCTCTACAAAGTTCTCCATGACCAAAATTCTATTTTTCAAAATACTGTGTTTAGAATTCTTTTTTAAAAACAGGATTATGAAAAAAAAAAGAATTTTGAAAAACACAATTTCAACAAACAGGATTATGAACAAAAAGAGTTTTTAGGATTCGGAACCGATTTTTCTTCATTTTTTTATTTAAATTATAAAAAATAGTTCTTGTAATGGATAGAAAAATATAAAAAGTGGTAAGGACATATACAATTGAAACAATTTTTAATTAACTAAATACAATTTATTGATAGGGAGCCGAGCAGGTCGAAATTAGGCTTTTCAAAGTTCTGCTTTTTTCCGTTGTGGCTTGAGAAATTCTGACAATTCACCTTTGGAAAAACAAAAATAGTTTAAACAAATAATAAAAACAGTGACTGTTTAACTAATAGTATTTTCTTGGGTTGAATTCTGATAAGCAATATTCTTTTTTTATTTTCAAAATACTGGATGAAATAAAAGTAATATTGCGAAAATGCTAAAGTGTGCGCGTTTTAAACTTTTTCAAAATTTTACTTTAATTATTTCTAGAATATTGTAAAAAAAATATTGAAAACCAGAATTTTGAACCGCTCCCCATCCAAAATACGTCAAATTTTTGGTTTTAACCAGTTTATCCACGGTGAAAATGCCTTTTAAACTAGTTTTAAGCCAAGTGCAAGGGAAACTGGGAATAAACCAAGTAAAGTTAAATTTTTCCCAAAACAAAAATAATCAGGCAAAACTTGCAAAAAAGATTACGAAAAGAGTACATTGAATTAAGTGACGGGCAGTGTAGTAGGTTTTACTTTGACTCGTATCGTTTAAGTTATAGGTAAAAACGTACGACAAATGTTACTCACCACATATTAAAACTTGGGTTACAAACACACTATCGGAAGCGGGATGAATGCCGATAAAAAAGTGAAATTCTGATAAATGTTTAAAAATATTTAAGTTCCAAAGAATCTCTGATTTTCAAAAGTATGTATCTACAATGTTTCAATGATATTTGAAACTGTTGCGGATGCGTTTTTTGGGAATTTTCACTATGGGTACTTGATATAACGATAAAAAAAGAGAAACCATATTGCATTTCATGTTTTTTATTTTGGATGTTCTCTCTCCAAAAACGGTTTTACCGGTTTGTTTGAAGAACTTTCAGAGTTTACCGAGTTCGTACATATCATTGTTCATCAGGTATCCAACATTTTGACAAATTTGGATATACCTCTTCCTTAATCTTCTTTTTGCACTCCCTTATTTCTAGTACTTTATAGGGTGGTTTGCTTAAGGTGTGAAAAGACATGTAATTTGAAATACGACAAAAAAACAACGTTGAGGGAGGTGGTTTCTTACCCCCCTATGGTTATGGTAAAGGTTATGACATCTTATAAAACTTGTCAAACAAACTAGGTAAGTAAGTTTAATCAAACATTTTTGAAAAGGCTGATGTATCATATTTACATAGGTACATAGTTTTGTTGCTCTTCTAATATTGGCCAAAAAAGTGTAGTTACCCCTTGACAATTTTATTTTCCAAAAAAATCCTTAATAATAATAATTTAACTTCTTGCATGTCTTAATAATTTTTGTATTTTAATTAAAGGAAGCAACTATAACCAAGCTAATTCCCCAAACAGAAATAACCCATATGCCACCCTTTTGTAACGCAACCATATCACACCAACACCATAAACCACCCCCTCTCTCAACTCATGTTGATTTCTCATTGAAGAATGAGAAAATTACAACATTTTGCCTAATAAAAGTGTGAAATAAAAAATAACTTTAATCAACCCAATTGCGACATATCTATCCCCTTTCCTTTCCTACATATATACCCGCAACCCTTAGTTCATTGCTCAATGTACTCGTTATACATTCAATTGTAAAACATTTCTTCGCAGGACGAACGAACATTTCGAGAACTAACACTTTTGACAACGTTATATGGGCGTCAGTGCCCCTTTTGAAATTTCTAAATCAACAATCAAATATGCCAAAAGATTCTCCCCCATTTCCACCCATCACCTCCCAACCATATTGAAATGTTGCAACTCTATGAAAATATAATCTTCTTTAGAGTCGTTCTCTCAAAAATGAAGACATCAACAAACACTATAAAAAAGCATCTAGGATAAAGTGTGTATTTTGTGGGGGAGGATAATATTGTCAAATTCCACCCACAACCCTGCATTATCGTGGAATTGATTCCCAGCAATAGTGACAATTTTGTAAGATAATTTTCGCTTTTTGCCGCCGCCCATTCTCTGACATCGAAAGAGGAAGTTTATTTATATATTTTTTTTTTTCGTTTTAGAAAATCATGTCCTTTCTTTTCTACAGATTTCTTCCAATCGTTTAATAATTCGTATCCGATTTACTGCGATTCGGGTGGTGCTGATTGCAATTTGGTGCGATGGTGAAAGAAGCTCTATCGATTTAGGGTGGTTGATTATGGCAGTATTAGTTATCACAAATTGATAAAGCATAAAATGACATCAATTTAAATAATAGATGCGATTTTAAGTACTTACTATGTTTTCATAATAACAAAGAGGACATTTTATCTACCCTAAGTACAAACTCCTATGCTTCTGAGGTTATCCTTCAGAGGGTATAAATGTCATTCGACATATACAAATATCAAAAATTAACACCTTTGAGGAAATGCACACCCTGAGTTTTATGCAGGGTGATTTGTCTCGGCAATTTTCTAAAAAAAATATTACAACACAACGCTGTTCTTTAATAAGATTTAAATCAAGGTATTTACAAACTGAAAATATTGAAAAAAAAACTTTTAAAAGTTTACGTTATTTTTATTTTCAACATTCAAGGCTCTTATCTTACACATAAGTCGAATATTGAAAACCAAATATTCTAGAGACGTACGAGTTATGTACTTTTAAGCTGTAAACAAATATGTAAAACAACTTTTTTTTTCAATGAAGGAAACACAGAACTTACTCCATTCTACTGGTAGGTCAAATGTTTAAAAAAGTAATTTGTGTCAAAAAGTGTTTATTCTTTCAAATGTTAACAAAATAAAACTGATTTTGCAAATAACTTTAAAACCTAAAAATTATTTTTCATCGTAAGCACAATTATGTATATATTTTGAAATTAATATTAAATACATATTATTTTTTTCAAACCAAAATGTTGTTGAAGTTAATCAGTTAAATATTACTGAGAATATATGTATGAATATATATATTCTTATTTTGTATCCAATGATTTATTTTTGGATAGACACACAATTAATGTAATATATCGATTTTCTTAAATAAATACACGAAAAAATATTTTTATCTCTTAATAATTATATATTTAGGTTTCCTTTTCCTTCTTTTTGTCACGTTTTGTAAACTATTCAAAGTAACCGTATTTATAAGTAAAACAAAATAAAAAAAATACTTATTTTTTGTTTAAAAAAAATGTGGTATAATATGGCATCGAATTTAATTCTAATCATTAAAAAAATTTTATTTAGTTTTATTTTCTTGGTCACCCTAAAAATTATTTTGTGGGAATTTAAAAGCTTCCATCAGAATTTAACGGCATCGTGAATTCATTTCATTAATTTTTCTGTTCATATGTAATTTATTCAATAGAAGATTCACGAAAGGTGAAAACGTTTATGCGAGAAAAAATTAGTTACCCTCGCGATCGCCTATATGGACTTTTCCTCAAATACTCCTTTCAACTACTAATTTACCAAAATTGTTTTACTCTACGATTTATTTAAAAGTTTTGCATGAAATTTCTCACATAAATCTGAGAATAAGAGTGCTACCTTTACTCAGAAGTGCCGCTTCATAAGAAGCAAATATCATCCTCTTAAGCATTGGCTAAAGATTTATCCCGATCCATAGCATCATCGCCTCAAGTAAATAATTAACAATTTAATTAACGAGTAGAAATGTATATCTTTATTGATTTATTATAAATATTTCTCAAATGAAATACAAATACAAAAAAAACTTTCTTATTTGAATAATACAATAATAATAATAATAATTAACAAAAAACATTTTTTTTATAACATTATCTAATAGAATCAATTATATTGTTAGAAAAAAAAATAAACAAAATTGAAACTGTCCTGTAGCCTGAAACATTTTACAAGACGATAAAATATACTATAATAATATTGTACATAAAAATTAATCAGTCAATTCAACAAAAAAAAAAAAGTAACGCCTCATATTAAGCCTCATATTACACATTCCCATTGCATTTAAATGGCACACTACGTGTTTTTCTATTTTTATAATTTCTTTAAGTTAGGATAAGTTTTATTAATGTCTTTTGGCACAATAAATCAATTTTGTTAGGTAGGTATTCCTATAGGTAGGTACTTATTATTATACTTTTTTTTTATTAAATGCAAAGAAAAACTTACAAATTAAGTTAACCTATTCGAAAAAAAAGTTATACAAACTAAGGTACCTGCCTTAATTATATCACAAGGAATGAAACAAAAAAAAATAAAATTAATCTTAAAGAACCATTGACTGAATTTAAAATCAACTATTCCTTTTTTAGTTGCTCCATTGATGTTACAGTCGTCTCAATCAACAGATTAAAGTCCAATTCATTGAGACTAGCTTTTGCAGTTAATAGGTCCAAAAATGAGTCCAAAGGAGAAAGTCTATCTGCCGTAAGGCCTGAAATATTGAGAAAAAAAAAACATCATAATTCAATATTTGTTCAATAATGGTAATTTTGTTTAAAGCTTCAACAGGGAGAGAGATTGATAGAAGGAACAAAAAGAATGAAGTGACAATTTTGTTGACGAATACAAAACAATAAGAACCTACAAAACAAAACAGTGAAAAAGAAGAAACACACTGAGCTTACCCAGAACAAAGAAAAATAATAATAATAATTGATTAATTATTAATTAAAGTATATCTAAGCTTTACAAATGCAATGATTGGGATCAAAATCAAAATGGCTATGAATATGTATGGCACGATGAGATTGTAGTTTTCACTTGGCTTAGAAATCGAACCTACCTCCACTGGAATTGAATTATAAAACTAGAATTTATAGAAAATATCTGATGATTTATATTGATACCTGTGATATGTTTGGTATTGCGCACATTCATGCTACTGCTACTGCCTCGTTGCTGTCCAAGATTTCCAGACAGAATATTAGCAGCATGTTCTCGACCACGGATCATAAGACTCTCTGGATGGTTCCAGTTTTTGAGAAGTCGCTGAGCTCTTGATTTTGGTAGACAAGAGAGTAGAGATAGTTTACGCTCAATCCCATCGGGTGTGTCACTTATGTCTGTAAATTATTAACTTAGTAAAAATTTTTTATAAAAGTAACCAAAAACATACCGTTAAGTATACTTTTCATGACATCGATTTGTAGCTCAAAAACATGATTCGATGCATATTGATAAAACATATCGAACGAGAGTGCTCTATATCCTAAATAAGTGAAGAAAGATGAGAATCCTTGTGGCAAAGGAAAAGCAATGGAATCTACTGCTAAGCAGAATCTTTCAAGAATTAAAAACAGTGAGTATTGTTGATCGTTGCTAAGCTGATCACTGAAAAAGGAAAGAACAAACAATTACTAAAAAAAACTCTTGAATTATTTTTAATGATATTAACTAACATCAACTGAAAACCCCTAATAACTTCAACACGAGCATCGATACCAGCAGCCCTACAAACTAAAGCACACAAAGCTCTTGATAGTTCCAACTGTGCTGCAACATATTGCGAAGCTACTGCATGAACATGTGCGGGTGTCTGGGATCGTTCAAAGAACGTTTCTTTCAACCAGCGGAATCCAGTATTTTTATTTGTTGAATTTTTTACCAAGTGAACGCTCAATTCACGTAAGTTCTAGAACGAAATTAAAATATTTCATAACCAAAGAAATTCTTAATTAATTTTTTATATTTACCACTGAAATAACATGTTCCTGTTTTGTAGCCGTACAAGTTTCCAGCTCCACAAATGGCAATGGTTCATTTTGCATGCGTCGCACCGCAGTTGCAAAATCTCCGGCATTTGGTCCGGCCAATGGGCCCCCAGGGGATAATGGTGTGGTACATCTGGATAGCGCTTCTGGTTGATAGCATGCTAGCGAGAACATTAATTTTTCGCTGACTTGTTCGGCTGTGAAGCGGTTCTTGTCCTTGTTGTTCTCGTTTAGGTTTTCCCATAATTTTGACCAAATGTCTACTCCATACGGGGTTAAACGTTGCTGCGGCGATAGCAACATCATTGTGGTGTTCCAGAGGTTCTCGTGTGATAGCCCAACACTTAGATCGGCAACTTTAGCATGCATTGGCTTCGAGATAACCGAAGTTGTAAGCGGAAGCAAACGAGTCAGTAGCAGAGCTTCACTTGGCAATCCTCGCTTGGCTGATGAGTAGCTGCCAGCAACTAAAGCCTCTTTAAGAAGTGCCACAGTATCGAGGCTAAGTGGTTGTTCCATAATTATACTTAGCAATTCCGATAAAACATCCATATCATTGGAATGAACAAGAAAATAATGGATCATACTCAAGCGATTATCAACTGAAGTATCATTGCGGAATGCCTCGATAAGATGAACCTTTGGTATACTCAGCGAGAACACATCCAAAGTTGCCGAATCATATGCTAATTTGTCCCAATTTTTGCACGGAACTAAATGAGTCAAGGGAGTTTTGTTGTATGCTGGACAAACGATATGACAGCAAGGTTCATGCGAAAGACCGACATCGAGAAGATGAACAAATAAATCTGGTTGGAATACAAGCATATGATGGCCACCTTGTAAGACAAAGGTTGGCTTAAGCAATTTTGCTTTATCCCATGGAATTCCTGGCATAACACAATGAACGACACAGCCATGATGAAGAAGAGTAACCGAATATGCAAAATGAACATCCGAATTAGCAGGACTGGAGTCATCTGCTGGTGGTTTTATGTTCTGGTAGAGATAGTAGTGACAAACGAATAACATTCCAGATTCATCAGCTAAAATTATAAGATTCAGGGAGGTGTCGTGGATTCGAAGAGGCACTGTGTCGTCTTCGTAGCAATTTGAAGCGCTTGTTGTGTGCGGAATCCTTGGTAGATTTAAAGGAATATTGAGCTGAAAGAATTTTTAAAAAAATGTATGCATTTCATTTGTTGATCGTATGTACATGCTATCGATCCCTTCAACTTATCTAAGGACAGGACATGCTGGAAAACTAAAGCAGTAGATTTGCCAGCGTGGAAGAAGAAATTAATACTTTTTCAAACAATTATTGGATTAATAGTGCATACCTACAATTTGGAAAACTTGGACTTGTTTGGAACAGCAGAAATAAAGTGTTTCCAACTTTTATGGAAGGGAAAGTGGATTTCTTAATTAAATGATTTGGGCTGATAAGTAAAGAAGGAATTAAAAACCGTTTCTGGCAGCTAAAAGCTATTTTTGAATTAAAAAAATTAGTCGAAAATTGAATGAATCAAAAATTGGTGAGTATAAGAAAAAGGTCATTAAAAAGCAAATGCTTTTTAGAACAAACTTTGAGTTTGAAAATTATTTTTTCCAAAAATTATTCACTATAACGATTATTTCAAAAAATAGATACAGCATGACACTACAGATGTTTCCGTTATTTTTGAGTAATTTTTTACCGTTTTTTTTTAACTTCTAGTTATCAGTTTTCATTTAAAATCAATTTATCTATTAAGAGTGTGTAAATAAATTTCTGCTAGGTTGTTAACCTTTTTGTTTCTTTAATTTGTTTTCTTGATTTAGCTCACAAATTTGGACTTGCCCATATCATTAAATAACTGTCAGACCAAAAACATAAATGTTAAAAAAAGAGCCAAGTTCTCATATAACAAAATCCTGCATGTAAGAAGTCAGTCGTTCTTATTTATAATTTAATGATGAATTTGGTACGCTAATTGGCAAGATTTGGAAACGTTTTAAGTTGTGACTAATTCAGTGATAGGTAAATAAAAAATTGCCAAATGTCCGCTTTTGTCAGTGAAATGAAAGGAGTCGACGTTTATTTGTTTCCTGCTTTATGTTTTTGAGGGTGCTGAATGCGAATATCAGGTTTTTCAACGAAATTTCGTAACGGAAAAAGATGTTAAAAGTGACAGTCAGTTCCTACCACTTTCAAATGTTTTCGAGTGTTATGAACATAGAGCATCAGTTATCCTTTGCTAACGATGAAGTCATCATAAGGGAAAATCCAGCATCCTTGCAATGACCAGTTGATAGGGAAATTAATACTGCTTTGGTGTAAAAAAAGTTATTATTATGATCCACACAGCAAAAAGTTTAAAAATCTAGGATATGTAACTAATAGCAAAGAATATTGTGATGAAGACATCAAACATGGGGTTAGCGTAGGGTGGATGAAGTGGCGGGAATACTCGGCAATCATCTGCGATCGAAAAATGCCTCAGCGCTCACATACCGGAGCATGAGAGTAATTTGACGAGAGCTGAGAATTAGTTTATTCGCATGAGAGCAGGAGTGACAAAGTGTTTTTGAATAAGAAGCAAAAAAAAATCGAGGAAGCATTCAAGTCAAAAATACAGAAAAAATACAGAACTCAGCTGGTTCTGTCTTGTAAAAGGTTCAATAGGCAATATCACACGACGTTCCAAAAGTATCGCGGCAAAATAGCAGTCTCAGAAACAATCCAGATCCAGAAACAAATGCAACGACACCTTTATTTGGTTGTCCTCGGACATGGGATATAATCAAAAACCAGAAGGCCTATCGACTTTCATTTTTAAAAATTAAATAAGGCCGCGATTGAAAAGGAAATCTAAACCATGCGGTCGAGGTGACAAAAGTACAAAATATTTGGGGTCTTCCCTAATTTTTGTCATCGAATGACCGCGCTGTTGCGAAAAACAAAATCAATCCCGGCCTTATTTCACTCAATAAGTTCACGATATTTTCTTTTTGCATTGTTCAAAAAATCAAGCAATTGTTTTTGTTCACTCTGGAAAAAATCTAAGGTGTTATAAGTAAAATTAATGAACAACTCACCACAGTTTCCGTCGGCAGTTTATCATTGAATTGAAATGCAGACAAAGTTGGAGTTGGGGGACTCCTATCCTCATCGTCTTTTAAAATCGAACTTGAACTCTTTGTCTTGACTTTCATGTGAATGTAGTACAGAGCTTGGTTTTCACAATCCCATTGAGCCCATACGAAGTTCTTTGCTATCATTTCTGCTGACAGATTTTCCTCAAGAGACCAAGAATCTTCGTCAGTGAAATCAATCGAAGTTGGTGTGTCACCAAATTGATCCTTCTCGGCATTAATGGTCGAAGTATAAAGCATTACAGCTGAAACAGAGTAATGATCATATATAATTCAAAAATCTATGATTCCTTCCACTCAAACTTACATTCTTCATGAGTCAATACGAGAAATTTATCCACATAGACCTTATCGAACTTTGACTCCTTCTTCCATAGAAACTGTGCCATAACTTGTTTAATCGAACTCTCCTTTGTTATTAACTCCGGCTGTTTGGTAGTTGAACTTTTAAGTTCCACAATATATGGCGAATAGTAATAAGTACTAACTGGCTCTTCTGCAGAGCCCGTTTTATGTTCATTCTTGACAACATAAACCAACAATGAAGCGGCACTATTCACAGAAGCTTGGATGATATTTTCCAGCTTGGAAAATCGATAGAGTATGCGAAAAGATTTCGGTGATGCAAAATATTGCCCAATGCATGTTTGTTTCTCATCGTTCTCATTATTTGTAAATATCCACGATGTGAGCAATGATCCGTCTTGTTCTTGGCCAAGAATTCTCCATTCGTTGGCAATATCTGTTTTGGGGGAAAAAATAAGTTTTTAACATCGGAGTAAGAAAAAAATTGCTTTAGGGTGTGCCGGAATTCGAAGGATTACCTTTGATACCCTGGGCGCTCAGGAGGCCACAAAAGTTTGCCGCTAAATTTTCTTGAGTTTGCATTGTTTTTATGGTTTTTTTTTTTAAATAACCCAATGCGATTTTATGTTTTAAATAATTTGTTTATAAATTTAAAACAAACTTGATACAAAACGGGAACGTGTGATAACTGATAAGAATTTAGAACAAATTTTTGTACACGAAAAAATTCCTTTGGATATGAAACTTCAAAATTCTTTTGAGTGCTGCCAATAACAATCATTTTTTTAAATTAAGGTAGAGGTAACACATAGTTCTCATCAGATAATGAAGGAGGTCCCAAGAAACAATTTTTGCTTTAAAACAAATAAAAATACAAATTGTTACTTGGGATTTTATAATTCTTTGTATTGTTGTTGCATCAGCTGATTTTTGAACAGATGTTGAAAACCAACTTGTGTACAATACCCTCTGATACCCTATCGGTCTATCACTCCAATTCTCAAAAACTTATGAGCGCTCGGTGAGTACCGCCATGAATACAAATTTGAAAACATCGGTTGTGTTTTTATGGAGGAATTTACATATTTATAGTGCAGTAAGATATAACATTAAATACATACATAAAGTAAAATCATAAAATGGTTAGATTTCATTTTCAGATGATAGCAACAGTTGGATGCTTTCACTAGTATCGATTTTTAAGTTATCATCATGTGAAAATTTTGACGTCATTGTCGTCTTCAACTTATGGAACTCTGATACGCCCATTGTATATAAATTTGCATAGTACTATCATCAGCACGTTCCACATGTCGGCCCCCAAGCGGTCACATCACTTACTAATTTTCTGTTTGCTGCAATTTTCACCTTATTTTCGACACTTGGATTTTTTTCGTATGAGTTTTGATAGCTAATTGTTTTCAGATTTCACCTTAGAGAATATGTACATAATATGGAGTGCTTGTTCCTATATCAAATACATTGTAACGAAACACAGATAAGGGGCGCTAGTATCTACTTTTTTACAGTTTCGGGAAGCACCAGCGCCGACCTGTCAAACTTCAATTATAGTTTTTTTTGTATTTTTTTGAAGAGGGATGGAAATTAAAAAAAATTTAATTTAATTTAATTCTGGAGCGGGATAACCACTAATCTGTGGGGATAACGCACTCTTATTCGAGGTCCGCGCTTTTGCTTCCCGAAATTAGTGAAACTAGCGTCCCCTGTAAAAGCTTCACGCTTGAAATTGAACAAGCACTCCATGTTATATATGCTCTAAGGATTTCACCTACAAATTTGTAATTTCACGTTGCCAAACACACCTCGTAGGAATATAACTGCCAGATGTCACTTTTGCTGTCAAACGCAAAAACCTGAAAAACATCTGAACCAAAAATAAGAATCAGAAATAAGCCACAAAAACAAAATCATTCGGCAAAAAATCAGAATTTTTGGAACTTTGACAATAAAACTATTAGGTAAGTGAAACATCTTTAATTATAAACAATTTAGACAAAGAAATTAAAACTGTTAAGGTCAATTTTGAAGAAAAAACATCTGATCCAGATAGGTACTTAATTATGTTAACAGTTAAATATTTAAATTACTTTCTAAAAGATTCTTACATACTTTTGAGGTCGAAACACTTATAGTTATTTTTTTTTCAGTATCAACAAAATGGCACTACGTTGGGGCATTGTATCAGCAGGCAAAATAAGTCACGATTTTGTCACGGGCTTAAGCACATTGCCTAGCGATGAGCATTCGGTTGTTGCCATTGCAGCTCGAGACAAGGGACGTGCTGAAGAATTTGCCAAGCTTCATGAAATACCAAATGCATTGGGAAGTTACGAAGAACTAGCCGAATCAAAAGACATAGGTAAGTTTAATATCAGTTCATATTATGGAAGATATTTCTCATGATATTTTTTCAAGATGTTGTCTACATTGGCGCTCTAAATCCGCAACATTTTGAAATCGGAATGATGATGTTGGAACATGGGAAGCATCTTCTGGTCGAAAAGCCTCTTTGCATGAATGAAAAACAAGCCAAGAAACTCATAATCTATGCTGAACGAAAGAAGTTATTTCTCATGGAAGCCGTATGGTCACGTTTCTTCCCAGCATATCAATATGTTCGCAAACAGATAGCAAGTGGAGTGTTAGGAACAATAGAAGAAGTTAATGTTTCATTTGGATTCGATTTGATGGCTATCGACAGAATGCAGTTAGTTTGTTAGATACAATCATAAATCCGGGGTGGAGATTTTAAATTTTTTTCTTCCACAGAAAAAAAGAACTTGGAGGGGGAACAGTCCTAGATTTGGGTATTTATGTCATTCAGTTATCTCAATGGGCCTTCCAAGAACCACCGATGGTTATTAAAGCCACCGGAGAACTAAATGCCGATGGAGTCGATCTCTCAATTGATGGTGAATTGCAGTATTCTGGTGGCAGAGTTGCCAAAATTCAAACAAGCGCCAAAAAGCAGTTAGATAATAAAGCCATCATCAGAGGTTCTAAGGGACAAATTACGGTAAGTTAAGTCTCAATAAAACATCCTCTTTGCACTTCTTCATTATAAAATCAAATTTAACTTCTTAGCTGCCTAATTTCTGGTGTCCAACCAGCATCATTGATATTGATGGCAAACAAAAAGAATGGGTTCTGCCCAAAGGAAAACATAAGACCAATTTTCCTAACTCTGAGGGATTGCGTTACGAAGCCGAAGAGGTACGAAAGTGCATCCTAGAAGGGAAGCTACAAAGCGAACATATGAATCATAATGAAAGTTTGTTGGTCGCTCATATTGAGGATGCCATAAGAAAAGAAGTTGGGGTTGTTTATCCAGAAGACAACTAAAATTATTATTTCAATTTTGCATATTTTTTTCACTGCGTAGCGTATGTAAATGGTGTAATAGCCTTTTCAATTTGTGTCAGAATGAAAGTTCTTCTTCTGAAAAGGAGAGAGATACTTTTTGTATTAGCATCATTGTAATTACTTTTTCTAATAAATTATAAAAAAAATGAAGAACGACTTCGTAAATAATATGATTTGCAATGTAATCCTAAAATCTTGGCTTAGTATTTTTTCAATTTTAAGGATCAAGGGGTTAAGTTGTATATCGGGAGAAAACTTCACCCCACTGCCGGTCGTACTTAACACTCAAATTCAATTTGATCTCTAATGTGCAATGTTCTCAGTTCTATGCACCCAATGAGTTGGATCAGGTTGGGGATAGTTGCTTAACGAATTGTTCAACAAATATTTTTGAAAATATTCGTATAACGCGTTGATAATCATTCTCAAGATAATAGCCGGTTTTATAGGTAAAAATCCAGTATCAGTACTGATCGTGCATTCTTAATGTGGAACGCCAAAAAATCTGGAAATTCAGTTAGAAAAGAAAAGAAGTTGGGGTTGTTTATCCAGAAGACAACTGAAGTGGTTAATTTAATCTTGTATAATTTTTTTTTTAATAAATTAAAAAAAAATTAATTCAAATTCAAGGTTTGTTGTTTTAATATTTTGACTAAATTAAATAAGATATTTATTCATAAAATTGAATAATATCAAGGGCACGGCAGAATGCTGCATAGAACAATTTACACTTTTTTCATTATATTTTGTTTTAAGAATATTATCAAAAGTGTTAAGCTGACCATCGAAAAAAACTGCACATTAGATTGAATGTGCAGTTTTCTTCCGATGTCTAACATAAAAAAAAATTAAAAGCCTTGTTAATTGTTGTCCTATAGCTGCCTAACTTAGACATAAGAGTAGGTTGTAAAGCATATTTCCAACAATTTAAAAATTGTTAGGACAGTGTCTAAAAAATGTTAAAGTTCCTTTTTCCTAACATTACAAAATCAAAAACATTAGTTTTGAATAGAACGTCTATTCAGTCTATTCATAATCGTGCCCCAAATGTATCAAAAACTAGATTGTACCTACACTAGTAGATTTCACTGAGGTGTGCTACCACTCCAAGCAATTGATTTTTATTTTTAAAAACCACTATCTTGTTATTTACGTAATTGATAAGTTTTTTATTTATTTATCTCTAACAACAGCTTATCAGCTGTTAACAAAAATATTGACCTAGCTGAATTATTCCGACTGTACAAAATTCAGTTTGCAATCAATTGCAGAAGTAATAGCTTTAAAATATTTCAATTGAATTATGGCCTTGCGTTGGGGAATTGTGTCAGCTGGCAAAATAAGCCACGACTTTGTCACTGGCCTTAGTACTTTACCTATTAATGAACATACGGTGATTGCTATAGCGGCTACCGATAAGGGACGCGCAGAAGAATTTGCAAAACTCCATGAGATTCCAAATGCTTTTGGAAGTTATGAAGAACTTGCTAAGTCATCCGATGTTGGTAAATATCTTAAAATAAAAAAAATAGTTTCTCAGTTAAACCAAGCCCTAACATTTTTGTTCCTTTTGAAGATGTTGTTTATGTAGGTGCTTTGAATCCACAACACTTCGATATCGGTATGCTAATGCTGAAGCATGGAAAGCACATTCTTGTTGAAAAACCACTTTGCATGAATGAAAAACAAGTTCAGCAACTCGTAGCTTATGCAAAGAGTCGTAAATTATTCCTTATGGAAGCAGTATGGTCACGATTCTTTCCAGCTTATCAACATGTTCGTAAACAGATAGCACTTGGGGCTCTGGGAAATATTCAAGAAGTAAATGTATCCTTTGGATTTGATTTAACAGCAATTGATCGCTTGCAGTAAGTGTTCTTGTCTTTTATTTATGCATACATGAAAGTGTTATTCAATGGAATATTCTAAAAAGGTTTGTAGTCTTTTTGTCATGTTGATAATTTTTCAAGTGTTTATTTTGAGTAGATGTTTCCATTGTTTGTAGTGTTGTTTTTTTTAGATAAAAAAATTATGGCTACCGCCATGAACTGAAAATGATAAATGTTTACCACAATAGGTGTTTCATATTGGCTTAGAAATCAAGCCCAGCAAAAGCCTTTGGTGTTTAAAATGACTTGTTATTGATCTGCCAATAAGTTCGCTAAAATATTTATAAATGTACCTATACAGTGTGCACATAATAGAGATTTCATATTTTTGTTTAAAACTTTTCAACCACTTTCTTGCACTGCAGCTTAGCATATTTTTTTTCAGGAAAAAAGAACTAGGAGGTGGAACTATTCTTGATTTGGGTATATACGTTATTCAAGTGTCTCAATGGGCATTCCAAGAGGCTCCGATATCCATTAAAGCGACTGGAGAATTAAATGCCCAAGGAGTCGATGTGTGTGTTAATGCCGAATTGGAATATTCCAATGGAAGAATTGCAAAAATCCAAACCAGTGCTAAAAAGCAGTTAGAAAACAAAGCCATTATTAAAGGATCTAAGGGCCAAATTACGGTTCGGAAACATAAGAATATTTAAATAACTTAACAAATCTATTAACTGAAAACTCGTATAATTTTTTTTAGATTCTTAACTTTTGGTGTCCAACAACTATAATCGACATCGATGGCAATGAAAAAACATGGAATCTACCCAAAGGCAAATATAAGACGAATTATGTCAACTCTGAAGGACTTCGTTACGAGGCAGAAGAAGTTCGAAAGTGCATCATGGAAGGAAAACTTCAAAGTGAACATATGAATCATAGTGAGAGTTTATTGTTAGCTCACATCGAAGATTCAATAAGGAAACAAATTGGAGCAGTTTTTGCAGAAGATGAAGAACTATGAATTTATATTACTGTGCTGTTAGCTTTAATGCTTTGCAATGATCTTGCAGTTAGTTTTGTGAAACAATAAATAATTGATTTGTGCGCTTTATAAAGAATAGTTTTTTTTCATTCAAATCAATTCACTTCAACTAACGCAGATGTTTTGCTCTTAAGTTACACCTAAAAACTAAATATTAATAATTCTATTTAAAGTGCTCGCAGGTACATATTTGCAAAAAGTTCCGAAAAACTAGGTTTCGGTCATTAAACCTTTAAGGTATGGTAGAAAGTAGGACCAAAAATTTTATTTTTCACATTAAAAAAAAAAACATAAATAAGAGAAGCTTCTTAGATCTGATTCGGCTTCATAAATTACATGCTTTTTTGTTTTTGGCTATAGAAATGTTTTAAATTGCCACATACTTTTGAGCTAATTTTGACCAACAAAGCAACAGAAATTTTTAAATATTGTTTAACTATCGGTGACTAAGAGTAGAGACCTTAGTTAGATTCTTCAGTAATGAATAAAATTTCACACGAAATTCTCCAATCTTCTAAAATTGGAAATGCCAACAACGTGTCCATTTTAGACTCGAATTCAGTCAATCAAAATGAAAGCCACCTTTCCATAGAGTGTTAATTTTTGATGTCAATAAATTCAGAGCAACGATAGGAAAATTTGTGTGAGAAATTTTATTTACGAAAGCCCCCCTCCGCAAAATTTTTTCCAAATAAAAATACGAAAAGGCCAAAAAGATTCAGAAATGGCACCTAGTCTAATGAGACTGATACCAAGAAGAAGTAATACGTTGTAAGCTGCAAGCCAACTTTTTTAGGAATTGGTTTCAATTTATGAATCTAGTTACTTTTACTATTTACAGTTCCGTACCTTGAACCATTCATCAACGAAGGATTATAGAAATATTAGCATATCGGTCCAGCGTCAGCCCAGTTCAAAACAATGTCTTTAAATCATATGCCTACAGAAGTAGGTGGGGGTGACTCTGGAGGTTGTATTCTTGGGACCTTAAGATCTGTGTATGGTTAGTTTTGGTAAGACCACAGATAACCATAAAACGGGAGCAGTGACACTCCTATGAAGAATTTGTCAATAGATGTTAATGTCAGATACCACTTTCTGCTTAAAAGCAGCTACAAATATGTATGATTATGGGTTTTGAAAATTTGGACCGTTTTCTTGTGTTTTTTTTTATCGGTCCCCATGATTCTCTCCTTGTTTGAAAGAAATCTTACCGGTGCATGTGATTCAAATGTGTAGGTAAAACACTTTTTTATATAAGAAAATATTTAATTTTAAATTTTCAACTCTTTACAAATAAATATGGCATGCATGATCCCATTATACTAAAAAAAAGTACAGATCCATAACTAATAACCTAAAATTTCGAGAAAGGTTTCAATTTTTAATATGCCCTAGTTCTGAACTTAAAGACAAAAAATAATTAAAAATCTAAATGTTTTGTTTATTTTAAAGACCCGTCGGTGTGGATTGGCTTAAAATTACTGCTCTAAAACAAAGTTTTATGCCTATGAAAAAAATTAGTTTTTTAAATTAAATTTTGAATTGAATTATGTTATTATTCGTTTAAACAAAATTGTGTGTTTGTGTGTGATTTATTTTTAAAATATTTTATTATAATTTACATGATAATTAATTTTATACATAAAATGCATTTTTATGTTTATACATCAAAACACACATTTTAAAATGTGTTCTTTATAAAATCTATTTTATGAGAATTCAATAAATTTATAAACCCTTGAAATGGGTCATTATTTTACTTTATTCTTAAACGTTTAACACTTAAAACAAGAATACATTATTTTTATTACAAAAGTTGACACTACAAAACAAGTTGTTATAATTATTATTTTTTTTGTGTTCAATTTTTTATGATGAAAACTTTTTATTTATAAACAATGCCTGCTTGGAATACAATAGTAAAAATATGGAAAAAGTTATGTAAATGATCAAAAGGAATAACAAGAACAAATTGTATTTTTAAAAAAATTTAGTAGAAAGAATAAAAAAAAGGAAAACAAAGTAATGATTAACTTACCTCGGAAAAGAAAATTCCGATTTCATAGATTTAACTCTTAATTTACATTAAAAATTAAAATATAATCTAGAGTGCTTGTTTCTCTGTTTTTCAATTCATGGAAAGATGTGTTAGTGGCTTCAACAACCTCTCGGACGAATAATCATAAAACAACAGCGTCTTTGTTACCATTTTTTTAAGCTTAGGAATCTGGACGCAAAGCTAATTTTTAAAATATCTTTTAAAAATACAAAGCGCGCCCAAAAAGTTATTTTTTAATCACAGAAATATATATGCGCTATTTGTGGGCGCTGTATGGAGAAAAAAAGTCTTGCATGGGGTTGAGCAAAGAAAGCGAAAGTGGTGGGGTGCCTAAGCCGATGTGGTCTCGACTATGGACAGGCTTGTTGTATTGTTAATGACGTTTTCCTCTGTTTGCTTAGGGATGTCGACGACATGAAGATCGCTTGAGCCATTTAGAGTAACATCGGTCTTCTTCGAATTATCGACCACTTCCAAACTGGGCACATTAGATTCCAATATTTCGTCTGGGGATGGGTCATTCTCTTTCTTATCCACTCCATTATGAACTTCAGGCTCAATACTCTCCATAACTTCATGGTGGCTTTCCGTTATTATCTGGGCATCTTCATCCGTTGTGGAGTTTAATTCTTTGACCACTTTATCGGTTTCAATAACTGCCTGTGGAAGTTCTTCTTCTGGTGGTGTCTCGGGTCTTCTACTAATGTCAGAGTGTACAAGGCTTTTTTCGCACTCTGCAATTGATTCTTCATTCTCTCCTTTTAAATCCGAAACTGGTAGATCTGATAACTGATCTTGTGGTGTTTCCTCACATGCAATTATGTTTGTTTCAAGAGGTGAAACTGCAACTAATGCTGCTGTAGTGTTTCGAGTACTGTGTAACAAATCGTTTATTGCTGACAATCGGGCCGAGCTAGCGTCAGGCGTATTCAAACTGATGAAGCTGTTGTGGGTTTCACTGAATTCAGACATTTCACCATTGCAAGCAGTGTTATATCCCAAGAAAGGTTGTTGTGGCTGAACATGATTGCTTTGGTGATGAGGACTGTGATAACTATTGTACACATTTGATGTTGAATAAGTGCTATTCGTATTCTCATATGACGCAGTATTAGCATAGGGTGTTAAAATATCACCGTAAGTTACAACAGGGGGTATAATTGGTGGATATATTGATGTATCCTGATAATGCAGGTTTGCACCATCTGTCTCTGTGGTG
Organism: Syrphus vitripennis; assembly: GCA_958431115.1. Classification (NCBI taxonomy): domain Eukaryota; kingdom Metazoa; phylum Arthropoda; class Insecta; order Diptera; family Syrphidae; genus Syrphus; species Syrphus vitripennis. Next base: position 123,493,162 of record OY288108.1, read on the forward strand.
GATGTGGTCGTCGTCGTATTGGCATAAAGATTGTGCGTCGGGGGTAATGCAGATGTTGGTGCTCCAATCACCACCATCGAGGGGGACAATTGGGCACAAAGACCACTGGCAGGATGTGTTTGTGGCATATGATTGTTATACACATTGTACTGCTGATGCATGTGATGATGGTAGGCTTCATTAGAACTTTGGTCCAAACTATTATAACTGGGCATCGGGTTGTAAGTACTGATAGCTGTTGTGCTGCTGCTGGCTAAGGCAGGAACATTATTATAAACCAAATGTGATGATGAGGCTACAAGTTGGGAGCTCAGTTCGTCAGTGCGTTTTTGTTGTCGATTTTCCATATCTAAACGCATAATTGTGTGTATGAAATGTGTCCGAACTCGAGAAGGATTGAATTCAATACGACCGATGACATTGCCACAAGCGTCACGTGAACAGCCGCAGGGAAACATTGCGCGATCAACCTTTGGAAGAAAATATTTTATTAACAATACATAATAAGGTTTTTAAGGTAATCAAGTTTTGTTTTAGATGGCTGATACCCAATTTGTCAAGTTCAATAGCGGTCAAAATTTTACTTAATTCACTTCTATCAAGTAGTATTATAAAAAAAAACACAAAGTTTTTGAAATGTAATTTTTTTTTGTTGCAAGTTGTGGGGTAGTTTTGAATTTTTCCCTCTTTTTCGTAATAAAATTTCCATGACGAAAATTCTGTTCGCAAACATCAGTTTTGGATTCAGCACACCGAAAAACATAAACTAGGGAAAGAACCCAAAATTTCACTTGACTAGAAGTAGTATTTCTTAAGTTTTGTTTGCTGTATTTGGAGCTAATTTAGACTCAGTCTAACATGTTACATAATATCGAATCAAGTCAACAGTAAAGCAATTCAATAATGAATAAGATCTATCGGAAGAAAGTTTTGTAGAAATGTTTGCTGTTCCACAAATCTGCAGCGTATTGTTATTTTGTGAGATATAAACTCACTTTTCTCTTCTCGTGTGGTGTGAAGATGTTATCGGCGGTGTTGTCATACACATTTGTGAGGTGTAATTTTTGTGATGTGTTATGAATCTTGAAATAAATAGAATGACAGTAACACAGTGCTCTACAACACGCCACATGAGACAATCGAGATTCCGGGTTAAGTTATACCATCGAAACTAAAATAACTGATACTTATTTAAATATTATCATTACCTGGCACTTGATTCCAGCTTGACTGCACGCACAAGTGTCTGGATCACAAAAGTCCCTGCAAACACAACCGCACACTTCCCTCGAATTTCTGATGTCCCGGCATTCGATCTTTTCATTTGGATCAATTTTTCTTATACCAGCCGCTTTCAATAATGCTCTTCGTTGTTTTGGTGAAACCGGTTGCAAGAAACCATTTGTCTCTGCATCTAAATCTGATCCGCTACCTTCGCTGAGCTCCTCATCGCTGTCCGATTCCTCACTCGAAGAACCACGCGGATTTATTTCTTGCAATTGCAATTTATGAGCACGCCTTAGCTCTGCTGCATGCTCGGTCAGACTGAATGTTTTAAAACTAATGTGATGAGCCCCCATACCAAGGGTACATCCACCCTGTGACGGAACACACCCATGACCCTGGATGCGTGGGAAATAGAATACTTTGACACCGTCAAAGTTAATTGATCTTCTTGGTTTCTTTTGCAGTTGTTGATCGCCCCCATCGACGACATCTTGAATGTGACGTTTTAAATTCGACCTAAGAGGAATTTTCTCTGCAATTGGTGATGGAGACATTATTGACCCAACACTAGTGTCTATTACACTATTTACAGTTGTTTGCAAAGTGGAAGTTTCCGAACCCAGTCCGGAGTCTGAACCATCACTACGCAATTCCTGTTCATCAGTGGCTTTGACTTCTGTCAATTGCCTAGAATCTTCAGCATCATCTAACAGTCGCGGAGCCTGACCAACAACTTGTTCGATATCAACAAAAAGAACATCACCCTCTATTGATGAGTCCAAGGGATTCGGCGAGTTAACACCTAAATGAACATTATATTCATCTAACGCTAGAGGATCTACAGTAGGTTCCGAATTCATTGACACATTTAATTCTGGATCATTCATAACTATCACCTCACCCACAGGAAACCTAATATCATTTTCTGTCTCAGGTGGAAAGTCTAGAAATATATCTTTCTCCTCTTCTTCATCACCTTCATCCAAGTAATCATCTTCGTTGAAATCTGTTTTTTCTTTTATAAGATCTGGATTTGAATCTATGCTCACAAACATGCTATTCTCTATGATAACTTCATTCTCAATTGTATGGTTATTATTTTCATTTATGGTTGGCTCTTTTGGCGATGATGTTGGTTCCGATACTTCTACCACTGTCGGTATTGTGCTAACAGTTGTTTCTATCATTTCACTCTCCATTGTAGGAACAACAGTTTCACTCAATTCTGTATCTGATGATGTTAGTCCAAAAAAATTTGAGCCACTAGCATTTTTTTGTATGTATGTGATGAGATTTCGAATGGGCGTGAACATTATTAAAATTTAAATTGGTGTGCCTAGGGCAATTTAACAGGACTCAGCCACCGAATTTGGTAAGGCATCTGAAATAAATTATGTAAAATATTTATATTACGATTAAATAAAAAACAAAAAAAAAAAATAATTTAAAAAAAGGAATTAATAGCAACTGCATTTTAATATTTAGAAAAAAAAAAACCCTAAGCAAGTGTGCCACATTTCAAAACAGTCGCGGGAAGGCAATTTTCTTGCTTCATTCACTAGTCTAAAACAGACTCCTGGGATTACAACCATAATAATCCGATCAATATCTGTTTACCCAATGTTCGCTTGAAATCTTTACCACATCAAAGCACTGAACTAAGAAAATGTAAGCGGTTGGACTTAATGGTATTCCCGCAGAGCTATTACAAGCAGCGCCAACAAAATTGACTGAGCGACTGCCCCTACTCATCAAGAGAGTTTTACCGAAATGTGCAAGGAATCGTTATCAAGCTTCCAAAAGAAAGGCGACCTTATGCAGTGCGTACTCTGGACAGGAATTTGCGTGCTTCCTGCAGTAGCAAAGTTAATATCAAGAATCATCCTGGAGCGACCACCTAGAAGACACACTACACGACGAACAAGCAGGATTCCGAAGGATTCATCATCGAACAGGTGTTGCTTTGCACAGGAGGGGTACCTCAAATAAATTGATAGCTAATCGGCCCTATCTAGGTAACCGTCGGAGCAGAATTCTCTCAGAAATTCTACGAGTCGGAGACATTTTGCTTCAAGTCAGTTTTCCGATGAGCTGATCGGAAATTCTCTCCGACGAATTTAAACACTTGCCATTTGCATGCGATGAAGTACTTCAAATCGTTTTTTTTTCTTAAATATTTTCTCCGAAGTCCTCCAAGTTCTTGCCGTGAAAGTTTTTCTTTTTTCCGACGACACTTCGAACCGATATTGAATCTCCGATGAAGGATGCGTTGCGGAGAAAGTTCCACTCCGAAGGTTACCTCGATAGGGCCGAATATCAACGCTACATAAATGATGGGCCGAAATGTCACGTTCTACAGATTCTGACAGAGGAGTTTGAAATACAAAATCAGGTTAGCCAGAGCTGCATACTGTCACCAATATTCTAAGTATTAACATCCAAATTCGGAAAGCAAAGACTGCGTTCGCAATGCTGTTCAAAATATGGAAAAACAACTCTACAAGCTTAAAGAGCTCCCTTCTGGATGCAGCACTTTGAAATCACATCCTGTGCTCACAAGAAAGATGCACAAGTTCGTAAATAAATGTCTGCGAAAAACCTTAAGGATTATTTGGCCCAATCGTATATCCGAAGGTGAACTTCATATGAGAACAGGTTAGGAAACCATTGACTCTATTATACAAAGACGTAAGTGAAATTGAATTTTAAAAGGGTATCGAGTGCATTGCGAGTCAAGCGATGTAATGAAACCCTTTCACGGAGGCGGGCAGATGAGCGAACCGACCTAGAAGCACTTGGCAAAAAGGAATCAGCATAATTGGGGAAAGCGAAAACACATCTCAAGGAACTGTACATGGGAGTACTGAAGGCGCCATGCCCTGCAACGTCAATTATGACTTAAATTATTGATTACCAGGACTTAAGTAGTAAGTAAGGACACCTTTTGGATCGCTCTCCAAACAGTATGGAGAATCAACTCTATAAGACTTTGTGGAATATACTGAATTTAGCAACTTTTATTCGTATGTTTGATTTTCTGTTGTTTGAAAGAAATTATCCGACTTTGATTCGTAAATCAAACCCTTTAACATTTCATAAAAATAATTCCCGATCAGACTTTTTTGACTGTGAAATTATATGCGTTAGAGATGTTTTCTAACTAAAAATTACTAATTTTTGCCAAAAATAAAGCACCTGAACAAAAACTGTATTTTTAACTAATGAAAAAAGGTATAGATATTATGACAAATTCCAATAATGTGAAGCTACATATTTTTTAGCCGTATGAGACTTTACAAAAACTCAGTTTTTCAGTAGAAGTTAAAGTATTGCCAAAATGTTCTAAAGGAAGCCAAAACAAATAAAAAACCTTTCTGAACATTAAAAAGAAAACTCATAATTCAATGTTAATTTGTTACTTCCTTAAAAAACTTATTCTTACCTTAAACCAAAAATTTATTGATTATTTTTGTTAGTAGATGTTAAATTTCAGGTTGGCATGCTGCAGAAAACTCCAAAGCGTTTTTTTTTATAAACGAAATAAGGCAAAATCAGGAAGGTCCTTACGCAAGTTCTATCAATTTACCAATTTATGCTGGAAAAAAATTGTTAAAAAAAAAGAAGATGAAGGAAAAAATTCAATAGGCGTTGCATCCATATGTTCGGAAGAAAAAAAAAATTAAGAACAAAAAGGATTCATAAATTGAATAGACTTACAACCGATGGAAATGTTTCTGACAAATGAGATGAGTGCTACTTTCCAATTCTTCAATTATTAGCAACTAGTGCAGCTCGCAGCGGCCTTTCTTTTTTTATTGGTTTCTTTTTTTGTAATTTTTTTCGTTTGTTTAAGAGAAACGTGCAATTTAATGATGATTAAAATATTTATATTAATTTCTAATCTGCGATAGAAGTTAGATAATATTCGATGTATTATAGGATTCCAATAGAAAAGAAAAAAATATTTTATTACCACTGAGTTTCGCAAAGCAGAAAAAATAAGTTCACCAATTTTTTTTTGTTTATACAGAACTTTATATGTATGTAATAATTTTTTAATGCTTTTTTCTTGATTCTTTCGCGTACAAACGATATTAAAAAATGTTCGTTTTCAATATTATAATATTTTTAAAATATTGTTTTCTTGCTTCACATTTATTCCATGGATTTTTCTTTGGTTTTTTTTTTAAATCGTGAGAAACGTATGAAGTTGAAAATCGCTCTTCCTTTATTGCAAGAGTTATAATCAGAATTAAAATTCATTAATTAGTTAGAAAGAGAGAGAAGTTTTATTTTTTGTTCACTTTTAGGCGAAAGAAAAAATAGGAGAAACTCACAAGAAAAAAAAATATAACAATACATAACTATCCTTTTTCGTTGCTGTGAAAATGCTGTTTTAGAAATCTGCTGCTCAAAATCAATGTGAGAACTTCGGAGAATTGATACGCTGATTGGTTACTTTCGATGTCCAAACCAGATTCGCAAAAAGGTTAGTTTAGTTTTCGGGTGTAGTATAGCTGTCTCTCTTGAAATTTAATGTGTGGAAAGAGTTCGGATAGTTTAAGTTAAAATAAAAAAATTAACAAAAAAATTGGTTGGTAATGTCAACGACGTGTGATAAGTATATGGATATTTCATAGCGAAGTTGGATGTGGTTCTATTGGATTTTGAAATCGTTTGAAACAGGGATGGTGCATACTAGTGACCCTGATTAGATTGGGAAGATAGAGCAGTTATCTTATTTTATCAAACAAAAAGCTAAGTTTAGTATCGAAACATTAAAACATATATACTTGAGGGCGCACTTGTATATAAACAGCAACCAGAAAATTAGTTAGGTGTGGAACGTGTTTATGAGAGTACTATGCAAATTTATATACAATGGCCATATGAAAGAAATATCAAAATGGAAGATTATTCTCTCATTCGTCGGTCGCTCTCATGTGAATAGTCCTTTAATGAACTCTACTTAAAGGGGTGTTCACATTATCAAATATATTTGACAAACGTCGTTTGATTGAATCGAATTTGAAAATGTGAAAGCTCCATCAAATGGTTTGTCAAACATACATATATATATATATATAAACGCATCACCGTCAAACCAGGAAGAAATTTCATTTAAAAAAGTTTTCGGTGTTTGTCAGATTTATTTGACAATGTGAAAGCGCCTTATTACACCAACCCCTTAAAAATCCGCTGTAAACAATTATCTGCCCAATTTTTGGCGTGTGCGTTGCATATGAAATCTATGCAAATTTATATGCAATGGGCGTGTGCCCTGTATATAAATTTGCATAGTATGCTCATGAACACGTTTCACACGTCGTCGGCCCGAAGCATAGTTAGGTGTGTTTCCGTTCCTGTTTCTATTTTAAACAAGTGCGCCCTCAAACGACCACACAACAAAGCTGTGTGGCACACAACAAAGCTGTGTGGAACGTGCTGATGAGAGTACTATAGTTTTCATATGCAACGGGCGTATGAAATTAAAACTTTTTGACAGATAAATCGCGAAACAGATTGAGTCCGGACTCCGGACTCACGTCAGTTTGTAGGCAAGAGAAGTAAGGGGTGAGAGGTCTCGTGAGGCATGAAGAAAACATAAAAAACTGGACTCTTGAGTACTGTTTCATAACCGAAACGTTTCTTTTTATTCCGTTTTGTTCATCTCGATCTGGTAATATTCGAGGAAACAACGCTGTCAGTTTATATAAATCGTCTGAAAAATATTTGATATTGTTCTTGTTAATTTGAAAAAAAAAAAAAAAAAAAAATGACTAATTGGACAAAAGACCAAACAATGAAGACTATCCATATTTATATATAGATATACTTTATAATATCATTTTTATTTTATTTAGAAGAAAGGAATAACTCTTTGAGGCGTCGGTCATAGCGAACAGTTAAAAGCATCAGGAAAAGTTGAAGCAGAATATAATTAAATACATTTTCCCGATGGTCGTTTATAGCGAACAAAAAAAAATAGGTCAGTTAAAAGCTATCAAGTGTTCTATTGAGATTTAAGTGAAATGAGTTTTGTTTATTGAAAGCGAATGGCATCAGTTTTTTTTTCCTGGTGTCAGTGAAACATTAAAAAATTGAAACACAGATAAGTGGAACGAATTGTTCCATTTTATCAGAATTTATAATAAACTGATTCGGGAAAAGAATTTTCATCAGTAAAATTAAAAATTGCTTTTTTTGGAAAAAATATTTGTTTCAAAGAATTTTATTTTTGGTAAAAAAAATATTTCAGTGATTTAAAATCATACGATAACACAATCAATTATACAAAATAAAGTTTTTCCTGATGCTTTTTTCTGTTCGCTATGACTGACGCCTAACTTGAAAATAGGAAGCAATATTGATAGTTTGGCGAAAAAAAAACTTTATGAACTACCTGGTCCAAAATCGCAATGTCGTTTGCAAATTCGTGATTTAAAATTATCTCAATCTATGGAAAATTGTGAAATTTCGAAGTCAATTTTGGGGAAATTATTCAAAATTGCACATTTTCGTTAGATGGGAACATCACGCAATCTCGAAGATCTTGAATGCTACCATGTAGTACCTATCATGGTGGAATTCCAATGGGGCTACCGCTACATCTAAAAAGTGGGGGCCTTCCTCATTTTTTTTTGCGTACAGCTTAAGGAGGTTTTAATTGAAATTTATTGATATTTTTTGGTTGCCATAATCCAAATAATAGTCTTCTCTTGTCTCTTGATCCTACTACCAATTTCCGATGCTTAAAGACTCCCCTAATCAAATTCTACACCTAAAATTTAGCAGCGCCACCACAAGGGTCGGGCAACATTAAAAAAATGATAGTACTATATGCTTTTCGTTTTCATACTCGTATAATGTAGGTACAAAGAGTATCGTAAAGACTTATTTTGGATTTTTATTTGGAATACCTTTTGAAAATGAACAAAAATTAGTTTAAAGAGTAAATTTTAAAAAATTGATAGATAAATTTATTTTATTTCTTCACCACTCAAATCAGTCATCGACAAAATGTATTTGGGTGCGATTCAATTGAATCTGCAAAGAGCTTAATCGTTTCGAAAAATGATAGCTTTGTTCGATGGCTGCTGTGAATTGTTTGAGAGAAAAATCAATCCCAGCAATTCTTTGAATTAGTGTCTGTTAGTCAATAAACTGAAAACACGTTGTTGTTTCACAAGGGTATGGGCTGGCCCTAATACGAGTCATCGATGAAATGAATCTAACCCCCTATTCTGAAGAACCTCACTGACAAAATGTTGGCCAATGTTGGGAATAAAGGTTTTACCTAAGAAATTAATTCTTTCCTACATTCCATACTAATGTATCGATATTATTATAAATAATTATATGTATTTATATTTTTAACAAAAATGCATATTTGTTTTATTTTAAAATTGCTGTAAGATATTTACAAGCATTTTAAATGAAATCGAGACTACACTATGCCGGGTATCAAATAGAAGAAAAAGAAATTCGCTTTAATGATGTGTCAGAATGTCATTTCTTCTCCTTAAAAGAAGAGACATTTTGTTGTTTTGTTTTTAGAATAATCATTTGGTTAACCAATCAGAAAGGCTAACGTAAACGCGTCAAGACATTTACGAAACTTCGATAGTCAAAAAGCCAAATATACCGCAAACGATCAACAATTTAAAATTTGGATAGGTAAATACACAAAACCTTTTGCCATACAAGAAATCTTTTTATAAATCAAGTTATAATAAATTGGGTTCTTTTTTTTTGTTAAATTGAATTTTAAAAATAAATATTTAATTCTATTTAACTTACAATTGAAAATAAAAATTAAATAATCAAAATACTACAAAGTAAAAAGAAAAATAAAATCTTAAAAATATCACGTAACACTCTGACTAGACGTACACATTCAATTGCTTTATCAATAAACTGTTAATTTGACTGTTGTATAATGTTTAAGTTAATATATCTTTGGCACTAGATTTATTCTTATCTATATATAGGTATTATTATTTAATAAATAGTAAGCTTTAAATGCTTTAAATTTTGCCATCGACAACGTGTTTTTTTTTTAATTTAAAAATCTAATTAGGACTAGATGGATCTGGATGTGGTCCTGCCAAAAGTTGTTGCAGCTTAGCTGCAGCTGGGAATGAACCCAAATCCAATGGAGCAGCACCGGTAGTGCTTTGAATGTAAGCTAGCAATCTATATTGAAAAAACCGGAATGATTTACATTTCTTTGTAATTTAAAAAAAAATCAAACCTTCTAAGTTCATCTAGAGCATTCTGCTGCATGAGAATATAATTCTTTGCAAGCAAAAGAGTCGCAATTTTAGATAGTTTTCGGACAGAAGGGGAATGAGCATATGGAATAACACTCCGTAGTTCATCAAGTGCATCATTCAAATCATGCATTCGTCTTCGTTCTCTGTAAGGAAAAACAAATTGTTTAAAAAAATTATGAAAATAAAATATTTCATTACCTTGCATTAATATTAAGCCTAACTACTTTTCCTTGGCGGTTCTTTTGTTTGCCACCGGAACTTGAAGAAGGTCCTGGTGATTTGTCTCGACCACTTCCAATGACTTTATTTTCGTCTGTTTGTGTAGGTTGTGGCAATGTAAGACTGCTTTGGGCATAAAAGCCTCCGATTCCAACAGCACCTAATGGAGTCCGACGACCGGGTACGCTCTGTGGTGGACTTGATGTAGGCCCAGGATGGCCACTTAACATGTTTTGTGTTGGCGGAAGTGGAGGGTGTCCATGACCGTGTATTCCAAATCCAAATGACATATTGGGATCCATTTTTGATTTCTATGACAAAGTAAACAAATTGAAACTTTTATTTGTATTTTTTACCTTCATGCATATTATAGAATGGTTGTGTTTCAACACTTATTTATGAACTAATGAGGGAGTATTTTTTGCATTCTGAGTACCAAGCTAATGAGCGCCCGGTGGATACCGGCTTAGATTGTGACTGGCTATTAAAACTATGGTAAGGATTTTTTGGGTAAGAAGGTTGGGGAGCTCTGTTACATTCAACTCAAAACTCCTCATGGTGTTGTAAGCACTACCGATCTAAAGAGGGACTTAAGGATGCTTAAAACCAAGAATGCAAGAATGCACGCCACATACCGGACATCTATTCGAATGGAACAATGCTTCCCAAGTGTGAAATATTTAAGTACCTGTGATCGATAACGAAGAATATTGTGATGACATCATCAAACATCGCATAAGCGTATGGTAAAACGCACACATGTAATGGCGATCAAAATTTCATTGCGGCTACGCGGGGTACTTTTACAAACATAGGCAAATTTACGTTAGGTTTTTGAATTACGTTTATGTTTGCTTGTTTCAATCCTCAATATTTTGTTTTTCAAGGTAGAATTATATTATCACATCTACCCATTGTTCATGTTCAAGAGTCAAGAATTCTTGTACGATAAACCGTTACAGTTAAAATTCAACCCCGTTAATTCCAATCCTCGAGGAAAACAACACCTTTTCAAAAAAAAATCCTCGAAATAGCTTTTAAAAGCGAATCTAGCGTCATCTATGCAGGACAAAGCATTATAAAAGCACTGACATGCGCAGATAAAAGCTTCAAAAACATATGTCAAATTTTCACTAGGAGCTTTCACAGTAACATAATCACAACACTGAATTCAAAAATATTAATAACAAACCAGTAAATAATGCTTATTTTGGTTGAAATTCAACAACAATAAACTGCAAATACACAATAAACAATAATGCTTACTCACCTCAACAAAAACTACTTCCAATAAAAGGGTTGGGTTGAATTTTGTAAATGTTTTTTTCCTTTTTACATACAAATACTCGAATATTCTTTATTATAAATATATTTTTCTTAAACAAAACACTCTAATAAAGCATTACAACAATAGAAAGGATTTTGTAAATATTATTAATTATTAAATTATTTTATTCGACTTAAATTGACGGCGAATTAAAAAAAAACACACCAGCCAAGCTAGCACGCGACCACTTTTGCGGTATCCGTTATCCTTCTTTGGCAAAAATTCAGTTGTAATCGTTGTCGTCTGCCTTGTCCTTTTTCCTTTGGAAGGGGGTGTTTTTTTTAAACAACCCTGTAGTATTATTTGTTGTACCTAACCAAACCAGTAGAGCAAGCAGTATGAACGAACAAATACACAAGCGCTGCTTTGAGGGATGAATGTGATGAGATGATTCTTCGGCTGTGGGTAGTGCTGATGACGTTTAGTTTATATTTTTTTGTATGTTTTCATTGTCACAAAATTATGATTACCATTGTACGAATTTAAGTATTAATAATTTAAGATTTTATTTAAAAAAGGCGATTTATGGCCGGTTGAATCAAATGCTTTTAAAAAATTGATAAGTTTTTATAAGTCTTGAATGACGTTTGTTCCATTTTAAAATTTAAAAGCCCGTTAAATATTGGTGGAACGGAGCATTAGTACGATGTTAATTTTTTAAGTATGTTGCTTGGTTAAAAATAGTAATCTATCAACTAACATCGATTTTAATAACGATAACATTTACCAAAATTTAAATTGACAAAAGCCTTTATTATCTCTTTTTCTGAATATGTAACATCAGTTTGACGTTTGTTAATGGCAATAAAGGGTACGTTCGAAATCAAACGTTTACTATTTAAGGCGTGTTCGGCTTGATTTTACTAACTTCCACATTATTTAGTCGTTTAATAAAGATTAATACATCAATCCCGATGTATTTAATCCTATTACCTACATATTATTCACGCGCTTATTCCAAACAGCAATGCAATGTTTGTATATGTTATTTTAGATTTATGTAATTGGATTAATTTCTGGATTAAAAATTCCAGACTCAATAATAAGGCGTTAAGAATACTATTTTGTCGTGATTCTAGTTGATAAATGTTGAAAAATAAGAAAAGTTTTGTAAAGTGTTAATTAACCTATAAATAATTATAAAATTTCAAAGAAAGATTTTTAACGGTTTTATTGGATGGTAGTGTTTTTTTTTAAGGCTGGAAACTTAATCTTTTTATGTTAAATCGGAATTGCTGCAATGTATTGATTCATTCAAAAACAAAAGTCAAGTAGATTGTGTAAATACCGACTTCAGTGAGGCATTAGATAAACTATCACATCGAATATTGCTATTAAAACTAAGTTAGATTGGATTCAGCGACTACTTTTTTTAACTCTGGAATACCTCCTGATCTTCTTTTATAAATTGTTAATATTACCATCTGTGTTGAGGTATTCGAGTTGTCTCATTTATGCAGATGACGTAACGATATTTGAAACTATTTCAAAATCTCGTGTTTGTACAGAGACGAAATGTGACCTTGATGCGTTTTTTGGCTGGTGTTTTCTTAACTTTTTGTTTTTTTTAACATCGATAATAAAACTCTGAGTTCTGAGAAAGTTTTCAGTAACTTCGTTTAATTATTTGTTTAATCATGTAAGCTTATCACGTGTGAGCGATATGTTTGTCCTTGGTGTGTCATTTGATGGCGATCTTGAATTCATACAACACATTAACGAAGCAGATTTTCGCAAAATTTGTTCGACCCATTCTATAGAATAAGATTGCCAAATTTTAGCACCAAAGCAAGCCTCGAACAGGTGCAAAATATTATTGAATATAATTATTACTGAAGAAGAAGCAGTTGGTGAATTTTGTCTAATGAAATTTGTGGTCTACATCGGAAATTTCCATTGCATATAAATACGATTTTCTGAAATCAATAATTGCTTCTGAATGCGCAGGATAAGCGAACATACTTTTTTCTGCTATTTATAAACGTCATGAGAACGTTAGAGTTTGTATGACACTAAAAACTTTAAGTAGGCCCTAGGCCAACAGTGTTAGTTTTGACTCCATAAAAAATATGTGGGTTTGGAGATTTATTTTTAATATATATTTTTATTCATGTCATGACATTTTATATAAGGCCTCAACAATTTTTTCAACTCATGAAAAAATTAATTGTCTGTTTAAAAATCTGAATAGATTAGGGCATTTGGCAACCCTTTGGTTGAAGATCCCGATTCGTTCTTATTTTTGTTATTTGAGGTATCTGTAAATCTGTTAGTTAAGGTGGTCCGTCGGTACTTTACTTTCTGTTTTTAGTTCACAGACTACATCTCGCCTGCGAATGAAATGGTAAAATGTAAAACAGAAATGTGTTTGCAGGTTACAACCAAAAAGAAGCAGATTAATCCTACAATCGATTTTTATATAGTGGTCCAGACTTCAGGCACAAAAGATTGCCAGTTACCGCTGCTCTTACGCTTACACCCCACAGCATAGACAAATAAAAAAATATATTCATTTTTTTTTGGCTGGATCTGTACCATCATCAGCTTGAAAAGATTATGCGTGTTAGTGTAGTTGTACCCTAAAAATGCAACCCTCGCTTTGGGTTAAGCATTTTATTTTTCATCTTAAATCATGATCCCTTAAGTACTCGAATTGCATGAACAACAACAAAAAAAAAATCGCCCTTGGATAGTCGAAAAGGGACGAACTCTCCTGGTTACATTTGTGTATATAAAAAAATAATAATAAAAAAATCAGACCAGGACCAGGAGCAACCCTAACGGTAAAATCAATTTTATTACAACTAAGAATCTTTTATAGTTTCACTAGAGCATCAGCTGAACTGAAATGTACGAGTACGTACTTTTCATCCTCCCCCCAGGAAAGTCTGGAATCAGCAATCAGCATCCTTCTTCTGATAAATGCACAGAGAGTTTTATTTTTGGTGATGGTATTCCCTTTGTGTTCACGTCATTTCAGGACGAATGGTTTGTTAGATATAAAATTCAGCTGAAGACCGAATGTTTCAGACGCATGGTTTGCGTGTTCATTTTTTGTTTTGTTTTTGACACAATGAAGCCTTAAATTTATATGCTAAGGGCATAGAATCGGGAATAGGGATTTCCATTTGGTATTTCTTTTTTGTGTTTGCTTTGAACTTGATCTAATCGAAGAGGGTGCTGATGCAGATTATGTTTTGTTGAATTGGAAATCGGAATGAAGTATGTGTTATTGTTGTTTTTGTTGGTGCTATTAAATTGAATTTTTGGCAATGGATGCTCGATTGCATCGAGTGTTAACTATTTTTAAATTATTGTATAGTGTCATAGTATACAGTGAAGCTGAAAAGTCATGAAACGATTTATAAAAAAATGTCAATAGAGAAAACCTCAATCGGTAGAAGTTTTGGTGGTTGAACAGATGTCTAAAAATGTACTAACCCCGACCCACTTCTATTTAAAATTTTGCTTAAAACGCTCTTCAAAGTCAAAGAAAATAATACACGAACAAAACATGCGATTTTAAGATTTGAAACAAGAAATCTGCACATAATTTGATAGTAAGTATACCTAAACATAAAAGAACTTGTTTTTAAAAAGAACGGAGACTTTTGTTTTCAAAACTTAAGAAAAAATATCTGAACTTGGTTAAAAAATGACTGAGCAAGAAATAGTTGAAGCTTAAAACATTTTAAAACGGCTTTTTGGCCAAAACTTCAGATTTTGCGTGTGTGTATTTTTTCAAGTGTTGGAATATGATGTCATACATACCTATAACCTCTACTAGCTCAATTCAAAAGTAAAAAAAACTCTTAAATGAATTGGTTTGGTCAGTCGGAGATTTTTACTGTTGGTACTTGTCTAATATTGCATTTGAAACCCAGCTTTACGAGATTTGCAACCGCAACAGTAAAAAAAAGCTTTTCAGGATTGTCACATTTCAAAACCAAAAACCCGATAAACTATTAATAGAGGTTATTGAATAAATATTTCAGAAAGTAACAAATTCGTTCTTAAAACCAAAAACGCTATTAAATCCACCCGTGCGTTTCTAAGAGAATCGTCATACTGAACACTTTTCAATATTTTTGGTACATCTCGAAAACTCTTGGAGGAAATTAGATTTTTTACTACTACTCAACTACTTTTTTTACTAAATAAGTTTAAAAGAAAGATAAGCATAATTACAAAATAAGTTTAATATGTCTAGTTGAAATATATTTCTGATACAAATGTGCAGAAATATACCCATTCAAACCGAAGCGTTTTTCGGTTTAAAAAAAGTTGAAAATGAGACTGTAAAATATATTTTTTTTCAATGCATTTTTGCTCGCATTACCTACTTATTGAAAATAAACATTCTGTCAATCGTTTTGTCTTACCTCTTCCTCGAGCTATAAATGATTATCATGCATTCTCAACCGTTAAAAAAACGTTTCTAACGGATTTATTATCTCAGTGCCTATACAATTATACATTCTCTTCCTCTCAAAAACATACTCTTAAAAAAATCGTTAATCTGTTGGAAGACTTTTGCAACACACTGTAGCCTGGAAATACCTAAATCCGATGCGCGTGTTACGAATTTAATATAAATGTTGCTAATGCACTGTCCCTTTTCAAAATACATCAAAGGGCGAGAAATCATGCAGAAAAAAAATCGAATTCTTTTATCATCACATTTGAAAGGATGCACGCATCATTTTTAAATTCGCATCCCTGTGATGAGAATTTGAGAAATCGTAAATACCATATTTTAGAGACATAAGTTGATAATTATATTTATTATGTTCAGAATATGTAATAGCTTCTATTTAAATCGTTCAGTGATCCGTGATAGATTTCATTTTGAAGGGTTCAATATCACCATCAACCGTGGCGCCACCGCCACAGTGCATGCCGTGTCGCCCGTTTCCTCAGTCGGCGCGCGGTCAATAATCATCGTAATAATTTCAATTTGGAAATATGTACATTAACCTTGCTATAAGCTAGAATAGAGTCGTATGTACCATCACTTAAACGCTATAGATGGGCTTTTGTTAACAAAACTTTACCTGGACTAAACAATGTACATATATGTAAAATGCAACACCAACATAGCCCATTGGGTCTTCTAATAAGCAGGTCGCAAAAAATGTATCTTCGTACAAATTTCCTTCAAAGGTGAATTTTAGCGATGATTTTTAGACTGGCAGTATGCAGTTCACGAGCTTAACTCAAATTGCAGTAATTTTTCAAAGTCTCCACTATATCTAGAGCGGGAAAAAATGTGAATGTGCCAAACTTTTCATAGGTATGTTTATTTAGTTCAACTCTAAGCTTCTTGAAGCTTCAAAAAATCGTATTAAAACTTATGTTTATTATTTATTATTATTATTATTATTAATATATATTTATATAGTATAATATGTACACTGCCGTCCTAAGGAGAAAGGGCGTAAGTGCCAAAAATCAAAAATTGAGTTTGAGGCATTTTTGGAAACGTTTAAGAGTGCCTTATTTTTGTGTAAAAAAAAATTATAAATTCTAATTGTAAAAGGCTAAAAATCACTTGTCAAAACGTGCACATAGCCATTTTCTGTTCTTTTCCTAAGCAAAAAAGGCACATAAGCCATTTGCTGAGTAAAAAAGGCCCATATGCCAGCATGAATCATTGCCTATGTGCCTGATTTGCTTAGTATCTTAGAATTTCATTGGTTCATACGGCCTTTTACCGATAACGCACTAGGATTCTAAAAAAAAAATATTTTATGTTTGTTAGGATTTAGTTTTATACCCGCAGAATAAATATAATTTTGTTGTTAGAAAAGTTGAAAAATGTTTTTCAATTTAAATCCATTTTATCTTACAAATAACCAAAATAACTTAAATTCATTATTACCAAAAAATGACAGAGTTTTTTATATTAACAAATCATTTTTTAAAATTTTAAAAATAAATTTAAAGATGCGAAAACCAAAAACAGTAAAATGCATTTATCTCAAAACTACAAAAATGGAGATGCCTTTTGGCTTATGACGGTAGTACATATAATTCAAGTTCAGTTGTTGTCCATATTTTAAATACGAAATTTAAAATACGAAAATTGATTTTGGGTCACAGAACAGTAAAACAGTGAAAGCTTATATTGGTCTTTTCCCCAAAACATCAAAATATGTGCATGGTCATTGTATATCAATTTGCATAGTACTATCATCACGATGATTTTTAAGTTGTGCGCTGTGGTCGTCTGAGGGCGCACTTGTATATACACAGAAACAGCAACCAAAAAATTAGTATGCGCTGTGATCGCTTGGGGCCGACGTGGTGGAACGTGCTGTCCTCAGTGCGCCCTCAGACGACCACAGCACACAACTCAAAAATCATCGTGATGATAGTACTATAAGTTTTATATACGATGACCGTGGCAATGCGTGATAGAAAAATGAATGGTAATTCGTTGGATTTAATAGATCCTGCTGTTCAAATGTCAAAATTAGAAAAGAAAAGAGAAAAATAAATGCTTGGTTGATGGACTGTATGCTTTTGAATGGATTGTATGCTTTTTTTAATGTTTGTCAAAAAAAAGAAATTGTTAATTCTCAATATAAAAAAAGAATTGTAGGCATCAATTAAAATGCTATATAATGGTGTATATTTGTTGTACATAATTTTATAAATGTTTGATACAAATTTACCAGATAAGTCTGCACAGCTTGACGACCGAAACCAAAGAGATCGATGCTTGCATAAATTCTTGTTTGCAAAGTACAACGAATATGAGCACAAAAGAGAATACAAGATTAACTTTGAGTGAAAACAATTAACTGTGTAGCTGATAAAAAATTTGTGCATGAGTTTTAACATTAGATTTAAGTAGCAAAAAAAATAACTGGACAGTTTTAAATTTGTAGAAATTACATAGTGTATGATTTGAATATTTGGCAAAATGATATTTTTTTTTGTATGAATTTAAGTATGAATGATTTTAAAAGTAAAATTGAATGGATTGAATGATTTGAATATTTAAATGAATTGAATGAGTTGAATAGTTTGAATTGATGATGATTTTGTTGAATGTCGATTAATCCTGAACAATGCTCAAAAAGCCAAAAAATCTCCGAAAAATCTAGATTTTTGTCCTAAAAAATCGCAATTTTTCAAATTTTTTACCCTGGAAAAACCGCTATAGCGCTTTAATATGGTATTTTGAAAGAATTATTTTAATTCATGTCAAAATTTAGTTTAGCTTCCATCTGACAAGCATGACTGACTATTTAGTTATATACAGATTGTTTGAATTTTATTCAAAAATAAAAAAAAAAAAAACGAAACCACGAAAAAAGTCAAATCTCCATCATCCACAGTACGATTTGACTTTAACTTTTATCACTAGTATTAAAACTGCATGTGTCGAATTTGTATTTAATATAAAATTTTATAGTGTCGACTTATGAGCCAAAGCTTTGGAAAGTATTCTTGAAACGGCTGGTTTACCCTACTTTGCGGACAACAAATAAAAAATATTTAAACAAAAACCATTCACTCGTGTACATTAGTCCCCCAAGTACACAAATCTACGAGTAACTAAACGATTTAAAATCTAAAATCAAAAGTGTTAAGTTCGTTGTTATAGTAAATTCAATATGAAATGACCTGCCGCATGAGGTCCTCCTGGGAAGTATCTTTCGATTTCACATAATTCTCAATAAGAGAACACGTTTTCAAAATTGTTTCCATTTCAGCAGACTGACTGACGACTATGTAAGGACAAAATTTATTATGAATGAATTGCAATCAGAGTTGCTATTGACAGATTCAAATTCAATTGGAGGATTGGACACACAAACTATGTATGGATAATCTATATACAAAAGAAATAAAAGGAAATTCTTACTCTATTCATGAGTTCAATACTTTACTTGGTGGAGGTTTTATTTTTTTTTTCAATTTGTTTTGCTTCTGCAAAAGATTGATTCGACATGCTGCAGCAGCACACAATGTCGTACGTTATTTTGTTACAGAAACCATGTTCGAAATTTGATTTTGAGACTAAGAAATAACAATCAATCATAATTTATAATTTTCAATAGTCAGATTCAAGATATTAAATTATTTTCTCTAGGATTTTTTGGTTTGTTATTATTAACTGTTTTGTTAGGTTATGACTTATGAGTAGGCTGTGGTATATCTCCGGTACTGTTCATTTATACATTTATTAAAAAATTGTTGTACTGTTGTGTCCGGTTTCATAAAATATTTAACAAACAGACTTTTAAATTTTTAAGTGACTTTAACGAACCATATTTTAAGGCTGGTATTCACCAAGCGCTCTCAAATTAAAGTTGAGATTCACCGTGCGCTCATAACTAAAAAAACCCTCCTCATTAAATCATAAACATTTATATTTCATGAGCAGAGGGAGACGGTATTTTAGCTTTAGATGCTCGTAAACTTAAGAGAACTCGGTGATTATCAGCCTAATGTGCGGTTGCACAAATATATAACAGACTTTTAACTTACGTATTTTTATGTATTTTGTTTAAAACAAATGTCGTTTTAATTACATATATTAAAGCCTGTTAACATTTTTAAAAGTGTTTGGTACAAGTGTTCGTAAGACAAAAAAAAATTATGTAAAATTTTTAAAAAGGCTTAAGTCGCTCTGACTTTCATCAGTGGAGCTTTGCTACGAAATCAAACAACGACGTGAAATAATTTGTCCAGTGAAAATATAGATTATTGGCTTTGGTTTAGATGTCCTGTAGAGTCAATGTGAAAAAAGTAGATAGAAGAGATTTCATTGCACTCTAAACGCAGCCTATTGAATTAAAATTTTGATCAAGGTGCGCTTTATTGAAAATTTAAAAGACCGTGTGGTTTTACTTTCGATCACTGTCTTATTTCCATCCCCCTTTTAATGCATTCCTAAGTTTCCAGTTATCAATTACAGTTTATATAATATGAGAAAATACGATAAAGAATGATTTACCTGTCTACCAACCACGGATGTATAAACTATTCCCAAGTGAAAATTCTTCTATTATATCTACAGCTCAGCTTTCAGCCATTGTTTATAGTCTAAATTCATGCCGCAACCGTATTTAAATATTTTCTTTCTTTTTGTTTTTCTGTCCCGAGCAGATGTCGAATTATATAATTCAAATGCAAAGTAGTTTTTTTTTTGTCTTCTATTTTATATTTCATAAATCCAT
This sequence comes from Syrphus vitripennis, assembly GCA_958431115.1. Lineage (NCBI taxonomy): Eukaryota > Metazoa > Arthropoda > Insecta > Diptera > Syrphidae > Syrphus > Syrphus vitripennis. Next base: position 123,513,405 of record OY288108.1, read on the forward strand.
GGGCTAATCTCCCTTCCATTAAAAACGCATATCCTAAAAAAGGAAATAAAAAAAAAGTGGAAAATAATAGAATCACTGTCAGTTTTCATCATCGTCCTTATCGTCATCCTTGCAATCTCCGCACATATCGCATCAAATGCAGCCAAACGAATGCCTAATATATAAAATTATTTCCATTATTCGCACCCCCTTGTGAGGAGAGTATACTACCCTATAAAAGAGTTGCTTGCTATAGCTATAGTAAAATGAAGGTACATAGAGGTATAACTGTGTTCTAGTACACCAGCATAGAACGAGCAGCAGTGCAAAAGTATTATCATATCAACAACCCCCTTCCCATAGCTCACAGTTGTTATCTAATTTGCATATCGCTATAACGGCACCCGGTGCACTCATTTTTACCCTTAAACCACCCATCATCGTTTGCTCTGGAAAAAAAAACCTTCTAGGTCTAGGTATACTTTTCTTCACAAAAATAAAATTCCACCCACTAGATGGCGCCGCTAATAGGGTAACAGTTGTAAGAATTCACAATGCCAATACCAAGACTTTCCATTGTGAATGATTCCTAGGTTATGTGTAATTTCTTGTTCTTTTTTTGCACCGTGTAATTTATCTTTTCTCGAATAAGGATACAGAGGTAACTATGAAAGCACCATCTGCTGTTGAAGGACAAAAAAAAATATTATTAAATCCCTCGATATACTACTACCATGCTGGTTCCAGCTTCCACCCTCCTTTTTGTATCGTGAACGGATTTTATAGTCATCTCCCTTTAGCATCTAACACACTTATACATAGAAACAGTTATTATGTACCAAAGCCCGGCTGGGAATTGTACATAAAACAGTACATAATTTTTTTCCCTTCCATCCATATGTATTCGTTGAAATATGTATAGGCATCTACACACACTCCAAAAGACTAGTGTGTTGGTTTTATTATATAGTATATTAGATGGTGAAAGAATGTCGTTGCCTCAATTGAGAGGATGGGATTGGGGTTGATGGGGGAGGGTGGATGGTTGCATCCAGGACCACATGAGCACGTAGCAATGCCATGGAGCATCATCCCCTTATAACTTGTTTCCGATACAAAAATGTTCTGGATTTTCGTATATTTCTAGCTGGGAATGCAATTTTTGGAGCACGGGGTGGGAGTGAAATATCAATATTTTTTTTTGTAGAATTTCTGCAAACGCGACCCTGGGGAGTTTTCAGAAAATTGTGTCCGTTTAAGAATCTACGCAAACAAAAACAAACTCGCTTCCTCCATCATCATCAGCCCCCCATCATCCCAAGTAAATACTGGGACCGTGGCGTGTGTGGATTCTGGGTGTATTGTATCTAGGATTTTTTATAGTGTTTTTTTTTTTTTTAGTTTCCCCCACACTCAATGTAATTTGTTTGTTTTTCACGAAAAATCAACAACTAAAGTGGAAACCGACAAATGATGGTTTTCTTTGCTGCATCTTCTTTGTTGGTTTTGAAGGTAAAGTGGAGAGATGTGAGACTCTTAGGTATGTATCCGTACCTATATACATAATTATTGATCTGGAGATATTTATCTTTAGGTAGAAGCAGTAAAAGCAAAACTTAACTAGGAAGGAGATTATTTGTATTTCAAATAAATACAATTTGTTTTAATTTTAATTTCACCTGTATGTATACATTTTTGAAGAAGAAAGAAAAACTTATTAAAAAAAATAACTGACTGACAATGGAGTCGCTGTAGCAGCCGCCTGTAGTAATGTCAATGTTTTAAATATACGAAAATAGTTTACAGTGCCTTAATGGGAGGCTACTCTACTTGAACCATAAAACCCTCCAATGCCAGTAATTGTAATAATATGCATATGTAATTTCGTTTGACAGCTCATTGTTGTTTTCTCTTTCTGTCTCATAGAGAAATTTAAAATTTATGAGGCTGAATGAAAGTCGAATCCAAATTTATGTTTGGCTGAGTGCGTTCACCTAATTTCCGAGATAACTTCGTGCAAAATTTAGTTGCCTTATTTAGAAAATAGGATAGTTTCCCATCAGGGCGCTCAATGTAATTTTCCTATATTTAAACTTTGATAGCGCTACGGTCGGCTGCTACAGCGACTCTATTGTGTTCAGCTAGCTACTAGTCGCGTTGCATTTTGACATTTCATTGATGTTCAAGAATAAAGGGCTAATCATAATAGACTGATACTTGAGTAAAGTAATGTCAAAAACCAAGGCAAAATAGGTTTTCGAGCAATTAGTTTAGAAGTCGGCGATATTGCGAACAAGTACACTCTGTACTTGCTCTTGTTTTCTTACTCCACCAAATGTCAGTTTTACTTGGTGAAGGTGAGCTCTTCACTTTAGAACGGTTAATGGGATGAGGATAGACTAAGGGCTAGTTTCCCAGTTCCCCCAAACATCAAGAAACAAGCAACAAAGGAAAATGAAAAAAAAAACCAAAACAAATGTACAGTTATCCTCCTTATTTTTTAATTTTTTTTCTTTGACAGTTTCTCCAGATTCGATTTCCACCCAAAAATTAGATTTTGTTGACGATTTTTAGCCTGGCAGTACGCATTTAACGAGCTAGAAAGTCAGTTTTTTTTTGCCAAGCCATATGGAATTATATAAAAAAACGGCATCGGGATTTAGGAACTTCGTCCAAAAAATGTACAGCTTTTTAAATTGAGATATAAAGAAATATTTGGAAAAATAAGATTCTTAACAATTATATATCGAATACTATAAAATACTGAAATGATTGTTGTAGTCACACATAATTATTAATTTTCTTCTTGTCCTGGTCCCTTATTTTCTTTTCAGATAATATTCTGTTAGAAAAAAAAAATTAAGTCCATATGGACAAAATGTGGTAGTGATAAAATTTATTTTTTTTTTTAAGCCTGGTATGCAGTTCAACCTAAACTAAATTGTATCTTTTCAATTTTCTACATACAAAATTATTGACTTCGATGTTATGTAGACCTGTTTCAAAAAATTTTGTTTTAATGAACTTTTTTCTGTCGGATTTGTAAGTAGGTAATTAATGTTATTAAGGTCAACAAATATTTTTCTACGAGTAAAATCGTTATTATTCTTACCTGCCGCAGAACCAATTGTTTAGTTTTAGTTTTCTTAAAACGATTTGACGTTTTTTAAGAAAATTACATATACCGATATAGATTTTTAAATAAAAAAAATAATTTTTATTGAAAGCTCATTATTTTGAAAACTGAAAATATCTACTAAAAAAAAACCACTCTAACGATTTTTCAATTTTTTTTCTTCAAAAATCGTATTCATTCGATTGCATCGGATGTCTTCTTCATGAATAACATTTCTGTTTTTAGATGAACGGGGCTGGGAATCGACCCCTGCTCTCCGGTATGATAGTCCTACGCACTATAACCATCACACCACGGGATACTACATCATATACATATGAAAAAGCACCAACAGTTCCAGAAATCCACGAGCAAGTTAAGAGAAACTCTTGATACCCCATATAAATCACGTTAGAGTTCCGAAGCTCTTTAATTACAGTCCTTGACTTTTTACAGTCTTGCATTGCTCTCGTCTTGTTTCTCGAGACTAGACTGGGGTCGGTCTCGTGACAAGCCCTAATCAGAAGTAACAAAGCGTGATCCAATAAGAAGAAGGAAAAGTAGCCAAGCTTTCGCATTGCACCATCATCATAATATTGAAGGTTTTGTATGAAAAAACGACACTACTAAAGTGAGCTACCACCAAGATTTTATAGGCTAGAGTTACACCTATTTCACGAAACTGCCAGGCCAATCATCAGATTCATTTAATTGATGCTTGGTCTTCAATATTGTTCAACTTGAGTTATAAAACTTTCTGTCAAGCGGGGACTTAGACCAAGCTCACCCTCATGTGTATTACGCATTGCACTACCGAGGTCAAGTGGTCAAGTTTATCCCAGATTTGGTAATATTGTTTAACAATTGCATTCAATTCTCCTACCTCAATGTTACTTTTTGTTAGTTTCTGTCCATTTAAGCAACAAAATCCTTATCTCACGAAATTACCGGCACATCACCTAAATATCGAGGTATCTGTCGGAATAAAAAATTCACCGATTTCATACGTAACGGAAAACTTATTTGTACAGTATAGCGCTGCCGGAAGATTACCTCACAGCTAAATCAGAGAACTTTCCACTCCGAAGGATACCTTGCTTGGTCCAATTATGCAGGTTCGACCCTTTTTCTAGATTTAAGATTAATCATCATATGTAGCTCAGGTCCATTTTAAAAAGCGTTTTAAAATAAATTATAATTTTTACATTTATACAGGCGAATTTCCCACTTAAAACCCCTTCTTATATTAATTTCCTCACAAATGTACTCATTATACATACCTCTTACCAGGTACAACGTATGTAAGTAACCCACATTTGTCTAAATCACCGACCGGGGTTGTTTCTCATTCAATTCAAAAATCCTGATAAAACATTTTCCTTGAGGCATGTTAATTTGCCCTAATTTTTTTTTTATTAAAGAATAAAAAATTATTTTTCCATTTTTGTATAACGGAAAATAGCGTCCTTTCCAGAAATTCCTCTCCTTTGACAAAAACTATGAAAATTTATATCTAAAAACATTAAAATGTTGAATAAATTAACAAAAAACATAAAAAGTCTTTCAAACATATTTTTGTCAAAAGTAAAAGTCTAAAAAACAAAATATCACGACCCTTGTGGCTTTCATAAAATTGGGGGAGAAAAATTTTATGAACAAAAAAAAAAACAAGCCCTTTTATGTATTGTAAATATAATATCCTTCAAAATTATTATTAATCCACAAAGCTTTGCTTTATATTAAAAAAAAAAATGAAGAGAGAGCTCTTAGAAAATCTAAATTAAATTCTCAATTTAGGCGAACTATATACGAGTACATAAAAGGACTTCATCAACTTATATGACAATCCCTTCAAAACGACACGACGACGATGGATGCGATGTTCGACAAGAGAAATGTTTCTGCACGGAGCAAGAACCGAACTGTATCCTTCTCTGGTGCTTTCTTTCATGTCCCAATCCCACCCAACACAAATCCCAAGGACTGCTCTGTTTTCGTTTTCTCTATAAATTTTGTTTTGTGTGGGAGTTCGTGAATTGTACATTTTTTCCTCGTCTAATGAAACAATTTGATTAAAAAAAATATTAAAAAACAAACAAAATTACAACAAAATCCTCATCTCAAATAATATCAATCCTTCATCCCATAGACACCCCAGATATTCGCTGTGATGCTCCTTCGACATTCGACCTACATTCATTTGGTGTAAGCGTAAAGGATTTCGTTTGACGCGCCCGCCATGTCTCATCTCTTTCTCTTAATAAATAGTCTTACATCCTGCTGCTTAAAGTTCAAAAATTAAAATGTGCTGAAAACTCGTTACGCATTCCAAACAAGCACAAGGTAATTATTCTGGTTTTATGTTAAGCAGAGTAGAAAATTACTAATTAAAAATAAGCTTTTTGTACAAAAGGCGTTGGCTGTGCGTTCATTGACGTAAGATGGTCTTGTGTTTGCTATGGATGTTAGATGTATGCTACTGATGTTGTCTGAATCAAAATCTATATGGCTTTTAAAAGGCTGGACTAGGACTTAAAAAGACCTGCAGGCAGTAGGAGACTTACTGCCATTTTATTCTAGAATCTATTTTTTTTTTTTTTTTAATTTACGTATTTATATTTCATTGACAGTTCCAACGCTTGTCTGTAATGAAAGGCAAAGCTAATATTTGCAGCACAATTTGGTGCTAATTGAACGCTTCCACACTCTGGCGTATACGTACCGAAAGGTACATTTTTAGTAAAGATATTTATTGGGATAAGCAATATGCGTGAAGTTAGCTCCGTCATTTTTGATCTTCAAAATAAAAAGTTGAGATGTAATATTTTTCAAATTCTTCGCAAATTGTTGGCATTTTTTTTTTAAACTCTTATTTGTGCTGTTTTGCATTTTTTTAAAACTCTTATTCGTGCTGTTTTTTTTTCTACTTAAAACATGACTCTTTGAACCTAATAGAAACAAGAACTAAAATTTTTATATTTCGAACTTTAAATTTTGGAAATTTGCAAATTTTGAAAAAATCTGTTAACGCATTTGGATTTGCGAAAGGAAAAAAGTGTGTTGCGCAGCTTGAAGTAAACACTGCCTTTTTTAACTATAGCGGTGCTAATGTAATGTTGTCAAAATACACAAAGGTTAAAATAGCTTTGCGACACAATACCAAATATTTAGAATAGTCACAGATGATGGAGACATTCGCCATTTACAATTATTTTTAGGGCAGAATTGACGAAACAAGTTTGTTGATGCTGATCATATTGAGAGTATTATTACGGCGGCTGCGCGAAAGACAATCTTCTTATTTTCTGCTATAGTTTTCAGCTTTATTCATAAGCTTTAAAAAAGGTTTGCTTGTAAGAAATTTTTGTTGCCAAAGAACTTTCTGGCCGATTTTACTTTTAGATGGCACTTACAGCCCAGGATGGGCGACGAACTCAATCAAGAAGGATTTCCAGCCAGCTCTGTCCCTTTAGGGACTAACAATAGTTACATAGCTGCCTCTAGTTACGCATAGCAAGATTATTGAGGTCGTAATTAAGGGTTTTCCCAAAATCTATCAAAATGTTTGAACGTCGACGGTTTGCTTGCCATGCTTAAGACCATACTGATAAGAGTTAATCAGAAAAAAATTAGGTTGGAAAATCTTAAGTTTTCAGACCGTTTTGTTCGATTTTTTAGAAGCCTTTTAATCAATCCAGATCTTAGTCATCCGCCAATGAAATCCGACAATTTATGGCTGGACGAAAATAGAATCTTGAAAAACATGCGTTTTTAGGTTTTTTTTTAAATCCATTCTGATTGGTAGTCATCTACCAATTAAATTTTGACACTTTGTGGTTAAATAGATTAGGAACACAAAGCTTTGATTTAAATTCTGTGTTTCGGTTCAAATGTTAGCCTAGGTTCATAAAATGTCACCCCAACGGGAATTTGAATTTCCGCACACTTTTTAATCCCTCAACATCGTAGCCATCCTTCAATGAAGTTTGATAGTTTATGACTTCATAGACAGACAACAAACTTAATTTTGATACAAATAGAGTATTTCATTCCAAATGTCACTAAAGTTCCTTAATTCGACTCAAAAAAATCTTGTCTGAGTTATCTTCTTATGGAATTTGGCAGATTAAGAGACATACTTTTTTTCAAAACCCTTTACATTACACAGTTTTATACATTTTTATTTTTATTTAAAAAAAAATACCCATTGAAAAATTTGTTTTTCCAATTATTTATTTCAAAAATCAACCACATAGAAAAAAATATCAATCTTGAAGGCACTGTGGAGATAACTATTTAAAAAACCGGGTTCTTTTCAGATGAACTTTGCAAAACCCGTCTGCAGCTTTTTTTTTTAATTATTTTGCTGGTAGTAATAATAAACAAATTTCTTTAGAAAGTTCAATAAGTTTTTCTTTATAATTTCAGTGGAAATTCTCTATGGAAATTATTTGGAACTAAAGGGTTTTCCAATAAGAGGTGTTATTTTGAATAGCCCGCTACTTCGGTACTTGTCATCCGTACTCATGGAAGCATGTGTACTGCCTATCGTTATGTTATCAATATGGCTAACAGTCAAGTCTTCTTGTGTGCTAGCATGTCTTCTATCCTATATCTGTTAATCCAACCCTGTATTTAGCATTCAGCAAATAGCATACCGAAATCGAATAAAATGTGAGTTTTTTATTTTAGGTTTGTTAGCATGTTTTTTATCCTATGGCCATAAGGATGAGTTTTGGTGTTTTCTCATATTTTGGTTAGAATTACATGAATATCACATCCACGCAATTTACAATGTGAAATATTATTACTTTTTTAATTTCCGCGCTACATCATGCTCGTGTCATTGTTATAGCGTGAGCAGTAGAAAGTATACAACAGTTAATTTAGGTACGTGGGTTCTGTTTCTGATATTAAAACAATTTTGTATTTAATTTTATTTTTGACATAACGTTTTATCTTTGACAATTTAGTTTGAGAGAAAGGTTGGTACTAATTATTTTTTAAGTATACATATACATACATATGTATGAATAAATTTTTTTGTTGTTGAAGAAGTTATTTAAACATCCAGACGTGACACGTCATTATGATTGTATAGAGTTCAAAATCTTGTTATAATTCATGAATGTTTTAAGGTATTGTAGGAGCTGGATTCTTACTAAAATGATTTTAACAAAAAATTTTCACGGTTTTGAGTAGGGGAAAGCGGGTCATATCGGGCCCCTTAAGGTTTTTTTTTATGTTCAAAAAAAAATATTTATTCAAACAAACATTAATAATATAAAATAAAAAGATAAAAATGAATGAAATTAAAAATTCTCCAATTTGTGATAAAACAAAAAAATTGCTTCATTTGCCCATTTTGCCCCGTGCCTGAAGCATATAATGGACACAGTAAAGGAACAGTGGGAACTGTTTTTTTTTTATTTTTAAGTCAATCTTTACTTTTTCTTTTAGGCGGATTTGAGGCTTTTAGCTTCAGTCTCGAGTTGAGCCTTGTATGACGATTCCCTTATGACAGCTGTTTTCCCTCTGCGCCTAGGGCACCCATGCCCATTATGCCCCGCCCATTATGCCCCATGTGCTATTTTATGAAAACAAATGCAGATTAATGTTTCAGGTGAGTTAATAAAATGAAATAACTGGATTTATATAAAAAAATTAAACTTACTTTGATGCTGAATGGGTAAAATTAAACTTAAAATGCACTGCACGCATAAAAACACGCACTTACTGCAATTTATTAATACATAAACTGAGTAAAAAAGAATTTTTTATTAACAACTCTCCACAAGTGTCACTTTGACTTTAAAAGGGGATTCCAACGAATTGGTAGGGATAATTTGAAAATGATATATGCCAATTCGGAGTTCCCACTTCATACAAACAAGAAATATGAGGGGGGCCATTATACCCCGGGGGCCGATATGCCCCACTTTCCCCTACTACTTGTTGTTGTCTTCAATTTATTCACATACGGCGTGTTCATTGACGCTAGATTAGCGACAGCTTCTCGGTGCCTTTCCCGAATAGAGCAGTAGAGTGTTACGAGCTGGAGAGTTAAACATATCAGAGCCCAAGCATCTAACTTCGCTAACTCTCCAAGACGTCCAATTTGTATCGCATGAATTAATTTTCTAATTGAAAGAATCTAATTTTTGAGGATCTTGAAACGGATATTCCGTTTTCAAGAATCTTCCTCACATTCCAGAACCCTAACGTACAATAGCCAAAAGTCGTCAACGTGTTGGTTGTCATTCTTTATACGAGGCGTAGTGTTGGTTTCGATAGCGGGATTTATTGCAGTTTCGAGGGTTGCTAACCTCCGAAACCTATCCTAAAAAGCTAGGCCTAGGAATTAAAAAAAAAAACATAAACATATATGTACTTATATGCCAGTAAGACCTAGGGTCTTATAAATTAGGCATTGTTAGAAGGAATAGAAGGATAGGACAGATTTTTGTTGGCATAGTGGATTGAGAAATTAGGTTTTGATTATCTCATTAAATCCCAGGAGTGGCGTTCAGTCGAGGGAATATTGAATAAATTACTGCCTAGACTGGGGATCGAACCCACACATCCAGGGTAGCAGTCATAAAGCACTACCTCCACTGCGCCAGGGCCACCCCGGCATAAAGGAATTCGCAAATAGTTGGCCAGGGACCCAGGGGGAATGATTGTTGCTCTACTCGCCCAGGCCAAGTTCTGAGCAGCCAGTAGTTTATTGAAGCTCGCTACACCATATTAATGTCTAACTTTAAGAATAAGTTTTACTACCGGTAATCAACACAAACAACAATCAATAAATTTTGAACAAAGGTGAAACTAAATTAAAAAAGAACTTCTTTATCATTTCAACTTCACTTAACATTTTTTCTTGTTTTAAATAATTTGAAATGGAAACCCAACAAACTTTCTGCTTCATCAAAAATAAATAAAAAAAAAATTGGGTCCTATATCCCTGGATCAATATATTGGGTGATCCCCCTTCTCCCTATGACTGTACATTTTACAATGCACATTATCATCATCAACACATCACCATCACGCCAGCCAGTCATCACCAGTTACCATGCATCTCAGCCATGTTTAAATGTAAACCATCATCGTTGCTATGTAAATGATGAGCACATAGTGAAGAAGTATGAGATGGGGCTTCTTCTTTCAACCAGCCACAGCAAGCCTCAGCCAAACATTATCATAATGATGATGGTATCACTATTGGCAACCTGACATCGCATCGGTATCAGCATCGTTATGGCATATTCACAACACAGGATAAATTCATCTCTCTAATTGTTTCCTTGGAGCGCTTTTCGTCTTTATGCTGATTTAGTATGTGCTTTGTTTGGTTATTGGTATTTATATTTACCTACAGTACATTATGTATACATGCTGGGCATATGACAATTCCTATCCCACTTTAAATCCTATACAATACTGCAACTACAACCCAGCCTTGAGCTTGGGGATAATGGAATATAAGACCTCATACTTGCAAAACTTACTATTATTTTATACTGATGTAGACATTCGGTTTTGCCAATTAACAAAATTATGTATGAAATGATCTTAATTAAAACCTTTCTCAAAAGTGAATATTCGTTCTTCTGAGAATAAACGAACGCAGAATTCCCTTTCCATCCTATTCAAAATGTCGTTCGTACAGACCGCCCAAAATGGAGGATGTTTACGCAGTGTTAACGCAGTTTGGATTACTTTTGTATCACTCCGAGTAAAAAATTTACACTTTTGAAAATAAAAAGATAAACTTTTAAGCAAATTATTTTCTAGAAATATCTATTTGAACAAGTGCCAGGGCTAATCCTTTTTGTTTTTGCCATATTGATCTTTATTCCAACGGTTTTTAGCTTATACATACTTCACAGTCGTCTTCTAGGTCCGGGTTTTGCTTCGGAGTCAGCCTCCACTTCCTTCAGTCTCCAGTCAGCTTTGTCCACTGCTCTGGACACCAATGTGGCTTGGTATAGGTGGTACCCAACGAAGAGTGATCTTGGTTGTCTTATCCAGTTTATTAAGCTTATTAACGCACTCCCATACCATTTTTGAGTAAATGACGTATGAACTCAATGCTTTTAATTAGTACATCCTGGCTGACATGACAGCAATGTTTTGATTTTTGTAGTTCATTTTAAGGTTAAGTTTTGCTCCTGTCTGGAATATCCAAGGGATTTTGGTTGTAGACTCAAAACTATTGCTCCAGTTCCTTCAGAAGTTTTCGATCCATCAGTTTGAATCCATTATATGAAGCCTTGATAGTAACAAATCAATTTGTTTGGGAAAGCCCTCCTGCTCAAAGCGAGCCAGATAAATTCCATATTGGCATTGTCAAACGACTTTTTTAACTCTTTTAACAGCAGTTGAAGTAGTGAGCGATATTCAACGCACTGATGTTCGATAATGATCCCCAAGATGTTAATGTGGTCGACACAGAAACAGTGCAGAATCCTGCTTGTTCAGCGTCAGATGTGGTTCTTCATTCGCTCCAGATGACTTGATCCCGAAGATGAAAAGCCACAAAAAACGCTGTTAAAACAATTTTAGTTTTTAATCACAATAAGTTACAAGGAAATAAGTTAAGTCGATGTAGAGGTAAAAAGAAAATGCTATCGCAGTCTTAGTCATGACTCATGAAGTACATCAAACTTCCTGTCTGATAGAAGGCAAATTCTACCAGCTCAAAGTTGAAATATCTTTTAAACTTATTTACAAAAAAAAAGTCGTCGACAGGGTGACAGCTTTATTCTCTTGGAACTTGGATCGATTCCAAAATGATTGGATAAGAAATAACAAAAATTTCTGCTGATGTTAATAAGAAGCCTATTCCCAAAAATTTTGATTACGTATGTAGATAAATTCATAGATGTGATGAGGCCATTTTTGAAGTGATGACAATTCCATTTTCATCGTCTTCTAAGAGCTTCTGTTTTTCCAACATTTCTTTTCTTTTGCTATTCTCTATGTACATATAAAATATACATACTATTTATCTTCTCAACAACCCTCCTAAGAATCAATGGTCGAATGGAGTAATGGTGATGGAGGCAAGCAGTCTGTGGGATTGAAAATAAAAGGACTATTTACCTGTTGTATTGATTTAACGTTTTGTGTTTGTATTTTTTGTATATAGCTAAAGCTGGAACTGTACCTGTTTGATTAATTTAATTTATCTTATCTAAACAAAACAGAGCATAGAATAAAGAAGCAATAAGAGTTGAAACTATATGAACGTCATGAGTGTGTGTTTAGCAATAAGCAATAGCGGACTACCCATGTAGGCATTAAAAAGTTTGCTTTTTGGGGCGGAAGGTTTTTTGTAGGGCGATATTTTTTTAAGCTTAAACAATTTTTTATTTTGAAAGAGTAAATGTAAACGATTTCGAGAATTGTATTAAGGTGGGAGTTTCGGTCTATCTTTTTATCGAATCCCACTCCAGTGCTGGATATTTTTATTGATCCTAGCTTTTACTATGTCCAAGTTGCTCATATAACTTTTACATAGTCCTTAATAAAAAAAACGTTGTCAGGGCTAAAAAATTACATATTAAATGCAACAACAACTTAGCAAATTCCGATGGGCTTATCTAAGCTTCATTGAAGCAATCAATTCCGATACACCGTAAGCAAAGATGTGATATGGTATATTTTATACCCCTCCTAGCTCTACAGCCTATACCACCATCTTTTACTCAATTATTTCACTTGATTTAAATTATGTAAGCCTCTGAAGATCCAACAATTAGAACCGTAGTTATAACCTTTCGAATCTAACCTTTTTGAAGTCTGAAATTCTCTTGTAACACAGCTAATTTAGGTCAGCTGAAAGTCAGCTGAAAGTCAGCAGAGTAATAATCTTCGATTGTAAAGCGATCCATTACTGTGAATGTCAAACATTCGGCTAATATTATGACACTTCAGATGGCAGATGAGTTTGACAGGTGTCAAGTTGGTGCCAACGCCACGTGAAATCACATAATGTATGAACCTGTATAACTGAAATACGTCAAATATATTGTCCACTTTATGAACAACTGACGTTTCAGCTTAGTGTCATAATCTATCAGAGAAGATGGCAGAATTTTCCAGATAAGTCTTACACACTATACCTATTTGATATTTATTCAAAAAAGATTATCTGCTTTAAGTCAGCAAGAATTTGTGAAGAGTTCAAGTGAGGTCACTGGGAAGGAAATGCTAATTTATTGAATCGATAACTCAAAAAGTCCAATTAAGTAATTCTTTTACTTTGTTGATTTATTTCAATTGAATATAGGGTATATAAAAAATCGTGTATTTGATATCACCCTATTGATCACAGATCCAACAGATTTGCCCTTGAGTGGCACTGTTTCAGTCAAATAGATGGCCGGAATGGCCGGATAAGAAAATATACGTTAGGATAGGAATTTGGTCTATTTAGAGATTTTCTTGCAGAACATCCATCCATAGATCTAGTACTCATGGCAAGGATTTTGGATCTTCACTTATAATAATTCCATCGTTAGTAAGGAATAACTGGTTTACTTTCAGAACCAACTCCTTATCAGCAAGTTGAAAGTCAAGGTTTGTATTAAAGAGAAAAGGCCTCAAGTCGCTTACCTGGTGCACACCTAATTTGATTTTGAACTCTATGGTGACTCCTACGGGGCATCTTACCGTTGTTTTGGCTTGCTCGTACATGAATGCCCCTGGATTCAAGGTTTACAATATTCCTTCGTTCTTAAGGTAGAACTATAATCGTAGAACGTGGTAGGAAGCTAATGAATGTCAAAACCGGACGAAAATTAGCTTTCCGAACATTCAAATGGAGAAGTCAGCCATATTATATGCTTCTACCATTTTGATTTTTGTATCTATCTCTCAATTCACTTTCGCAGGAGCGGTCGATGAGCGCTCTTGCTATCGATAGCGAAAGCTAACGAAGCCTAACGAAAACCACCTAATCGTATTCGCTTCGTTTCTTACGACCACTTCAGCTGACGTTCGACGATTATAGTTCTACCTTTATGTTTGTCGGTTATCTAACTCTATTAGGTTTGTTCAATGTTCATACTGCCTAGATCGCTCGGGGTGCTCTGGTTCTGGATGGTAAAGTGCAAAGCTGCAGTTTCTCCAGCAAAGGCCTTGGAGTGGCATAACCCTTAGTCCGGCCGCCAGTGTGTTCTTATAAAAAGGAAGTTAGAGGCCTAAGGCTCAGAATTATATTCTTACATATATTCCTACATACATACAAGGACAAGCATATAAGTATTTGTATATCCTATCCATATCCATTTATAGTTTGGACCATGATGAATTTATTTAGCCAAATGCAAACATTAATTCTCCTCATCCACCTGGATTTATGGATTACATTCAATAATTGCTGTCTTCAATAAAGGCCCTGTTTATTCAAACGAATTAGGATGAAATAAAACGTTGAGACTTTTCAACAACAGAAGCCATAATCTTGAGATTGATACAAGATATGAATTTTCAATCAAGGATTTCCTTTTATGGAAAATTATAGTTTACACTGGGTAAATACACAAAATTACCTATTTACCATGTGATACAATGGATATATTTACATAAAGCTCAGGGAACAAAAGCATTGCTTAATACAAAGATCTAAATAATTCGCACAGGTTTGATGCTAATTAGTCAATACTGCTATTAGACTTTTGATAAAAGTCCCCATCTGTAGGTGGTTAAAGAAATAGGATTTTAAGATTCTTATTAGTTTTGTATGAATTTTTAATTTTCTTAAAACGGCTATATCTTTCCAAACAGTTTATATAAAAATAAATTTGATAGATTGATACAAATATGTAATAAAAAAATGTATTGAAATTGTGGGAGCCGTTTACGAAATTTAGAGATTCTTGAAAACGAATTTATTTAATATTTGTACGAGAGGTACCTACCCTTAATAATGTCTTAATGTCAATTTTGTATTGTTTTATAACAGGTTGTGCTAATACTATTACACTCCAAATATGCTTCTCTATTAAAATTTGGTACCGTTTTTTTTTCGAAAATAAAATTAATTTTTGTTCAAATTATTAAAGACTGTCTGTACCAAATTTAAAAAAATATGTACCCAGCCGTTTTTGAAACACATATTTAATTTTCCAAAAATACATTTTTTTTTTCAAAACTCAAAAAGTTTTGTTTTTGAAAATTTAAGTACTGTACTTTTACTTATTTTTTTTTAAATTTCAGATGCTTTAACGATAACGGTACCTTCCACCTTTTGCATTTTTGCATTAGAAGCTCTCTTCTAAGCTAACCTGGAGTTTTTGTTATCCACAAACAATTTAGACCAGGGTCCAAGAGATTAACTGCAGCTCAAACTTTAAAAACGGCTGACTCTTTCACTAAGTTGTTTTTTTCTATCTGTCAAAAAATGGATTGGGTTTCAATAGATTGACAGGCAATAGTACTAAAATTGTAGTAGAATTGCGTTTTTCACTAAACAGAGCTGCCAATTTCTTTATGAATAGCAGCTGTTTCTAACCTGTGTGGACTCGGGTCTAAAGTTTGACTATGAATATGCCCCAAAATCGTATAAGTTAGTGAAAACCTAAAATTACAAGTTTTTATGAAAAAATACAAAGTAATAACATATTTTTATAAGTGAATAAATCTTTACATAAAAAATGATTTTTCTTCCAAAAAAAATCATAGGTGGTTTTCGAGCAAAATCTGATTTTCTAGAAAGGCCAAAAAAGTGTATGTATGTTATTTAGAACCTGTACGAATCATTTAGATGTTTTGCCCAAAATGGTTGAGCTAATAAATTAATTACATTCAATTTGTGCAGATATTTATGTTTCAAGTTCTAGAAGAAGGGTGTGTGCATCTAAAGTTTTTAATGTATGTATGTAAAGGATAGGGATATTTTCCAAGCTGCCATTAGGCTAAAAATAAAATTTTGACGTTTGTTTTTTCTTATTGTTATTTAAAATAAAAACAATAAAAGTGAACACTTCGAAATTTGTAATTTGGAAAAAGTGATGACGTTTGTTTGTAGCTTATTGTTTATGAGTGTTTCAAAAAATGTTTTTTTTTTGTTATTAAAAAGTACTATTTGCAATGGTATGACATAGCCTCTTTAAATAACAAAAAAGTTTATGTTATTACACAAACCAAAATGTATTAAGATGGCAAAATACAAAGTTAAAAAAAAAGAAAAATGGTAGTGTTGGCATATAAATTTATTCTATGTGCTACCGAATTGAACTGAAGCGTGTACGTGATGTGAATTTAAAAATTAGATTTTTCTATAATGTGGTCTATAATACATAAATGTAAAAAAAAACAGTAAAGTACATATAGTAGAAAAGAGCCAGAGGAAGACAAAACTCTATAAGTAAGTACATATGTTATATTTCCTTAAAATGGGTGACCCAATTTATTGGGCAGTTCGTTAAAGTTAAACAAAACCTTTGAAGTCTTTCACCAGGAGGGTTCTTATCATTTTTTTTTATCATGTGCTTTTTTCATTAGGTTTAATGACTCGGAAAGATTTATTATTTAGTACAAGCTGTTACCCGGTCGCTTTGATAATAACCTAAGGGATAACATAATTGACTACCTAAATCAAAACTTCTCATTCCATTTCTTCAGTGAATAAAAAAAAATTATACAAAATTTTCCCGAAATTCCAAAAGAATTAAAATTGAAACAACTTTTCAAAACTCGATTCAGCGATAGTCCATGTTTCCAATCGATAGATGGGTCGTCGTTGTAAAATGATAAAAAGAACCCAATTGACTTATTTCAAGACTGCCATCAAATGACTACCTTAAATTAAATTTAAAACTGACTTTTAAATGACTTAAAAGACTTAAATCTCTTAAGGAGAATTGTTGGCTCCAAATGTGAGGAAGGACGATTCCGGAGACGGAACAATCATGAATTGTACGCAATCTACCTTGAAGCAGACATAGTGACAAAAATTAAGCTCGGTAGACTCCGGTGGGCAGGGCACCTAGCTCGCATGAGTGAAGAGGAACCGGCTCGGAAAGTCCCTTGTGGTACATTCTATGGTAGACGGCAGCGTGGTAGACCATGCTTGCGCTGGAGAGATGGCGTAGACCAGGACGCCCGAAGCCTTAGGGTGCGCAACTGGATGGCGTCGGCTCAAGAGAGACTTGTTGAAGGAGGCCAGGACCGGACCCCGGTTGTCGAGCCGATGATGATGATGAAAAGATTTAAATACTACCTACTTTCTCATCAGAGCCGAAATCAGGTAATTTCACAAATTACGAAAAAAGCGTTCAATGGGGTAATAATGTTTGACAGCTCATTTTGTTTTTCTCTTTCTGTATCATAGTGAAATTTCAAATTTATGAGACTGATTTGCAATTGAATCCAAATTTATGTTTTGCTGAATGCGTTCATGCAATTTTGAGTTTTGTGCAAATTTAAATAAATTTACCGCATTTGGAAATGTGAATTTATATGTGGAAATGAGGTAATTTGAAAATTATGACCGAAATTAGCTTAATTAGCCTTATGAAACCAGGCTATAAAATGTAATTAAATTCTTCAATTGGCTTCAAGTCACGACTTCAATAAATTTTGTTTTAAAGTTTAAAGTTAACTTGGATGAAAAAAAAAATTTAAATAAGCTTTAGTCTTGCCTTATCAGCAGTTTTTAAATAAATTTAGTTCTTACATCTCCGTGAAACAGACACTTTCGGGGACGATTTGATTGGGGGTCATTTTTTGTTTAAAAATGGAAGTTGCTGATGGCCAGGATGATGAAGGGAAGGCAGCGTTCGTTGAAGACATGTAAGCAGTAATAGCGTAAGCTTAGGTGTACCTGTTCGTTACGGACTAGCATACACATAATGTCGCGCTTGCCAAAGCTTCATGGCATATGATGAATGTGGCATGTAAGAGTGGGATATACTCCGGAAGAGTGGTGCCTTCCTGAATCACGAGAAGAAAACAGAATCACGAACGATTAAGTTTCCAAGGAAATTCGTACTTAAATCATGATGCACTTTTTTTTTACTAATTTTGAAAAATGACTTTGAAAAATCCAAACACTTTAAAATTAAAAAACAACTCAAAACAGAAAGAAATGACACACAATTATACCTAAACCAAATAATTGTCCAATCGACTGTCCCTTCGGATCGCGCTCCGTTTGCATAGACCTTAAGAAACACTAATTCGCTCCTGGACAGGAAATTTAAATTTTGACAGATGTGTTTCAGCACAGAATTCTTTAGGTCAGCAAATTGACAAATGAACGATTTGTTCATACCTGTTATCGATAGTTTGTATCTAAATTTCATTATTTCCCAAGATGGCGTCGTTCAGCCCAGACATCGTACAAAAATGTCTTTTCTACTATGGATACAATGCGTATTCGGGAAATTGTTACTTCGGACGAAAACCTTAAAAAAAGAAAACGGCGAACACGGGATTTCAAATCGCAGAAAAGTGCTCCTTCAACCTTTTAAGCTGATCCTCATCCAAAACTAGCAGTTAGTCAAATCACTTTGTGTCTTTTATCAGGTGTTGGGATTTTATATATCTATGAGTTCTTTTGTAAATCTGTAGACGGTCCAATTGTCACATCTACTTCCGGCCTCTTTTGTTAATGAAGCCAACGCTTATACGGTGAACTTATTTCATCTTCATGTGGTTTGTAAACTCTAGTTCACGTGTCGTTATTGATGGAATAGCTCCGATTGGAACTTTGTGGTTTTGACTTTCTTCGATCCTTGACCTTTTTTCGACAATCTTATGTTAGCTACCATTAGATGGTGGTCCCGGGCAATTCAATGCTTCCGACGTCTTCTAGACTGCTTTTTAATTGTAGACTGATCGCAGAGTGGTCAATGGACATGTCTCTCCGTCGCTACCTGTGCGAAACCATGAGCAAAACAAAATAATGAAAATTAAACATAAGTTGCATTGACTGTTAGGCCGATTTGACTTAAGGGATTAGTTATATTATTTACCTTAGCTATTTAAGAAAAGTTAGATTAAAACTAGGCATCTGTGTTTTCTTTTATGTTATTTTCGGTGGTCTTTATAAATCGATAGAAAAATTCAAAAGAGTGCTTCAATTTAAACTCATTTCCCTTTAAACAATCTACAATCTATCTACACAGCTAATTCAAATAAATAAATAAAACTGTCTTGAAATTCCAAGCCTCCAGTGTTATCTAGGTATTTATTGCAACTTTCCTTGCCACATAATCGTTTTGGGTGTAGGTGTACGTTTTGCATTGAAATATCCTTCAGCAGAAAATTTCATGGCCCCAGGGCCAATACTCTGTATACAACATCAGTTTGTTGTACTTCTACCATGGCATGCTTTCAGATGGAATAGGTAGGTACATCGAACTGGAAATATACATTCGCTCTTTGTCTATTTGCACTTCTCTCCGGGTATGGCATCCGTTTGGAATTTTAGCATCCCATATAGCACTATATCCTTGCTCTTTATCATCGTCCGTCGCCTCTTCTATAACACACGAAGCCTTCTCACTCCTCTACCTCCCTGTCCCCACTATACACACATAAAGGCGAAATCCATTTTATTAATATAATATTTGCCTTTGATTGAGTGCAAAAATGGATATAGAAAGCACAGTTATATATGTACCTATATAGACACATTTATAGGTACAGTTTTGCCAGATATATTTATACTGTGCTCGTGATGACTTGGTTTGGTAGTTGTGAATGTGTTTTTTTTTTCTCATCACATTGCCTCTATCGAATTTTCCTGCTGTAAACCATTGCCACCTTTTTGGGTTATAACGAACTGTACGTGATGCCAAAACGGAGGAGAGAAGAATAAAAATGATGAAAAGCTAATCCTGGAGGACCCCAGAAGGTTACCTTGGTTACGGCCAGGGTTTTCTGAGCTTTCATCTCGTTCTAGTTTAACAGCGTGGGTGGGTGAACATTTATATATATGTATGTATTTATATCCTTGCATCCATTTCCATACACACACATTGACAATTAACTCACAGATACTTCGTGTAAACAATAAAATCAGGAACTACCACATCCAAATAGCTGTTTTACTCTTCTGTGAGACTGTACTGTGTTTGCCTGTGTGTCCTGATTGTTGCTGTTTTTACTTCACTGTTGCTATTTTCCGCTAGTGCCACTTTTACTATTATATTGTGGGGAATTCGGGTGGCATCCCTCCCCGTCCCCGGATTTCTCGGTATTGTGGTGGAAGGAAAAACGAAAAAATTGACAACAAGTGAGTGTGCGTTTTTTGTATATCTAACAATAGCTAGAGCATCGAAATGGCCAGCCCAGGCCGGGCCAGGAGAGCCACCCAACTCCCCGTGATGATGCCCTGAACTCGATTCTTTGTCTGAAATTACAACGAAAATTTATTTTAAGGAAATAATAGCTTTTGTTTCTTTTTGTTTTGTCAGAACACACACATAAACGCCAGCTGCATGGTGCAGCCGGAGCTATCTACATAATATATACTTGTACCTTATGAAAAACCCCTTTTGGAGCTGGCCCGAATTTCGTTAAGTATTATTTCATTCGCTTACCTTAGGTCCTTGTGATAGCTAAGATGCATAAAATTGCATCTAAAGTTGGTAATAACCTCTTCTGCACCACCATGTTCCCATCCTCAGTCCACACCACGATGGCCCTCTCCGAACTAAAAGTTAGGCCAGGGCTTAGGACCTCAACGGATTTTAAGTCTTGTATTTTTTCTTTTGCTATTATAAGCTGAAGGATTCATTTTACGTGAACTTCCTTCTTCTCCTTGTGTAGTTACATACAATCATTTTTCTTCTCTCTTTTTTTTTTGGCAAGTAGTAGAGAAGCAAACTGCATTCCTCTGTTGTGCTAAAATAGATGATGTTCTTTTGTTTTGATTTTTTTTTTTTTTTATTATTTCATAGGTATATAGTATAGGTGCAAACCTGCAAACTAGTAGAGTGCTGCCGAGATTGCAGTTCCGTTTCGAAAATCCTCTGTGAGAGAGTTTCATTAATTTTAATCGGATTTAGGGTGAAAATAATGTAATTAGTGGAAGGTTGTATGTGGCATATAAAAGGACATCCGGGCCAAAAGAAGACTGTACAGCAATATGGATTGAGCTAGAAAAGTTGTTGAAAAGTCGAAATTAAATTTAAAGGAATTAGAATTTGTTTTGTTGAGTGCATTCTTTGCAAAAGCACTTAGAAGTAAGTATCAAGTATTAGGCAGTCGTGGTAGTCACCACTTCCTCAGCCAAAGGGCAACACAATTTTTCACAAAGATCGCATTCAACACCCACTTAACCGCCATTGAATTTTGTGAATTCAAAATAACAATGATCACAACAGTAAACTATCGGATATCGAATTTATCGTCATCAAACTGACATATGGAGGTTAGATTAGGTTAGATTAATGTGGCTGTCAGCAGAGCTGACAAATATAAGCCAAGATTCCTTGGATATTTTGTCCCTATTCGTTGAACCATTTGAAGCTCCTTATGAAGCGTGAAGCGTATTCTACCAAGAGGAGTCTACGTCTTTCTCTTTGGGATAGAGAAGTTGGGTAATCGTTTCTCCCTCGTCCACACAGCTTCTGCAGAAATCTTTAGAGAAAACACCCAGAATAGCTGCGTGCTTCCCAATCATAGATTGACCTTTAACGACACCTATTGCAGAGCTGCTGTGCAACCTGTTTAAGGGTGACAAGCATTTAGAGCGGCTAAAGTTTATCAGTGGCCAGACCTTTTTTAGCGATATGTATACTAATAAAATCAATATGTTTCATACATGGTGCGATCGGTAAAATTGTTCCACTTTTAGAGAGTTCAGGCATGGGTGAATGTTGAACTGCTGTCAATATGTTTGCGGAGATAGAATCAAGACTTAAGAGCAGCTTGACTATTAGAGAAAATGTGGGTATCAGTAGTTGATCACTTGGATGCAAAACTTCTTTGCTCGCTAAAATTTCTGCCACGCTACAATGATTAGGAAAACGGAAGGATAGGCTTAGTTTAAGCTTGTCTTACCCAGTCAGACAAATGTACAAAGCTCAATATCAATTACTATACAGTAAACAGTGTACGGATATTTCAACACCACAACAATAACCAATTCCATAAGAGACTGCAGTCAAACCAACCGTGTCTCGATGCCTTTAAGAATATCAACAGACTTACTTACTTACTTTTCGTTGTTGTATGGCATTACCTTCCAAGTTCCGTTAGCTATCGAAGATTATAGTTCTATCTTACCTTGGTTAAAAGTAATTGCAAATGCCAATCTAATTGGGAACTGCAATCTCCTAAATTGAAGTTGGAATCAGACGTATGCAAGGAATTTAACCATTTTCGCCTTTGAATTGTCCTGTCAATATTGTTGCTCCTGTAACTCCTATTGCTCCTAATGTTAGTAGCGTGCTGTTGCAAAGCTTGGGATTGTTTATATTTCGTAACATAATAATTGGCCCACGCCATTCTCATTTGCAGATACCGGTTCTGCCCGTTTTAAAACTTATGATAACATTGAAGAAAAAGTAGAAGTTGGAGAGCTAGAGCTTATACTTTGTTATTACTGCTCCTACCAATCAGAAGCACGAACCGTCAGAACTGATGCTCATATCACAAGGGTTCAGTGTATGTTCGAAATAAATCGAAAACAATAATATTTCCTAATCAGAAGCCTAATTTCCAACAAAATCCGATTGAAATCACTCGTAAAATCGAATAACATACATACTCAAATTTCAGCGAATTCGACCGGGATCTTTTTTAAACATTTAGTGAGTTCTCTATTGGATTATCAAAACAATCATGGCAATCGTACAAAAATATTACGTAAAATCATCTTTTTTCTGATTCCAATAGACGGAACTTGACGCAGGATTTCTTTAACTAATCAATCGTCCTTATTCATGGGTTGATTTTCATCTGTAAAACATTACTTTTATATCTGCTCGTGTAATATCCCTTGGGAGTGGGGACAGACATCAGAAACGCACAAGGAACAGAATATAACAGTAAATTGGATCAGCTGTTGACACACGTTTCATCCGAATTCTGGTCCGGAAACTGTGACTTGCATTTGGATCCTATCGATACCCGGCTATGAAAAATTCTGAAGGTGTTTTCATTGCTAATGGAAATCAAATTAAAGTACCGGTGTAAGGAGCTTCAGGGACAAAAGACTCGGATAACTCATTTTAATGATTATGCTTCTTATATAACATCTTCAAAAATATATACATTTGTCAATATTTTGCTTATATTCTTGGCTTGTTTATATCTTTATAAAAGACTTAATAATGTATATTACATACGTATGAAAATATGTGCGATGTTTTCGCACCTGGTGCCTTAAGTTGTTATGCAAATACCTACCTACCTACAAATATGTACTTGAGTACCAAAATATAAATAACTTATAACTGTGAATTAGTAATAAACTTGTAATGGGGTGTGGTAGATACAAGAGATAAAATGAACACTTGTAGAAACATGCTCATACATCTTTTACAAGAACCAAGAAAATATCCTTTGTTTTTCTCTCAAGAGACGATAGGCATATAACAACGACACATAACAGAATCATCATCCGGCAATTTAATTTGTAATCAATTTTATATTTCCTTGATGTTGGTACGAACTTGAGTAGGAGTGCTTTAATAGGTATAAGAACATCAAGGACCAACACTGACGTAGATTTGATTTGTCAGGAACAAGGTTCACAAATTTAGGCATTTATTAATATAAGGTGTGTTTTGAGCATGTTAAAGAAACCGCTTGGCTAAATAATTCAAGTTTTTAAAAAAACCCAACGAGATTTTTAGGGGCATCGACTATACGCGGATAGGGTTGGGTAACCACCGATATTTTCATACTTGTTATCGATAGTTTGTATGGAAAATCCATTTTTTTTCCAAGATGGTGTCGTTTAGTCCAGAAGCTTTTTTTAATCGGTAATTTGGGACTCCTCAGGATATTTGTATATTGTATTGGTTGAAATGTGTTGCATTCAGGCAACGAAGAGTTCCGGAAGTGTACGTGCGGATTGTAATAGACCCGTACAAACAAGTTGGTGCACACCTTATCTAATTGGGAACTCTTCGCTGATTCCTGTGGGGTATCTTCTTGTCGTAAATGAAACTGATCATCTTTGAAATGGAATAAAACAAAAATGAATTGTGAAAATTGACATGACCAATGATTCCGCCAGCCCATTAAGCACAAGAAGGAATAGCTTCACTCCATTCAACCAAAAGTGAGCTTCTTCAAAATTCTCTTATGAAAACCGGGATCAATGGCAATCTTGTTTTGGTCTTTTCATCGAATCTACTCCTTGTAGTTCAGGCGTCAGTTTATTCCAAACCAAACAAAAATCATTTAACAGTTGTTATAATGGCGGCCAGTTGAAAGCCTGTTTCAACTTAAAGTGATATACCATCAAAAAAAAAAAAACACCCTGTACTTGTCAATGTTGAAAGACAAATGATTAGTGTTGCCCCATTCAACTATTATGTAAGTAGAATTTTCGAAATATTTTCATGTCATCGGGATGCATGAAATTGACATAGAATTATGTAAAATGCTAGATCACGTAAGCCGATTCGATTGAACGGTCGTTGGTCGTTCTATTTACTATATCTCTATTTCATTTGTAAGAAAATATAGAGAGAGCAATTATATAGCTAAAATGATATTTCAATCGAATTTAGCTCATATTATGACTTCTCTGAAACCGGAAACAAAAAGCATACTGGAAATATGTTCATTTTTCATTCACTGTATTTTTATTTTCTTAACGTTTTTGAATAACACGACTAGAAATGGATAAATTCCATGGATTTTTCAGTTTTTGAATTATTCTCTAACATTTGTACGAAAACGAAAAAATTCAAAAACTTTGAATGCCCTTTTTACTTTCGGTTTCAGGGCAGTCATAAAGTGTGCTATAGGCCGCATCGGGGCTATCTATAAGAACCAAATTGTAAATTTCTTTAGAAAAAATCGTGTTTTCATGAAGATAGTAGGTTTGTTCGTTGAACTTTACCCAGGGTTGACCCAGGTTTTCTTGACAACCCCAAGAGTTGTCAAAAAAACTTGGGTTTTTCAATTCTCAAAAAACACTTAAGGGTTGTCAATTGTTTCTTTTACATTCAAACCAGAAATTTATACTCTGTGCTGCAATAGTTTAAATTGAAATTTGTACGGATTCACCCGTTGCACAGTCGACAGCATCAAATATTTTCATTTCTACATCTATTATTGTTGTATTAAATTTATTTTTTCGATGTATTTGTTCTTAAATAATAAACAATACCTGCAACACGTAAATCCACAGAAAAACAAATGCTTCAAACTCGTGTCACTTTGACAATTTATTCTTTACCTCAACTCGCCACAGCAAAAAACCTAGTTCTATTTCAGGGCGAGTTCAGGGCGACCCCAGGTCTCAAAAAACACAGAATTTCAATGTCAGGGTGAGCTCAGGTTTTTCAAAAAACGCTTTAGGGCGACCCCAGGGTGACTTCAGGGCTCAACGAACAAACCTAGTGTGAATTGTAACAATCGTTACTTGGTTGATCATTGGTCCTGATGGTTTCTGAATTTAATATTAATTTACAAATTAATACATCCCCTTGTGTGCGAACGCCATCTAGGATGCTGTTAGCATGTTCATATGAAAAAACTACCAACATTCAGTAAACGACAGAATGATTGACGGTGAATTCCAGCGACATCCCTCCATTGGATTGGTTGTGCGGGGGTTAAATTATAGGATGTATCAGGAAACTGCTGAATTGTGTGTGCGTATGCACCGTAACGTATCAGCTATGTGGACACACACATAAATCTCCTCTGCCGAAAAAGAAAAACGCACACGTGGCAGGTTTGTGTGATTTATTCGATCACTGAGTTGTCAGGAGTTTGTGGAAACGGCTGACGAAAAGTAATGATGGTTTATTAAGGATTAAACCAAAAAAAAGAGTCGATTTCGTTGCGCATCAAAAGTAACTTTTGGCAATAATTGTCTCGGTGGTCTGGCAAGAATGTGTCTCGTTATTCCATTATATTTTTGTTGTTGTTGTTGTTCACACAAAATATCGGGTTTATCAAGAAAAATGCGTGTAGATGATGATGATGCGAAAGAATCAAGTAACTCGACAAAAATAGTTAAACAAAGTGATTTATATTATTCAGAAAATGATGGCACTTACTCACCATTATTTTTTTTTTTGCTTTGTCTGTAGAATTGATGAGGTAGTGTGACCTGTTAGTTATAATATTTGTCAGATAAACTTTTCCCTTAAATTGGAAAGATATTTAATGTTTTATTCAGGACACGAAATCTTTTTTTCTTTTGTTGGAAGGAAATGAATGAGGATTAATGGGAAGTAATGTTTTTGATGGCATGGCACGTTGAATTTCTCAAATTAAGAATGTTTTTAACTATTAAAGAAACTTTTATTTGATTTACCCAACAAAATTCTTGAAGTTAGAATTTTTTTGTTGAAGGACTGATAGAAGTTTTGACATGATTGCTATAGTGACAAACAGCAACAGCAGTTTTGTTCACATTAGACTAAGTCCTCCAACTTTTTTTTGAACAAGTAAGTCTAATTTAGTTCAAACAGAAAGCAATAGACGAATCCCACCAAATAAAATCTTACTTAGATCTCAATGTCAGTTTGACGAAGGCAGAATCTTTTTTATTGGAAAAAATCTACATTCGTATTCTTGTATACATATAAGTAGTTAATGATTAACAAAATTTAAACTTAATTTTGATTGAACAAAAAAAGAGATGTGTGATGCATTGTAATATGGCTGACTTTACCATGGACTTTCCACTTTGACATTAGTTTCCGACAGCGTCGGATTATTACAGTTAGCCCTTCAGTTTTTTGAGGCCAAAACTGCGAAATTTAGCTGAGAAATCCTGTTCAAGTAATACTACGTTTTCACCAAAGGTTAATCTCGTTGAGGATTAGTAAATCTTCTGAAGTGTTTCCACCACATTAAAAAGATTTAAATAAGATTAAATTTGACAGCGTCCTTGAAAATTCAAATGGCGTTCTCTTATTTCTTATGAAGTGAGTAAGATAGAGGGTTCCATCTGTGTCAAAGAGAACAAAAAAATTGTGGAATACGTTCCACAACACAAAGAGAATATGAATTTAGGGATGTTCGGTTTTCGAAACTATTTGTCCATGAAGATTTATAAAAGATTTATTTGAAATCTCCTTGAAATCTCAAGATTTATTAATATGGTAAATCTTCGAGATTTGTACAAGATTTATGGATAATCTACTTAAATCGCGATTTAGCTCTTGCTGAAAACGTAGTATAACTGAGAGCCCTCTGAGATCTCATTTTCTCGAACACGCCAATTAAATTTATCTCTCAGTAATCTCCGAAAAAAATCTCAGTGTTTAGGTGATTTTTTTTTGTCCCACTTAAAAAAATTCTGAGCGCTTTGAGAGCTCTGCACTCAAAGAAGTGTCAAAGAAATCCTCCAATTAGGAACAAATTAAAAAATAAACTGCATGGTTTGCCCCTCTCTTTTTCTTTATGTTGTATTGGTCTTAAGCCTATAACGATTTCAGCCTCTCTTTCCACCCTTGTTGTCATTTAATGGAGATCCACGGTCCTATCAGAAAGTAAGAATACCGTGCGTAGTACAAGTGTTTGAGGTATAAAGTATAATTGCAAAGCCCACTGAATTCCTGCGTTCCAGTTGACAAAGCTGCGTGCAGTACATCACTTTTCACCTACTGGTGACAGTATACATTCTTGCCTTACCCTTATTTGGATTTGAAAATCGTCTGATAATCTTCCTTAATTTTTTGAAGTGGTGATTGATATTCAACGCGAAAATCGATGATGACTGCTTAAAGCAAGTCAGATAAATTCCATATTGTCACTATGAAACGGCCTCTTCACTTCACCTGCTGAAGTGGTGATCGATATATTCCACGCGAAAATCGATGATGATCCACAAGGTTTTAATGTGGTTTTAGTGGAATCAGGTTTGTTTGGCGACGAATAGATCTTCGAAGTGATCTTTAATTCGCTCCAGGATGATTCTTTCTATTAGCTTGATTACTGCGGATACCACACAAATTCTTATCCAATGTTTGTACTGCATAAAGCCTCTTTTTTATGGGAGCTTGAAAATAATATCTGTTTCCATTGTTCAGGAAAACTCTCTGATTCCTGACTTTCTCAATGAATGGATGTAGAAGATTGTTCGATGTTGTCGGCTCTGTTCTAAGAGTTCAGCGGAAATAAAATCAAGGCACGGTTAGATTGACTTCTCTATTGGGGAGTATAGTACGGCGTTGAAATCATTTCACTGACGGGATGGACCTCATTCGAAAATAGCAGTGGTCCGGCTGTCTTTTACCAGGTGTTGTTAAGAACTGTGTAGATGGTTCTATTGTCACACCTACTAGCGGCCTCTTCTACTTCGATGGTTAGGAGAGAACATAAGTCATTGACTTTATTATGCTGATAAAGAGACAAAGGAACTTATGGTATAATAATTTTTGATAAAGGTGTTCTAAATATATAGCACTCCATCCATTTTATTTATTATTTCTCTAACGTCAAAAGTTAGTTTTACTTTTTTGTGACAACAATAAAAAAAGGGGAATATAAAAAAATGTTAAGTTGTGAGCACTTAAAAAGGAAAAAAAGAAATATTTTTGCATAACTCCCATTTATTCAGAAGACTCCAATGTGGATATAAAAGCAACAACCATTAAGTTCCTAAACCGCACCTAAGGGTTGCTCTTCACTTCTTAAATTTGCATAAACTTAAAACTCATTTTAAATAAGTTGCTTGAATTTTGACGTACACTGTTAATCTTATAGGTAGTATACTAACATTTTATATTTTGCTGATGAGGTGGGCGGTTGCTCGCGGAGCAGCGCGGCGCATCTCCTGGAGCTGGGATGCCAATGTTTTATTTTATCTTTACGTTATGTGTATACACAGAGTGTGTAACGAATTTAATGCCATTAAAGTGTAAACGAGCATAAAAAGCTCAATATCATCGCCATTGCCATTGCTACCGCCACGCCACGCCACGCCATCCATGCCACCCTCATGAAGGCACTAAACAAAAAAATAGCATGACAAGGAAAAAAGGGTAAAAGTATAAAAGGGTTCCGCGTTAAAGCAAGCCGCCGCGTAACTCTATTAAAGTTTTTATCTGCTCTTGTATTTTTTTTTTTGTTCAAAATTGTTTTAAGTGCCTTCAAAATGCTATAAAAACAGCTATATATATACACTTGTGAAAGAGCCTTATGGGCATATATTCACTTAATTGCCACCCGGTAGAGGCTTTTTGGGATTCCATCAAAGAATGAGTTGGTTGGTGCTTTTATGTATGCTGAACTTGCCAGGGTGTAGGATAACTCTCAGAAGATGGTTTGTGTTATAGGTATGAGCGTCTTGGCCAAAGTTAATGGACTTTTTATTGCTGTTTTTGGATTTACTCAACCAAGTTTTCACAAAATTCAACAAATAGCCAACAAAGGAGCAAGCATTAACCAAAAAATAAAGAAGAAGAATGTAAGTTCAAAATAGCCTGAGTAGATTTAGCAGGGAGTAGCAGTTTCTTATAAACATATATGATAAGAATTATAAATTATTCTTATTTTATGGACTAAATGCGAAACATTCGAGATTTTTTGACCTTTCTGCACACTTCAAATGATTTTTATTTTTCATCCGGAATCCGGATGGGAAGGTTTTTAATAAATAATTGTATCCTTAAGTTTGAACTTTGATACAAAACGGTTTTACATTCTTTCTTGTAATATTATCTCATATATCTTATATCTTCATTTCTTGCATTACTTTAGAGGGGACTCTTTTTTCGCACTTTCGTTCTCAGATACGGGGGTTATTCCGATTCCGATGATTTTTAGAAAAAGATAAGGAGCTATCTTCAAAACTATAAAGATCTAGTCACACAGAGCATGCGATCTGAAATTTTGACCGTCGCTATCTCTGTGTTGTACAGGGACATACCTTTTTGTTCAAACAGAACGCAGGTCGTTTGAGCGGGAAAAATTTTGTATTTGTTTTTTTACAAAGATTGCGGATGTGCAATTAGGAAATAGCTCTTCCGAACTTTTTCAAACATGCACAGGGTTTTGGCAATTAGATGTGGCTTCTTCAACTTTGGTCAACAATAGATCCGTTAAACTACTGCGGGCGTGTCGTTATAGAGCCCTTTGTGGTGATTGAAGAACAGGGCAAATAGTTGGTCTTGAAGTAAATGAGGATAAAATCAAGTACCTGCTATCAACTAATAACAAAGCATCTGTCCTCCGGGTAGGACAAAGCCAATATTGATGGCATTAAAAAATTGTCCTAGGAAACTGCTGCTACTTTGGCGAAATGGGTTCAAAACTCCTTGATTTTTAGGACTGGAAGCTTGGGATGATTAAAAATGGAAAGTCATGATATCTCAGGCAGCAACCCTTCATGTCGTTCATATCGTTGATATAGTTCATCGAATAAAACAATTATGGTAGTCTGATCATTTGTATAAAAAATTTGAAATATTACTTGATAATCATGTTGAAAGCTCGTCTTCAATGACATTCCTGCCGACAACCCACTAGAGAAAACCAATTTATCCAAGTTTACCAATTTATTCGCGCAGCTAGCTAGTGCTATCATTCCTCCTCTACTTTCTAGCGTAAATTAGTCTGTAGAATACATTTTCTCGTGCAGAACTCCTAAAAGAGCTCGACATATCTGCTGACTGAGATAGTATCTCTCCAATAGTTCTGAAGAAGTGTTCATTGTCACTGCCAAAATCACTGTGTTAGATTTTCCATCTGACCTCTGTCTCTTCACGATTCATTGCGAGTGAGTAGAAAACAGAATCTAGGAATCTAGAAAATAGGAATGGCTTCAGAAATTGTTGACGATTTGTATGGTCAACCTGAGAGCCTTCAGATGAAGCGGAAAGGCAGGGAGAATTATGGTCGCAATCTAACTCTCGAGATCATAACAACAGTCGGTTAAAGAAGATTTTTTTTCAGCCTTATGCAAAAAACTAAATTCTTTCCACTGTTTTAGTTATTTGAGAAAGTCAAAGATTAAAAAAAACTTCGTCTCACTCTGTTAATTTTATATTTCAAGGGCTTCCGGTCGAGAATATTAAATTTGGTAAGTACCTATCTTCGGTTACCTAAACAAAAAAAAATCAACACAAACATTCAGATTGTAATCTCTTCTCCATTCAAATTCACGTCGTCGTACATCGCACTATGACACTCAATATTTAGAATTTCCATAAAACAAAAAATGTACTGATAACATTACTACTTAATGTGTATAATGAATGTATGTACACATGTACCTACTTCCAAAAAAAAAAGAAATAAACAAATCTATTCAAATCGCTTCTTTTTAAATTGAATTCAGCAGTAATCATCTAAGAGTCATATAGGTATTGCAAAATAATGACTCCAACGCGTCTTAAAATTATTGTTCAATTCTATATTTCTGTGGTGATCACATTGATATTTTGTTCTTTCCAAATTATTCCTGCGTTCGAGTCTCGTAATTTTAAGCTACCTTCGGCAGTTCTTCCTACTAAATATCATCTTCACATCAGTACTTATGTCCATGAGAAAATCTTCACTTACAATGGAACTGTTTCGATTGATTTTACAATTATCGAACCATTTGTTAAGGAGATCGTCTTGAATTCAAAGCAATTGCGGGTGTTTAATATAACTTTGATAAGTCGTTATAGAATGATTTTGCTTCAAACTCCTTATCAAATAAAGTACAAACTTGATGAAGAAAAAGAACAATTGACGATTAATTGGCCGTTGTTTCTACTACAATTGCGAAGAGGTCAGCAATATAGGCTGCAAATTATTTTCGAAGGCGATATTCAACAGGGTGAGGAACGAGGTTTTTTTCAAGCATCGAATTCGGACGGAAATGATAACTATGCGTGAGTATGGAAAATATTTTTTTTTAAAAATATTTTTTTTTTAGGGTTGGCCGTGGCGCGATGGTATGCGTGGTCGCCTGTCAACCAAATGGTCACAGGTTCGATCCCTGTCGTAGTTCTATATCATGTTTTATTCCATTATCATTGATCATTGTTGGGCCGCTGGTTTACTCATTACATGTTGTTCAGGCATAACACTAACAACATGTGATTGAGTAAATACTAGTATGCCCAACAAATTTGACAATGAACTAAATAATGCGAATTATGAAGGGACATAGATATAAGACAATTTCTCCGCTTTAGCCCAGCCGCCAACCCTGGAGATAAAATCTGAGACAACCACCACCTTCAGTCTCAGTACCTCGCGCCACACACACCTTTCCCTTCCCTTCCCATCCTATCCTATCCTTCACGCCCGCGCTGTGTTGATACATATAAAGGGTAAACCAAAAATCCCCTTGAGCGCGCGCATATTATAAAAAAAAAAAATAACTTGGAGTCGTTTCCTGAAACGAAAAGTGAAAATATATGTTGAACTTATGATCTACTTTTCTAAAAGTATTTTTTTTTCTCATCATAAACATTTTTTAGCTTTGTCAATCTTTGCATACAAACTATCGATAACAAGTTACAATTGGTTGAATCATATTTATTCGGACGTATGTAAAGACCCTAAAAGTCTCTGGGCATAGGGAAACCCCGAGTGGCTAAGTTGTTGTTGCATCAACACATTAATTGCTTAGCCCAGCCAACCGGTTTTTTTTTTTATCGAAAAGAGTCCCAAATGCATTCATTCCTTTAAGTGAATTTAATTATAAAAGCTTTGATCCATTCTAAAACCAAATTAAAGCTTGTTTTTCCATATTTTTCAAACAACTACTTTCAGAATTTACAAAGAAATTTTTAATTAAAATAAAAAGTTGTTTCAAAATTTTTCAGTACGCATTTTGAACCAACAAGTGCTCGTTCAGCATTTCCTTGTTTCGATGAACCTGCTTTGAAAGCCAAGTTCGTCATAAGTATTAGTCACGGCCTAAAGTATTCAGCCATTTCTAATATGCCAGTTGTAAGGTTGGTATAATTTGAATTTTCCTCTTAAGTAAAAAAAAAATAAAATTGTCTTTCAAATATTAGTTCAACATCAAACGAACAGATGATTACAACAAAATTTCAGATAACACCACCAATGTCAACTTATCTTGTTGCATTTGTCATAACAAACTACAAACACACCAGCACTATAGCAAATGGAGGAATTGAACACCGATTTTTCTACCCGCCAAATTCCAAAGATAATGGCTCGCGGGCTCTTGAAAATGCCATTCAGACTGTCGATACTCTAGAAAAATTACTTGGCATTCAATATAGTTTACCCAAATTGGATCAAATTCAAGTTAAAAAAATATTTGGTCTTGCTATGGAAAATTGGGGACTTATGATTTTTCAAGAGAATAAAATTCTCTCCAATCAACAGAATTATGAAAAATTGGATTTACTTAATTTGATCCATATTCAAAATCATGAGATCGCTCATCAATGGTTTGGAAATTTAGTTACACCTGCGTCATGGAATTACATTTGGCTAAAAGAAGGATTAAGTTCTTATTTTGGAATTGTCGCAGCAGATTTGGTAAACTTTTTTATGAAATTAAAATTTAATGTCCGCAAATTTGACGTAAGCAATTTGATTGCAGGTATATCCCCAAGAAAAAATATTTGAATACTTTCTACTAGTTCAGGAAGGGCAACTTGTTTCTGAGAATCTAAACCATTCGTTGACAAGATTGATGACAGATGGAGCTAATATCAAAGAACAGTACGACAGTGTTTCCTTCATGTTTGGTAAAGTTAGTTAAAATTTCCCGTTCGAAAAGTTTTTAATCTTCTCTTTTTATTGCAGGTCCTAGTTTTTTTAGAATGGTTCATCACGCTATTGGCCAGAGTACTTTTATGAAGGGAATCAACAAATATCTGACAAATTTGTAAGTTGTTTTTTAAATACAAAGCTATTGAATTTTTAACCAACATTTATGTTTTTTTTTCAGTAAGTTTACAGTTGCTGACGAAGATGATTTTTTTGAGGCAATACAAGCAGCCATTGATGAGGAAGAAGGCCATTTATTCCAAAATAACCAATCAGTTGCTAATGTATTCCGTACTTGGACTCATAACATAGGAATGCCAGTTATAACAATTATTCGAAACTATGAAAATGGCACAGTAACTATTCGGCAGAAATCCATGAATTCTGAAAATAAAGACCAAAAATGGTGGATTCCAATGAACTTTGCAACTGCATCCAACCCAGTATTCGAAGAAACTATTGCGGATTACATTATGCCACCGCTAGATGAAGTAACTCTCGACTTGAATGAGTTGAATATAAGTCTTTCTAAAACTGAATGGCTAATTGTTAACAAACAAAGAACTGGATTATTCTATGTTGTCTACGATGATACTAACCTCAAATTGATTATAAAAGCTCTTAGTTCGAATCAAACAACAATTCATCCATTTAACCGTGCTCTGGTTTTTAGAGACCTTGCTGTAACCTTTGACGAAAAGATCAATGCTAAGGAGACACTTCTAGAACTTTTGGAATATATGAAGATCGAAGAAGAACCTTTCCCATGGATAGAAGCATTTGATTTAATATTCAAAATTAAAACCTCGATGCCAGAAATCAATAGCACTGTTCATAATATATTTACGGGAATGTATGTCAAAATAAAAAATATACCTGAAGAAAATCGTACATCGACGGATATAATGACGCTAGACAATAATTATTACTATGATTTTAATGAAACTCTTCATGCCTTTATAAAT
This sequence comes from Syrphus vitripennis, assembly GCA_958431115.1. Classification (NCBI taxonomy): domain Eukaryota; kingdom Metazoa; phylum Arthropoda; class Insecta; order Diptera; family Syrphidae; genus Syrphus; species Syrphus vitripennis. The sequence continues at coordinate 123,548,319 of OY288108.1, forward strand.
GATTGATACATTATACCTAAGTTATCACCTATGGCGAAAATAATCATTCTAGAAATAGAAAAAAATATCTAAAATATCTTCGATTTCAAAAATTTAAGTGAAGAAGTGTTTTTTTCTTTTTTATGATTTCATTATGTAGACAATATTGTCAGATCTGTCAGCTAAAAAAACTGTCTCAACAGTTAAAACATTGTTGTAGCATTTTCTTACACGGGGAAATGAGGAAATTTCGTTCATAATTTCCAAATTAGCGCCGAAATTATCTTATTTCCAGTACAAATTCACGTTCCCAAATAAGTGGCCTTTAATCCAAAATTTACCTCCAATAGAATCAATTTTTTGATTTTCAGTTTTCGCGAAAAAGCTAGAAATTCGATTTCGAATACATTCAATATTTAAATTTAGTTTAAAGTAAGAGATCCATAGTGAAGGAAAGGGACACCATTAGAACAAATATCGATTTTCCATACAAACTATCGAAAATATGTTTATAAATATCGCTGATAAATCAGCATTTTCGTACTATAAAAGTGTTATCGATATGAGATGTGATATGGTTTATGATTTACCTAAAGCGATAAATAATCGAAATTAAAAAAAATTAATCAACTATTTGAAGAAATATGAAACATTTCAATTTTGAATTCGTTAATTAAGAGTTATTTCCTAGTATGTATTTGTCGATAAGCCCATTATTTTAGGTGTAAATCATATAAACAGAACAGACAAAAAAATATGTATTTTTAATTCAATTTATCAATATGTACATGCAAATATTGCCGATAAAAACGATTTCTCTGTGGTACGAGTGTTATCGATAAGTGAAGAATAAACCAACGTTTAAGAAGGCATTAAGAGATAAATAATGAAAATTATAAGAAATCTGTCACGTGAAGCGTTAATTATAGATAATAATAGAATTTCAAATGTATCAAATTCGTTGTTAATGCAAGTCTTAAGTAATCGATTTTTTGAAATATAACCCCATTGTTTGAGCAATAGCTAAAATGAGAAATAGCTAAAATGTTTATTTTAGATTCATTAACCGGAATTTACAGGGAGGTAATCGACATTTTAAAACAATCCATAGTTAAGAATAGGGACGCCATGACAGAAAAAAGGTTGGATTTTTCATACAAACTATCGATAATATCTATGTAAATATCACCGGTCAAATAAATTTCTTAGGGGTGTACGTGTAGGTTACGGTTAACACTAAGTTTAATTTTTGAGAGAAAGAAATAAATCTCATCTGTAATTCTATCAATCAGAATGCCCGTTAGTATTTTGTAAGCCATTATTTATGAGGATATGCCGGTTATTAAACTTTTTATTTTTAGTCATCGATTTCAAAAATAAACACGTTCTCATCAAATTTGAATTTGTTTTTAACCATTTATGATTTATTTTCAGCGAAAAAGGTTAAAGTTGGTTTTTCCACTAATTTTTTCGTAAAAAACTTAACCATTGAGAGATATTTTTGAAAATAAAATAATTGTCAACCGATAACCCGAATTTCGTTTTAAATAAATCTCAAACCGTAACCAAATTCTTTCTAAAGAAATGTAGTTACTCTCTGAGAAAAAACAATTGAAAATAAAGGTTGACAATTATTTCTGATCGTCCGAGAACCTAAGTAAGTATGCAATTATTATATTATTTTTAAATCTAGTGATTTCTATGAATAGTTTTTAAATTCCGATATTAATAATACTTTTTTGGACATATCCAGTCCATCAATATAAGTACGAGCTTAAGTACATAAGAACATGTATAAAAAAAAAACAGAATCAAAAAACTTTGAGTAGTGGTCATAAAAATATATGTATGCGCAAGTAAAGTCCACAGCCAAATTATATGCGGACGAAGGACTCTCTGTGAAAGTACTTTTTATTTATCCACTCAGCCATGGCACAATGTGTCAAGCGCAACAACCAAGCAACCAGTCGCGCGTCAAAAACTTAATTTTACTTTTTGAAGGACTACGCTTTGTAGCCATCATAATAATAAAACCCATGGCACAACTTGAACACAGCACTTGTGTTTTATGTCGTCCGTCGTCGGTCCGCTGTGAGGTTTTATGCCCGCTCTTATATTCCTCTTATTCGAAAACTAATTAAATTTTTCAAAATTTCGAAAAACAAACTTTGTACAGCAATTATAAATTTATGATTCAATATGATGCTGCTCAGCTCACAATAGCCACACACCAGATACAAACCATTTGCTCTATCTTTCTGCGAAGGACATTATTTCATTGTGATCATTTTTTTTTTTGTTGTTGTTGCCTGCCTTATGCTGTCTTCTATCATGGATGGTGCTAAATTAAAAGTCGATTGGGTGTTCATATCCTGAGAATTTTTAATTAGCATTAATTAAATTTTTCCCTTTGCCGCCATCTTGTATAGTGAAAGGGCTAACAACAGCAAACAGCGAAGAATGTTAAACAATCATTTAGCAGTACAAAAAGAAAAAATGAATGCAAAGGATAACCACCACTATGGGAATAGAGAAAGAGAGAGGATGCGGAAACAAGAATGCAACAAAGGAAGAGTGTGTAATAGGTTCCAACTCTCGTATTCTTCTAAACGGAAGCGGAAATACAAAAAAAAAAGAAGAAAAAACAAAGAACTATGTTCGGGCAAAAAAACTAAATTTTTTTTGTTGCCAATAAAACACTCATTTGGACATTTGGAAAAATTCACATCCGCCCCATAGAAATGTAATTTTTTTTTTGAGATTTCATATTGTATGTGTAATGCCCATGAGTTGTGGGAGGGTATACCGTATACGGCTGGACACCTTCATATAACCAACCGAAATTGAAATCGTATTCACATTGGTGTGGTACTTGGTGCAAAGTACAGTTGCAGACAAAGGGATGCTGCAACCTTCTAATTCTGGTAGTGTGGCGAAATGTGGTCAAACATTGGAACTAGAAAGGGGGCATTTCACAATGCACATAATATGCAACGCAAACGCTCTTAGACTGCACCCTGCAAGGGTTTTGTATTGGACAACTTTTTATTATATCATAGTGTTGCCGTATTAGTTTTCAGGCGAGTACCAACTATTGCAATTATTCCAAGCTCGTCTCGAAATTCTGTCCATTTGTCCGTTAAGCTACAGCCTAAACGGGCGAGTGGATTTTTTTCAAACTTGGTTTTTAACGTTTTTTTTTTTGGAGCGTATTTCCACAAATTTTTTGATTTTTGTTTTAAAACCAAAAATAACGGTACTGCCATATATTTTTTGGGCTTTCTGGAAAATCAAATTTTTCTCTAAAACGGTTCCGACTGTCTTTTTGAATGAAATTGTAATAAATGTGGACAATGTGGAAAATACCTTTATAGAGGTACCTCCTCTATAAAGGTATCGAATTTGGTACAAATTTGAACAAAAATTAATTTTTTTTTCTAAAATAAATTGAAAGATCAGCCTAAAAAAGAGTTCTATCTTATGTTAGTAAAAAAAGAAGTGTCGTTTTGATTTGAAATGAAATTTACAAAAATATATTCATGTCGATTACAGAATCCGCAAAACTCGATCCGCAATGATTCACAGTGTAGTGTTCTCTTTTCTTCTCATGATAAATGAATAGGTGGGAAACAGAGCTCTAACTGCGGATCGAGTTTTGCGGATTCTGTAATCGACATGATTGAAAAGTGTTCGCAAAAACAGAATGAAAAATATCGTTTTGCTGAGAGAAGTATCAAAACAATACTGACGCTCTCAAGCTGTCTGTCTTAAGGCCCAACTATAATTGACTCTGCTCGCTTAGATCAACTTAAGCAACAAAGCCAATACACAGTGTTGATTTGACATGGACATAATAGACGCTTTGGTTTGTTTTCATTCAGTTTTGACAGAAATGTCTGTTTACGTACGTAAATGTCAATTTGACAGGAGGTAGTAGTTAGCAGCTGTTTAAATTACGAGTTGCAATTATGGGTTAACTTCATTTTAACAATGCTTCGGTTAGCTTTTCGTTTGATTTTTACGTTAGCTTTACCTTACGTAAGCTTCGTTGAATATTTACTTGCTTTCCTATCTACGATATTGAAGTAATTTGTTTTACTTTGCGTCTAATATTGTTGATAATAATAACTATCTAAAAGTAGATTTTCTGAAATAACTTTTTAGAAGATTCTGTGTGTTGAACTGGAAACACTGTTTGAGAATTAATACTTCTATTATAATGCTCTTGATCCAAATGTGAGTGTGTTTTTTTGGGAGAAATGGGGCTGGCAATGAAAAACGGCAGCTGTACCCTGTACATTGAATTGGGAACGAGAAGATAGAGGTGAATTTCTATCCACTAGTGGACTTAATCTGAAAATCGATAACGAACAGAAACAGAATCCAACTTGATCTCCTTCTCATAATATAATAGTTCGTTATTCGTTCGCCAAAGGACAAAGTTCTTTCGTTCTCTTCGCCTCGCTATCTCAACAATAATTTTATTTTTATTTCTTCATCCTGTGCCAGCCATATATTGGGGGGATTCTGTATTCTGATGCTGCTGAAGCCCATGCTTGATGCTGAGCGGTTAAAGCTCTGGTATTGTGTTGCTGTGGTGTTTTGTATTCGTTTGTTGTTCTTCGGTGTCGGTGGTGTTGCTTGTGCTTGGTGCTTTGGTTTGGTACTTGGACTTGCAACTACACGCGTTGTTTCTGGTGCACAATGGAAGAACATTCAGCCTGTGATACTACTCCACTCCTCGTCGTCCTTTTAAGGTCTGGATCTGGATGGATGATGATGGTGATGGCAGATGGTACACAACAACTATAACACATAACAGCTATACTAGAAACGTACTTAGTTTTGCTTTCATTTTCACATGACATTGCCATCCCTTTTCAACTATTTCTCCAGGGATTCGTGTCGCAAATGGCCGCTTCATAGTGATATGGGTTGAGGGGGGGAAGTGGAATGGGCGCGGGAAGAGGAGCAGATCAAAAATAGAGGGGATTGCTTTTGGGGGGAATTCTAGTATATTATGTGTATGTGATATGTATTTCTGCACAAAATGAATGGAATGTTGGGTAGAGTTATGTGTTGTCGGTTGTCGGTTGCCATGACGGAAAATTCGCGATGCCCTTTAACTTTTGTGTTCTGGAAATTATTTTTCCCTGTCGATGATGATGCAAATGCAAAATGATTTTGGATTATTGTTGTTGACGTTCAATAAAGTTTTTTCTGTTTGTTTTCATTTTAATTTAAGGTTTTAATGAACCAAAAGTCCATCGTTGCTTTTGGTTACCCATTGGTTTGCATTGTGGTTTTTCAAAATTGGATAAGCTGATGGAAGAATGGCTGGTTGAAAAAATTTCACACAAAACTTGTTTTAAATTTAAAGTTTTAATTTATTTTGTTCTTCCTTTTTTTTTTTAAATAACCAGAGTGAATATGAAAGAATAAAACTCTTTCAATAGGACAGAGCTTCCTTTTTAATCCGATTTGGGTGAGTTTTTTGATGGTCCCATATGCACTTTGCAGAGCACATAGCTGATGCTGTCTGGAGTTTAAATGAAGATTCATTGATTGCAACATGTGCAAAAAGTTAAACATTTACCGAAAGATATATATTGTATACCTATATTGAAACAGTAAGAATTGTACATCTGAGGCATATTAGAGAATACTGGAAAACAAAAGGGAAGCAGTGTAGTGTAGCGGGACAATGAAAGATGAAATTGAATTATTGCTCAAAATAAAAACTAATAGAACAGAAACAAGGAATAGCAGATGCAGAAGAAGCTATTTTGTCAGTTTTAGAAATGCTCTCAAACAAAAAGTGTGTGTTCTACAGATTAAGAGATTAAAGTTTTTTTTCCTAACAGTGAAGTCTTCAAAATGACAGAATGTAAGCCGTTTTTTTAAGACCTTAACAATTCACGATATAAATGCAACAATAATTAAGCCTACTAGGTCTTTGCTTGGCCTAGAGATTTCTCGGGGATTTTCCTTAGCCTAGATAGAAACTGGTCAACAGCTAACATTTTCTACTGGGTACTGATGTCAGTTAGTATGGAAACTCTATTTTTAAAAAAATGGCGTCGTTTAAAAATAAGTATCTATAATAATTATGCTGGCGAATAATAACACTGTAGGTACTACAATATTGATTTCTTTTTTAATTTAAGTGATTTTTAAGTGAACTAGGAGAAGTGATAGGCATGACTGAGTTGCATTATTTTCGTCAATATAAATTTTAATTTACTGTCAAAGACCTGTTACGAAAGTTTTTTTTTTAATACAAAAATACATAAATCAGCCAAATAGAACATTAAGCACTATTTATTTGGACTTATTGCGTTGTTAATTATTAAAAGTTGGTTTTAACGGCTTAAACAGTAAACAGTGAGGTGGTCTTTAAACGAAACACAGATTAATTAACCGTCTCGTCTGTTAATGTTTTCTTTCATCAAATTTTTTTTTCTTTTTATTCCTTTTTATTCACACAGCTAACGTATTCACGTTTTTTTACCTTTTTAAAATTTTGAAGATAGCTTTATTTATAATTTTAAATTTTGAAAAATTGTTTGGTCTCTATGATTATTTCTCTTATTAAAAACTGTTATCTTTGAAAATATATTTTTCAACTGAGAAGACCTTAAAATCATAACGTAATACAAAACCTATTTCGGTTTCTGCATCGAAAACCTTGTTGGCCATATTTTCAAAGCCAAGTTCATATTTCAAAAGTTGAAAAATGAATAAGGCCTTCTGTGCAAGGTGCGCCTCATTACACGTGCTTCATATAGATTCCTATTGCAACGATAATTACTCTTCTCTTAGACGCGTCTCGCCATATATACAGGGTGAGTCACGAGCGGTGCGACAAAATGCTAGGGTAAATTTGCCCCTCCCGGCTAAACGTAGGGGAATAGACCCCCCCTCCCACACGATTTTTTTCTTGTCTCAACGCAACCTACACGCCCTAGCATTTTGTCGCACTGCTCGTGACTCACCCTGTATAATAAGCCTCACAACTTTCAACCGAATTCAACCATTTTTGCATTTAACCTATAAATGCTTGGTACTAAAGATCTAGCGACCGATACAGCTGTATAACGCACCGCTCCGGGTGATTTTCAGCTTCTCTGCTCTACCCAATAATTGTAGCTTATGCCTCTCCCAGAGGTTTCTTGGAAATCAAGTAGTACAACCTGGAGAAAAAAGACGTAGTATTTGTCTCTATTATGAAAAATGATCTGTATCTGTAAAAAAAAACATATTGAATAGTTCACAGTACAAATTATGTAGGACTCTTTGCAAGAAACTTGCCTGAAGTGTACAAAATCACTGCTAGGAAGTACCGGGTGATAACTCTGCCAATGAGAAAAAGAAACATGAATGCGGAATGATGAAGCCAAAGAAGTGGTGACCAGAATATAATGGCTTTCAAAACATGACCAACACAATATAGGTGCAAATTCAGGCATCGGTAAACTACTCCTCATAGGCATCGGCACATAGAAGTGAGGAAATAGTGTGCCGACCTTCAAGCAGAGAGTAAGAAGAACATATATCAGGATCTGGAGGAAATATCTGCACTGGCTGCTGATGCAAATTATGCTTTCAAGAACTGGACATGCAAACACGAACAAAGGCGCAACTTCTTTTAAAATTGAGGAACACCAATATTTCTTAAAAACGCTAAAGGCCAACTCCTTGCTGATGACGACAAAATTCTTCACTAGAAAGATTATGAATCTAATCTGCCAAAAGCCTAAACAGTGTAGGGTAAGTTACTTCAAACCTTTTCCTAAGGACAAAAGTGAAAAGTCTCTTGTCAAGTCTCTTTATTTTAAGTTATATCGTATCGTATATCATATACCAACGAGGAAAGCTACTAACGTTATCAAAGATTTTCATAAACAAAAGATTGTCAATTACTACAATAGCTTTCTCCTTTTAATCGAAACACACACTTCTACTTACAATTTTCCAACCAACAATAATTACCAAATTTTCTTTCTGGTAAAAGTGTAATCAAAAAGTTGAGTGGGTATAATAGGAGTAGCGAGTTACCTACTTTTAAGACAAAAGCAAAGGAAATGACATTTAAAAAGCGAAAATCGAAAACCTTCCCGTTCTCTTTTTTATTTTTTTTGTTCCAGCTTAAGTTATCTTGCAATTTCCCGAGGCCTCGCTCGTGATTACCTTTTATTGACAAAGCCTCAACCTTTTAGTAAGAGAATCCAGTATACAAATCATGATTAACATTAAAATACAATTCTAAGCTAACAAGAATTTCCAATTCAAAACGAAAAAACCAAAAAAAAAAAAGAAATACGAAACACAATCAAAAGTTTAATAAGAAAACGGAAACAACTTGAAACAAAAGAAACAAATAATTTAAAAAATCTACTTTCCATCGGAACTCTAATTTGAAAAAGAGAAAGAAAAACCAACGAAAGTTGGTAGGTAAGCTACTCCAATTCTTTCTATTGAAAAGGACAAAAGAAAAGCGAAACGAAAATCATTTTATTTCTGTTCATAAAATTAAATAAAGTTGACTTTGCGTGTTAAAGTAGCGTACCTACTTAAGAATCTTTCAGCAAAAAAAAAAAAAAAAAACAAATAGTATAAATATTAAATGACATGCTGAAAAGGATGTGCTTACATCCTTAAATCAAAAACTTTCCGAAAATCTCCATGTTAAATTTTTGAATGTTAAACCTTTTTTATTCTTCTTATTTTTGAAGGTCAGTAGGATGGACTTGATAACAATATAATAATAGGTCAGTCGATGGAGGCGAAAAAGAATTTCCATAATGCAAAATGCATAATGGAAAATCACTTATGATTTCAATCGATAGATAGATCGACTCTAATTTCGGATTTACACGCCTGGAAATGTTGCCAATATTTCTGTCAAAAAATGGGGAAAATAATGGATGGCATATATTTTGATCACTTGTGGCCATTAAATTGGCAATCTGCCAACCAATCACATTTTTTACAAAATGCTATTTTAGTGGCAACATGTAATGCCAAATTTTATGTGCTAGTTCTTATAGAAAAAATATTTCTAGTATTTAGAGCGTTTACATTATAAAAAACAAAATGGCTAAAATTTGACAGATAAAATGGCATTTTGTTACTCAAGTACATAAATCTGGTATAATTCTACGTTTCCAGTAGAGACGAAATGAGGTTCCTAGCTTCTAAAATTACGAAAAAAGCTTTTTTTTTGACAAATGAGCTAATTTCGTTTGACAGCTCAATGTTGTTTTCCCTTTCTGTTTCATGAGGCAATTGCATTTAAATTTATATATATCAAAATGCATTAATTTTATTTCTGCGAATAGATGCGTTTTTTAACGTTAAAAAAAACGACATCCGAGCTGAACATTGCCATTTTGAGAAAAAATGGAGCTTCCGAAGTATCGTCGCATAAGAGAAGCCTAGAAAATCGCGAAGCTCAACGATGCCCTGATGATCTACATAAGTTGTTGTTATATTCAACATGTCAGTTGCTAAGCGCGGTCAACATTTTTTTATAACAAGCCCATTGAGACTTAAGAAAAACACACCTATTATATCACTCGCAAAAAATGTGAAATGAGCTAAAAACAATAGACAGTCAAAAACATACGAAAAGTAGCTTCCCCAGTAGTTAAGTGGAGAATTCTTTCAAATGTACACAAGTTAAATGAATCATCTTTCAATTTATTTCGTTTTTACCATATCTCAGTTTTACTTGGTGAAGGCGAGCTCTTCATTCCTAAACCAAGAGTCAACGAAACCCAACGAAAGAAAGCGATATAAGTCTTAAGGTAGAACTATAATCGTCGAACGTCAGCTGAAGTGGTCGTAAGAAACGAAGCGAATACGAGGAATTTATATAACGCGCCCATTATTGCGATTAGGTGGCTTTCGTTAGGCTTCGTTAACTTTCGCCATCGATAGCAAGAGCGCTCATCGAACGCTCCTGCGAAAGTGAATCGACAGATAGGTACAAAAATCAAAATGGTGGAAGCACATAATATATCTGACTTCTTCATTTGAGTGTTCGGAAAGCTAATTTTCGTCCGGTTTTGACATTAGCTTCCTAACACGTTCGACGATTATAGTTCTACCTTTACTTTTTCGAAGACGGTAAATAATTTGCATATTGAATCCAGCAATAACTAATCCCCGGGGTGTTTAAAAAAAATCCAGAGAAAAAAACCCAGAAATCGTTTTGGCTAACAGACATTACTTACCGATGCACCATTTTGTTTTTGAGCTCCAAGCCACACATCTTTGATTTTGCGAAAAAAAATTCTCTATCTACTGGCCTATAACATCTATCCTTACGATGACAGAAAAAAAAAGATTTTTTATTTAAAAGAAAAAAGTAATTTATTCCACCCGAAAAAAGGATCCAGCAGCAGCATTACGAATAGGTACGAGTACTACACAATACAAAGTGAATATCTTCCTTAAACCTAAAATTCGTATACATTCCTCGACAAATGACACCATTTACGCACGAAAAATAATTTTATTTTTGAAAAGTGAATACCTATCCCTTTTTGTACTTTAATTTGTATTTTTTTTCATTAGGTATCCTTCATAATATTTACATCCGACATTAATAAATTTTTCCATGTCAGGAGTTTTTCGTTACGCTTTTCAAAAAAATATTTGATAAAAATATCTACAGAAATATAAAACTTTATTAGGTTTTGCAATGTGAATGTAATATTTTTTCACCCCATCAGAATTGGCACAAGAAAAGTAAATCCTTCTAATGGTAGTCATGCAGCAACCTTCACCTCTGTACAAAAAAAAAATTTGTGTATAATAAAAATGAAACGTCTAACCATCCACCCTTTCTTAAAAAAAAAAAAATATTATATTCGAAGTTTGGATTTATTTTTAATAAACGTAGTCAACTCACTTTGGATTCGTTTTATCTTGTTATATAAGTATCAGGGACGTATCTGTTATTATTTTGGCCCGAAACGAGTGCATTGTACCTATAAAGTGGGCGTGGCAGACGTGTGGATTTAAAATTAGGTGGCTAAGCTGGGGCAAGTTTACGTCTCCTACTCTTTTTAGGAAAAGCACCTGGGAGCTCACTGGGGCCTGACGTTGGATTGCTGCGAGCGGGTCGACCCAGAATTACTTGGCGAAGAACGTTAGATGAGGAATCAGCTTAACTAAGGAAAACTTGGATAGGGTTCATATGTATAGGTATATCTCCAGGAACCCTACCCGATATGGGACTTAGGTCCCATGGCCTGCAAATGAAAATTGATGGACATAATAGATTTGAGGACCTAAGTAAGTAATTTATACAGTATACGGTCTGAAATACCAGACCACTTCAGATTTTAATTTAGATGTTACCAAAGTAGAAACACCTTTGGTTATCTCAGCCAGCTCAACGAAAAGAATATAGGTAGAACTATAACCCTCAAAAGCTGTCGAAAGCTTTTTTAAAAAAAAAACTAACGAAAAAAGCTTCGCAAACAGTGAAAAGAGAAAACAGCCATATTCTACTGCAGTAAAATAAATCATCCCTTCCACTTTTTTGCGTTTCTACTTCACCTCCTGTTCACTTCCGGTCAATGAGCGCTCTTTCTATCCAGTGCGTAGTGTAACGAACACTCACGAAGACTTAACGAAAATCACCAAAGCACAATATGGACTCGTCTTCTTAAAGGTAGAACTATAATCGTCGAACGTGGTAGGAAGCTAATTTCAAAACCGGACGAAAATTAGCTTTCCGAACATTTAAATGGAGAAGTCAGCCATATTATATGCTTCCACCATTTTGATTTTTGTATCTATCTCTCAATTCACTTTCGCAGGAGCGGTCGATGAGCGCTCTTGCTATCTATAGCGAAAGCTAACGAAGCCTAACGAAAGCCATATAATCGCAATAATGGGCGCGTTATATAAATTCCTCGTATTCACTTCGTTTCTGACGACCACTTCAGCTGACGTTCGACGATTATGGTTCTACCTTAATTCTTTTCATACGACCACGTACGTTGACTTCCGTATACTACAATTCCACCTTAAATTTATGTGTTTGGCTCGTTCACTGGGGAAGCGTTAAAAGGAAGCTTGTTGACTCAGAACTACGTCCACCCCAGACAGTAGCACCACTTTAATTAAACGCATTGGTAGTTAAGACTTTATGCTGAACAAAAATAAATACGCTCCTGGCTTTTATTCTTGCATGTCTAGAACTAAGTTATTTGTGACGATATCAACTCCCTGCCTGTGTTTCAAGCCCTTCATGTGCAATGGGCTAATTATATTCGGTCCATGTCTCTTCCGTATCCGCTTGGTTACCCTCATACTATTTTATAGAATAGCCCTTAAATCATCCTCTCTATTATGTGTGTGTGTTGAGAAACGGGACAGGAATAAGAACAAAAAAAGCACACGGTTTAGTGCTTCCATGATTTTTGACTAAAACCGGTCCAGCGCTGTTGGGTGCTATTCGTGCGATTTGATACGAATTTTATTTTAAATTTTTGTATTCGTCCGCCAGGACCGAAGGGTGTACGGTGTTGGGATTGAGATTGAGATTTACTGCTATAACTTACTGTAAGGTATATTTACTATCTGATGACTGATTGCGGACACCGAACGACTGTGACTCTGGATCTGGGCAGAGGGTGCACGATTGGTGGGATATCTTTTCTGTTATGAATTTTGAATCCCTCTGGGGACTTAATTTTAAATTAAATCTTGATATGGATGAGGAATGTTTAGCCCGTTTGTGACGCTCTATGTGCTCTATCGCATACCTAATATACGCACATATGCGTGCCAACTTAAAAGGGTGTTGGCTAGGATATTCCTTTAATAAGCGTTAGGCATAAATAAGGTAGGATGAGAATGGATGCGCGCTGTGGAATCTCATATTGAACACAAAACCCTAGACAAAAAGACCAGCTCGAAAGAGCACCCTTCGACACAAACAGGGAACACAAGAGTCCTTTATTTAATGTCCTGTCATTCAGCATTTAGGAAAAGGAGGAGGACTATTTTTTTTATACATTTTCGAGGATTGCATCAGGATTGCAAATCAAAGATGGAATGTTTTAATATATTATCCCAAAGGATGTTTTGTACATAGTACATAATTTGGTTGCAGGATAGGTGAGTTAAGTTAAGGGAGAGATAAAGTGAGTGAGAGCGGGGTGAAATATTTTCGCCGTTGTTTTTTTGTTCATATTAATATTAATGTAATAACGATTTGGAGTGCTCTTTATTTTTGGTTTGTCCTGGAAAGGTCCATAAATTTTTGCATTTCATTCGTTTAATACAATATATGCATTTTATTTTCATAAGGGTTGTTGTTGAATTATTTTTTTCATTATTGTTGTTGTTATTTTATTTTTGTTTGATGAAACCAATTCGACTTGAATTGATAAATAATAATAATAATGGAAATGGACATCACATCATCCGGGATCTGCTTGCCTGCATCACTGCATGCATTTATGCATACGTAACTACATTTTTGATTTGTTTTGGTTTAATTATAAATTCAAAATGGTGAAAATGCTAATTTTAAGCTCTGTTTTTTTTTTGCAGTTGTATTTTTGCAGTGAAGAATAACAACATAACAGCAACAAAAACAAATGCAAAAAAAAAGCACGAGGACGAGTATGGTTAGATTAGTTGCGTAAGGAAGAGGATTTGTGGGAAAATACGAGTGCAGTTTTTGAACAGTTGAGGGTGTTGCTTGGCAAAAAACAAAAATGAACGAGATTAAAAATACATCGCCATAGCAGCAAACTCGCGTTGTGGTGTTGTATTGTTTTTTTTTTTACTGAACGATGAAAAAGGGAGTTGTTTTAATTGGCGGTGGTGCTATTGAGGCATGTAGTAGACGAAGATTTGCATAAATTTTCAGTTCAGAGAATATACCTAACCGTGACTAGAATATCAATGGACAATGTATGAATTCATAGATATTTATATTTTTTACGTATTCAATGTTTGAAAAAAAGGGTTCCACTCTCTGCAAAGGCTTGCATTTCTGTCATTTTAATGTTAAGTTATGGAAAAATAAATAAATTTGAAGCGTACTTTTAACAAAAATAATTTGCTCTAAGAAAGGCTTTGTTTTTTGTTTTGCCTCGATAATTTCCTTTGTTTCTTAGATTCATAGAGGCTGGTTCACAATATAATGCAAATTTATATTTGTCTGATACGTTCCTCTAATTTTCGAGATACATACAAATTAAATTAACTTAATTGGGTTTATAAAAACGAGCAATAACTTAGCGAAATGGGATTTGGTCAGAACAGTATGTAGTATAATACAAAATATAGCAGTTTCTAAGCCTTAAGGTAGAACTATAATCGTCGAACGTGGGAGGAAGCTAATGTCAAAACCGGACGAAAATTAGCTTTCTGAAATTCAAATGGAGAAGTCAGCCATATTATATGCTTCCACCATTTTGATTTTTGTATCTATCTCTCAATTCACTTTCGCAGGAGCGGTCGATGAGCGCTCTTGATATCGATAGCGAAAGTTAACGAAGCCTAACGAAAGCCTAACGAAAGCCACCTATTCGCAATAATGGGCGCGTTATATAAATTCCTCGTATTCGCTTCGTTTCTTACGACCACTTCAGCTGACGTTCGACGATTATAGTTCTACCTTTAGTCTAACAAAGCTACTGAATCACTGCAAACTGTGAAGTGAAACCGGGCAGACAATTAATTTGTTTAGTGGTAAGGTATGCTGGAACCTCAACATTGCTTCCCGGTTCCTAAGAAAGGAAATCCTCTAAGCTTAAACTACGACAACATTGCTTCTAAGATCCCCTCTGCCATTTTGTGTTAAAGTCTGAAGAAATTCGTCAACAACCTGATAGATCCATTTAGTTTGACTTTAGACCAGGAAAATTCACCGAATACCAAATTTGCAGACTGCTCCAAACCTACGAGAAAACCCATCAACTTCAAATCGATACCCTCCGCCTATTTATCGATTTAAGACCGTGTATGAAAGCATCTATAGAGTGGAGCTATACATATAGATCGATTCCTATAGGCAACTTTAACTTTGAGGTTGTTGAGGACTTTTTCTACATAGGCGCGTTATTTTTTCAGACAATGGCACTAGGACTAACCTCAAAACGCGACTATTGCAGTTTCGTCAAAGTTGAAGAATTTCAGTCTCGTATTATATCGTCTTGTATGACTTAGTCTCGTCCTGGAACCAATTTATTCAACCATATTATTCATTCATGAACTTTTAATCCAATTATATTAGTTTGACATAAGATTAAGAAATGTATTACTGGTTTCCATCTCGTTGCAATGCTGGATTATCACTTATCATGGCCCTATGGTCACCTTATTCTTACAAATTTCAAAAATCGTTTAAGCGGTTTGTTCAAAAAATAATTTCAAACTTCAAATTTATTTATTCTTCACTGAAATACAGTTACATATTAAAGAGTTTTTAAAACGTACAGATTAGAATTACAATGATTTTTAGCACCTAGTGGTTTTATAATATAGAAATTTCATGAAAGTGGAGTTTATTATGTGAAAAATTTCGAAAAAAGAAAATGAACAAAAATTAATTTTTTATATATAAAATTTATATTTAGAAAAAATATTGGTAAGCAAGTTTTTTGTAATAACATAAACAAACAAATATCTATCCACTAGGTATACAGTTTTGATTTCTTACAAAACCCCACCTTTAAAATTACATTAAAATCGTAACAAGATAAATATGTTTTGTCTGAACGGCTATATGACAGGTCATTATTTTGAAGCAAATAAAATTTAATTTCGCCTCTGCGGAATTACTTAGAAACCAAGTTTGAAAAAAATCCAGTAGATTAGGATGATCTATGTAGATCTGGGTACTGACTACTGACTGATTAATATCTCGAGTTTGATTTGTTTGATCCAATGCTTTTAAAATGGTCACCCTATCTAGATTTTTTCGCGCATTAATCATTACTCTTTTTAATATTGTCACTTGAACAACAAGGAAATCAATTGAGTTTCGCAAAATACCGTACATTTTCACGGCAGCGTTCAGCAACATAAAACTTTGAAGTTTAGTTTTAGAATTGGGTAATTGTCGAAGGTAAAAGCCAAACAAAATATGTACGTCAAACGATATTCGATTTTTTGACATATGCAACTATATTTTATCTATGTATGTTGTCATAGGGTTAATGTTTATACAAAATAGTGGCTTTAATGTTGGCTTGTGAAATGTGAGTTATCTTCAAACCTGTCAACTATTTGTTTAATTCAGTGTCAGTATATCCAAGATGTGACAGGAAGTGTCTGAGTATCCATCTATCTTATCCCAGCTACAGATATGTACCATCCTTAAAGTTATTGCTGTTTTTGAGCAAAGCATCGCCGTTTGTGACTACCCACTTACAATTTCTAAAGGTTTTCATAATAATAAATTGAACGTCCATGAGATAACAATTTGAAAAGTAAATTCTCCCTTTGGCATTAGGTGTTAACTACAGATCCTTGCTTGCTTGACTATAAAAGAATTGGGGAGAAATGTGTAGTGTAAGTCGACCCTAAGTGAGTTTTTCGCCCTCAAGCTATATTCAAAGAGAATACCTACCTACTACTTTTCTTTTTTTGTTGTTGCTCAAATCCTCTTTTACAAAAGAGCTTAAATATTTTCGCTTTAAAGATGAGCTGTCACCATCAGTGACAGTGACATTAGCAAAAACCACCACCACAAATACCACAATCACCCCATCATTCAGGTGCTAAAGAAATTATATATTTCGAATTGCTTACATCTAAAAATCATGGGAGAGACGAAAAAGAAGGTGGGTTGTTGGAAAGAAAGAATGGCTTTCTTTGCATCTTAACATTTTATTTGGAGCTGAGCAATTTCTTCTTCAATTATGAAATTCTCTGCTGTGCATGGATTCGATTTTCTCCATTTTATATTCGTTTCGATCGAGATCGACAGGCAGTTGATTTATGATTTCAAATTCACTTGATTGCGCTTCAGCACATCAGCTTAATTGTGGATAAGTAAATTGCCATCCCTTATATATTTTTTCAATAACTGGGAAATTATATTTATGATGGTTATATATTTTTTTTTTTTTGTATTCAAGTTGGAAGCACAAAAATATGCCATGCTATTGAATGGGAAAAGAATTTCCCCCTGCCATCCTACCATCATGCGAATAGACAGACGATTGAATTTCTTTTACAAGATGGTGTTTTGAACATGTTGCTATTACATAACTGCTATTCATGAAAAGCAAGCAAATTCAGTGAACGTAGTAATGTAAAGGTTTTCTTTCATTTCATAAAATATTTTCGTAATGAGTTTTCTTTTTTTTTTTGTGGCACGGTCGAAATGGGGTGTCTTCAGTGAAGCATGTGGTAGATTAAGGTGTTCGGTAGAATTATTTGTTATTGAAATATACATAGAATTGTAATTGACAGAGGTCTCCGTCTTACGACAAAATGGCAGGGCTAAAATGAACAGTGAACAACCTGGGTGAACCTTTTTTTGAAATCCAAAATTTGGAGAAAAAGTATTACCAATATCAATAGTAAAACCTGAGTAACTATTATATGAACTGCTCTCCATCTTTTAATATTTTTTTTAGAAAACTTTAATCATAATCAAGGGCTCATTTTATTGGTGACACAGAAAATCACAAAATTACATCATTTCACCCCCACTATTCGTCAAAAGCACAGACCAGCTTTGGACCACTATAACTTTAAGACAAAGTAACCTACTAGCATTAGGAACTATTACGTCCGTGAGGGTATCAACTTCTTTTCCATATTTTGCTACACCTGTTCGATAATTGAAAGCAAAAGAAAAACGATTGTGGATTGGGAAAAAACATTAATTGGGTTTTGTAAACAAATTTTTTTTGCTCAAAACTTTTGGAGAAGAAATTCATTGAAAGCCCGCAAATATGTGCTGTAACAGAATTGTCGAAATAATTCTAGTTTTCGAGTAGATGACGGGTAGGTATTAAAAATCCAAAAATTCCTCGCACTGTTTGGAACGTAGCATCAGCTGATTTTTGAACAGCTCCTGATCACCAACTTCATAGAGAGGTGGCGGAAAATAAAGAGACAATTAATATTTTCAATTATTTTACTTCTTTATTATAGCAAGGTCCATTGTAATGATTGCTCTTCAACCGTTATTTGCCAAGCACCCGCTTGAATGCCTGCACCCATAAGAAAGCACGGAGTCAAAATTTGAGCGGAACAGTGGTAACTTCGTCTTTATATACATAGATTTATTTCTCCATAATTTGGACAGCATCCCGAAGACAGTCTTTGCTTTCCCGATTCGACTCTTAATATCAAGTTCGATGCCACCGTCAATAGACAGTACTCTCAAGATATTGAAAATTTCCTACCATCTCCACTGGCTGTGAAGTAATATTTACTTGAACAGATTGAAAAAGGTCCAATTTTGTTGGTGTGATCTTTAGCTCAACGGTTTCTACACACTGTTCTATGATGATCCGCAAGGTGAACAGGAAGATCCAAAGCGGAATCCTTATCCTGCTTGCTAGTCTACGAGTGTATCTTTAAGATGTTTTTTTATTCACTTCAGGATGATTCTAGCTTTCTGCAGGGAATTTGTCTTCAATTCTTACGTAAGATATTTTTCTTTGGAAGCTTAACAATCATTGTTTTTTATACCCTTGAGGAAAGCTTTCTTTTTCCCAAGCTCTCGAATGTATTATTTGGCGGTTCAAATGTTTTCGATAGCTTGGTGTCCAAGATTTCAACATTTATAGTTTCTTTGTTCTTTGCCCAAGTTTCTTCGGATAGTTAAGATTGTGGCTTCCTTGCGGCCGACCGACTTTACGGTGGAGGTTAGTTCCGTGCTGCTGATTGTTATCAATCCTTGTAAAAGATTGTCCCTAATTGTTGATCTTTCCGCAGCTGCCAAAAAAGTTACGATTCGATTGATGATTTTTCGAAAACTAGTGATTTGAAAAAGAAAATATTTCTCTTTTGCTGTCTTATTGATTATTCCAAAAGCTAAAATTTTTGAAATCATGATTTATATGTCAATTGAAGTCTTCACCTCAAGCAATATTTGTATCCGAAATATAAACTTAAAACTTGAATATCTTAAAATCTTACGAATTTTCCAAAACTTTACAATTTCAATGTACAAGCTCTAATTTTGTTGATACCCCTCTTGTAGATGCAAGCTTTTGACCTAAGCCCCAACTCATCTCCTTCACATTGCTCAAAGTCAAAGATATGATTGTATTGTTGTACTTTCGATGTCAAAATTTTGACAAATAAGTCTTCTTGAAAACCCCTTAAGGCATTCTTTTTCAATCTTTATTTATTCATTCATTGCTTCAATTTATATCCTGTTCGAACAAAAATAGACTTATTTTTTGTTCCCAACTCTCCCCACTCCATATATATGAAAAGGTGTGTTAAAGTACCTTTAATATTTATGATTCTCATGCCAATCTATATGTACATTTCCTATATCTACCTACTTTTGCTCTTAACCTTATTTCAACAGGTTTTTTTTTTTTTTGCAACAAAACAAAAATGAATAGGTAGGTATCTTTTGTGTGGTGAATTTGCATATTGATTGCCAGAGCTTCTGACGTTCTTAACAGCGTCTATCTTATTAGAAAATACCGCAACACACGCAAAAAATGCTAACCAAGAATGACGATAATCCCGGAGACGAAGAGGAAGGTGAATGGAGAAAAAAACTTTATAAAACTTCCAGTCCTTACATCCCAAAAAATCAGCGAGGGGACTATAACAAAAAAATCTCCTTGCAGTGTGGAATTGTTACAAATCCATCAGTGGAAGGTGGAAAGAAAACGAAGCGAAAAAACGACACCGAATACCGAACGTTATTAAATTCTTTTGATGATTCCGGGGGTCCTGCACCTGACGAAATAAAATACAAAAAATATGCCACGCCATGTCGGTCGTCTTCTGTTAGTAAATACACAACATTCAGCAGGATGCGTGACGCAACGCGACACGGGATAAAAAGGGTCCATCGCATCAGCAGAAAATATATATACACCCATATGTACATTTCTTGTAAGGCAACAGTCAGCGCCACTCAGCGGTAAAAGCTTGTTCCTAAGGCAGCAGAATGATGTTTGGTGGTGCTCTGCAAGCATAGCACCGGAACCCAATTATCCTGACAACAAAAGTATGTAGTATGTCGCCCTAGCAAAAAATATACGGGACGTTTAACTGAGGGTGTGGGATATGGATGGATGTGCTGCAAAAATATTTATGCTACAAATCTCCGGTACGTACACTTCAGTGTAGTACTCATAAAAGGCATTCATTTCGATCATTCCAGGGCAGTTAAATTCACTTCGGTAAAAAATAAACCAAACGCAGTGGAATTGAACGGGCCCGTACCAGGACCAGAAACCAGAACCTGGGACTTCAGGAGTCTGGAAGGGCTATAAGAGAAGAGTTTGTACTGCTATCATGAAGAAGTGCTAAGAGCTGCGAACTGAAGCGAGCAGTTGAGGAAATTTAGCCTCCCCCAAAATAATATGTCTGTGTATGTAACGGTACATATATGAAAAAAAAACTCCACAGTGTTTCCATGGAGACATCCAGCTCAGCCAGCATCCCTTTCGACGATGTGCACAAATATTACAGCTCATACCATTCCTTGTTTTTTTTTTTTATGGTCGGTCGTTGGGATGATAAAGTAGCAGGTTAGTTGGGTGGTGTTGGTGGTTTTCTCCATGCCTGGTGGTTTGTGTACTGATGGTGGCACATAATGTACTAAGGACGGAGATGTGTTTGTGTTGGTATATCCTTTAGCGGCATCCTGTTCGGTATTGATCTTTTCCAGTTTCGTGGCAGAAGACAGTGAAACTGTGGCAGTGGCAGTGGCTGTGCTATTGCTTGCTTCTGGTGTTCCTCGTCGTCGTGCTGCTGATGATGATGTTGTTGCTTACTCAGTGCTTTATGCTCACCCGGATTTCATTTAGTTTTACTCTCTTCTCTCTAATCCACTCAGGCTCCATGTCAGCCATTTGAGATTTTCAACAAGCACAAAAATCAGGCAGTATTCTTCCAAGTGTGTAATATTTTCAAATCCGACTTTCGACTACCTTCTCCCGTCAGAAATTTCTTTTTAGGATGCAAGAATTCGATGGAAAAACTCAGGTAGTTTTTATTTTTATTTTCTATATTTTTGTGCAATCATTTCTCTTATTGCTTTCATTTAAGATAGGTATGTTTTTTAAAGTAAATTTTTAATTCTTCAGAGTTGCCAGTTTGAAATAAATCAAAGTTAAATTTATTTCCAGAAGTCTTAAAATTGCAGACCTTTATTTAGAAAATATACAGAATTAGAATAACAAGCTTCAGAGGGACTCAAATTTAGCTTTAACTATTAGAAGATCAGCTATTGAAAATTTTACAAAATTCTGAAAATTTATTACTATGTTACAGAACTAAATTATGGAATTTTCGATTATTACCTCTAGCCCACCTTCGAAACACCTTCTGGGGAGTTTTAGATGCGTAACTACTACTATTAATCTACTCCCAGAAGATATCATGAGTATACCTGGATACAATTAATAGATTTTAGTATCATCTAAGTACTCAAAAAAACTTCGCCACCTCTAAAAGGTTACGCCAAATATTGTCAGATCTGTCAGTAAAATAATAAACTATCACAAATGTCATACAACCGTCAGAAACGTGACTGTCAGGTCATTGTCAGACAGTGAAATTGCCAGTTATTTGAAAATCACACAATTTTTTTACTGTTTTGTGAACGGACAAATTATCATTGAATGATATTTTGAAACTGTCCTCAAAATGCCAGCTATTTTCAGAGCATTGAAATTTTGTTCATATATTTTAAGACCCAACAATCGTCTGTACTTAGTTTAAGATAACTAAGCTCCATGCCTTTATATGATTCTCCAAGCCATTTAAAACCTGCAATTTTGAAAAAAAAAAATCAGTTTGAACAAAGAGTTTGAGTTTCTGTTTTTAATTTTGAGTTTGAATATTGATTTTTCAAAAACTAAAACAACTTGAGGTAACATAAGAAGATCCTTCTGCGTCTTGAGGCATCTTCAGCGTCGTCGGTCATGAGCGTCTTCGGCCGGCGGTTCGGGTGTCTTGTCTTTGTCTGTCTTAAGAGTCCTTGGCGTCTTGCGCACCTTTTTTTATTTATAGTTCCCTGTACGTCTTTGGCATTGAAGCTATGTCTTGTTCTCAGTTTGTGTTGTAATTTAAAAAAAATAAAGTATTTGGATTTGGCAAGGAGTGAAGCGTGACCTTAATTGTGCTGCTCTTGTCCTGCCATGTGTGAATGCATTGCAAGTTTCCGAAATGATTAGTTTCTAAAATTACCTATCGGAAAAATGTATTCAAAATCGAAAGAGCCGTTTTCGATATACATAAATATATTTTGACGTAACGGTTATATGACAGGTAGGTGCCTATCTTTCTTCTTTGAAGCTAGAAAAAAAAATAAATTTCCTCTCTGGGGAATCATCATCAAAACCTTAAGTTTCAAGTTTGCTAAAATTGCTTTAGTAGTAAAGGTGGAGGTACAGACAGCCAGACCGACAGATAGATAGACAGAATTGCATAGAGAAGTGAATAGAGTTCGATTTTTTACCAGTCCACAACTGTACCTAAAATAAAAACTATTATCGCAAGTAAAAATTATGAAATAAACGATTGGCAGCTTTTAAATTTCAAAAAGGATCCTAGAATCCATAATTTATGCTAAAGTGGATACTGCCATGGGTATCATAGCAACTCCTACTGCATGGAAAATTATGCACTGATGCCGCCTTTTCTTACAAAAACCCTTTTATTGTATTATTTGGAATTTGTAATATAATCCGCCCAACGTCTGGCACAAAAAACATATGTGTGTGCATTTTGTGATTCACCTCGCCATTATCATTTCCATGATTGTTTCATATCGCCTGGCAACGATGTGAATGCAAGAGCAAATAAAAATACATTGTTATGGTTGCCATCGCCATTGCCATCATCATCGTCGTCGTAGTCGTCATCATCATCAACATCATCAGTTCGGTTTCACCCTTCGTAAAAGTGGGCAAAATACGATGCTGTTATTTTTTTTTTTTTTTTTTTGGAAAGAGTGTACAGCTCTTGGAGTGTTGTTTCTGTGGCAACGCTATATAGATGAAACCGAATGAAAACAGCAACGACATATAGCATCAGCAACCATGTTTGTTCCTTGTATATCCATTCCCATACCTCTTGGGCACCTTACTCCGCCATCATTGCCGACAACAACGTCAGGTTAATGGTGGAGCGCATATTCACATTTATCACAAACCGGGCTAGGAGCTGCAGATATGGAGCCACCCAGCCATCACCATCGCCCTTGCACAATGTATCTATGTAATAATATTTTGCTGCGATTGTTTCTGTCCACATTAATAAAGCAGCAGAGAGACTGGTAAATGGTAAATGGAGTTGTAGAGTACTTTTGCATCGGCACACATTAACTACACCCCAAAACGTGCATTTATTATATTCGTACATAGGTAGCCCGGGAGTCTAGCAGCAGCAGCAGTAGTCCCAGTCAGCGTAAAATGAAAGCGAATTTGAATTCAAGATCCAGGAGAGTATGAGTTTCTTTCAAAGGATAGCGGTGAAGACTATTCAGTCCTAGAATGAATAGGGTTGCCAAGCTTCAGTTGGTTAGGATGTCTCAGTTTTTAGGAGTACACGCCTCCACCAACTCTGTTCTGAGTTTTTTAGCTGATGGATGGTGTAAAACTAAATAATTCGTCTTCTAAGAATATCCCATTCTCCCAGCTGGCCTTGGAAGTGATGGTGACGTAAAATTTTCTGTTAAACTGTTATTCGGGGGAGAAGTACCTACCCATTTATTGTATACTTACATACGCATATTAGTTTTTCACCAATTGATTTTCACTTCAATACATTAAGCAATCCTAAAATTTGTACTTGCAAATTTCATTTCACCAAAGTTTAATTTTCAATGCACAGATTAGGTATTCTTTCGAAAAGCCGACTTACTTATTGTTGTAGGTTCCAGGAATGCGGAATGTCAACTCCGAACAGCTAGGGTGAGAGGCACTCTATTCTTGACAAGTGATATTCTTGGATATTCAATTCTTCGCAGAGGCAGCAGCTCGTGAAAAAAACATTTCTGTTTTTTTTTATGTGAATTGGGCTGTTTCGAACGGAATGAATGTCCTGCACACGTTTTGCCGTTTTTCACTTCGCAATGATTATTTGGCAATTTAACAATTCGGATTAAATTTCTTGACAATTTTAGTCAAGCAAATATTTCCGCAAAATAATCATTCTTTTAATTTCACATTGAAATTTGTATTTATCGCCTTTCATTATTTCGCTAAACAATTTATCCCATTTTACCTGGCTCGGTGGTGCCACGACTATTTCATTGCACAGCTATTTTTTATTTGGATTAATATTTGTTCAATATTTATTTTATGCATTTTATTATTTGGCATAGTTTTATTAAGTTTAAGTGAAATTTGCAGATTTTGAGAATTCTTACTTTTGAAGCGAAAATTTCGTCAAGAAATGCTCAAGATTAATGCCTGTACCTGTATAATCTTCTTTTTTGAAAAGACTCTCAGGAAAGCGAAACGATACCGAGACTTTTCCCGCTTTGGCTCTTTTCATCAATTTAAAAAAAGCAATAATACCCAATTACGGATTAAGATGTGCCCGTAATGGTCCCCTCTCCTCGTATATAGTATTCACTTCTTTCGTATGTCTATTCAATATAAATTTCCATCAAGGCAACTCATGTTTCAAAATACCAGGGCAGAAGTTGGATTCCCTTTTCTCTCTCTAGCTCTCCCTTTCCTGCTATAAAAAAAAACATGCAAAACTCATATACACATAGATAGGTGAGTAATTGCATATATCTGCAGACAGACATAGAAAGTGCGGGATCTGGGATGCATTTAAATATTTTGGTATTGGTAATGGGCTCTGGACTGAAGTCTTCTCTAGAGACGCTTGAGTGGGCAAAACTATAAATATTCGGTGTGCTTCCCTTCTCTCGTTTGCTTGCCTGACAAAGATGGCGGGTGATTACAAGCGTTTATTTCCATAATTTTGCATTCCAAAATGAACGAATGTGGATGCAAGAACCAAAAGGCAAGGAGGTTTAGTAGATATGATGGTATTATGTACAATGCATACTGGAAACTGTATCTATGCTGTAGATATACATAAAATAACCATAACCACCCACGCATATAGCAAAACTTTCCATAACCAAACCAACCTCTCATCCCTCCTGCTCGCTATAGGAGTATAATCGAGAATCTTATGGGTGATTCTGTAGTTCAGGATCTCTCTTTGTTCTCATGATGGCCTGCAAGAGGAATATTTTATGTTGCTTTTGTGTCCGGGCATATTTAAGCGCATATCCTTGCCCCCGCACTTAATTTTATATTAAATTTAAAATTTTCAAAGAACGTCCTGACAGCACAGATTATATGGGAATGGCAAATGAACGAACATAAGCTCTAGAAACATTTATGGGCGTTGTTGGATGGATAGGACAGCATATATGTATAAATAAATCTTTTACATGAAAATACAAAAGGTATATAATAATCTTCAAGGATATTTCAAGAATTTGATACAAAGGTACTAAGATACCTAGAGAGACATTGTGAATATAACATTGAACAGAATTGAATAACTTTTTCATAGACGAAAACCCTTCAAAATCTCATCAAAACTCTAACTTAGTGGTCAGTCGTTGGTATCGAGACAAGACTTATGTAGCTTATCAGACCGACAATGATATTTTAACGAAACCGGAAAGAAGCGTTTTGCCTGGCCTTGTCATTTAGCCAGTCCTAGGAAAGGTGTCGAAATTTAGCTATTTTTACTAGTGACTCGCCTTACTCGCGGAATCATCTCACTTCACTCGCAAAAGATAATTAGTGAAATACCACCTTTAGTTCCGACACTTCAAAGACACGAATGAGACAGAGAAATCAAATGAAAGTAACGGAAACGTTAACAACAAAACAGAAAATCATTCACTCACTTTTACTAAGTACATACATCGATTCTCATTGAAAAGTGACTCATCTCACTCATTTCAATTAGCTTGCTCGTGGCACTGTTGGTTCTTCAGATGACACTTATTCATTTATCATTTTATTCCAATTCTAACTGTGACAAGGAAAATTCATAAGTGAAAAATGTATTGATATTTTGTCCCCTATTGGATGAGCGACATCGATAAAAGGGAAAAGCGTTTGGACCAGAAGAGATACCCTCTGAGTTCCTGGAAAAATATGTCACACAACATGAAGGTCATTGAGTGACTTGCATCTTATTCTATTGGTTGATGATAAAAAAAGGATTCGACAGAAAACAATGTTACCTGATATGGGTTTCAGTTATTCATCGAGGACTTCCGGAAGTTTACTTGCGGATGATCATAAGCATGTATAAGCAATTCAAAACATTGAAGAGTGCACCTGGGAAGCGTCTTGAGGCCTTTTGACTACAGTCAACTTCCTCATTGAAAAAATGAAAACAAGATGACGAACCCTAAAAGAGGTGCTGTGGGTGCCTAAAGAAATTTTAAGCTGTATCTTTGGAGGTGTTAAAGTAGGAATATGTCCAACTGGCTGTACTAAATTATGGTTTTAATCTCCTCAGAAGTACTAAGTAACAAACACAGAAATTGAAAATTGTAAAAAGGCTGAACAAATTTGAGCTCTGCTATAACGGGAGCAAAACTAATTTGTTTTGGGATGAGAAGTTTTAATTTTGACAGTTGTTTTAGGTCAGTAAACTGACAGATGATTTTCAATTTTGTTTGCCTCACGAACAAGATCTTGTTCTGTATTTCTTATTATATGCAACCTATGGAAATATGAAGTGCTAAATTTCACGAAGCCTCTGGTTTGATATGCACATACAGCAAGAGTCATAAGAAACATTCCTGCAAAAGTGCTCTGGAGCTGGAGCTCTACGAGTAGATTAAGTGAGAAAGGAAAAAGTAATCGAGAGATATAAGGACGCCATAGCATCAATTAGTATTGAAAGTTTTCCAGAGTAGAAGCTTGCAAGACGATCAAGGAAATATTGTGGTAGGACCCTTAGTACTAAACTTCTCCCAGCTCTTTAAAGATGATGGCGAAAATTCCGTAACTAGAGAGAAAGTATTATTATTTTTGATTAGTTTTATTAAGTAGCAAATAAAAGATTGGAGTGATTTTTAGAGAAGTGATCACCCCGTAAAACTGTATGATTGATAGCCAATACCAACATCAAAGATTTATTTGAGCCTAATCTGAAAACGCTAACCGTAATTAAATACTATCGGATGCTCCATTAAATAGTAAACTTGTTGCATGCGAATTATTATTTATAACATTTAAAAATATAAAAGTAAAATATAAATGTGATGATTTTTTCACTTGCAATGTAGATTTCTTCCTGACAGCATTTTTCTTTTTGTAGCCCTTAACTAATAAGAAAAATTGCTCATTTCTGTTTTCGTTATTAGTGTGTAGCTTGTTTTAGTTCTCGGGTCATTTCCCTTCAACGAAACCAAGGATCCAGAGCTTATTTAAGGTTACGAAATCTCCCTCTCAAAGCCATTTGTCTGAATTACCTATTGTTGACAGTTCTCGGCTCCCTGTTTTCCTTTTTGTTTGTTTATCATCTAAAATTTGAAAAGTAAAAGTCCTTCCGACAAAGAAGTTCCAGATTATTTAGTGGATCTTACGTCAAATTGGAAGAAATTAAGTCAATCATGTATTGAACAATTGAACTAGTTCCATAGCCCAATTTAAAAATTTTTGTAGCCGAAAATCCGAGCTGAAAAAGTTTCCCAAAAAGTAGCTCAATAAAAACTTTTCGGATGAATTCAATCACAATTTATTTTTATTTTTAAAAAAACAACGAAAATTAAAATAAATTAGCTAAAAAAAAAGAAGAGTTAACAATATTATCATGTAAAATATTTTTAACTGTTGAATCTGTTGAACTGTCTGTAAGTATGATATGTAAGTATGATAATAAAGAGTGGTTCCAAACTGATTCCAAACTGTGGACAACATTAAAAATATGTTTGCTAAAAAATATAACCCAAGATTAGATATGGGCTATTTTTAGCTCAATTATGATAAAGCTTTCTTACTGAAACAGTTGTCGGTAATTTTGAAAAAAGATAGCCCAATATCCGATAAATAGCCCAATTCGTCAAGCCTGATCCAGAACTTAACATAATGACACATTGTACTTACTATCATGGTGGCAGTTGAATGGGGTGACATCTAAAGTATGGGGGCAACTCTTCCTCAAATCTTATTGCCCAGAGCTTAGGGAGGTTTTAATTGATATTTATTGCTTACGGCAATCGAAATAATACTATACAATTTCCGATACTTAAAGATTGCTCAAATCAAATTTTACACCTGAAATCTGCAGCGCCCTGCGCCACCACAATGCTCGGGGCAACATGAAAAATACTTGCCATGATAGTACTATGTTTTTCATATACAAAGGACTCTCAAAGATAGACAAATATCACGAATTCCTTGTTCTTCTCTGTGTTAACTTAAACTTGAACTGGCCTACGAAACATTTATATCTTAAAGGAGTACATTGCTTTCGACATCCATTTAGCACGGTCTAGTCCAACCGGAACTTTAAATGACATTTTTTTCCAATAAACTCTCCCTGTGTGGGTCATATCTTACATCAGTTTTGGCTGCCTGAATGAGTGTTGAACTTATAATCCACATACATACACTACACATGCCTGCAATATGTCATCCCCCATACACTATTCATTTTCATGCAAACCGCACAATATTCATTTGTGTGTTCATTTGTTCAATCGATTAAGAAAACTTGTTATGTCAAAGTCCGCTGCTTCGACCGAATTTTATTGCTTGCCAGAGCAATTTTGAATTTTTAGCCCACACAAACATGCATGCGCAAACCACACTATCAAGGCCATGCACGTTCAGTTCGCATGCACAATCACTGCATTGGGCATGCAGGCATGAGTAGTGTATGGGTCCTATTACATTGAGTTAAGTATTTAAATGTGTTTTGCATACTCGTCCGGAGTGATGTTTTGGTTTTATTCATCCTTCATACTTTTTTTTCTCTAACTTTATTCGATAACAACAAGCTTTATGTTAACTTTAATTTATTATTTTTGATAATAGTTTTATTGAATGTCTGTAAGTTTACGTGATTTTAAAAACATAACAAGTTTTTACGAATTTTTTAGAAAAAGAAAAAAAAATTGAAGCTGCCAAGCGGACAAAGTACTGAATTTAGCATAAATATAACAAAAACTTTCTCATCTATCTTGTCTCCACAGTCCACACCTTTATCTAGTACTTAAAGACAGGGATGTGGAGGCAGCATAATTAGACCCGTTCAATGTTTATATGTCGAATCTGGTTCCTTGCCCTGAGGCGATGAGCAATATTTGATTCGGGGACTCGGGGTTTATGTTTTACATAATCGAAAATGTACGTAAGCACCGCCAAAAAAATAACTTTTTTCTTTTTTTATTTCGTTCGTTATTTCAATTACATATTGTGACTGTGGAAATTTTTACCCAACTCTAAGATAGTTGCCTTTTCAATAAGGTCCTTTCTTTTTTGACGCAACTGTTTTCGGCATTGAAAGATTCAATGATCATTTTATATTAATTTGCATAGTACTCTCATGAACACGTTCCATACGTCGGCACCCCGCGATCACACATTTAACTAATTTTCTGGTTTCTGTTTATATACAAGTGCGCCCTCAGACGACCACACAGCTACGTGGAACGTGAGAGTACTATAGATTCATATGCAAAGTCAATGGCTCTGTTAATAAGCGTGTTAAACAAAATTATCAGTGGGCTAAACGACGCTATCCTGGAAAAAATCAGCCTTGAGCAAGGCCTTAACTTTGAATGGGTTTTCAGCATTATTTAATATAACAGACTCTAAAAGTCATCATAAAAAAAAGTTGTGACCTGCTTTGAAAGAGATAACAACAAAATTTGGCCAAATTACAAAACTTTCTGTTGAAGATTTTCTACTATTAGTGAGGGGCATTTTTACTGACAAGGACATCATCATGATCCAGACTTATCCTCTTTATAATAAAATACTCCTTGGAATAAAATTATATCGCTATGAAATGATCAGATAATTTCCACGACTCTTCTTTGAGGTCATGGTCATGGAAGCACTGATAAATATTCAGTTAAAAAAATATATCGAGAATGCTTCTTTGAAATTATCTTTCGGACCGATTAATACTAGTTATGTATGTATTTGTATGGTTTACAGTCAGATGTTCATAAAATGAATGCTGGTGTACCACAGGGCTCCGTTTTGTTTCCCACTCTCTTCATAATACATATATATTCAGTACGTATTCAATTACCGTCAATTATAGATCGCCAATTTTGAGTTGTCAAATGAGTTTGTTAAATGATCAATTTATTTTGATGACAAGATAAGCTCATGGTGTATGTTTTTATTAAAAAAAATAATTTGAACTATTAGGTATAGAATTTTTCACTTTGGTTAGTAGTAACTTCATAAAGTCTTTTACGTACTGAGTCATACAATTTGGCCAAATAATTCAAGGTTATGTCAATCTATGTTTTTTTGCTGATATTATTGAGCTCATCCTTGGTATATTATCTTGTTTTCCTGACTCATATACGCCAAGTATTTTCAATTATATTCTGCTAAGAAGGAGAGTATGGGTCAATCAGGTAGGTAGGTACGTAGAAATGGCGGTCACAAAGTCTAACTTCGTGACCCAATTAGTGCTGGAGTGCGCCACTTTGATACCATAAATAAATAGAATAAGTAAGATGGATTGATAATAATACTTAGTGGGTCGTCGCTAGAGCCATTTCATCGTATTGAGAAAGGAGATCAAGTCTTTGATCTAAAATTCAGAAAGCTCAATGATATAGTCTAAAAATACCTTCCCAAAGGACTGAATTCTGATTAGTAGAACATTTGCAAAGAAAATGAAACTTCTCTTCTGATCCCCACGACTATCTACGGCAAAAGTATTGTGCAGCTGTAGACCCTGCTGCATTTTCTACTGAAAGCCAATGTCGAGTACATGTTCCAACGATCCTGGCTATGTCTTCTATGTGCGGTTCCAGTGCTAGTTGCTCCTTGAGCTTTTTTAATTTTATCGTCTTATATGCTTTGTTAAGTGTGGCTCTCACACTATTGAACCATAATATGTCAATATGAATCGTACCAAGGCTGTGTACGTCCACAACATTATCTTCGACTCTTGGCTTATAAGGCAATGCAGACCTTCTTAAACCGTTAAATATATTTAATTAGACAGAGTTTGATCGTTGAGTTAAGGTAGAGTGAAGAAGGGTATTTCAGTTTTTGTCCACTTTGTCCACCTTAGGTCCACTCTTTCACTGCCCGAGCGATACGGATAGGCGCATTGTCTTGTTAGTATGACAAACTTTGAATCAAATTGCTTTCAAACATTTGAATTCGATTATGTTTTTTTGGTTGGAAAGAATCTATAGGAAAAATGTTTCTGCACAAAAATTATTGCAGTCAAAACTTCATAAAAATAATTA
Source organism: Syrphus vitripennis (assembly GCA_958431115.1). NCBI lineage: Eukaryota > Metazoa > Arthropoda > Insecta > Diptera > Syrphidae > Syrphus > Syrphus vitripennis. The sequence continues at coordinate 123,579,949 of OY288108.1, forward strand.
TAAATTGTATACAATTTACGGCGCCTTTTTTGTAATTAAAAGCGATTACAAAATATTTCAGTGAAGTGTCTCATAATAGAAGATTTGCAGATTTATTAAATTAAATGCAAACACAATTTAAAAGGTAAAAGTAACAGATACATATTCTTATATTCTGCTAAGAAACTTATCAGTGACAGATGTGTCTTTATCTTTAAACGCTTGGAGTTGAATTATATTTATATTTCAGCTAAAGTATGATAAACAGACAGATTTTAAATAAGTGAAACTGCTTTGCGTGCGGTGGAGAGTAAAATTTCAAGTTTGAATTTAGCCTAGCGATAACGTCACAAAATTTCGTCACGTTGTTGACGACTTCGTTCAGCTAAATAGTTAATGGTGGAGTAAAAGTAAAAAATATGTATTGGTACCCAATCATTATTTATCATCGTACAAAACAAAAATACAATGCAAAACATGATTCTACCTCAATTTTCTACTTTTGCTTTTTATAACACAGTTTTGATATTTACATACGACTACAGATACTATATAGGGCAAGTTTTGAACTTGTAAAAAATTCAAACTCGATTTCGTTATTTATGGTTTGTGGCATAAAATTAAGATTCATTTTTATTTTAAGGCAAGTACGTGCGACCCAGTCGTGCATTTTATTATTTGCCAATTTTATAGTCTAGGTTATAGAACTTTTAATTATCTAAAGATTATACGATCACGGTTTTTATTCTACATATACGCTAGAAATACTTTTTTTAAATTTAATTTTCGAATTTCTTAGCGTAGGTAATACAGATACGAATTTGGTTCGACTATTTGCTACACAGCGAATTTTAATTATTAACTACTATTCACCTCGGGTCTTACAGTAGGTTTGATTTCTTTCCAGCTTGCAAAGCTGATGAGGGCTTAGGATAAACAACACTTTATATTATGTACATAGGTATTCCTCGAGCATTGAATTTGTACTCAAGAGACATGAAAGCTCCGTTAGTTATTGAAAATCTCTTTTCTCTCATTATATCGAAAATTGAAGTAGCAATGTCTAAAACAAACTGACACCAAATATTTTCAAAACTATTAAAATATCAGAAAATTTATAAAAATAAATATGTACATTATTATGGCTCACTTACTTTCGAGTTCGACAAAACTGATAATCGTTTGTACATACAACATACATCGTTTGTCTACAGTTTGTACAGCAAAAATCTACATACTCACAATTTTTTAATTGTAGCCACTTCAAAAAAAAAATCGATAAAAAATCTTTTTTCTATGTCGTGTTAAAAATACATTTGTTTGTACAAACATTTCCCAAATTTTTTTTAAACATTTGTCTAAAAATTTCAAAAAATATGCAATCCCTTGTAAATTTTTAATAATAATTTTCCATAGTATTTGTTTTGAAATTTCATTTCCTTTTTTTTTATTATTGTTCAAAAACTTGGGACATGGATGGACAAGACATGTAGTTAGCGCATCAAGAAAGCGTGAAAGATCTTGAAGTAAAATTCGATAGAAAAGAGTTTGTCTGTATTGAAAAAAAATTTTTTAGTTTCTAAAAATTTCAAAAAAATTGTATGTAATCATTGGTACATTTTTTATAACGTACATATGTTCAGAAAAATCTGGAAATCTTATTCGAAAGAAAACCGTTTGTGTATTTGGTAAAAAATATTTTTGTCTGTAAACGTCCCAAACTTTTTTTGATACACATTTTGTTTTTTTATTTGTCTTCAAATTTCGAAAAAATTGGCTTATCGTTATTCATTTTTTGTAATAGTTTTCAATGGTATCAGTTTTTAAAATATTCATATCTTTCTGTTTTGAATAAATTATTCAAAACTTTAAGACTTGGATTGGTATGTAGTTAGCACACCAAACATAGCGCTCGAAAATTTTGAAAATGCAATTTGATAGAAAATTGTTTGTCAATGTTGTAAAAAACGGTTTCGTTGGACACGTCCCAATTTTTTGGAACACAAAATATCAAAAATGAGACAAAGCTTCACACCACACACGATGACAGCTGTCAGCAACAATATCGTTATTTATAGGAAGTAGAACATATCCGGACTGGTATTTGTATCGGCCCTTTCGTGTGAATCAAGCTATGAGGTAGAAATTTCACTCCCCAAAATTTTAAGAATAAAAAATCAATGACATCAAACAATTTTTTTAGTATATGTACCTTATTGTTAAACGTTTAAAAAATGTGTGTCTATAAATATAGCCAAATATGAATAAGAATCAATGCCAATTTTCAGCGAAAATGAGGACTCTAAGAAGCGTATAGAAATATATTTGAAATGACTACGGTTAGGGTCAAGTAAGATCCATCAAAATCCTTGCTTTGTCGTCTAAAAAGCGATCAATGAAAAAATGAGCATATTTGACATGCGGGAAAGCTCAATTTGCTTTCTGAAAAAAATGTGTAGGTACTCGTACATTCGTTTTTTAATTTATTTTAAATAAAAATTCTTTTTTTTAATTAAAACTTGCTGACCCGACGAACTTTGCGTCCTTTAATTTTTTTTTTAATTGAGTTAATTTGTTATGGGAACTTTGTTACATGGGTTTTACTCTTCAGTGAAGTATTTTGTGATAGTAAACACTTTTCATTTTATTATCAGACACAAGAACAAATAACGTAGATGGTCTTCCGACCCGTTAACATGTCACATATTAATGGCCATGGGCATTGTATATAAAACTTATAGTACTATCATCACGATGGTTTTTGTGTTATGGGGTGTGGTCGTCTGAGGGCGCACTTGTATATACACAGAAACAGCAACCAGAAAATTAGTTAGGGGTGTGATCGCTAGGTGGCCGACGTGTGGAACGTGTTCATGAGAGTACTATGCAAATTTATATACAATGGCCATGGGCAATAGGCATTGTATATCGAACCTATAGTACTATCATCAAGATGGTTTTTGTGTTGTGTGCTGTGGTTGTTTGAGGGCGCACTTGTATACACAAAAACAGCAACCAAAAAATTAGTAAGTGATGTGATCGCATGGGGGCCGACGTGTGGAACGTGCTGATGATAGTACTATGCACATTTATATACAATGGCCATGGGAAAAACAATAATTTTTTAGATTAAGACCTTAAAACATCTCGGTTCATTGTGTGGATTTTTCAATGTTCCGTTAAAAGCTTCCAATGCACGTTCATGCGCCATTGTGCATTCCTATATATTATAGGTATGTACCTCCTCAATAATTTTCAGCCAAATCGGTTCAGCCATTGTTCAGTTTAAGTGGAACTAACACGACTTTCTTTTATACATTATGTTTTTCTTATTAATTGCTTCTTTAAGATATTAGACTCGAAAGTTTAAAATTTATTTTAAACGTGATTCTGATCGCTAGTCCCCGCGGCCCTTCAATAAGTAATTTGTTGGATACAGCTTGTTTTTAAAGAAAAAGTTTACCTTATTTATGGCCGATTTCATGAACATTCTCTATAATCGCTTTTACCTAAACTCCTTTTAATTGATATCAGACCATTAAATTTTTTCAGTTTCACCAAAGTAGAAAAGGGGAATTTTTGGGATATTTTAGTTAAAATTGAATTTGCTTACATCCCTGTATAAGTACAAAAGAATAGTTTATGCTCCTCTTATATATGACGATCAAAAAGTGAAACAACAGTATTGGTAAAAAAAAATGTGAAAAAATTAAAAAAGAACGGTAAACATCAAACTTTTCTTCGGAAATATAAAAATATTGGTCGCCCGAAGGATTTTAGTGAATAATTTTATTTTTAATCATTACAATTAATATTAAAATTACCTATTCTTAAACTATAGTTGAAATCTGTCAAAAATGCAAAATAAAAATAAAATACATTCATATATTTTCACGGGATGTGATTACTTTTAAAGTTTTAGTTTATAAGGTTGTTTGAAAGCCTGTTATAAAAGCAGTTGGTGAAACCAAAATTCCTCAGTTTAAGGTTAAATGTCCTTTTAAACATTTAAAAGTCATTCATGAAATCGGCCATTAGAGTATTTACTTACAAACTTATTTAAATGCACGTACAAATTAAGATCACATCCAACATTGTATGTGTGTGCGGCTTCCTTTAGGTTTATCCATTAACCTCTATTCGATGTGAAAATAGCAAAAATAATCGTGAAGAGGTTATGTTTAAAAAAAAAAAACATTTTTCCATAACGTCACAAGATCACTTCTAAAACCCGTTTCACATTACTATAAGTTCATTTCTTTACAACACGATCACTTTTCAGTTCCTGTTATTGGTTTATATAGATTAAAATATTTCACTTAACGGTTTTTAGTTCACTTCACTTCAACGTGTCCATGCAGTTTTACGTTACCAATTTTTAATTTAATTCATTCTTTATCGTTTGGTGTATTTCGTTCGCTCTTGGCATTCACCGCGTGCCTTATGACAAATACACATATAGGCCTACAGTGGATACCAGGAGAAAAACGGAGTTATCGACTCCTCAAAGAACTGCAATCAACTGAAAAAAATATCACAAATATCCTGAATCAAATATCAGCTGATCAGGATTCAGGAAACAGGATCACTATAAATATTATACACACACACATAATTATTTCACTAATACATTCTCATAAACAATTGGGCTATACAGAATGTTTATTTTTTTTTGACGTGTACAACGTCTTCAATCATTTTTCATGGTCACGAATTTGATAACAGTAAATAATCACAGACAATTGAATCGAATAGGTATACCAGAAGCAATATTGGTTCTGACTGCATCCATAGACTGAGGCTCCTTTTTCCTCCCAAGTCCTTGCAGCAATCTTCATGTGTTTTGTTGGCAGGACGTATAAACGAACTGATCGAAGACGAAGTGCATTTTATGAACTTTGGATGAGGGGTTATTGCCTCCTTGAGTCCTTGGCATAGAAGACAGTAGACACAACAAGACACTAACACACACTACTTGTAAGGAGAATAAACAGGACACAATACCGGTATGTATTGTAAAAGAAAAGAACCACTGAGCTCGAGCTCCGAGAGGTGACGTGTTGAACTGAACGACGAGACGCGACAACCGGGACAAGGAGTTCTACTTCTGATTTGGTCGTTCCGTTCCGTCCTCCGTATCCGAACCGTAGTACCGTAGTAGTAGCAATTTTTAGGATTGCAGCTGCCGCCTCCTTGGCTGATATAAAAAAAACACATAATCATGGCGAATATGGAAAAGGACAGACAAAAACGGGTGCAAAAAAAAAGAATGAAAAGGAGAACAGGCATACGCACCGTTGCTAAATTGCCCGTGTACGTATACTACCCTCGGTAGCCACCAAAAAAAAAAAAAACTCAATACATTCATCGCCGCTGGCGGTATTACACTTTTTGTTGTTGTTGTCTTGTAAGTAAGTGCAGCTTGCAGGAGCAGAACAAGAACAGTATTTAACCAGAACCAGAGGGGTGGTACGAGGTAATTGTGTTACATTTATGACTTCATATTAGTTACACACAACGTGAATTGAACAAAAGCCTTGAATCCAGGATAACTCGAGTGGCACGTGAGATCGTCGAAATGGAAAAAAATACGAATTATTTGGAGGGATGCATACGTATAGGATAGGTAGATGTGGATCGTGGCCATTTCGAGAAATTTTTGTTGTGAATTTAAAATCTGGGACGTTTTTTTTGTTGACGTGGTGAGAGGGTGCATTGAGTTATTGATAGAGCATAAAGTATAGCATGGATGTAATCTGATTCACAACTTGAGGACATTTGGGATTTTGATTAATTTTTTTTTAACGTTTTGTCATCCTTTTATTAATTTTCTTATACCTATTTGATGCGGGGGGATGAAATTTTACACTGGGATTATACATTTTTGGGACCATTAAATTTAGACAAAAGAATAGGTACGAAGAAATATAGGATAACCTATGAGATTTTGATTTTCTTTCAAAGAATGTGGGGTGAAGGTATGGAAGGTAGGTTATTCCTATTAACCTTTGTTTTTTTGTTTTCTTAGCTACCTACCTACACAACTGAAAAAATGGAAAAGGGACGTTGAGAAATAGTCAGATGTGAGGAAACAAAACAAAATTTTAGCGCCATAAGAAAGAATAAATTAAATTTGATCTTAGGAAAGGAAAGGTAGTTACCAAATAAAATTCGACTAAAAGATAGTTTTATGAATTCCTTTATTTCTTGGTTTCCAATTAAACATTTCTGACAAATTTCTTAGATACCTATCAATTTAATGTTATGGCAATATAGGTATTAATAAATAATAAACTATTTGGATATAAAATCTTATTTAAAAAGCAACAAAACAAATACGTATGTACATAAATAGTTTTCCAAATATTTATGAAGAAAAAAAATGGGAAGAATAGGTACCTACCACTTAAAATTTACATCGATAATTTTATTTTCAAAAGTTTACTTTTTAAAATTCGATTCTTGCAAATGCAAGGCGATGTTTATGCAAATGGCCAATAAGATATTCTCGATTGTTTTAATGTGACCTTCCTGGATGTGGTTTATTTTTCTCTCATTAGTAAAAACCAAAACTGTCTAGCTATTCAAAAAAGGGTGATCAAATTTAGGTATGTCGTAATTGAAAATGAAATGAGTCCGCTTGACCTAGTATTTTTTTTTTATTTTTTATTTTGTTTTCAAAAATAATGCTGCGATCTAAATGAGACCACGTTCATTTTATTAAAAAGTCTTGCTCTTTTTTCGCTTAAACTCCACAACCATATAGATTTTTTTAAATTACATCTGCAATAATAAAAAAAAAAAACAAAAAAAAAAAAAACATTTAATAAAACCACACACTTCATGTTGAAATTTTTATAACAATTTTGTTTCACTTTGGGTTGATTTTTTTTTAGTAAATTCTTGTTTTATGTAAAATGCATCAAAAATATATTGTTGGAATAAAAAAAGCAAAAAAAGAGCACAGGAGCAAAATGTTTCTGTTGTCTTTTAATAAATTGATCTTGCATTTTTTTTTATTTGTTAAAAGAATGTCCCCTTTGAGTAATGCAAAATAATTTATACCATTGCAACATAATTTCATGAAAATGACTTAATCATTTTCAAGACTTTCGTAGTTTTATAATTTTGCTTTTATTTTTACAAAATTGATTGTTAAATTTTAACGTCATGTGTCATATGCTGAGCTCAGAGTGTACTAAGATAAAGATAAAGATTTACGTTTAATTAACCTTCTTTCCCACTTCTTAACGGCCGCATTCGTCGACCCTTTTGACAGTTATGAACTGTCATTTTTAGAACTTCTTTTTGCGCGGAGATGAACCTTGCATGTGTTTATGAGGGCTGAATTCTCCGTCCTTAAAAAATAATTAACAAATTAAAAATATAAGAAATGGTTTCCATTTTTTATGGTGCTTTTAAATTTGGTTTATTTTCATTCATGCCGAATTTTGAGTTAAATATGCAAAAATTCTCTCCGCTTCCAATCAGCAAAGTAACAGTATTTATGTGTAAATTTTTTTGTAAAGTTGAAAGTGAAGTTCAGTAACATAAACGAAAGAGTTAGTGCAAAGGAACGCGATAAACTACAAAAAGAGTTTGAAATAAAAATAGCTCATGATTGTGGCTGACCGAAGGGTGTGTGTGGGAATGGTGGTTTTTAAAAAAACTTATCTAGGTACAACATTTATTTTAGTTCGATTTTTAAAATTAAGACTAATTAAGCAACAAGAAATGTCAAGCAAGTTTGTTTATCAAATTGTAAGCATATTCATGCTAAAAGCCTTCAATTCGTCATAAAATAAAACGCAAGGTACGAACTTACTCCTGTATTAAGCACAAACAAAACAATAAAGAAAAAAGAGGCTGGGTGCGACCCACACTGATAACTTCCCATAAGTGATCTTGAAAACTTTATATTTAGTTTTTTTCAAATAACCAAATTTTCTGCGAAACAAACTTTAGCTGTTAAATTCAAACAATAATTATTTTAAGATTGAAAAGCATTTTAACTATTTAAAGAGATTTACAAAATGCACATGCATGTATAAGTTGTTTCCACGTGACCCAGGAGGTAAACTTCCACGCGTTTTTTTAACGAATGTGGAATTTTCTTAGTTCTCTTTAAATTTTTAATTAAAATGTCAGTTAACTACATATATGTATGTCAAATATATACCCGCTGTAAAAAAATTTATTATGTTTTAAATAAAATACCAATATCATTGCTCAAGATATTCGAGTCGAAAACCCAATTTTACCACTTTTTAGTTTATTTTTTTTTAATTTTTTTTTGTCGAAAACTGTCAATTAGATATTCGTCAAAATTTAACCTTTCATAAAAAATTGTACTACGTATAAAATAAAATATTTTAGAAGGCACAATCGTTGGTCGTTCTCAGGATATTCGAGCTGAAATACAACTGTAACTACCTTTCTTTAGAATTTTAAACAGTTTTAGATTTTTTGTTAAAAAACTGCCCATTCAATATTTGTCAACATTTTATCAGTTGCTAACAATTATGTTATGTAGAAAATAAAACAAACAAGAAGTCAATATCCTTACCCGTTTTTGAGAAATTTGAGTCGAAAAACAATTTATACCAATTTTTGGTAGAATTTTTTGTAGTTTTTAATTTTTTGTAAAAAAACTATCCATTGAATTTTTTTGAAATTTTCACCAGTAGTCAAAAACAACATTTTTCGTAAAATAAAATTATTTTAAAGTTAATATCGTTTTTCCATCTAAGGATATTCGAGTTATAAAAATTTTTTTTTTAGTTTTTTTGATTTTAAAAAATAACGGTATATTGATTTTTTTCCAAATTCATATCGAATTTGTATGACGTCATAATGTGTCGAATAAAATTTATTTCAAGTCAATAACATTATTTGTTCGTGAGATATTTGAGCCCAACCAAAATTTTCACTTCTTTTTTAAACTGCTCTAGTAAAAAAACAACTGATTGAATATTAATAAACGCCCTTTCAGCTTCTTTCGAAGTTATTATCTGTAAAACAAAATTTATTTCAAGTCGATATCTCTAATCGTTCTTGAGATATCGACGACGAAAAATGGTACCAGAACGTACGGACGTACGGACGTACGGACGTACGAACGTACGAACGTACGTACACACGCACACACAGACATCTCTCTAAAAATGATTGAAATAGGCTCTAGGGACCATGAAACGTCGAGAAATGTCAAAAATTTCAATTTGACAAATCGGACCGATTACAATAACTCCCTATAGGAAGTTAATATGGACTAGCATAAAATTGAGATGAAGATGCCATCTAATACTTCGAAAAAACACATATTTTTAACAATTTTCAAAAATCGTTATAGCGGTTTTTCCAATAATCTATTTGTTTTCTAAATACAAATGTATGTACCTACTTATCTTATCTTCTTAAAAACATTAATATTTTTAAAATCGAAGTTCCGATTCTATGACATGTACCGTTAGTAAGAGTAACTGCTTTTTTTTTGAAAATGTGAACAATGTACCTATGTACCTAAACAATTTTCAATATTATTTACATCTTATTAATATTCTCCATTTAAGTGAAAACTTATCCATTTAAGCATTTAAGGACACGAAACTTCAAATTTTAATTCTTGTGATTTTGGTACTACTACCTATCAACTGTATTTATATAAGTGTGAGTCAAGAATTCCAGAAATTCAGTACCTAAATCTTCAGAGCAACAACCAGCCTTAAGCTTTTATGTAAAATCGATTACTTAAAATGAGTCATCATAGGTACTTCATCAGGCAGAAAAAAATAAAAACTCATATTGTGTAGGTGGTGTATTTTGGTGTAGGTGGGGTATAAAAAAAAAAATTTCGTTCCCCTCATCTCTTTTAAACATAAACATACTCATGTTTTTTTTTTTGCACATACCAACATACACTTGTTTATAAATATTTTTGCATTCATTTATTAAAAAAGGAATGTCCCCATTTCTTCCATAATAAACTGCAAGTATTGTTGTGTTCTTCACATCAACAATATGTACAAAAAAAAAAGAAACTGAAACAATGTTATGAAAGATTCATCTTGAATCCCACCACCCCTTTTGGCTGAATCATGCCTTTGTATGCATATGTACATACGTGTACTCAAATACATATGAAATTTTGAAGTTCTTTTACATTTTTTTTTCTTCAATCCCGCAATTCTCAACATTCACACACACAAAAATTCATCATAACATTCGGAATAGCGGTATGAATATTGCGATATGGATACTAACAAGAAAGTCAGCCGAAAAAAAAATATCATCAGGATTCCCTGTTTGCATGAGAACACACAAAAAAAAAATGTCCTTTTTAATGAAAAGAATCGGGGACATGGTGCAACTTACGTCACAATTAATGAAAGGATGTCGGTAATTTCGTAATGCATTTGCGTTTCATTTCTCACTTTTTTTATATTTCAATTTCAGCGGAGAGAGGTAGTTATAGGCGCATAAGCGCACACATGTGGTTCTTGTTTTATCCTTTTCGCAATGTGTGTCCTTTTTTCACTCTGATGCTTATGCTTTTGTGTTTTGTATCAAAATAAGGGTTGTTGGTCCTCTTCTTATTATGGGACATACATAAATATCCCTGTTATGTATATGTCTACCTATGATTGTTTTCATTTCTTCATGTTTCTGTTTTTGATACCCAGGTGAACTTATAAAAAAAAAATATAATAAATCCTTGCACAAAGATTTTAATTATATGAATGCAACAATGCATTCGTGCATTGTGTTGTTTTTTTTTTTTCGTAATTATTTATAGGAACGCTTTATCATCTGCCGGAGACAATTTCTTATTCAACATTCTATGTAGGTATGTAATAAACATTTTTTTGAGGTAGGTAGGTAGGTACCTATCATCACGTGTGAATAAATTATTGGTCTGGGAATTAATATGTGAAAGAAGTTAAAAAGATATACCTAAGAATTTTAGAAAAAGGTTAACCTCCCCGGAGGATCTGTTTAACTGCCCTTAAATATTTTACAACAAAAAAAAAAACTTTACCACTTGTTTTTTGATTTTTTAAATAATATTTGTGTAGGTATGGTCTGCCAGATAAAGTTATAATTGAGAATTATAACCGAGGAAATACTTGAACCCCTTCAATACTATTCACTTGTACACCGAACAAAAAAGTCAAAATGCGGCGAAACGGGTGCCAAACGGGTGCCAAAAAATTGAAAATGATTCAACTTTGAGAAGATTTTCATATTAAGCCATTTTAGTATGAATTTTTTTTTAAAGAAACAAATATCGTTTTTTTTAACAATTTAAACAAGATTTCGTAATTATTTTAAAAAGAACAACACCTTAAATATTTACCAATAATACGAAAAACTAATAGTTTTAAAGTTTTAAGTTTTACTTTTTAAATTAGCAGAATTTTCTGTCGGGAATTGGCACAGATCTGGAGGTAATCAGAGAAACCATTATCTATTTTTTTCTATATTATTTGGTTCTTATTTCTCTGTGCATACACCTCCTAGCTTATGTTATGATAAAAGCATTCAATTCATTATTTGAATCGCCAAAATAAGTAAACAAGGAATTGGAACTGAAAACTGAAGATGCCATCATATCATAAAAATAAATGTAATCAAAAAAAAATCTGAAATCGTTGGAACCGATTTTTGTAAAAACATTTTTTTATATGTATAAATTTTGTATAAAAATTGGAATGCAAGTTCTTAGCATTTAATAACTTATATGTACTCAAAGACAAAATTTCAAATAACACTTTTTCAAAATATATCGAAAAAATATTTTTTGAAAGTTTTCATCCTACAATATTATTGAATACTCTTTCCTAAAAATTTGTTTTGTAAACAGTGAAACAGCTAATGAGAAAATAGAAAAAATAGAATTTTTTTTTAAATAATTTGAATTACGTACCTACAAAACCCCATTAAAAAAATTTCATCAAAATCTTTACAGCCGTTTTTGAGATTCATTTGTTGTTTTTTAATGGTTAAAAAAAACTTAAGTTCCAACTTTGAAGAAATTCCTTAGGTTAAATTCGGAAATTTGTAAAATGACCAGTGTGAACGTTCTATCAGAAACGCAAGATTGAATTTAGAACTTTTTCGATTTTATGTCCTAACGATACCCATACAGACCTAATTTGACCACTTCTTCGTCCAATTTTTTGCTCAGTATTTTTGTCAGTAACTAAAAATATTCAGAAGAAGAAGTCAAAGCTTTCAGGTTCAAAAAACGTAGAGCATAGCAGCCTGTAACTTATGTTGTTTATTAGTAATAAATTCATTTCTAATGTCCGTAAATTTCTGAGAAATTGGATGTTTTTACCGTTTTCCAATTTGTAATGATGAGTTTGAAATTCTTTGTTTTGTAATTTAATAATTTCGTATTTAATTATTGATTTCGCAAAATTGTCATTTTACAAATTTCATATCGCAATTTTTGATATGCATTTAATTATGTGGAATAACATGAAAAAATTGGAGTTTCCATACAAATTGTCGATAAAAACTTTGAACATATCGTTCGTAGAACATTTTTCTCTGTGCTTAAGTTAAGCTGTAAATTGTTAACGGTATTTTTCTCACTTTAGACACTTTAACACACTGATATAATTGATTGCTACAATTTAATTTTTGAATTGAATACCTGTCTTTAAAAGTAATAAAAATAACGAACTATGAAGTATTGGACTACAAGTTTTTGTGTTAAAGATTTTTTTTTGCTATTAAACTGAATTGTAGCATTTAAATTTGTACGTTAAAATTACTATAAAACCATTTTTTTTTGTAAGATCAATAGAAAATGAGAATGAGGTACACAAACGTTAAAATTCGCCATTTGTACACATTTATTTTTCTTGTTTTGCAATTAATTTATTCACTCACAAATATTACTTACATACTCGTAGTCCTGCAGTTTTACAAAAAAATAAAACAGCTTTTTTGAAAGTAACGTTCTTTCGTAAATTTTTATAGTTCTAAAAAATTTTAAATTGTGTGAAACAGCCAGATTTAGTGACGATAGAGACAGTTCAATGATAAAGGATTCAAATTCCAGAATTTTTAGACAGGAAATACTATTATATTAATTCTCAATAGAGTTCACATTTATAAAAATCTACGCTTTTATTGAGTACGGTTTCGAATAAAATTCACATAGCAGTATACGAGTATGTACAAAGAATTTTAGAAATTTTCAGTATGGATAGATACTTATGACCCGTTACAATATTTAACAAGCTTTTAAATAATTAAAAGGACGTATTTTGTATGAAACAAACGCCATTTTGAGACTTAGAACCCTGTTAATTTTTTGAAAGCGCCTGGAGCAACCGGCCATTAGTGGCAAAATTAGGTTTGAAACTTTTAATTCACTGTACAGCTTGTGAAATTAATAGAAATTATAGACTTTATGAAGGAGTTCACTAACTAGAATTCAGTTCCTGAACAGATTATGGTTCAGGAACTTCTAGCAGATATTAAAATAAAACTCAAAATTGCATGAAGAAATGAACAAATTTGTTCAGAGTTTTTAATTGGGGACCTATAAGAATGCTTTAAACAAAAAATGCTACTAAATTTACCAGTGCACATCTGAGAGAGGGAAAACTGCCGTTCATTTTTTAATATATGTAAAATATTTTATTATTATTTGAGACAGGTTTTTTTTTAATTTTTATATGTTTTTTTTTTCGTAAACAGTTTTTTACTTGCGACTATAGGTTCTATAGAATAGCCACGCTTATAAACGGTGCTTGCAATAGAATGCAATTTTTTATTTTTAGTCTTATCATAAACACTGGACATTCGTTAAATATTTTTTATTAAAGATGGATCTTATAATCATAATAATATTGCATATCAAAATTTTGAAAAAAATATTTGGCTCTAGAAAACAAAAAGCAGAACATTTTTGGAAAATAATTTCTCTGAAAATCGAGAAAATTGGCCTTGAGCTTTTTTTTTAATACTTAAAACAAATAGCAAACAAAAATATAAAAATGCTTAAATTTAAATCGACATGAGTTTTTGCCAATTTGCATTAAAAAAACGTTTTATGCCTTTACAAAATATTAAGTTTTTTATATTAAGATTATAGAGAATAATAATAATGAACTTTTTTGTTGCGACCAAATAATTTTAGTCACTTATAAAAAACTAGAACAAGAAATTCTATCAAAATCGTTAAAGCTGTTTACGAGATAAGAAAAAATTCAATTTCGCCTGTAGATAAATCGCTTCAGTAGCTTAGGCTGTATGTAGAGGTAAAAACCGACAGCCATAACTGTAAACCCCACTTTTAAAGCCTGATTAATTTCAGGAAAAGATGTCATATGGTCGGAAAAAAAAATTATTAAATTTAATCTCGATGTATACAATTTTTTTCCTTTTTAGTTTTTGTTTAGAAATTTGAAGAAATTTTTACAAAATAGCAAATTCAATTTTGGCAATGTTTATTAAAACAGCAAGTATCATCCAAAATAATTTTCTAAATTAAATTTGTGTTGAAAAGCTAATGGGTCAAGAATTCATTCTCAATTTTTGATCAAAACATCAAGAGAAGAATGCGGAGTTTTAGAAGAACAACTTAACAGAAAAGATTTTGGTTAACACAACAACAAACCATTTTTTACGGAATTTAGCTGATATATGCAGAAATATTCATAAAAAGTCTCCTAATTCCTTAAAGTATTAGATTTAATTTAGATAAGATTTTAATTCAATATAAAAGTTGTTAACAAAGGGTAACATAATAGAAGACTTGGCTATAAATTTAAATCAATTTTTTCGACCAAATAAAAATATTTTATTATTTTTACATTAAGTTTTATTGGTTTTTCCAAGTTTCACTTATTTCTTTTGACAATGGAAATTTCAATGATAAGAGCCACGCTAAACCAAAAAACAAAAGAAACATATTTCTTCGACTCAGAGTGTAAAACTGCTAACTCACATTTTGTATACATATTTTACAGTTAAATAAAAAAATTTCAAATTTTCAAATTTTCAAAATTAAAGAAAATTATTATGTATCTCTAATATTGGTAATAATTAATAAATGTAAAAAATATTTGGTAAAATTGTACAACTTTAAGTATTTTAAAACTATTATTGATATAATTATTACAATGCTTAAAATTATAGTGGAGTAAGCAGATTTTCATTCCAAGCCACAGTTAACTTTCTATGCTTGAACCTTACATTTATATTTTGTAATGGATTGAATTTTGATAAGTAAACTTGTTAAAACAAAAAGTATTTCGTATTATTTATGTACACTTTAAGTGGCATTCTTCTGCACTTTCTTAATAAGTTTCAATAACTCTTTCTTCATTAATTCAATTCGATTTCTCGATTTGAAAAAAACTATTTCTTCTGTTGATTTTTATAAGATATCAAAGTAAAGTGGATCTTATTTTTTTGTTTTTAATATTACGAACTCTACATTCCGCTGCTTCAAAGTAGTATCAATCAAATCTGCATTCTTGCTTAAAAGTGGATTTAGGGTTTTCTGTCGTTTCCACTTAACTCTATAAAGTTCTCAGCGGGGTATTACGAATATTTTTGAATGATTTTCCGAAATACGAATAATCTTCTTAAAATGTATACCAAAATGTTGGAATTATTCTAAGTTTTGAAAAAATTTGTAAGACCTGGTTTTAACTAAATTTCGCAAAAAATAATTGTTATTTTTACCAATTCGAATTATTTTTTTTTCAGTTGTGAGGAATTTATTTAGATTTCTAAAGCGAAGACTTATTTTTGAAAATATTTTTACTAAGACCAACTCTATTTTCATTGTTTTGCATTAAAATAGGTTTATCATAAATGCAGAGAATTTAATTTAAAATTTAAAAAAGTAAAACTCAGGAATTAAAAAATGTGTCATTTGTTTTTTTATTTTTTACAGAAAAACATTCTATGAGAATTTTTCAGGAACTTGGCTTTAATATTTAAAATTTTATTTACCTTAAAAGATTTTTATTTTGTAAAAAAATTAAATTTTATTTTTATAAAATTTAATGAAATAAATTAAAATTTTTATTTAGTGTCATTATGTATTTTTATTTATATATAATAAAAGTAAAACAAAATTTTTAATTAGAAGCTTGTAATTTCTATAAAGTAGTAGAAAAAACTTCATTTACAGCAAAAAAAAAAAAAAAAATGATTCAGTTTTAGAATTGTTTCCATCAATTGTTATGTAAAGTGCCACACCCTTTTTAGATATCAAGTGTATTTATAGAATTTTCCATTTCATATAAAAAAAAATGTATATAGATATAGTTATATTTCATATATTTTATTACATACTTCAAATCTATAAATATAATTTAACTTTTCAATATTACAACAACAACAAAAATGTATATTTCTAGGAAGTTATGCATGCTTAAGTAAAATTGAAATTTAAAAAACACTTACATATCCATTTTTCTTAGTATAAAGTTAATTTTTTTTTTATGTTCGATATTTTTTTTATTACACACATATATGACATAAAAGGAAAAGCTATGTATATTGTAGTATATATCGTTCGCGTTTAAAAAAAGATATATATTTATTTTATTAGTAAGTGAAAAAAAGCTTAATAAATTTAATTTTACGCACACCAACACCAACACACGCATCCTGATGATGATGATGATGGAAGAAAAACAGGAAACAAAGGAAAAAAATTATCAACTCTCGCGTCCTGCAGGCGCACACACACACAATTAAATTTCCATCTTCTCCCATATACGAGTACGTAGGTAGATATATATTCTTTTATTTAATTTTTTTTTGTTTGATTTTATTTTATGGTATACACACAAAATTTTATCGAAAACTGATCGAATTTTTGGGCGCGGTCCATCTTCTAATATAACGACGACGCATGTACGGAGGCGAGGTATAGACTTTTTTGGTATAGATTTTTTTAAAACTTTTTTTTTATTTGGAAATAAAAACTTAAATTTAAATTGAAAAATAGAGTAATTTTTTTTTGAATACAAAGGAAAAAAGATTTTATGACATTTAATAAACATTTAGCCCGATAGGTATTAAGTAAGTTATTTTTTTTTACGTTTTTACAACATTTACATTACAACATCGATTTTTTTAAGCATGCACCTACCTTTTTGGGTAAAATTTGAGACATTTCTACGAGCGAGAATTTCTTTGGTGATGAAGAAGATGATGATGTCCTTTGGCAAGATGTGATGTGATTTATACAGAGACAGAATATATTTTATAAATTTTAGTTGAAGGGATATAATTTTATATGTTCACACTGCAGTTCGAATAGATTTGGAATTTTTTTGTTTGCACACTTTTCTTAAACTTAACAATTTGGCCCGATAATTTTTGCGATAAAAATAAAATAGTTTTGAAAAACGATGATTTTTTCAATTCAAAACTGAGCCTAAAATTATGTGTCTTTTTGTTTGATTCTCAAACTATAGTGATGCCATTAAAGAAAAAAAATTGTATATCTTTTTTTTTATTTGATATATCTCACTTTTACTGTGTGTATAGAAAGAAAATTGCTTTATTCCTTGAATGGAGAGAAAATGATGATGATGTCCTTCAAAATATGTGGCCACCGTATAAAAGCGCACCAAGCGCACTAGTTGACGCCTAAACGTCTACTACGAATAACGGTCGATGTAGCGAACCCCTGTTCTCAAACACACCAATATATTCATTCAAAGCGTTTTCCAACATCCAACATCCGTGCATATCCTTGGCAGCATCCCTTCCTCTCTATCCTCGTTGCGTTTTCCTCTCTAATATTATAAATATACAAATACAACACACAAACCAAACAAAATTCAACAAAAAAAAAAAAACCAAGTGGAGCCCAGGTTTGTATATAGCAAAGGCCCGGGCATCGCCGTCGTTCGTCGTTCATCTCGTATTTGGTATCGGTTCGTTCATCTCGAGCTAAATGTGAGTATGTGTGCGACAGGGCTATCCTGCACATATACTTGTGCACTTAAGCTCACAATTCCATATCCCTGCTCTGATGATGCTGTGCTGTGCTGTTGCTCCTGCCACAGATTTGTTATTGTAGTATAGACCGATTTTCAAATTGCTAAGGGTGCACTAAGGGCATAAGGGGTGACGACGACGACGACGACAACGACAATAAAACGAATTCATCCCCTTTCACTCCTTAAAAATAAATGCTCTTGTCAAGGAACTTGTGGTTCGTCTATGTTTTAGTAAATCTATGTTTGAGTGCGCAAAATATACATAGAAACGTTCACGTTCACACACAACGATAACCAGATGGTCCATGAACGCACCCTTCTGTAGGTACATATACCGCACATCGGGTGGGTTAGGTTCGTTGATAGCAGCAGCTCTCTTTTACTCTTTCGCACGGCCCTCTCGAGCTGTGGGCTGATGAGGATTTTGTGGGGTAGAAGAAGCAGCATCAGCAGCCGGTTTTACTTCAACCCTGGATTTTTTGGTATAGAGTAGGAATATAGGGACTTCATATAGTAGTTGCACGAGCATCGAGCACTGGCTCCCTCTGGTGGCCTTTAATAGATTCTCTGCAGCTCACAAAAAGAATCCCCATGGACACAAATACAATCAGATATGGAAGAAAATCATGGCGGGCTATAGGTAAAATAACATCCCCCACCCCCAAAAACCACCCCCACCAGCCCTTTTTCTATTTAGGATTTTCATTTTATACCTCGCTTCCTTATCTCCTCTTCTGTGTTTTTTTTCCCACGTGTTTCGTTCGTGGCAACAACCACCTCAACATCCCTCATCGAATAATGTTTGCATACACACTTTATAGCTTTCACATACGAGAGAGTTGCATCAGTAGTAGCAGTAGCAAGGAGCAGCATCCCTTAGAGAAGATAATAGATGGAATGGGGTGGGTTGGGATGGGTTAAAGAATAACAAGGAGAGACAAATAAAACGAAGTACGACCAAATAAAATAAAATAAAAAATAAAAATAAAAAAAGAAAAACACGAAAAAGACCTCCAAAAACAAAAAAAAAACAACAACAAGAATAGTTGATTTCCAGAAAATCTCATTATTTAAGCTTTTGTTGGCTACGTGTTTGGTGTGTGTGCATGACAGGCAAACCTGCTTGCTTTGGTATTGCCACCATCCATCTTCTATATGTTCCTTCCATATTATACCCTCTGTCACATCACACTTAGACCGCTCCTGGTGTATAGTTGAGTGGCTGATGGCTGGAGCTAGCCCAGCACCAACAATTCAAGTCCTCTCTGGCATCGCAGGTGCGGGTACAATAAGGTCACAATGAGTGCAATTGCCCAGAATTTATTCAAACAATTTTCTTACACAAAAATTATTTACATAGAAAATTTGAAAACTATAATTTTAAAAAATTCGTTAGTGACGAAAAAAAATCGAAAATTGTAAGTACATATAAAATTCGAATGCAGATTTTAAGTACTTGCACTTAAAAACTAAACTTTAAAACAATTTATCAACAAATATTGAATTTAAAAAAAATTGCTATGTTTATTCTTTTTCAGAATTATTATCCCATATACATATTCATGGCTATATAAAACCTAGCTATATAAAAACAAAAAAATTTTAATTTTTTAATTTTTTCTGACATGAATATTTTTGGAAAATATTTTTTTTTTATGCATTGTATGGCAGTTTTTCAACTTATTTTTTGTTTTTGAAGACGAATATTTTTTTTCTATAAAACGTTTATGAAAAACATAATTTACTTCATGACAAATTTTATTCTCGGAATTCAAGAAAAAAATTATTTTCGAGGATCAAAAACATTTCCAGTTGGTTGCTTTTCGACTAATTTTGATTTGCCGATACAAAACATGAGATAACGGTAAAAAAAAATAAACGGGTCTCTTAGGTGCCCCGCAACCAGCAAGTGCATATTTGTTAAAACTGAAAAAAAAATCATCAACAGTTCTTGA
Source organism: Syrphus vitripennis (assembly GCA_958431115.1). Classification (NCBI taxonomy): domain Eukaryota; kingdom Metazoa; phylum Arthropoda; class Insecta; order Diptera; family Syrphidae; genus Syrphus; species Syrphus vitripennis. The sequence continues at coordinate 123,599,876 of OY288108.1, forward strand.
AATAACAAAATTTTGTGGTTACGTTATTATTACGATAACCATAATGTTTGTAGTTACAAAAAAAATTCAAATTCAAACAGTTACAGTTGCACAAATATCTACGTCACAATTTAAAAATATGTACATAAATAAAGGTATTCTAAAAATTTCCTAGAATATGAAGATCATGTTAGAAACGGATAAATAAAATATTTTCAAATTTAAATATTAAATTTTTTTTTTTTGGCAAAAGTTTAGCAGGTCTATAGCTTTAAGGACTCTTTAATGAAATATTTCTTTTCGATTTTTGAAAATTAATTTTAGAATTAGTAGTAAACCCTTGCCGAAATCCTCCATTTTGAATAGGATAGTATATATTTCTTAGATGTTTAGAAGGATTCTGGTTACTTTGAGTAAAAAAATGTACTATTTAGTCGCCATATTGAAAAAAATGGAGTTAAATGTTTTCGCATTTATCTTCATGACCGACTTTGTATGTTCAATAGTTTCCAAAATACAGTTTTTCAAATAATAGTAATACAAAATGTGTAACAATCTGGTTTTTGGACTTTAAATAGCGATCTGTCAAGAAAAATTCAACTTCTTTTTTCAGGTTTGTGATTTACATATTTCGAAACTAATCAAGCGACCAGCATTGTATATAAGAATTTCAAAAAAAATAACATTTTTGAAATTACATAATAACGGGGGGTTTATTTTGTAATACAACTTATACAGATATCTGTTAAGTATCTTGAGATTTTTTTGGCCCGACCGTATCTCCAATGATGAACTTCCTACGAAAAGAGGTCTGGTACTCATTGACTCTATCAGTCACTTTGAAAGAGCAACGAGTGACTCGTAACAGTCAAGCAATTCAATGCAATCCTTTCACGCAGCCAAGACAACCTAGAGGTAGGTACTTAGAAAAAAACGGTGGGAGAGGAATCAGCACAACTGAGGAAGAGTTGAAATAAATTCCAAGATTCGTACACGATGGCGCGTAAGAGTTGTTGGGGTCCAATTCCCTGCAAGAATTTCCCTGCAACTAATTTCAGTGTGTCTTCTGTTAAATTGATTGTAATACATAATTCCGCACTATTTTAGAGGAGGGACAGAACTTTAAGTGAGATGTAATTTTTCAATATTCATTAAATTTGTAACTTTTTTGAAATTTAGAATGAGGTCTCCAATAACTTTTACAACAAAATTGGTTTGGAATTTCTTCTTTCTTTATGTCTTAATTTTGAAGTATAGTTAACTAGGCACCTCGAACGTGGTTAATATTTAATTTCAGAAAACACCACCATTCCCACCCAAACACTTCGATTGTCGACGATCAAATACTATTTTTTATTTTCTTTGCACAAAAACATGAAGATTATCTTGTTTGTTCGTTTGATTAATTAATTTTAGTTGATATGGTAACACCACCAAAACGACACTACAATCATTTTTAATGTTAAAATAATACGTATACGCCCTAGTGTACTGTAATCTCAGTTTTCTTTTATTGAAACACTTCTCTCATCAAAACAAAAAATACAATTAGATAATAATTCATTAGAAGTTGTATTATGCGTCCTCCTCTTTTTTTGCTCAAAATCTATATCCGCTCCTGGTAGATAAGTATGCAAAACTTTGTACAAGGATGCTGCAAAAGGGAATGAGGATTCCATCTCCTGGATGGGTGGTTTTTGAAAGGTTATCGGTGAGGTTTGGTTCTGATGGTTGTGTAAAATAAACGCGCCGGCCGAAAGACAAGTGCTTGTGTGCGTTTTATAAAGTGAGATAGATACAAAAGTGGAATGCAAACACACTCACTCGCTACTCATAGTAAATGTTTTGTTGGAAATCGAATTTAGAAAAGGATGGCTATTGAGATTGAGTATGTTTTTTTTTTTTTTTTTTTTTTTTGCAATGATGGCTGCTGTGATGGTGAGCCCAGGCTATATCAGGGGACTATAAGGAACTTTTGGGTATTTCCATCCTTATGGCTTAAAAGAACAAAGGGAAAAGGAATTCATTGCTAGGATGGTGTTGCTCGCTGTAGGACCTCATTATGGATAAGCTCTTTGACGAAGAAAACAGACAAAACAAAAACTAAAATAAATAAACAACAAGCTAAAAGTAATAATATGGAAACTTTCCTTCTTTTGATAAATAATAATTCTAACTAGCTTAGTTATTTTTATATAATCTTGGAAAAAATCTTTTGGAGTGCTTTTTTTTTTATTCTTATAGAATTAAAAGAACGTCGCACAGGGTGTTTTAGTTTAGTATTTATTTTTATGATTATTCTTTTGAAACATTATTCTTGGACAACCTTTTTGGTATGGGTTTCTCCTTCAATAAAGTAACATATAGTAACACGATTGCAACAGTCCTTGGGATGATTCAAATTAACGTTGTCAAATGGAAATGGAGATAAGTCATGATTACAGAATTGTGAATAGATTGACAGTGCTTTTAGTTTTACAATAAAGTTGACTTTCTCATCTAGTCAAAAAAGGAAAGGAGTTTTATGGGAAAACGGCTTGTTTCCATTCTGCTGTCTTAAGTAAAAGAATAAAACAAACATTATAGCAAAGCCTTGAGGCCGCTGGGAAGCCTTCGAACTTGAAAACACAATTGTAGTTCATTTTAAACTTATGGGTAAACTGGAAATTGTCTTGGGTTATCTGAATTTCTTATATAAATTTTGTATTAAAATTCTTCCCCTGCGTTTTGTTAAAGCTCGTCTAAAGTAGTAGCTTTGAACCTAAACAAAATATTTTCGTTTAATGCTGTTTAAAATCAAGTTGAAGGGTAGTGCTTATTAATTTTTTTTTTAAAAGGTGTGTCATAAAAATTCCGAGCGTTAAAGTTCTTCCTTAAATTAAAAAGTTATTTTTTGCTTTAGTCCTTCTGAATTGAAGTTTAACCGTTATTAGAGAAGGAGCTGATAAATTTATTTCTAAGAAATTGTTTGTAAAAAATATTTGTAAAATCAAATATTCTGCAAACACAAAGTATTAATACTATAGCACAAGCAAAAACTTAAGGCAATACTTTTTAGAGGTTCCTCAGATATCTTTATTGAAGTAAACGGTGATATAAATAATTCCTTATACATAGTTAATTTTTATTTATTTGAGTATCTACTTTAATATTAAAGAAGCAGGGAGCATTTTCTCTAATTCAGGAACCGTAATTGTTGTAAACTCTGATACTAAACATTCCTCAGACATCGTTGGAAGGAGTGGAAATCCTATAAGAGAGTCTTTGAGGGCTCAAGTCAACAACGGATATAGGTCAAGATTCTCATATAAGCACAAAACTGGAAGCAGGATAATATAAACTCGTACTTCTCAGGCTTGGACTCATGGTAAATCAATTGAACTTTCATTCTAGAATTCAAATTCAAAGAAATTCGAAAACTTGCGTTGATTATGAACAGTTATTAATTTTCATTTTCATTTATCTGGTCGTTTGTAAATAAGCTTAAGGTTAGCAACAAACAATTGTTGTAATAGTAATTCATCAAAAGTTTGTTTAACGGTGAAACGATTTCCCGTTCTTTAAGTCTCATAGGATTTGTTTAATACAAAAAGAGCGATAAATAAGGCTAATTGGCTCACTTGGCTAGATTCAGAACCAAAAATCCACTTACCTGATGCCGCATTTTTGCATAAAGACATTATACCGTCACGCCTCACCTGTGCCCTTAAATAGAAGTGATATCACCCCATTTTTTTAAAAGAATACCCTAAGTTTTTTTTAAAGCTATCGCTTAATTCCGAGATATTTTTTATAACTATAATCTTCAATTTTTATTTTGTATGAGTACATAATAATACAAACCTACCCTGCTCCCTTCAAGGACTTTCACCTTAGCCTTTTATAGTGACAACATCTCGAGAAGAATAAAGTCAACGAACAATAAAAGCAAAAAAAAAGAATGCAATAAAACCAGGATTAAAAACGACTAGGAAGAAGCTCCCTTCATTCCAACTCCAACCATTTCTATACATTCATACCACATACCACCCTTTCAAAAGCAGCATAACACCCTCAAGCAGCATCCTTCAGAAAGATATCCCATTTAAAAATACTTAACATCAAATCACATTAAACGAAGTGACATACCGCCTTAGCAACCATCTTTGGCATCACTGCAAAAAAAGAAAACATAACAAAAAAAAAAAAGCCAGAACACAAAACGGGACGCGATGGGACGGGACGGGATACCTTTGTGTTCTCTTTGTGTGTGCATAACGACTTTTCGATATAATGCGTTTATATGCGGCTCACTTATTCTTCTATATTGTTCGACCTTAAGGCAACGCATACACCACCAACTCCCCACCTGGTCCTTTTCTCCGAAAAATATTAAATTAGATATTCCAAATATTAAATGCTTCAGCTACAAACAACAAGGGGTATCAACTTATAAAAACAAAACAACAACAAGCATTCAACCATTATACCCAACTCCCCGTTCCAATTTCTAACCACCCACATAATCACCATTTTGCCATACCGTTGCACATTCAAAAACAACCGGATGTTTGCCAAATACTTTCAGGATATTAAAATACCACTGAATTTTCAAACATCCCTTCTCTTATGCTTCTTGATATACAAATTCTACATTATCAGGGTGAGAAAACCCAGATGATAGGTACTTCCCCTAAACTATGTATAAAAACCATCTTCACATAGCTACATACATTAATAGGTATAGGTAAGGTACTTATGAATCGGAGTCTTTATATTTTTTTTATGTGCACAAATGGAATTCAAATCTAAAATGCACTCTCAGAATAACTTCGGATGCGAGCTTTTATATTTGTTGTTTGCCTTTGTCACCTTTGGTCTAGAGGCAAATTTAGAAGAAAAACAACATTGCTTGCTAAAATTCCAGAGAAGGCTCTTTGGAGTGCAACAGAAAGACTTACCAGGGATCAGTTGTTACTCCATTGGGAGTCTGTTGTGCTTTTGCAACAGACTCATTCACTCATCGATTCATTCCCTATTCAAACCAAGATAACTTTGTTTCCAATTTTGGAATAAAAGTTATTTGTTGATATAACGCTCATATAAGACTTCTGATGGCAAGTCATGTGGTTAGTGATAGACAGTTTTTTCCTAGACATTGTAGGTGCACAAGGTAGGGTTCGCCGGGTTGCCCGTTTGTGTTGGAACGTCGTCATCTGCTATTGGCTTCTAACTGGGTTCTCAGGTCATATTCTTTTTATAAGCCACGTGAAGATTTCCTCGGATCTTATTGCCTATTATTATATAGGTTTTTCAAGACTATGTGACCGTATCTATTCGTCAAGATCCTTCGCCATTGATGACGCATCCAATTTTTTTTAACTTTTTACTTTTTCCATTCAAATGGATGTCCGAAATAGGCCTATATGGTATTCACTATTCAGTCTTTGTTGCAATAATCCAGTATCCATTTTCCTCCAGAACATGCACCGATACATCAAGTGCTCGTTGCAATGATGTAGGATCTTCATTTATGATGGCTCCATAGATAGCAGAAACTAAGTGATTTACTTTCGGGTTCATCACCTTATACTCAAGCAAGACGCAAGATACTTCCCTGGCGCACATTGCTTCGATTATTCTCTAATTCGTGCAGAAGTATCTTACCATTGTTTTCACATGGACGAGCATGTGTAGCATTAGCTTCTTCTTGAAGATTGGGAGAATGTTACTTTTAATCCACTGATTAGGCATTTGGTCATAACAGATAAGCTTAGAGATAATAATTAAGTGCCATCTATACCCGATGTCTTCTACCTTTTTGTAGTTCTGCAAGCATATATCGTCTGGCCCAATTCCTTTTCCCTGATTGTTTTTTGCTGCAGCATTAACTTCTTTGACTGTAATGTCGGTGACACATTCATTGCTAGGTGCGGCTGTTGGAACGATAGCCTAGTAAGCTGTTCGTTCAAGAGTCCTTCACTATACTGTTCACATCTTGTAAGAATTTTGCCGTCACCCACAAGGAGTTGGCTTTGAGCGTTGTTAAGGGATTTCAGTTAACAAATATTTTGGTCATTTTGCCATCAGCGTGCGGCAATTTTGAAAATACCTGCGCTCCTGGAAGAGCGAAAATTTTCTCCAGTACTCCTAACAAATCACTCCCGTTTCATAGTTCTCGTTAGATTTCCCAACATGTCCATGTCCACGCATAAAGCAAAGTCTCAAGTTTTGGGATGTTCTTAGAGTGGTTGTGGAAGTCTAGCCAAAACTCACCTTTTCCTGTTGCTCACATACAATTTGAGGAGCATAAGCGTCGACAACATTCCACACAGTTTTTTGCATCATTAATTTTAGAGACATCACACAATCACTGGAAATAGTCAAGACGTTACCAACCAATTCTACTGCGATGATGATACCGATTTCCTTCTTGATGTCTTCTTCTCCATAGTTGAACAAATATCTTATCGTCTTAGAAACGAACTCTGTTCTCAGTGTTTGATCATTTTGTTTCTTGGGCCCACAAGATGTCTATTTGCCCTCTTTTTATCATCTCTTCCAGTTCACAGCATTTAGAGATCATATTCGCCCTTGGAATCCGTAGAGCTTCGATCTTAGCTTAGCGGCGTAGTGCCTCTTGTATTAGCTAGTACTTCAATAATGCTCTAAATTTAGGAAAAATTTAAAATTGTGAATTGAAAATCCTGGAAGTTTTCGATACTGGCATGCACTTATTTTCATTGTTTATATTCTTCTTTAACACTGTCGGTGATCTCCCGTCGCATCCTAACATCAGTCATCGATATTCCACATGAATGTGTCAGAAATATCTATTCAATTAAACTCACCAAATTAGGTGAATTAACTGGAAAAAAGTTGTAAAAGTTCTATCTATCATAAACGTAACGCACTCTCGAAAAATTGGAAACAACTATAAGGACCATTTTTTAAATAGGACACCAAGTCAACTCAAAATCATATAACAAGTTTTCTGTCAATTTTGATCCAGATTTAACGCATCAAATTTAGAAAACTCACTCTGGACCTAATGAATAAAAATTTTCAAAAGATTCGTGTGAAAAAGCGATGTGTGGTAATTTCCATAGTTTTGGAAATCGGTTTTGATAAATACCGATAGATACTGATGAACTACCTGAACCGACCTAAATAATATGTTGGGTTAACCTTGGATTTACTGAAAACAAATCTGTTGTATTTAACTTGCAGGTTGATGGGCCTTTCTGCAATCATCAATCTCTAAAAAAAATTACTTGTAAAGTTACTTAAAAATTATTGAGTTATTTTGCGAAAAGCAATTATTGCAACTTCAATTTTAAATTGTGTATCCCTATCCCTGTTACCACCTTTTAGCTCGAAAACATGCATTTTAATATATAATGTACATAAAAGTGTCACAACCCAAAGACTTTTTATGTAAAAATTAGTTGTGAAGCTCAAAAACTTTACCAACTTGCAAAAGCAGAAAAAGAAGAATTATAATTAAAACTCAAAAAAAAAAGTAACATGAAATTGGTGAACCAAAACCACAAAAAAAAAAGAACACCAAGAGGGATTAGAATAACAAACAAACAGCTACCACACGCAGAAGAACCAACAAATTCAAAAACAGAAACACTAATGAGCATGAGAAAAGTGTGGGACACAAATTTTGTGCAAAGCATAAATGACAAAGCTATACCACAGTAACCATATTGACTTTTTCACAAAAAAAAAATCTACATATAACTACTTCTATATTCTTGTGGCAGTTACATTATATTTAAACTTAGGCACCTACAAAATGAAAAGATAAAGGACCCAGTGCACTATTGTTCCACATTAATTTAAATAACATTTTTTCATTTGCGACTATAGGTGCTATTGGAAAAGTTTTGGATTCGTGAAAAAATTTGAACTCGAGATTTTGATCAAACTTGACATTATTATGATGGGGAAGAAGAAAAAAGTGGTATTCGCAATTCTGTCTGTCTGTCTTTTGGGCTACAGCAAAAACGGTTGAGTGGATTTTTTTGAAACTTGGTTCATTGTGCTTTTGAGCCGTATCGGCACAATTTTTTTTATAATTTTCTTACACCAAAAATAACGGTACCTGACATATGTATGTAATTGTATTTTACATTTTTGGATCCAATTTTTTCCGACGTTTTTTTACTCTTGATTTAAATAAGCTCGCTTTAAATTTCTTTGTATTTCAAAAACAACTTGATATATTATTTTCGAAATTTGGTGGAAAACGTTTTAGTGCTAATTTAAACCAAAAATATTTTTAATTTCAACTAGTAACTAGTAACTCTCATACAAATGTTAAAATAACGTTTTCAAAAATTTCAAATTTTGATAAAATTTTTGTGAGTGTATTAGTATTAGTACGGACTATCATAAATCAATACAAAAATTCAAATTAATGACGATACCCACCCATACAAATATTAAAAAACTGTTCTCAAATTCCTAGAAAACGGAAACAAATTTTTTGTATATTAGCATAACAATATAACATAATAAATATATATTGTTTTTGTTTTGGAAATTTATGTGTTATATTTTGTTTGATGCAATTTTCAACTTGATATTTATTAATGCTTTAATTCTGCATATTAAATTTTTTGTCAAACGTCTTAAAGAGTACAACTGTGCTACCGTTCTAAACAAAAAGAGCCTAAGTAAGATGGCATTTTTGAAATCGTAAACTGGAGCTCAATCTGTCAATCCATTGAAATCCAATCCATTTTTTGACAGATAGAAAAGCAACAACTTAGTCAAAGAGTCAACCGTTTTTAAGGATTGAGCTCCAAATTAAATTGCTTTTTTTGCTAAATCATTTGCCATTTAAAGACATTGGGGCATATTCATAGTCGTCTGACAAATTGTTTCTTTGTTAAGCTAACCTGGAGTTTATGTTATTCATAGACAATATAGACCCGGGTCCAGCTGAAACTTTAAAAACGGCTGACTCTTTGACTAAGTTGTTTCTTTGACAGATATCAAAAAATTGATTGGAATTCAATGGACTGACAGGCAGTAGTACTAAAATTGTACTAGAATTCCGTTTTTTACTAAACAGAGCTGCGAATTCTTTATGAATAGCAGTTGTTTCTAACCTGTGTGTTAACTTTATACTCGAGGCCAGTTGGACTAGGGTCTAAAGTTTCTATATTAAAATGCCCCTTTGTGTTTAGTTTGATTTGACATCATTTTAACATGGATAGACTGACGCCTGAACAACGCTTCCAAACTGTGCAAATATATTTTGAATAAACCCAAACAAGATTGCCGTTGACTCTGATTTTTATAATAGAATTTTGATTAGCATCAATAAACAAAACTGTCGTATTCAGAGTGAAGCCAAACCTCAAGTGTATATGTTGAGATGAGACAACGTTACATCCAGAAAAATTTACTATTTGCTAGTTCTTTATGGGATGGTGGAATCATTGGTCGTATTTCATTAGAAACGATGCTAACCAGAACTTTACAATCAATGGTAACTGCTATTTCATTCCTCGATTGAACAACCATGATCTTCAGTTGCTGTGTTTCAACAAGACGGCGTAACATGTCACACAGCTCGTGCCACAATTGATTTATTGAAGGAAACGTTTGGTAACTGCATAGTTTCACGTTTCGGACCCGTGAATTGGTCCCCTAGATCATGCGATTTAAAACCGCTAGGCTATTTTCTGAGGGAGTACGCCGATAAGCCCGAGACGATCGACCACTTGGAGGACAATTGTCGTCATTAGATTTATTAATTCGGATCTCCATATTAAATAACGTCCGAGCAAGCGGTGGCGGTCATATGCCAAAAATCCTATTTAAATTATAATGCCAAGAGATAATCTCTTTCAAAGTTCCAAAACTTAGTGAAAAACACCTTTTAAAATAAAAATATAGCAAGCTTTTAGCATAATATTAATTTGACAATTTGAAACACAACAATTTCCCTCAAAAAAATACGCTTGCATGTAAAATATTTATACTTATGTAATACATACATACTTACATACATTACATATGTATGTAAAGACTTTTTAAATTCTTCATTGTCAACGTTTTGACCAAATTTCGTGCTAATTTCTTTTTGAAGAGAGCTTTTGTACTACTTTATCTATACCTACTATAAAAACGACCAGCTAATTTTCATTGACCATCTAATTCCAGAAGCAATTGTAGAAGGACAGTAGACTCCTTGCACTTAATTCGAGGTTAATCTTAATACCACACATTTGCTGCATAAACTCAGGCTTGACTTGCACTAGAACACCTAAAAGAATTTTTTGCTTTGAGACATAATAAATTATTCTTCTTTCTTGTTCCATAAATCAACTGATAAACAAACGCCTATTATATACATAGTTCGTAAATAATATTTCATTTATTATTTCCATTATACTTTCCTTTTTCTTTTTTTTTCTGAATTAAATAAATTATATTCCAAGGGTCTGCCGCATATTTCTAATGGTTATTATGCCCTTAATAATATGTTTATTTCATCTTTAACGGCTGACTTTTTCTTTATTCATATATTCATAGGGCATTTCCTTATTACCAAAATTATTCCCCAATGCCTCATTTTATTTACACTCCAGGCAGCATCACACCTTTCGACGCAATTTGCAATGCAAATTGAATACCAATCGTTGAAATCAAGTTGCGTTCTTCGTCTCTTTAGGTCTTTCTCCATCACATTGCATATATAATCCAACAACAAAAACACTCAGGTTTTTCTTCTTTTTTTTTATTAAAATCCCAAAGATAAAAGATCCCTTTTATTATAATGCTACGACCAAAAAGAAAGCTATATCTACAAGAAAAGAATTAATACTCATGTATAGATAGTAGGAATAGTATTAAAGTAGCTCCCTGAATCCTGAAGTCCTAAAAACTTAATTGACAGAGCAGAGCTGTGCCACGTATTATCCAGTGAGATGTGGGTGTTCTTGGATTACACTCCAACAACATGGCCACCACGAAATTCGTACTATGTCCCGTTGTTGATAATATACCTCGACGTTCTGCTGTCTTATACAACGGACACAAGTACGTGTGTCTGTCGTTTAAATCGTCCCGTTTACACGGACGCATCCAAATCAGCGGCACACTATCGAACAACTCCCTTGGGTGTGATTCTGTCAAGTATCCATTCTGGCGATCCCAACGAGCACCTTCTAAAAATATTCCATGCACATAGACTCCGTCCGGTGGTGCCTCGATATCTGGTCCACCGTCGCCCTCGACATCATTCAGAACTTCATAGTCAAAGACCAATAAATCGATGGGAATGACATACTTTCGGGCGAAGTTTTGTTGTGCCCCCGTTAGGAAGGCTTGCGTAAAATAAAATCCCGAAAGCCAGAATGTCGATGGTGGACCTTTTTCATACCATGTCTGAGAGAGAGTGAGAAGGGGGTGTATTTGTTTAATCGATAAAAAAAATTCTTTTCTTTCTACCTGAAGGAATTCGAGTCGTTGGATGAAATCCTGCACATAACTTCCGAGAGGCTTCAGGCTGGGGTATGACTTTCCTGCCCACATCTTTGGAATCTTTCCAATCAGAACTGACTTATAGACTTCTTCAATTTGTGCCGACATAACAACAAGACCTAGAATATACCACAAAAAAAAACAACAAGCAAAAGAATTTATAAGTAAGCGGTTTTGAGTGTGTAAATTGTTTAAACGTCAAACATCGACTTCCTGTCCTCTTAAATAAATTAAATCTTCTCATTTCTTTTTATTGTCTATTTTGATACTTCGTTTGATTTTTTTTTTCATCCTAAAATCTCATTAAACTGGGATTTGTTTTTCTATCCCCAAAAGGTTGTCGAACAGACCGACACAAGGACGAAGTAAAAACAAAACAAAAAAATTTCCTTATTTCCAATCGAAAGAGGGATAGGGATCCCTTGTGCCTTCAGCTTCAACATACATAAATGGCACTCACTTTAGATAGCCTTAAGCCCATCTTCCCGAAGTATGATTACAAGTACACCGAACGACCGAAAGGAGCTTGCTCCACATATCTCAGTGACAGGAATCCATTTAACCTGCCCCTGGCGAGTGAGTATACATACCTAACATCAGAAAATGAAATAAAAAAAAGAATCCCGTTTGTATTTTAATATCTTTTTTTTCTATATGTATACGAAAGTAGGTGAATATCAAACAGAAAAGGTGCTGCTGCCATCTTCTTCAAACGATGGGCAACTTAATACAAACATGAATACAACAACCGACTGGAAGGGAAAGTCCCGTGGGTTATTTTTCCATCATCCTCAGGGTAATGTAAACGTCATCTGTGTTAAATTAAGTGAAGACTGTAAGAGTCCTGTTCCGGTGATTTGCAGGGAACGAACTAAAACTAGATGTACTCAAACACGTTACAGGTAAATTTTATTATGTAGTCATAGTCATTCCTTTTTTTTTCAAAAAAAAAAAAAAAAATGGCAGATTCTGCTCCTAGGAATGATATATGACCGGAGTTACGACACCGGAATATTTGACTTTGATTAAATGCCAACAGCAAATAGGTCACTCACGTTTTCCTACTTCATTTTTTTTTAGCAGCAAGTGGGTACTCCAAAAAAAAAAGATTTTGAATGGCAATTTGATTGAAATAAGATACGTTATTTTTAGGGTTTACTACCATAAACAAAAAAAAACAGTAATTTAATGTGCAATTTGTTGAAGGTATGTATATTGAGGTACATACCTTTATCTCTTTCTACGCCTTACTATGCACAGTGAGACAAAACTATTAAGACAATAAAATTCACAACACGAATAGTTTTTTCAAAAAATTTCTCTAGAAAAATCGCATTGATTTAAGGACGAAAAACTTATTGAATAAGTTTAAGAAGAATACAGCTTAATAATAAAAAAAAACTTATTTCTTTACTCATTACAATTCAATCCTTGCAAATGCAAAGTTCAAGAATAGACCCTTTTTAATTTTAGACAGACGCTGAAAATAAGATGGCTTTAAAACTTTTAGTTTTGAGAAAATTGAAAATTATGAAAATTATGATGCGTGAAAAAATTCGATTGTAGGCGTTTGAGTTACAGCCTAAAAAGGGTTGCTGGATTTTCATGAAACTTGGTGAAAATATATTTTGGGAATTTTTTGGATTTTTTGAGACCAAAATTAACGGTACCTGTCATACATTTTTCTCGAAAACAGGTATGTATGTAAGACGATTGTTTAGAAAAAAGTTCAGTAAATTTAAAAAGATATTGATTCACTTTTAATGAATAAAAAATGCAAAATGTGTGAGGTTCCGTTAACTCCCATAGAATCATGTTATTGATTTAAGATCTTCTCAAAAACATTTCATCTGATTGCAATCAAAGTTTATATATAAAAGCATCTAAAACTAATAAAAAAAGTATTCCATAATTACCAATATATTTAAAAAAAAATGAGTCCAAGAAAAAATTAAATTATTTTTTGAAAATTAAATATTCAAAAAACGGACCGAAACATATTTTTGAATTTGGAACATAATGGTTTTAGCATCTTTAGTAGTGTGAACAAGGTTCAATTTTACTTGGGAAAATAACAGTACATCCCATTCAAATTTAAAAAAATCGTTTTGAACAATTTTAAATTTTTTGAAAACGGCACCAAAAAAAAGAACCAAGTATTTTTACAATTTTTCAAAATTGTCAAATTTAAAAATTAAATTAAAGAATGAAGCATTGGGTGTAAGGAAGCTATTGTTTTCGTTGTTTTTTTTTAACATTTTTGTTTTTTAGAAAGTTGTTGTTGAAAATAGTTAAAAATAGACCCCCTCTTCAAGAAGATTGTATTTTTTTTGTAAACCAGTTCTGATATAGATTTTACAAGCTCTTTATCTTTTTTCAAGAGAATCTTCAGCTCAAACCCGACCATATCTTCCTGAAATATCTAACAACAAAGAAAATTATGAAAACTACGAAATTTATCAGTTATCTAAGCTTCTCAAAAGTTATGAACCACCTGGCGAATACGAGGCCAAAGTTGTCGAACGTGCTCGACGTCGTCGTAAATACGAAAACACCCTCAAATTACTCAACAACAATAATGAAAAACATCAATCTGTTGTAGAAGCCCTAGAATGGGAAGATTGGGTGGCACGAGAAGAATACATCCAGGGATGCCAAATGTTACGAATGAAAATTGTGGAAAAAATGTTTGCTGCTCGTGAGAAAAATCTTCGACAAATGTCTGAACAAAGAATTTCATACAGTTGTGAAAGAATTCAAGCGAAGCGGAATTTACAACTGCAAAAAATCAACATCGAATATGATCGAGCAATGCGAAAACTTGAAGCGAAAAAACAAAAAATCAATCGATGCTATCGCAAGGGTAACATCATTCAGGAACACATTGATCCGGCTTCAGATTTGCATGCACCACAAATGAGATTTGGGGTGAATCCAAATCGAAGACATTTTGTTGGCTTCCGAAAACATTTTGATGATAGGATTGATGAGTTAGACAAACAGAAAGATGATTATGGTAGACTTTCTTCTTTAGCATGTCCATTCAGTAAGCTAAGAACTTGGGCGAAGCCAAAGGAACGTATGAAAGAAGTCACACAGAGATTTTGTAGTGATGACAATTTGAAGAAAATGTATGAAAGTTTGAAAGTGAGTTCATATAGCATCTACGAGTAGTTAAATAGTTTTTATTCAACTCCATTGATTATACTTTCAGGGTCTTCGGATGGAATCAGAAGCTCCCAAGGGAAATCCTAAATGCCTTAAGAAAAAGAAAAAATCTCTTGCACCAAAAGAGACCTTTAAGATCGAAGAATTCGTTGAAGAACAAATTTCTGTTAGAAGTATTGTTCCAACTCTTAACGAACCAGTTAGTAAAAGTCCATTCTCAAAACTTTCTGCTTTAAACATTTTCCTATTTCAAGGTTGACGTAACAAATGAAATCGAACAAAAATGTCTCCAACACAATATACCAGAAGAAGATGTTAATCACCAAAACCCGGATGAAGTTCTGTTAAAAACTGAAGAAGAGATAGCGAGTATTGTTGGGGAATTTGAAGGTACAACTCTTGGAAAGCTTCTGCAATTTCTCGGTGACGAGCTTGAACGACTGAAATTGCAAAAGAAATTCCAAGCTGTTCAATTGCTAGCAAAGAAAGAACGTTGGTGGCGAGAAGCTGCTGAAGCTGGTCTGAGACAAAAAGAGAACCAACAACGTGAAGAACAAGATAAACTTTTTGCCAAAGCCTACGAAACTCGCCAAGATACATCATCTTTGTTCCTTGAATCTGTTCTCGAAAGAGAGTTCAATTTCACCGCAGAGTCACTCTCAAGACAAAAAATTACTGAACTTGCAGAAGAAATTCCCGAGATCGATCAAGACGAACAGGATTTGGAGATTATGTTGTCAAGGGGCATAGATCGACAAACTTATGATCGTATGATCATCAGTGATTATGTTAAGAATCAAGTATTTGTTGTGGCTGAAGAACGTTTTGCTAAAATGAAAGTCGAAAAGCTGCAAGAAGCTCATGTGCGAGCAATCGAAGAAGAACTGTATGCGAGTGTTGAGAAGGCTTTAGCTAATGAGTTTCAAACTCCTGAGGCTATCTGCATTGTTGGAGAGATCTTGGACGAGCTAATTGATAACGCAGTAACCTATGAATTTGACGTGTTTACACCCTCGTCATCTGAGAGTGAATTTAATACTCAGCATGAAATCAATGATATTATAAGCCAGCTATTCCATCTAGCAACCCAAAAGCCTGGTGAAGAAGGTAATTTCTTCGATTCGACAGATTTGAATACTAAGCTGATGGCTGAGAAAGAAGCCAATGCTCTGATAAGAAAGCTGATAAGAAAAACAATTCCACAAGAACGCTGGAAGACTGAAGGGAATAGAATAGTTGAACAGACATTAAGTGACACATTCAATGAAGCAATTTACGAAATAGAATGTCTCAAGGCATCGCAGCAAGTTCAAGCTGATGATAGGCTGCATCAAGTTATTTCGGAAATTTATCAACGCATGGCAGAGTGTTGGGGAAAGAATATCGAACACAAGACAGTTGCGGAAAGTTCATGTTCGGATATTTCTGGAATCCTTCGAAGTGACCCATCGAATATTGACATTTTTGAGAATTATTCTTCACCAAATTCAATTTCTTCAAAAGAAGAAGAAGTTACTGATGAAGAAAACGAAATGATGAGGAAATTCGAATATGTGGACAGTTTAAAGTTGGAAACGTATGAACCTAAAGAACTTTGTCGGTGTCGTGAGCGGTTCAATTTGTTGGATCCGCATGCTGATAACATCACCTCGAAAAGTTCTACTAGCTTACAGATAACTGAAGAAGAAATTGAATATTCAGATGGGAAAAAAAATTCAGACCAAGAAAATATTTTGCCTTTATCTCACTACAAGGACCTAATTGCATCGAGAGTAGTTTCAGCACCCTTATCTAAGGCTGTTTTTCCTGATTTACCAATCGGCGGCGGTGTAGAAGAGGATGGAGATCTAGAAAGGTTGATGTCGGGCAGCTATGAAAGGGCAAGTGCTTGTTTTGAAAAAGCTAGTATTTTTCAAGAAAAGCCGAGGTGTAATTGTTATAAATCACATGAAGATAAAAGGCGATCTTCTTACTAATTGATGCATATTCCTAAATACATAGATGATTTAATGCTAGGTTCATTTGGTACCGCACTAATTGTTAAAAAAAATAAATAGCGCAAATATTTTGAAGGAAATCCGAGTTTCCGAGTTCGAAGAATGTATGTCAATTCTGAAGGGATAGTTTTTATTTTTTAATTTAATGACTGGTTAACAGGCTCTTAGATCTTAAAATGACGTTTTTCCCTTACAACATATGTACTTCTTTTTAAAATTTAAAAGCATTTCATATATTGGTGGAATAGAAAATACGTTCTAACTACTTTTGGTTACCACTATTTGACATAAAATTGACGAAACCTTTGGATGTTTGAAAAAAAAAATGATTTCAACAAAATACAAGATTTTTTCTCTTATTTCTGGAGTTTAAATTTTATTTTTGTAAGAAATTCCAATGTTAAAAGTTAACTACATACGTGAAAGCACAGAGAAAATTAAATATTTCTCTATCTGTGCATGAACTTTGCATTTGTAAGGATTAAATTTAAAAAAAAAACTTTTTCTTGTATTATTGAGAGATATTTTCAATGTTATTCTTTTTAAAATAATATGAAATCTTATTGAATTTAAATGTGCCTGCCCCTGAAGCCTTTCATTCCATGGTGTGCTATATTAAATGCTGACATTATAAAAGCTTACAATATTTTTTTTTTGTTTTTTGTCATTTTTGACTGTCGGGATGTTTAAAAATTAAAATTACTGGAATGATATTTGCCTATTACACAATATATGGAATATGACTCTGATGCAAGGTGAGTAAACCGAACCACCATTGGTTATGCAAGCTAACACCCTCATTTAACATAATATGTACATTCATTTAAATATTCGCTAAACGTCACCCAAAACAATGACAACTCTCTAATTACCCAGAATATGACGTTAATTCCCAATTAATTACACGCTTCGCACAAAGCTCCAATTATTTCGAAATTAAACATCAACCACATTAACTCGCATGCCAAATGAACAAAAAAAAACCAATATAAATATTATTTTTAAAGCATCTATAAACATTATTTGCCTCCACATCAATCGTAATTAAACAAAAGGCCAATTTCCCCCCTCTTCCCCCTATTCCCCGCCTATATACCTACCAAATCTCAATCTAGCCCTAATTGGATACATTCAATTAGAAAATAATTTGCCCCAATCCCCGGCGATGTGTAAATAACGGTAAATGGTATATACAGTATTTTTGTATAAAGTACTCAGTATACTCGTACTCACCCTTAATGGCTTTCTTCAAAGTTATCAAACTGGTGCGAATGGTTCCGAGTAAAACATTAAAGCGCACCATTTCCTGCACCAACACCGTATTCATGCTCTGATGATAGCTTGTTGGGTATTTAGTTAACGCAGCATCGCGATCAAAGTCTTCGGGAAGCTTCATTAAAATATCTGAGGCTACATTAATTACCAGTTCTTCAGGTGTTGCTGCGGCGGCTTCACCAGTACCAGTACCAGTATTAGTACCGCCTGCAGTAGTTGTGTCCTGTTTGAGGAATGGAAAGGAAACATCATCATGGGTTAGGGATAGGAATTCAGGACATTTAGGAACATTAGGTAAATGAAGGTTTTCGGGAAATTTCCTGGATAAGCTTTCAATGTAAATTGCCTGCTGTGTCAGGGATTTCTTTGTTTTTATTAGCATCAGCATCAGAATCAGTAGCACAGCACCGGGATTCAGTACATATATGTATATATAGCCAGGAGGATTGAAAACCAAAATGGAAGCAAAGTGCGAAGAATAAATTGAAAAGTTAGCGCTAACGAACAACAAAACGAAGGCACATCACACAGAACGAACAAAGGTTAATTATGCCTGATTGTATATTGTGTACCTTATATACACACAAAAACTTACCCGTTGAGCGGCGAGGTCCTTTATTTATTCGCGTTTACAAAATGGTGCGTTTGTTGAAACAGAGCGGAGGCGTAGGTGGACGGGTTGGGTGAAGAGACGGCGAAAGGAAATACAATCAAATATTATAATTTTCTCTTTAAATGGTTAATTAACTTTTTGTAAAGATAAAGCCATGCAGGCAGGTAGGTAGGTAGGATACCTTTATCTATACCTTTGTATACTTACCACTCGATCCTTGTTTTGATGAAGGCAGCGATTTGGAAAATGAATAAAAAAAATTCAATTAAATTTTGTATTGAAATTAAACTTTGTGTTAAAATTTATCTTCTGCAAAAGAAGGAAGCTCTTGAAGTTTTTGTTGAAAGCTTATCATTCACTTAAATGAAAATTTAATTTGTATTGTCATTCGCTGTACAAAGTAAAATGCCCAACGGAGTTGCACACAAATTTGTGATTACAATTCCAGGCTATAATAAATTTGGCAACTATGAAGATTTAAGATGTTGGGCATGGAATCCATAAATGTGCATAATTCATAGTAAATACTTTAAATAGAGGGATCCTTGGTATACGAAAAACATAGTTCCTGCTATCGTGGCGAGTATTTTTAAACGACCACGACCCTTGTGCGGTGGCGCTGCATTTTTTAAGTGTAATATAATTCGATTTGGGGAATCTTTCAGTCATCGGAATTTGGGGTAGGAGCATGTTATTTTAACTGCCGTAAGCAATAAATATGAATTAAAACCTGCATAAGCTCTCCGCAAAAAAATTTGAGAATGGGTTGCCCCATACTTTGGATGTCGCGTCATTCGACTGCCACCATGATAGTATGCACTATGTGCTAAAAACTAAAAACTAGAAGAAATCTACAAAAAATATACACAAATATTTTTTTGACTATTTTTGCTGTTGCGGTAGCCAACCATTTTTATTTTTAAGGCGATAATTTTTTCTTGATTACATATTATACAATTTTTTTTTTGAAAATTGTCATAAACCAAAATTGGCCAAAAAATTTTTTTTTTCAAAGATTCAAAAAAAATCATTTTTTCAGAATTCAAACAAAACACATTCATTCTCGGAAAAAAAAAGCAGTCCTTTTTTTTCAAAAACTGCTTCTTAAGGCTTATAATAACCCTCAATATAATGTACATAGAGAAAAATTAGTTAAATCTAATTTAAAATCCCAATTGTTTTTGTGGGAGTTCTTAATTTTTAAATATAAAACTTCTTGAGTATGTAGTTTTTGAAAATTGGAATGCAAGTTCTTATTGGCTCAGTGAAAAACGGTGCTGTGAAAGAAGGCGACGGCGGTTGATTTTGTGTGGCGCAAAATGGCTGCGATTGAAAAATGGAATGAGACCGCTTGGTCCAATTTAACTTTTCGATCACATTATTTCAAAATTTCAAAAACAACTATCCCTTTTTAATTTAATGATTTGTCAATAACTCCGAAGTTTTTCGAATGCGAACAAAATTACGCGAGGAACACTTAACTTCTTATGGACTTATCGAAGACTAATTATAATTGTCAAACTCCTCAAATCGTTTCAATTATACTTAGAGTTGAGCCTGAAATATTTAAATAACGTGTCGGCATTAAGTTCAGAGTTATATTTAAAATTTCAAATATCTAGCTCATCTCTAAGTTATTTTAAGGGAATAGACTTCAGACATGCCAGATACGATATCCCTTCATTATTTAAAAAATTTATAACTTTTGGCATTTCTCAAGCATATTTTTACAATCGATTGTCCTGATAAATTACGTTTTCGTCAGTTAATACAGCTACATTTCTGGTAGATGGTAAAATGTAAAATAAAACTAAAATTGTATGGACTTGTGTCCCACTTGGGTGAAGTACATTATAAGCGCACAAAAAAATCTTTCCATGCGCCTTGAGCTCAGACTTGTAAATAACATGAAAGAACTAACCGCAATATCCACTCCATAATAAAAGTGAAAACCAAACTTACCTGCGTTAAAAGCGTATGCGCCAACAATTCATCCGTCTCATTTTGATCCTTCATAATATCAGCATTCGGATGAAATCCAAATACCGCTGGTTTTGCTATCAACGGCAGCTGTTTCGTGAAATTCACATAAGCGTCATTCTCCCTAAACTCCGGCACATAATACACCTCCGCATCGTCTAAATAATAAACCTTCTCCTCATCAAACATTTCCGGACAATAGAATCGATCCAATGTCGTTTTGAGTGTACGTCTATCCCAATCATCTGTCACACGACCACCATAATTACACTCTCCCGTCAAATATCTCAATGCTTCATAATTCACCCCAACATATTGATCCAAAAACATTCTCAGCTGCATCAAACTGATCCTCAAATCGGTCTCATTGAATTCATAGGGAATATTCCATCCAATTGGTCCGAAATATCGTCGTTCTTGGATGACAGCATGGAAGAAACACAATGAGTAGATGAGTCTTTTGAATGTTGTTGGTTGCTTGCAATTCTCAAACCATTCAGGATCATTGATGGGATCAGTTAGAAATGATCGGATTATATTTGATCGCAATCCTTTTGGTGGTTCGTTGGTCATTTTGATGCCATTTTGTAAAACAACTACTGGGAAATGCTCGGCTGGATAGGATGTGAGCCACAAACGAAAATCTGGATGTGTCTGGTCGGGCAAAAGAGTTTCACAGATTTTCTCCAAAATTGGCATAAAACTTTTGGCCAAATGACAATTCTGGAGGACAACCCAGTTGCCGAATTTTGTGCCATCGTCGATTAGTTTCACTGCTATCGGACCCTGTCCTTGACCGAGGGACAATGAGAACAATCGATTCGAACCGAAGCCTTGGTCATCGGCGAATTTAAGTAGAGTTGCAGTGGGATCAGCCCCTGGTGTCAAAATGAATATCAACGGAATGCAGCAGTGTGAGTCGCTGAAAGATGCTTGTAAGTCAAATTGTGGGGGCTCCACGAACTGACGGCCCATTTTTTCTGCAAAACAAAAAGACAAATTGGACGAATTTTAGAAATTATAGGTTTAGTAAAAGTTTCCCAGATTAGGTAGGCTTGGCACTTAGATGACATAAAAACTATTGTAACGGATTAAAACACCTGGTAAAAATGTCCATAGATCTGCCGTAATATTTAAACTTTCAGTCCTTTAATACAAAATGGTAGTTATATGTATATACCCAAATGACAATTGCCTCCAATTTAGAATTAAGGGGTTATTCTTAAGTAAAGTGCTGTTATAAGTTCTTTAACATAATTTAGGTACATTTTATGCAAATCCATATGGAGTGGTACAAAAAAACTAGGCATCGGAATTTACGATTGTGAACTTCGTTCAAAATATTTTTCAACTGATTTATAGTCAATAATAATTCTAAGGCTACCTTAATGGAATATATGCTGATATTCTCAGATAGTTTTATTATAGTAAACGCTGATGTAACACATTCCTCAAACATTATTTTTGAACGCTGGTATAATCACTATTCAGATATCTTTACTGGAGGAAACACTCATATAAACGCTGATACAACTTATTCCCTAAATAACGGTATTGGAATCCTCAGGTATCTTTATTGAAGTAAATGTGGATATAACACATTTTTCAGACACCTTTACTGGATTAAATGCTTACATAATAATTTCTCAGATATCATTATTGGAGTAAACGCTGATATGAGATATTCCTCAGAAAACTTTACCGGTGTAAACTCTGATTGCTCAGTCATAAGAATCCATTATAAATGAATTGATTTTACTCTTACAATTTTTTTTTCAAAATCTGTCCTTT
This sequence comes from Syrphus vitripennis, assembly GCA_958431115.1. Classification (NCBI taxonomy): domain Eukaryota; kingdom Metazoa; phylum Arthropoda; class Insecta; order Diptera; family Syrphidae; genus Syrphus; species Syrphus vitripennis. The sequence continues at coordinate 123,622,166 of OY288108.1, forward strand.
ATCATTTTTCTAACCCCTCTCTACCTCCCCTACATTAAACAAGTACACAAATCACATTGAAAATTCCATAGATACACAATCACACAACTGGATGATAGAAATGCTTACCTAAAACAAAATGCAACACAGCCGGAACCAATTTATCGGAACGGAATACCCTCAATACGAGAAGTTTTTGAAACGTCGTCAATTTTTCATTCCACGGCTGTGGAATGGCTGCATCCTGGGGGTTTTCTGCATCAAAGAAACCCTTCCATTGGCTAATGTTATCCTGTACATGTTCGCGAATTCCTTTGAAATTGGCTGAAGTATTTGTGAGTCGGCAGATCTCATCCCAGCATTTGGCCGGAAGCCATTTAGCTGGATTTGCCAAAGGATTATCGAGACCAACGCCACCAGTCAACAGGAACATCCATTCAGAGTTATCGATTTCACCCTCGGACTTCAGAAGGTTTATATTCAAAATCAGCGAAAAAAGCAGCTTATCCTATGGTGTGTGAAGAAGATAGAGATGGAGAAATTGCCGAGCCACAATTATGGGAAATGGAATATAAAAAGAGAAAACAAGAAAATTAAAAACAACGGAATCAAATCAACAACAGCGAACACAGCACAGCAACAACAGCAAATAATCCTATCTGCATATATAAAACTTTATGATGGAGGTTCCGTTCCACGTTCACATTCACGTCCACATAGATTAGCTTACCCTCTCGAACAGACTGCGGCAGATGTTGACGTACAAGCTGTAGGTAAAGTGCTTCCGCAAATCCGCCATCCTTTCTGTCACATCGTCCACTTTGTCCGTGTTGTCAATTGACGCTGTATAAAGCCCCACGAACCAAGCGAGACTGTACTGATACATTGGATCGATATTTGCCAGTTCGGCTGAAAGTAAATTTCGTTGGTTAATTAAAAATTCGTTTGTGCCATGTCCTGGACACAGAATATTTCTGTCGTCCAGAAAATCCGCAGCTTCAAACAGCAGGGTTTTGTATACCGCTATAGCTCCCCACCAACCCACCTATGGTAAAAAATAAAATTGTGGAATGGGCTGCTATGGGTGTATAGCCCAAGCGTGCAATGTCGATTTGTTTCTCTGTGACTTCGGTGATGGCTTGTTTTTCGTTGATTTCGTTGGCCAATGCTTTAGACGAACTAAGCACTTGTACTGCGGTCTCATCCTCTAGAATATTATCCGCTGTTGAGAGGACTTCTAAGATTTTATTTTCAGTCTCCTTCAGAGTTCGTTTATTTTCAGCACTCTGCACGATAAGAGTATTTTTTTCGGCTTCCAAGTCTGGACGTTCGCGAGCTACAGTTATGGCTAGAATCTGATCCTGCAAGCCTTGTGTTGTAATCATGAAATTCAAAAGTGTCACCTTAACTGCAACTTCAGGAAGGTAATGTGGATTTCTCAGCTTTGTTGTTATATAGAATCTGTGATTGCAAAAATTGATTTGAAAAAAAAAAAACTCAAAATTCTCAAATTCTTACCTAAATTCATGATTATATTCAATGATTGAATCACCAAGTTTAATGCACAAAGCTCCACCTTGTTTGAAGAGCTGTTTCAGCAAAATCGATTCGAGCAAAGGATCCAAATCTTCGTTTATATTTTCTAGGAGAACTGGAAGACCGAATTGTATTGCATTTTCTAGGATTCGAGTGTAATCGGGCTGATTTAAGCGAATAACACAGAGTTTGTTGCCCTTTTCCATGTTTTTCACCCATTTGTTGGCTTGACCTTGGGGATCAATCATTAGAGGCCATCGTCGAGAATTTCTGGAAAAAGATGAATAATAATGAATATTATCAAAAAGCTGTTTGTATTGAAGGTTGCTTGGCATTGGGCAGCCGCAGCAGGTGTGGCTACGAAAAAAGGAGTTAAAATCCTTTGACCCGCGAAGTGAGCAAAGTAATACAGAATTACAGATATTTGTTTTTCTCATTTAAATCTAAAAAAATAATCAAATCAATAGAATTTGAATCTAATATTGTAGACCTAAAGAAATATTTTTAATTTGATACCCGCCCTCCGAGCTTCTTTCCCTATTTTAATCTTTTATTAAGTTATTTCGAACCTTTTGGCCATAGAGAAAATCGATGCATGAAAAAAATATTCTGTCTACAATTTCAAACGAGATATGTATACTGAAACAATCTATAAATAATGGCTATGATTTTTCGAAAAAAAAATAAAATGGCTGCGTAAAATTTTTGGACAACAACTCATTTCTATGTCAGTTAAAATAAAAATTGGTATTTATAGCCTCTAGAAAAATAAAAATAATCGAATATGAAGAAAATCGAAAATAACTTCACGGAAAGTATTTTCACTTGAAAAATAACTTCAATTTTAGTGGGGGAAACAATTTCACTTTTTTCAAATAAACTTCTTCCCACTGAAGTGAAAAATAATTCCATCCGCAAATAATAAGGGTATTCATGCAACGAGATAATTTTCCGCTTTGCAGAAAGATATAATTTTCGCTGGACATTTGCATGAGCACCCCATAAAAATTCTAACATAAATGTGAGAAATAATCAGCTGTCACAACTAAACGTCACAAATTACTTCTTGAAACTTTATTAGGATTATTTCTTCGCTTTCTGCATCAAATCTGTGAGATAAATTTATCTGGGGGGTCATTCCGTAGTTTTCAAAATGATAATCGTCAAAACGATAATCGTCGACGATATCGTCCATTATTTGCTTCATGTAACTCATCCACTGTCGTGTCGTCAATCGTTTAAAATTTGAGAACGCCTTGTACATTTCAGAAACTCTCAAACTGTAATTGAATTGTCAAACTGAATGATAAATGTCAATAAAATGTTTTTTTTGTGCTATTTTGTGTTACATATGATTTGGAAGAGAAAAGAGATTTGACTTGTCTCTTAATTGTCGTCGTATTCGTAGCAATTGTCTTTTTTTTCCAATTTTCAATTTCATTTTCACTATTTAAAATAAGAAAATTGCGGCGCCGAAACATTTTCACTTTAATTTGTCAATAGATAACAGAAAAAAAAAACAAATGTCAAATTACAGTGGAAACTCAATTATTCAACTACAATCACCTACAAACTTCAAAATTAATGCAAGACGATACCTATTAACTATTTAGCTAACGTCCAAACGCTATCGTTTTGAAGATTATCGTCATACGTGAAGCAAATAGAGGAAGCACTATCGTGCAAACGATATCGTCTGACTATAATCGAGTTACGGAATGACCCCCCTGGTTTGCAGAATATTTTTCCCATACAAATTTTGACAGCTCGTTTCTGCGGAGATAAAATTATCTGGTTTCTAAGGTTTATCCGAGTTTTCCACCGTTGCATGAATATACCCTTAATGTGAATTTATTTCCCCATTATTGATAAGGATTTTGGGAGAGAGAAATTTAAAAAAGGTGTAAGGCAATAACACCAAAGGAAAAATCTCCCAAGTCAATTTGAAAATATTGCAAAAAAATACTTTTCAAATTTTCAAATTCTTTTTTTTTTTTGTAAGGAAAGAACGCCCACAGTTGCAATTATTGGCCAAAAATGGTAATATAGCCCAAAACCTAGGAAAAAAACGACCAATTTAAAATCTTGTCAATAGTTTAACTGAACTAATTTCGTTTTTAATCAAATAACTTATTTTTGATTCGGTATAAAGTTTTAAGATTTTTCCGGTAAGAGTACCTACCTTTTTTTTGAAATAAACAGTGAGGTTATGGGGGAGCATGCTGCCCTCCCGCAAGACCCCTGCTTGGGGACCTTACCTTAAGTAGATGAGAGGTTTGGTGAATGCATATTATTTCTCAATAGGGATGAAGTTATTTCCCATGTAAAATTATTTCCCTGCACCTATTTCATACATTTGGAATACTATTTACAAATTCTTTCAATAAACTTATTCTCAGAAATGTTCATATTTCTTAACAATTTACTATTTTAAACTTTCCTATGTCCCTGACGATGAAGAAGAAGATGGTAAAAAAGAAGTTACTAATTCCTTACTTGTGTGGCAAATATTTATTTCAAAATTTAAAGATTTGTTTTTCAATCTAAAAACCTAAACTACATATACTTGTAGGCATCACAAACCATCTAGAATTGTGCTGCTGGTAGTTTTGTTTAATTTAGTTTTCCCCTTGTTTTTTTCTCTTTACACAAACGTGTCCTATTAAAATGAAAACCATCTCATGTGTACAAACAACATCGAATAGCAAATATTTGCCCTATTCGCACACAATTGGGATTAATCTCTTTTCAGTATACCTATGCTTATGTAGTTCTTCTTTATACGTAAATAATATAGAAGAACCCTGACATTTCTAAAATCAATTTTGCTTATAGTTCAAAAACCAGGGATTTGCTTCTGGACACACAGAAAGAAATAAAATAAAAGAATACTCTTTTCATTTGCTTAACTATTACCGGAGGATAAGCGAGTTCTCTGGGGTCGAATTGCACCAGAACTCCAGAACAGCAAAAAAAAAATCCTTAGAGAATATTATATCTATGTATAAAGGAATATACCTATAATCCCACCCCTTGTCATTCACGAATTCGTATCGTATCATATAATCCCACACACAAACATTAGTGCAGGAGTGTACAAACTATTATTGCGGAAGCAGGGTTGGAACCTGGACGAAAAAAAAAATGAATCTAAAAACGAGAAAACCCACTCTGTGTGACAAATTAGACTGGAATGAAACACTTTTTCCTAATCTAGCGTACAACATTAATCAATTCTTTTGATGTTCCACCATCACCATCATCATGAGAGCAAACTATAGAAACAACAAATATAGCATCCGTGTCAGTAGCTGCTTCCTCTCTAACGCCATTACACGCGGCAGCGTCATCAGCGTAGTTAATGCAATAGAGTAGCAGTAAGGCAGATGTAGTATTGTGCGCCCGCCGCAGCGCCGCCGTAAGGCGAGAATTAATTAAAGAACGAAAAAAAAAAATAGTGAATCATCCCCCTAGAAAAAAAGGAATAAGAACTCGCACGCACCACCCCAGCACGAAGCACGTAAATATACTCTATCTGGACTCCAGCACTAGGTCCTGGGCCGCCGCCTCATCACACCGCGCGAAGAACACAAAGAAAAAAAAAAACTGTTTCCATTTTAGCATAGCACACACGTTTACACAAACAAAACCAGCGAACCATCATGATGATGATGATGATGCTGTACACTTACCTCATTATAATAGCACTTTCAATGGAAAACGAATCACTTGGGAGGCCACAGATGTTCCAAGCGCGAACTTCAACAGCATCCCCCAGCACTTGTTGTAATTGAAAGTCCTGGCTGCAGACGATGCCAAACGAAGTGCATTTCGTTACCCATTTCCGGATCTGACTGACACGGAAATCGATGGTGAATGGCCCCAGATACGCGACAACACCGGAAGCAATGAGCACGTCCCCGGTCAAGGTGTGGTACGTTTCATCGAGAATCCTGGCCGCTTCCAGCCAGCGGGTGCGCTCACCACCCAATCCGCTAATGAGTTCCTGTGCACGATTAAGTTTTTTTGTAACCGATTCATGTTCGAGTTGGAGGGTCCTATAATAAAATCGAGGCAAGAAGAGTGTGTGTTATTATTTTGTAGGAAATTATCATGGAAAGAGGACACCACTCTACCACTCTACTTATATACTTAGTACTTACTTAAATTGGCGCAGTTGTTCGTCGAGCATTTTTTGAATTTCCACCAGGCTGGCCTCGACACGGGCAAGTTGTGCAAGTTTTTCTGCGAGAAGCTTTCGTGCGGCCTAACATATAAACAAGTTTTTTTTTAAACACACACAAATTCAGCAAGTTTTCTATTGGCTTACATTATATTCCGCCTCAGCTGCAGCCAGGGCAATTTTTTTGGGAGCAATAACCTTTGCAACCACATCATATTTGGTCAGAGCAATCACCCACCGACACAAACCTTCACAGGCCATTGAGGCCGATTTGATCTTCTCCGGATCAAAGTTTTCATTGGTCAAAATTCGATCTTGAAGTTTCTTAATAATCGCCGCCGGTATATTGTCTTTGTCAAAGTTCAACAAACTGTCAAGAAACTTTATATCACCCAACACTCTCTTCGATGGACCCCAGTAGTCTTCGATCATACCAACACCAGATGGATTTGCCACCCGATCGGGTTTGATGTCTTTCAAAATACATATGGCTTCCATCACAATACGCACTCCGATGGGAGGGCTTTTCATGGTTTTGACAACTGCAATATCAGCTGTTGTTAAAGTATTTAAAGCTGCCAGAGCTGAATTTAGAATTGGCAAAGCTTCGGCAAGCCGCAAATCACATTCGTCTTTGATGGCTTGGGCTTTGGCAGCTTGGTCGGAGGCGATTGCTTCATCTTGTTTGACCATTTCACGTTGATCTGCTGCAGCTTCACTGTCTTTTTGAACTTTCGCTACTTGTTCAGCAACCTTTAAATAATAAAAGGGAGAGAAATGATGACTAATGTCGATTTCCATCCAACAAAAAAAAGCGCTACTTTTTACAAAAAAGATCGCTCCTTTTTTCGTTGCATGGAACTTGTCAAAATGAAATCGATTTTTTTTTTGTGATTGTGTGTGTGTATTCAGTCACTGAAGTCAAATAATCTTCATAGTATTTGTACAAGTCTGTGTAAATCTCTCTAATTTGAAAGATTTCATTTCTATTAAAAGAAACGCTTTTTTCTTCTGAACAATTCTAAACAAATCGCTCCTTTTTTCAGAAGGAGCGCTTTTTTTGTAAAAAGTAGCCCTTTTTTTGTTGCATGGAAATCGACATAAGTACTTTGGAAATAAAAAATACAAAAACGAGAATGTAATCAGAGGCAAATATGAAAATGCAAAAAAATCGCTATTTGAATTGCTAAATTAAGCCAAAAAATAGAAGTTCAGCTAAATAAAGATGTCATCTGATTTAATGAAAAAATACACATCGAAAAATCACTTTAGGTACAGACAAACATATCGGCAGACATGCAGCGTTAGGGGACCCATTTTTTTTTCATCGCATTGTTTTTGCGAGTACAGTGGTGTAACCAAGTTACTTATTCAAGAAGAACATAAATATATTAAAAAAAAAACCGTAGTAAACAGTACTTGTCATAGAGCTTTCATTTTAGTTTCCGATTTTCTCATAGAAAAACCTAGCAAACTTTATCCTACAAAAAAAAACTTAGCAAGTTAAGAATAAAATAAATAATAAAAAATAAAATAACTGACTTTTTTATCATATCTTAATTTTTCAAAGTTTTTAAATAAAAAAATTAAAATGCAGGAATTTAAGTTTCTTCTCTGAATCCGTTTATTGGATTATTTTTTATTTCCATTAAATCCTATAAATAGAGTGTTACTCAACGAACGAAAACTGTTTTAACAACTTTTTTACTTTTTTGTAGATAACGGTTTTCTACAGTTAATTTTCGAATACGGAAACAAATTATTGAGTAGCATTTTCAATTAAAATATTTATAAAAACAAACAAAACAAGAAAATATACATCTTACACAAAAGCGCCATAAAGCATTACTTTTCGCTCTAAAAAAAATTTGCAAAAGGCGAATATTTTTTTATCCGCGAAGACAATAATGAGAACTGAGCTTAAATGTTTCATGGATTTCTCACTATCAAATACAGTCTTCGAGATATAACCGTTCCGTTGGAAAATGCTTTTATTCCCTATTGTAATTTTTATCAACAAAATTTATAAAGTACAATCTTTAGAATAGACGATTCCGGAGACGGTACAATCATGAATTGTACGCAATCTACCTTGAAGCAGACATAGTGACAAAAATTAAGCTCGGTAGACTCCGGTGGGCAGGGCACCTAGCTCGCATGACCAGGACGCCCGAAGCCTTGGGGTGCGCAACTGGATGGCGTCGGCTCAAGACCGGGATAGGTGGAGATACTTGTTGAAGGAGGCCAGGACCGGACCCCGGTTGTCGAGCCGATGAAGATGATGAATCTTTAGAATTCCTCGTGTGAAATGCTTTTTTAAGTGAAATGAGAGTATGACTAAAAGAGAAAGTACTTTGACAGTACAAAGGAATAATAAGATTACTTACAGTCTCCGAAGCCACTTTCACTTTTGGCTCCAAAGCCAACAGCTGTTCACTCATAACACCCACTTGCTGAGATGCAATATCCAATTGTGATATTCCTGTTAGATATCGACTTCGATTCGTTGTGATCGTTCTGCGTTAAAAATTGGAATAAATAACTTTTTTCGCTATTGAACTTCAAACATACTTTCTCTTGGCTCCCAATAAACCCTTAAAAGTTTGTATCAACTCCAAATACGATGTTGGCGTAACATAATTGTAACGTTTCAATCTCAAATAAAACTTCTCCGACAGCGTTTGCGTTGAAGTATGAAAATCCATGCACATATCTATTGCTGCTTTCCTCTCTAAATCAGTCAAATCTTCTTTGGCCAAGAAACGAGTCGAAACGGCTAAAAGAGCATCCGCTGGCCAAGGTTGAAACCAATCGATTGTACAACAATTAACAATCGATGGGAACTTTCGAACTCGAACTCGCAATGCTTCCCCAATCGGAGACATTGAGAGAACAATATGAAGTTGATCTTTACAAACCTAAAGAACGGTTAATTATTACAAGAAAGTTTTTTTTTAATTTCTAATAAATAAAATAAAACACAAATAAACCTGAACGAAGAAATTAAAAAGTGCCACAAGACTGCCATCAGTCTGAACGGCCTTGTCCCGTTGTTTGTCAATTTGACGCATCTTTTCACAAATTTCAATTTTCTCTTCATTTGTAAAGAGATTTGGTACTTCACCGGAATTAAGAAGATTATTGACATCTTCAAGAAATGATTCGTCTTTGATCTAAAACAGTCATGTTAAAAAAACTTTGGAAAGCTTATAATATTAAATCGCATACCTGAACATCAGTAAACAGAAATACTCCATGTAAATCTGAAGCACTAATCTTTCTCAGTATTCCCTTGATATCTTCGTGCCACTCATTCGGCCCATATTGCCGAGTGATCTCCACTTGGAACAACTCATAGTCACAAATGTGCGATGCCAATCTTGTCAAGCTCTGTCTTCCAGATCCACCTACTCCTATCAATAATGCATGACTACGAGGCTGTTTGATAATTCTGCAGATCCTTGATAAATGCTCAATTGCAAAGCGAAACAATACCAAGTCCATTGGTTTCTTAGACATATTGTTGAATTCTACAAGATACGTTTCAACAATGGAGCGCAGCTCCTCAGGATCTTCAACTTCCACATAGTTTTTCGTATCAGCTTTAGGATTAGTGAAATCACAATACATCAACTTTCGCAAATCATTCTCCTCCAAATCGCGATCTTTTTCGATGAATCTTGAAAATAGCTCTGCAGGTTTTGACTTAAGGTGCACTTCCATTTGTTCGCATACAGAACTAAATAGCCACGATCGGTCGACATCATCAACCAAACGATCTCCATAAACTCGCAGAACTTCATGAACCCAAAGTCTTCGCATAGAAGTCAAGTCCTCAGTGGCTTCTGGCACAGAAAGTAAAACTCCTTGAATCACACGGGAGAAGTCTCTCAGGTTAAACAAATAATGCGACTTAGCAGGAGTAGGCAAAAGGTTAAGCTTTGCCTTATTGTACACATCCAAGGTGGCATTGACAATTTCATCGATGCATGGATCAAATTCTTTTGAAAAACCTCTAGTATCCAAATGCCAGAGAACTATCTTCCCAAAGATCACTTTTAAAATCGAATCACTAAACTCATCTATTCCCAAGACATTGAAATGCCTCTGAAATCTTGGAGTTACAGTATTTCCCGACGAAGGTGGTCCCATAGCACATACCATTTGGATATCGATAAGTTTGAGCGGAACAATATTTTTGCGATCATACCACATCCAGTGATCGAGCATCATTCGAAGAAGTTCTATTGGTGGTTGAGCTCCATATGTCTCTTTGAGAGGCATCGAAACATCATCTACAAATATAACGCACTTTTTGTTTAATGGAGGACCAAAGACGCCTTTTCGGCGTTTATCCAATTTGGCCATAATAATATCCTGCGTCTGATTGGCAGACGTTTGTGCTGAAAAATTAATAAATAGTGCCTTGTAGACTTCGGTGTCAGCCTTTTTTAAAAGATAGTCAATGGCGTAGCAACTCTTGCCGGTGCCGGTATTCCCCACAAGCATCAGAGGTTTACCATGACGGATTAGTAAATCCAGTATTGCTGCCACACGTACAGTTTCACTCGTCGTTATGATTATTTGGTTGACAGGCATGTCTCGAGGAATGGGAGCACCTGCTGCCACTTCGTCTTCCCATGGCTTCCACTTGCCCTTGCCCTCCTTGATGAAACGATAGTCAAAAACACTACCTGGCTTTGGTATGGGGAAAATGAAGGGCTTTGCCAATGTAGCTGCATGCAGCTCTTCTGGAACTCCAAAGGTTTCATACACACTAACCGGGAAGGTCTTTTCCATCAAACCTCGAAAAACAATTGAAAATTTGTCTCTGCTGGCCGAATCCAAGGCACCTCCTATCGACCATATGCATGAAAAAAAGAACACCCCTTCGATCTGTGCTCGCACATCAAGATCAGAAAGACTTTGCACATATTGCTCATCTGAAAAGTCATCCATGTAACAGTCAAAGAGATTCATCAAGGAATTTATAAGATTTGCATCCGAAGTTGTAGAAATCTCTCGTAGACCTCCCTTACGAACAAGCCACAAAAGAATCGGACAAAAACGTGAAAACAAGCTCGATATCAGTTGCTTGCTAACACTATGAAAAGAAGCTGGTAGAGTGTTCTTCCACGATGTGACCAATGGCTCCCAGCCAAGGGAACTTGGTTCCATGTAAATCATTCCACAACGGGACACAGTTGCAGGTGAAGCCACCTCTAGATCCATCGGTTCGAATATTAGGTTTGTTGTTGGAGCAAGCTGGATAATTTCGCCAGACATGAGACAAAGCTTTTTGTTGTCATCCAGAACGGTATTCATGTTTTCTATCCAAATGGCATCAACTGGTCCATCAAATATCAACCATTTTCTATCGTTTGTTACTGAAACTGCAAATTCTCGGTAGCTTACGGCCAAGATGCCGTCACTCCATTCGTGAGAGACCATATCGAACTGCCCATAAAGCTGACCCATTGTTACAGCTTTGGGATTCATAATAGTATAAATTGCACCATTCTCACTGCCATCCTGAAAAATAAAAATTAATCAAGAGTACACAAAAAGAAGTGCTCAACTTACAGCCTCTTCGATGTAACGCAGGGCTTCAGCTAGTATTCTATAGGAGGTTGTTTTCCCACCAAATGGAAGACCAACTATCATCAGACCATGACGAACAACAATCATTTCATAAAGCTAGATACAAAATAGAAAGAACCACGCAGAAATTATAGATGATAAAACTGAAGATTAAAAAAAACCCTTTACTTGTTGAACTTTCTCCAAAAAGAAATCTGTACATTGTTTGTTATTCTTCTCACATGCCTTTCTAACACACTGATTAAACAGTACATAATCTGATTCAGGTAAACTAACTCCCGGAAACAAGTCTGAAGTGATGCCTTGAAACAGGGGAACATCTTGATTGAGAAACTTAGGAAGATTGACATCTTTGATTGATCTCAAAACTAGAATATCTTCATTTTCGTCACGATAACGAAGTTTTAGAGCACCTGCCGCTTTTAGAACTGATTTAACTGCTCTCATGCCATAATCATAATGTGATTGTGTACTTAATTGTTCTGAACACAATCTATAAGTTGCTACAATTTTAACAGCCAATGGCTTTGCACTCAAGAAGCCATACGAATAGAGTTCGATTTCAGCAATCAATGCATAATCGGGAACCATCATGGCCACTGATCGGAAAAGTGCCTGGAAAATGAGAGAAAGAGTAGTGTTCAACTTACAAATTTCATTGAGAAAATTATGTTACCTTTAAGTTATCAGGCAATTCTGAGCGACCTGCATAACCTGGATTCATGGTAATGAAGACAGCGCATGTTGGATCTAGTTTTAAGGTAGTTCCCTCGAAGACCATAGTCGGTTGGCCAGAATTGATACCACGTTGAATTGTCAAAATCTATAGAGGTCCATCAGTAAAAATGTTCATTCTTTCATAAATTGAATCCACGCAATTCAACATTTAATCAACAATCAATATGAAACTAACCTGCTGAGCCACAACCGACAGAACCTCAAGATCAATCCGATTGAATTCATCAAAACAAGACCATGCTCCACACGAAGCCAAACCTTTGAAGAACTTTCCCAGCGCCAAGTAATCCAATCCATCGGAACAATTGAAAACGACACATTGTTTAGCAACAGCTTTGGCAAGATCCTTGGTCGTTTCAGTTTTTCCAGTTCCAGCTGGGCCCTCTGGAGCTCCTCCCAAATGTAAATGCAAAGCACTAAACAGCGTGCGATAGCAGCGATCAGTGAGTGGAGTAACAACCAGCCGAGTTGTGTTTCCCAAATACTCATAGCCATATTTCAAACAACAGTTAATCATACGCGTATCCAAATTATCGTCTTCCCAATAGTATCTTAATTGACACAACCACTGAAAGTCATTTAGCTCGCAGACTTTTTTCTGACAGATTTCTGCTAAGACATCACGAGCATGTACATCCAGCACAACTAACGCACCTAAAGTTATTCGATTCTGCAGACTGAGATCGCCCCGGACGAGATCAACAACACGCATGATCTAAAGCGTTTCAATAAGCTTTCATATTTAAATAATTTGTTTTGTGCATTTTACCTGAGACTTGCAAATTTCTAAATATTTCTCCAAACTATCAACTGGATTCTCGGTGAAGAAGCATTGTGTGATTTCAGCTGTCCAATAAGTTAATGAAATTGACTGTACTGTCTGTCCGGGCCATATTAGAACCCATTTATCTCTTTGAGTGGAGGGATAGCTTTCAAATGCTTGACGAATTTTAAAATGTATACTTTTTTTCATATATACTTCAAGCTCTAGAAGCCATTTCTCTACTTGTCCTCTTGCTTTTGCTGTTGATATAACCTCAACTAGCTGGACTTCCTCTTTCTCTGAAGAACGCATCATTGTAACTTCAAGAGCTTCAGTGAAGTTAAGGGTAGCTATACCCTCGAAGCATTTCTTAAGATGTGGTTGAACTCGAGTTGGATCCTTGGTTTCGGAGAGAATTTCAAGAAGTTCATCGTTGGATAGGAAGAAGAATCGGGGGAAATAGAGACGTTTTTTCTCAAGGTACTGGAAGGAGTTAAGGAATTTAAATTTGATTGTTGAAAGTTTAATATAATAAGGATTTTACCGCGTTGAGTCCTTTTTGAATAACTTCAAGGAGATTGAAAGCTTTTTTGAGCTTTTCGGACATTTTTTCGATTTCCACAACAGACATCACTCGAGAGTCAATGGCAACAATTTTCATTAGATCTTTCCATATCTAGAAATATTTAGAAAATGGAGATTTATGGTGCACGAAGCGTACAAGATTCGTCATTCAGCGATTTGTATACGCCTTTCTTCCTGCATAGAACTCGTATTAAGCTTGTTTAAAACTAAACTATCACAAATATTGTGTCTGTTGGTGACTTGTAATGTATTGCTAACAGCTTTGGCGGTTGGAGACGGAATAAAATGACTTTACAATCAAAGCTCAAACACCTCAGACGACTCGATGTATGCTTGCGCTTTTATATAATCATGAACCTCTATCAAATGACAACAATGGTGGAGATAGAAGCTAGTCGTTAGGCTAAAGATCTATACGGCAAAAGTAAAAAGGATCAGCCTTGAAACTTCCTCATCAGGAGAAGACAATAACTTGGAAGTCTTGGCTCTAGTCTCTAGAATAGGACAAGAACACATTGACTTTATCATACGAAGACGTAAGTTGAAGTGAAATTGCTATACGCATGGAAATGATAACTAGCCTACCGCATTATATTCGGTTTTTTAACTTTGACAATATGCTTAGTCCACAAGCCTTAGACTAAGGCATATAAACAAAGAAAAATTAAATTTGAGACGGACCTTGTACAGATTCGGACGGCCTAAATAAACTATGAATTAGAAAATTCTAACCTTATCAACAGCACTAAATCGTCGGCCCTCTTCTGGCATTTGCTGTTGAATATCAGGGCTTGAGAATATTGGCTCCAAATACATCCAAGTTGCTTGAACTCTTAACCAATCGTCTAGAATATCCTGTAGAAGCATAAGCTTTGCTTCCCATTTTCTAAAATTTCAACTTATTGAACAAATGTACGTACCAATCAGAATCTTATCAAACTTACAAAAGATCTTCTTCAAATGGCTTAATATATGGGGAACTCTTCATAGTTTGAGTTTTAATTATTTGATCATCCAAAAGCACTTGAATATCATCAATAGCAGCAAGTTTGAAAGTTCCAGAATCTCTACAAGTATCAATTATTTTAGCAAATCTTCGAACACCGAACCACTATGAATTACAATAATTACCTGTACGGTGATACATTGAAAGACATCTCTTCCCATTCATACACCATTTTACTCATAGCTCTTTCTAGATTATTCTCTTTAGTGGCACTCTCTGAAATTGTCTCAAACTTGGACAAATAATCCTCTAGTTGATATTCGATGATCTTCTCAAGTGTCAATTCGGGCGATACTTTTATGGGAAAACCAATAATTTCCGATACTTCTTCCCAATGACGTCCCTTCATTCCTGGATTACCAAGTGTGCTTATGATTGGCATGTGATTTTTAAAAGCGTCGATTTCCTCTTTGATCTCATGAACTAATTGCATAGTTTGTGGCTTATCTCCCATTTGTTTATCAAGTTTTTGAATAACTCGATAGGTTGCTGATACTTCATTTTCAATATCATCTGGATCATAAGTGCCCACCTGGGAATGCATCCACAAGTCATGTTTGTCCATGAATTCCTGGCCGGCATCGTAGAGCTTTTTAAATGGCATCAAATGATCATGAGTTTTCTTTCGAATCGGATATTGCGAAAGATCCCAACCGAATGATGTTTCTTCTTCGTTGATCTTATCAATTGTTTCCATTGCAACAACTAATCGATTATCAAGAACTGTAGCGCGTCTCTTGTATTTTAGCAGTGTCTTAATATCTCCCCAATTTTCATAGTCTTGTACTTGGTCATTGTAGCTTTTTAAATCACCTCGAAATGCTTCTATGCGTTTTTTAAGCAATTCCTGATATTCAATTGTTTTGTCAGCAATGATTTCACGATGTTTCTTAAAAACAGTTGGCAGTTGAAGAAACCATTGGAATGTATTGCTATTGTTTTTTATTTCCAATGGCGTGTACAACGTGTGATCCATAAGCCAAAGTATGTGCTCCATGTTCTTGAAAGAAAAATATAGTATGTATGCAAAAATAAACATTAGCAGAAATCAAATAAAACTCATTATTCAGTCCCCTACAAATTCAGAAAGCAATTCCATTGTTGAGATCACACAACATCTGAGAAGGTTATTGAGGACAAAGGGTTCTGGGGGGTGGTACTTTGGCTGTATATACATACTTAAAGACCTCAAGCAACTATGTACACTAAACCAAATTGAAGACACGAAAAGCCTAAAAATTCAGTATTCGAAATGCTAAAAAAAAAGTCCGTGGCTTTAGGTTAGTGCGGAGAACTATCATGCCGGAGGTCTGGGTTCGATTCCCAGCCTCGTCCATCTAAAATAACAGAAATGTTTTTTCTTTGCGAGAAATTGAAAAATTCTACCACTTCCATGTGAAGCGTGGAACTAACCCATTTTCTTATATTCAAAAACAAGCAGATTTCAATGAAATCTCGCATTTCGAAATCCAGAAATATGGAGATTTTTGGGCCGAAATAACCAAAATCTGAGATTTCAGTGTAAACGCGCACCGTCGCCGTGTTAAAGACATTCCCTTTCTCAGGTTTAATATACTTACAACTTTTAACCTTTGTTCCATTTCTGGTGCAGTTCGGTCTTCAGTTTGAGCCACAAATGCCTTAAGATTCATCAATTCAGCTGTATTGTCTGGAATAGTCAAAGCCTTCTTAGCTATCGTCTCATATTCCTTCCCAAGTTTGCTTATCTTCGCCTGTTGATTACCAACCATTGTTGTTAACAGTTCTTGCTGCATATACCTTGCCAATTTTTCCAAACTCGTGATAAGGCCTTCACGATGAAATTCATACAGACCCATTCGAATGACACCCCATATTTCCTTAGCAATTCGATCCTCTAAATGTCGATAATAGATCAATTTACTGCAATAACTTTCAAATGGCGGTTCAGACTCTATAAATCGGCCAATTGTATCAGCATCAATGCCATTCATCAAACTCATAAACTGATCAAAATCCTGCAATCTAAGTTCGGGTCCTATACGCTGATCTTCAAGCAAATCACAAATTTTTCTTTTAGCCGCTAAGATAATCGATTGAGGAACTGCAGGTTTGAGATAAGTCTGCTTTGAAATCTTCAAATCTGTATAGAGTTTATTTTCGACACGTGGCAATTGTTGAATGGCTAATATGATGTTATCGATGATTCTCATGATTTCTTCTTTGATTTTGCTAAAACTTGGATTGAAAACAAGTGTATCTTGATCTTCAAGCTGTATGGCAAGCTTAAGGCCTGGATTCGATTTCTATCAAAAAATGGGAACAACAGATTTCTATCAATTAATTTTTCGTTTAAGTTTAATTTTTCTTACCCCATAATCACACATAAAATCTGCGAACAAAGTTAAGCTTCTTATACAAACATCTTCGAGTTGCTGAGTCATAAGTGCTGCTACACAATTATAAAAACGGCCCAAAAGTTTTGGCTTTCGAATATCCGGAAGGATATTTCTATTATGCCCGCGCAAAAGTATGCTATGGATTTCACCATACCAATTCTCTTTTAATAGCAATTTTGTGCGTTCGATATTTGAAGAACACTTGTTCTAGGATTAAAAGTTTGTTGTTTGAAAAAAAAAATAATAGAATGTGGTACCAAAGATCATTCATACAGTAAATTCAAAAAGTTCAAAAGCTTCACCATGAATGGATAGGTCATTGATATCAATAAAGGCAATTTCCTTGAATTTTGTAGTCCAGAGAGCTAAAATGTGAGCCACGCATCGATGTATCGAGAAGAGGGTTTTCTTTATTTTCGAACGGTTTTCGTCATAGCTACGAAAAAAGTAACAAAATTCTTTCATAATTTTAAATTAATAAAAAATACAATAAGGGTGTTTTGTTTATGCAACGATGTAAAACACTGGATAGCATTTGGCCAATTTCAATTCTTTATTTAATTCGGTGTCCAAATAAAATAAAATAATAAAAGTAAATAATTTACTTTACTATACAAGTGATCATAATAAGCTTTATAGACCAATATAAATTGAAATTTATATTTACATATTTACAAAAATGAAGATACTTAAAAGAAAAGTTTAATTAAATTAAAATTAATATTTCAAATTGCTGTTTTTTTTTGTAATGAAAGTAGGTACCTTAAAAAATTATTAAAAATTGCTATCTTATCTTCAGAGATTCTTATTATTTGCTTTATCACTACCATTGGTGATTCCAGAGTCTAATTGCATAAACAAAAAATAGTCTAGATGAATTCAAATAAACAAACAGGAATAATGAGATTCAAGGTTCGGCCCGACTGGGCAAAGCGGAGCCTATAAAACAAGTATGGCGGAGTATTTCTTTGAATGATTTTATGCAAGAATATATTACATCTTGCATCAAGGAATTGTTCAAACGTACATCCCAAGACACGTTGATGGTATATAGAGATATAATCATTGATTTGAAAGCAACACATAGTTTGTGATGAGAGAAGGATTCCAATTTACAGTAAACAACTGCAGCATAATCGATTGTAGGCAGAAAAAACGATTAAACGATTCTTAGTTTAGTGTCGACAGGTGTTAAGCAGGAAAAGATATTTAATTTACGATGGCCACCACAAATTCTGCCAATGGAAAGGCTTTCTTTTGCAGAAAATGATCGATTTATTTTAAAGCCAAGACTGGTAACAGCATTACTGAATTGCAGTTGAGATCGTGATACAAAAACAGGTGGAATGTTGTTAGTATCAAATTTTTTCTTGGATATTGCAATGAACTGTCAAATTTTGTATGGAAACTGATTCAAGCAAATTGGTTAATCGAAGGATTTTGCTGCGTAAAATTAACCAGACTGGTTAAACCTTTGTATATATAAACTATAGTACTCTCATGGTGGAAGTCGAATGGGGCGACATCTAAGGTATGCCTGCAACCCTTACTCTTTTTTTTGCGGAGAGCTTATGGAGGTTTTAATTGATATTTATTGATAGTTTTTGGATGCAATAATCCAAAAAATAGTCTTCTCTTGCCCCTACCACCAATTTCCGACGCTTAAAGACACCTCACATTTTGCAGCGCCACCACAAGGGTCTGTGCAACCCTAAAAAAAAACTCGCCATGATAGTACTATAGTTTTCATATACAAAGGTTAAACTTTATATTTCATTTGATAAAAACATTATCTCTCTTACCGATAGCGCCATCTATTAAATGTTGCCTTAGCTTCAATTCTCTCAGCAGTATCATTCTGCTCCTTCTCTTTCTGTTCGCATTGCAAAGAGTTGCTCAGAACAAAATCGATTACAGCTTTTTTCATAGCAAAAATATAGTCCGATTTTATTTGTGTCATATTATCGCTCATTTCTACGTCAAATCTTAACATCGATGCGGGAATCATTCCTTGTATTCGTGCAAGGACTTTTGTACTTAATGGAGACACATGAATTGTATCGATTCCATGCTTTATGTAATAATAGTATCGCATTATTTCCTTTTCTTCAGCATTTGGAAATTGATTGGTTTCGTCAATTTCATGATCCTTTCGAGCAATAAGCTCGACGAGTTTCTTTCGAAAATTCTCTCGATCTTGACGCATCTGTAAATAGGATCGGTATTCTAAAAACGAAATTTAGTAGATTAATATTACATTAAACACATTAATAAGATATTGGTACATACTGGTGTTTCTACTTCGTCGAGTACGTTTCCTTTGCGGTTGCATGCATCTGGTGTGTCTCACTTCGGATTCATCCATACTCAAACGTTTGCCATTAAAGATGTCCCTTGTACATTCAGGGAGATTTAATTCATACCACAAACGTCGCGTTTTGTATTCGGGATTTGCTTTGGAGTTGATAATTTTTTGTAAAATTGCCTGACGTGGATGTGGCGGAATTGAACTGGATTTCGGAATAGCTCCAGTTGATCGGCGTGGGCCGCTCATTTTGGCCTGCAAATAATTGAAATGCACGAGCAGATCGCACCAACTTGCTCCTATGTTGAACTACTTAGAAACAATTAAAAATACAAGAAAGTTATTAGCTGGAATTTCATAATTTGAATTGCTAAACCAAGAATTTTGCGTTCAAAATTGAAACTCTGAACATTAACCGCCCTATCAATGAAAAAAAAACTGAAATTTCAAACCTTATTTTCAGGTTTACTAATTCATGGATTAATTTTTTTTAAACTTAATCGTATCAGAAAACAATGCCTTTTGGTATAGAAAAAAAATTTTTTTGAAATTTTTTGATATTCAACAAGAGGTCCTATTTCTCTTTCACAAAATAACCGCTCAAGAAAACTTTTTGAAAACCAAAAATAACCGTGAAAAAACCGTAAATAACAGTTTTTTTTCAAATATTTTTTAACCAAATGCTAACAAAAACCCACTTAAAAATGTATTCAAAATCAATAGAGTTGTTTTCGAGAAGAATAAGTTTCGTCGTTATGGTTATGTGAAAAGTACCGCTATTTACTAAACTAAAAAATTACCGTTTTACCTTTAGGGAGTTACCTAAACGCTTTTTGCGTTCTCTATCATTTTGCTTTAAATCAGGCTCGTAACAATAAAGATGTTTATTGATAAAAAAAGACGTTCTCCAAAAAATCATCTCTCTAAAATCTTATCAATTGCTTGGTAAAATGCCTTACGTTCATTTATGACATTTTTTATATGGAGCTAATGACATTTTAAGACTGAAAATCCAGTTAAATTTTTAAAAGTATTTGGTGCAAACGGCCATTAAGAAATCGCAAAAACAGGTTTTTGCATAGCGAATGTAGCTTTTTGATTTGAAACCAGAATAACTCTTACATATGGCCTTTTCGGTTGGTGTTACAATGACAGTTCTACTTCTGAAAAGAATAGAATTTAACTTCTTGTATTGTTTTAAGAATCTACCGTTATGGTATGTACATTTATCTTTCGGATTACCAATCAAAAAGACCACTAGAGTTATCAAATTTTCAGTTCAGGTGACAAATAATTTTAAAATGTTTATCAAAGTAAACAATTTGATGTGACGTTTCACAAATTGCAACAATATGAAAAACGTCAGAATTGAGTAAAACCGATTTTTTTCTTTCGATTTGACATTCCGGTTTGAAGAGTTCTTCCTTATCCCCAATTAAAACGCTTACAGATTTAAGTTGAAATATTCTTTTAGATGTAGATGCATAGATATATTCTTCATTACTGCACCAGTTAATTATAGAAAATTAATAAATCAATTCACTACTCACATATTATTTTGTTATTTGCAATAAAAGCATTCCAATTTGTTCACTTGTCTTCGAGGTTTTTTTATTATTTTTTTTTCACAAAAAAGACGTCTTTTAAAGTCAATTCAGTTCGATGAAAGATAAACCGAATTTCCAAATTTATTTATTTTTTTATTGATTTCAACGTTTCCTAGGAATCAAGATTCAATGTCGTTTTTTTCACCATTGCTCAAATCAACAAGTTGAATCAAACTCCTCAAACTCAAACAAACATTTGAATTTTTCCCCACAAAACAGCCGGTGTTTGTACCTGCCTAAAAAGTTCCCTAGCAACATTGAGTTTAATTGCCGACTTTGCACTTAAAATTATTTTCAATAGTTTCGAGTACACCACTTCCTTGTTCATTTAATTTGCGAAGATCCTCCAGTTGTTAAAAGAATATACAATACCCAGCTATATATCTCCATTCCTTTGGTTTAAAAAGATGGAGGTACTAGTTTATGCCATATGAGTGTGGAAAGTCGTAATTTTCTATAAAATTGAATTCAGTTTCCTAAACAAGTAAATATCCTTTTAATGACCTGTTGAATCCTTAAAAATTAAAACGACTTTTAAGTCTTAAAATAATCTTGGTTTCAAAAAAATACTGATTTAAAAGTTTAAAAGTCTGTTAATTACTGAATCAACTGAACTTCTACCAATTGTAAATCAAGTTGATCTCTATACCTTGGTTCTATTTTGTAATAACAGTTTGCCATAAAATAAAACATTTTATCACTGCAAGCCGCCCACAAATGCCACTAAACTCAACTACAAAAATCATTTCATCAATTTCGGCAGTTTAAACATTGAGTTTCTATTTTTCCATACAAACTATCGATAACTAGTATGAAAATATCGCTGGTACCTCATCTCTATCCGGGCATAGGTAAAGCCCGAGAGTATCGCTTTACATTGCCTAATGAGCTTTTGTTGTTGATGCATTCCTCTTGCTCCTACTCCCAATTTCTGATGCTTAAAGACTCCCCTTTGTATATGAAAAGCATAGTACTATCATGGCGAGTATTTTTTAATGTTGCCCCGGCCCTTGTGGTGGTGTCTTGGGAATCTTTAAGCGTCGGAAATTGGTTGTAGGGGCAAGAGGAGACTATTTTTTGGATTATTGCATCCAAAAAATATCAATAAATATCAATTAAAACCTCCATAAGCTCTCCGCAAAAAAAAAGACTTTTTAGATGTCGCCCCATTCGATTTCCACCATGATAGTACATTTGTATATATTATAAACTACATCATTGTATATAAATTTGCATAGTACTATCATCAGCACGTTCCACCACGTCGGCCCCAAGCAATCACAGCGCATACTAATTTTCTGGTTGCTGTTTCTGTGTATATACAAGTGCGCCCTCAGACGACCACAGCGCACAACTCAAAAATCATCGTGATGATAGTACTATAAGTTTTATATACAATGAACTACATACTATATTTTTCATATACAAAGGTATAAATAATCAAAACAATAAAGCGCCACCTATTGACCTGATTTCACCTTATTCACCACCCTTACAAAAAAAAACCACACCATTTGTTTTGACATTTGGCTAAACTGTCAAATGCAAAATATAGAAACTGTCAAAAATAAGTCTTGAGGCCGAAAAAATTGTGCAATAATCTTGATTCCATTTGAAATTGCCTTTCATTTTTCAAAATTACCTGGTAAATTTTAGAAATAAAATAAATCAAATTATCACTCACATATTAATATTTCCTTTGCAATAATATTTCCAATTATTTTTTGCCTATTTTATATCCTCTTTCTTCTTATATCTCGCAAAACTCACTTCTTTTAGAGTTGATTCTTATCGTTGAAAAGCAAAAGAATATCTGAATTCATCTATTTTTCATTATCCTTAAGAGCCAACATAAAATTGTGGGAGTGGATTATATAAATCAAACTATAAGCACGGGAGTTTGTAGATTCATGCATCTTAATATTGTCCAATAAATTCAAGTCATGTGTCCAGAAACAAACATTAAAGAAAAAATATACTTTTAATGCTTCTTCCCACCAAATCATATAAAAAACCTTGTAATATATTAATAACAGTGTTTCCTAGGATTCGATACCGGTCTCCACCCTTGCTCTTTGAAATAAATCAACAAGTTGAAACAATTGCAATATGTTTCTTAAACAAGCATTTCGATTGCTCCACACAACGCGGCCAGTATTTGCGGGTGCCGAGAAGAGTTCCTTAGCAACGTTGCGAAAAAAGACCGGCTACACATTTGCCAACTGCAAAAAAGCTCTAGAAATGCACAACAATGATTTGGCTAAGGTGAAAATCTTAAAATATGTTAAAATATTAGTTCTACAATAGAAATTCAAATTTCAGGCAGAGAAATGGCTTCATGAGCAGGCACAAAGCATGGGCTGGTCCAAGGCCACAAAGCTTGAGGGTCGTGCCACTGCTCAAGGTCTGGTCGGTGTCTTAATCAAGGGCAATATTGGGGCAATGGTTGAGGTGAATTGCGAAACAGATTTCGTTGCTCGCAATGAACATTTCAAGAATTTCGTTGACCATGCTTCGAGAGTATGTGCCAAATACACCGAAATGACGGAATTCGATGGTGATTTATGGAAGGTTTGTATTTTGTTTTTACTACCAATTCATGAGATCTTAATAATAAGAGTGTCCCTTTCTATAGCTTGGTTTTGAAGCGGAAGCTTTGAAAAACCTCAAAGCTGAGGATGGCAAAAGTCTCGGTGACCATCTAGCCTTGCTCATTGGCACAGTTGGAGAGAACGCTTCCATTCGGCGAGCAATCTGTTTCAAAACCAACAACTATTTAAAATTATCGGGATATACTCATCCAACGTGTACAACAATTGCTCCATCGGATGAAACCCAAGTAGGAAAGTACGGTACAATTGTAGCATTTAGAGGAAACTCAATGGACGACGAATTGCAAAAAAACCTATGTCAGCATATAGTCGGAATGAATCCAAAGAAAATCGGAGAAGAGAATAAAGACAAACCAGTCGAAAACAAAGACGATGAGACTTGTTTGATCTTCCAAGAGTATTTGGTTGATTCGGAAAAAGTTGTTGGTGATGTTTTGAAGGAAAATCATGTCGACATTATTGATTACCAACGTTTTGAGTGTGGCGAGGCGGCCAAGAGTCAATTGGCAGAGGAGGCGAAAATGGCAAATTGATAATAATTTAAAATGTTGATGAAGTAATTAACAAAAAACTTATGTTATAATTCACCTTGTATCAATATTCTTCGGGTACCCGTACTCAAAACAGATTTTTATAAAAGGTCAGATATACTATGATGATGCAGAGAAAAAAAAAATTCTGACTCAGTCTGTCTGGACTGATTTTTTTCAAACCTGGTTTATACAGTTTTTTGGGGCATCGCTCAGGATGTTTTTTTTATTTTAAAAACCAAAAACAACGTTACGTGCCACAAATTTTTTTATTGGGTCTTTTGGAAAATTTTAATTTTTTTCATAAACCGCTCAACAATAAAAAAAAGAATTCAATAATTTTTATTTAATGTTATTTCCATTATCATTACATTAACTAATTTCCTCCCAAAGGATCATTTTTTTTATTTTTGCTTTCGTGAAATATGATTTATTTAATTTCGATAATTTGTTTAATTTCAAAAACGGATTAAATGATTTTTTTTGATATTTGACACCAAACAGTTTTTGATACTGTCTTAAATATTTTGCACAAAAATAAATTTTATATTAAAGAAACAACGGTACCCACCGTATTGGTATAATGTTTAAAAAAAACCTTTAAACCAGTCTTACATTTCTCAAAACGAATTTTGATTAAAAAAATTATGCAATTCTGAGAATCTTATCTTTATCTCGAACTACAGCCTAAAGTACTATAGCGATTTTATTCAAACTTAGAATATTTAAGTAGTTCCCCGGAGAGAAAATTATTTTTTTAGCACCAAAGATAACGTTACTGACATATAATCGTTTGACGGATTGTGATCAAATTTTTTTCACAATCCTGATATCAAAATTAAAAAAAAAAAACAATTTTTAGAATTTTGAAAATAAAATCAATTTTTTTGATGTTTATCTTTTTAAGAACTGATTTTTAAAATCTCAGTATTAAACGGAATACATAATATCTGGTCAAAATTTGAAAATTCCAAAATACTGTTTATTTGAAATATTTTCATTTCACAATCACGGATATCAGCACATAACTCTGGAATGTATGATTATATATCTGTGGTAATATGACAGAGTTATGTTAAAACAAGTTGTTTTGAGAAATTTACATTTTTGTCAAAAATTTTTATTTATGGTGATTATTCCACAAATCAAAAAATCGATATCGACTTTGCTGCTCTCTTATTTTTTCTAAGAATGAAATAGATCACTTTGGATTCCTGAAATGTGGAATATGGGGCATTTTGAATGTTTCTGAAGTGGAGCATCAACTGACACTTTTTCTAAGGGATATACGATATTTATTTATTAAGGAACATTAATACAATTTTTATTTTATGCTAAAAGTTTGACTAAATAATTCAACAAAAGGCTGCTGCTGTCGATAGAATGAAAACACATTTAAATCCAACCTAAGTTCATCTCTCTAATCTTCCAAATCGGGATCTCGAAGGCCCTCGGAATGCATCTCTCGCCCGGCCAGATCCAGAATAACTTTATCTTCCATATTCTTATCGAGGATTGATCTTTTTGGTCCTTCACTATCATCTAACACCGGATCCTCACCAACAGCCCAAACCTCAAAGTTCCTTATATTAAAAGCCTTGTTGGCAGATAATTGTTTGTAGTTCTTAAAGGTGGTGCATGTTTCTGAAGATTGTCCCAATCCATACTCACAGTCCAGCCATAAGCCCCAGTACTCAAATTGACCACCCATTCCGAGTCCATTCGGCATTGTTTGTTGGTTGGTATTCAAATACTGATAATGGTCGTTGTAGCCCGAGGTACTGAAGCTTTGCATTGTTGGCTGCAGAGTGAACAATAGTGCCGTATCATTGCCCACAAATTTGGGATGCAAATTCCATGAATGCGGAGCAAATCCGCCAAACATGTGTCGTTGTTCATCTTCGATAATGAGAACAGTCGGCCCCTTGTTTATGATTCTACCCAGAAAAGTGGCAAAGCTTTCGCCGTGAATTTGAGAACTAAACAGCAGTTTCCATTTTGTTCGGAATTCAGTTGGCAACTGGTCATTGAGGAACATGATCTTTCCTATATCCAGAATGCTTTTCAATTGATTGCAGTTTGGAGGTAATTCACATATTGGCAATGTCTTTGGTTGACATACAGCTGTGTTGGGAATACGTGATGATTTTTGGCTATAAAGGAAGACTACAATTGCCTTCCACATCTCTAGCCATAATGGATTGAAGTGAAGCCAATTTTCTAGTTCATCCAATGAAACGGGTTGGACATTAATTAGATCCTTTAGCAAAAACTGAGAATAATTGTCGATGTCCTTGCGGTTTATCAAAACATTCCTATCCAACCAGCTTGAATATTGTTGCGTCTTGTTGTGGTCTAACGTAATAAAATAACTTCGTACAACAGACGAAACGAACCCTTGTAGATTTTCGGGGGTAATGCCTCCCTCTACGCCTGGAGGATTGCCAAAGATCCTCGAATTTATAAAGTTTGATTTTTCATAAAGACTTCCTTTAACTACGACGTAGTAGTGCTCGACATATGGCTTGGATGTGATGGCATCTGCTTTTCCAATCAGACTTTCCTTAGTGTAACTAAGATAGTCTGGATCTGCTAGATTAGTCCAGGTTTTTAATAATGTATCTGGCTTCAATTTCTCATGGTTTCCCGTCAATCCTTTAAAAGAAGTATCAACGAAAACTGTTTCTTCAGAGTTTAAAGGTGAACTTTTATCGCTTTTTGCTGTTTGATTGCCCATTGTTTGGCTACGAATATATTTACCTATTGATTACAAATGATATTTGAATAGTTATTTATTATAAATATTTCGATATCTACCAGAAATTTTAGATGTTTGCTTATCTTTTTACCATTTCTTAATTTTTTTTTAGTTTCTTGTTATTACTTGTGACTTGCTCTTGTGATGAAAACGTCCAGTAAAGCAGCTGATTTTGTGGTGAACAAACAAAATAGTCACAGCGGCTGTTTTGTTCATACACTGCCATCTGTGTTTTTTCTATATGGTTTCTGTCTAAACTATAGGCTCTCCCAAAAATAATGCGAAGTGTTCGGTGACCGAATCTTTCGAGGTCAATAATAAATAATCGTTCCCTTTTTGCTTTGTATATATAAACTATAGTACTATCATGGTGGAAGTCGAATGGGGCGACATCTAATTTACCTATGCAACCCTTACTCTTTTTTTTTTGCGGAGAGCTTATGGAGGTTTTAAATGATATTTATTGATATTTTTTGGATGCAATAATCCAAAAAATAGTCTACTCTTGCCCCTACCACCAATTTTCGACGCTTAAAGACTCCCCAAATCGAATTTTACACCTCACATTTTGCAGCGCCACCACCAGGACCTCTGCAACCCTAAAAAAAACTCGCCATGATAGTACTATAGTTTTCATATACAAAGCTTTTTGTATATGAAACACATACTACTAAGGTACTATGAAAAACATACTACTAAGGTACTATGTTTTTCATGTACAAAGGTTCCTCCTTTGAAGTTTCCACACAAACTATCGATAACAAGTGTGAACATTTCGGAGGTTACCCATTTCTATCCAGGCATATCGAGCCCTAACCGCTATTTTATCGTAAGCGACATTTTTAACGAAATTGAGTTAATAATGCAGTTCTATACCTAATACTATTACGCACCTATTCACATTACTAGTTTTTTAATAAAACATTTTAAAAAAAAGTTACAGAGAAAACAAAATGTATCGTAAGCGACATTCATATTTTCTGTTAACAGCTAAATATCGCAAATGACACTAGTGTTTTTGCAATAATTATCAACTTTACTCAGTTAGCAAAGTGATGCTGTTTTTTTATGTTTTCACATCGGGCAGCACTAGCTATAGTACAGTAGGAGAGTGAGTTATGCCATCATGTTTGATGTGTGCTCATCAAATGATTCCGGAAGAACACCTTGCTCTCTTAATGTACTGACCAGCATGAATGGCCCACTTTGATTTCTAATGCGAGAACCAATTCATCAAGGTATGACTGTATTTTAATGAATCATACTGATTTTAATAATTGGAAAAAACGATCAGCTAAACTTTTTCCAACCAAATGTAGTATCAATTTTAGATTACTTAGATCTGCGTTCTTTGAACAGAACAGTTCAATAATTCGTTTTAAATATGGATTCTCGGGGAAAGTACGATAACTTGGGTGCCGAAAACTGATAACGGTTTTTGTAGAGGTGTCCAAAACGAGCATTTTTTTACTCTGGGAGGGGGGTCTATCTTGCCCCGTTTGGGCAAAGTACTAATTACTTTTTAATGAGATTTTAGCTTTTTGACTGCATGCCCCCCATACATACCTCAACTGTTTATACTTTACTACTGTTTAAATATCAAATTTTGCATACATCGAACCTCGCACATACCCCAAATCCTATAGTGAGGCCAAGCAGGGGGGTTGCAGGTTAAACCCATACATACCTCAACTGTTTATACGCCGTAATGCTGGGTGCTAGCATTGTTTTCATGTAAAAAGCTTACATACATACATAGATAAGAAATCTTATATAAACAACAACAAAAATAAAAATCTCACAAAAAAGTAATTAGTAATTTTCAATTTTCTCAAAAACTAGAAGTCATAAACTGATCTAGTTTTCAGATTCTGATTAGGAATCAATAAGAGCACCGAATTCTATAAAAAAATTATATTAAATCTTACGGTTTTGAGAAATTACACTTTAAACCTTTTTTTTGTGTTTTTTTTTCCCCGAATTTTGTGTTTGAAGCTCAATTTTTCGAAAACTGTGCATAATTTTTCATTTATTCAAAAAGTGGCTTATAGTACAAAAAACTGGCTGTGAAATACAGTATTAAATTTAACTGTAAGTATTACCGTTATTTTTTAATGATTTTTTTCCCCTTTTAGTACTCTTTTCATAAAATTGCCCCTCCCGCCCAAACGGGCAAGATAGACCACCCCCCCCCCCCTCCATAGTAAAAAATGCTTGTTTTGGACCAATCTTCAAAAAACCATTATCAATTTTCGGCGCCCAAGTTATCGTATTCGTGCCGGATTCTCGGATAACTGTGAGGTGAAGGAGTTTGACACCACTCCTACAAGGTTAAACCGCATTTCTGCGGCAACTAGTTATCAGCATCACGAATTATGTTATGAAAGCAAGTTAAAAATATCCCGAGCAAAATATATTGATTTGAAAGGACTTTGTAAAATCAACTATTCCTGAACGGTATCATGACGAGTACTTATCTTTGAGGTTTGCAACAACGATCCAAGATAATTAAAATGAAACCGACGAGGAAGATAGAGAGTTAATTTGATTTTAATATGTATGTACATACTTTTCTTTATTTCGTATCTATTAAATGAATTTTTTATTTTAATTTGTTATTTTTTTTAAACCTTTAACTGTTATTTCCACTAAAAATAAATAAAAAATGTGATTTTTTCATTCTAATTCGATGTTCTGTAAGTTTTTTTTAATTTTATCGTAAACGCCAAAATTGGATCATGAGTTGGTAAGAAGTGAACACCAAAAATATCGTAAACGCCAAAAACGTCAAAAACAACGTTAATATGACAGCAGCAGTGTCTTTTTTTATATAAATTAATAGTATGTACAAAGATATAACTAAATACAGAAAATAAGCTCGTTTCATTTTGCAGCTCAGGAAAAAACAAAAGAATTTGTTTCCTGTAAAATTTACTTTTTGTCGCTTACGATAAAATAGCGGTTAGGGCTCGATATTGTAAACTGTTTATACCAGGCAACGATTTTTTAACAAGAAAAAAAGACATCTAATGTAATTGGATTAATTTTTGGATTAAAAGTAAATTTCAATACAAGAATGAATAATATAATAGTTACTGTAGAATGACGGACGCTTACATTATACTGGTATAAGCTAGTACAGTGAATTGAATAAGATTGAAGTTATTAAATATTTAACTAATCTCATCAACAAGTAGTTTTATAAGGGCTTCTTAGACTTTTTTTTTATTATAAGAAGTTTTTATTATCAGATTTGATCCACATGCACATAGATCACCGAACATCACTGTTGTTCTATGCATTACAACAACAACATGAAATTCTTCTCATTAAAGGCCATTTTATAAAATAAAGCAAATTGCAAAAAAGTGAATGATAGGTACTTTCTAATATCTTACAAAATTGAGTTGATTTTGATGTTGTTAAAATGTCAAATTAGAAGAAGAAGGTTGTTCAACTTAGGGGCACTCGGTGAATACCAGCTTTAGTCCCGTTTAAATTCACTGCCTTTAAAACTTCAACCGGACCTTAAAAAATAAAATTAACCAAAAATAATAATTGAAATATGTATTTCGTAGGAAATTTAATATACTTTTTTTTTTGTAGAAGAATATTGATCCCAAAAATTTACAATTTCTGAGTTTTTGACAAAAACTTGAAAAAAGTCGAAAATTGTGGTATTTTCTCCGATTGGTCTTTCGAGAATGGTGAAGGGGTGGAGGGGGCGTGGTTGTGTAATTTATTTTTTTTCTACTATATATACTTTACAACATATAAAAAAAAATAGCACTACCCTACCTTTTTTGGGGCAACTATCTTCTTTTTCGAGTTCCGTTTACTTGACTAATTTAGTTACCTTCGGCAAAAGTGACGAAATTAATATGAAACTAATATTAAATCGATGGAAATTATAATTTTTAGATTGTTTGCTTACTAACAAAAATAAAATTAGCCATAAACCGAATGTTAGTGGGTATGAAAGTCGTCAGTTTTTCATTTAAAGTGACTGAGTAACGCTCAGGTCAACTGGGAGGGCGTCATGTTGATGACGTCGGCTGACGGTCTTTCCACCGCCATCCATGCGGCTGACGGCAATTTTTGGATTCAGTAGAACATCAATAACCATTCCTCAAATTTTGGAGCCGGGTAAAATGACTTTTTGAAAAAAAAAAAAATTACCACTTTGACGCGCCCTCACACCTAGGTCCACCTTTGTATATGAAAACTATAGTACTATCATGGCGAGTTTTTTTTAGGGTTGCAGAGGTCCTGATGGTGGCGCTGCAAAATGTGAGGTGTAAAATTCGATTTGGGGAGTCTTTAAGCGCCGAAAATTGGTGGTAGGGGCAAGAGTAGACTATTTTTTGGATTATTGCATCCAAAAAATATCAATAAATATCATTTAAAACCTCCATAAGCTCTCCGCAAAAAAAAAAGAGTAAGGGTTGCATAGGTAAATTATATGTCGCCCCATTCGACTTCCACCATGATAGTACTATAGTTTTCATATACAAAGGGTCCACCACTACCCAGGCGGCTGACGGCCAGATATATTATGTATTAGTGGAAAACTATCTATACTATTAATTTCAGCCCGGGTACTTATCACTTTTCCAAATTAACGCTACCTCCCGTACTATAAGTATAAAGCTGGTCATACACGACCGAGCCAAATGGTGTTTGTGTGTTATACTCATTGACGGCTCATTTTACACTTTTCTAGTGAAAATTTAATTATTTTTGTATATTGTATGTATTTAACATTTATTCAAAGGATATATATACATTAGGAGTTAAATCACCTAAAAGTTTACTTTTTCTGTTTCGTACCTATAACAGTTAATGTCATGAAAAATAAAACAGAAAAATTATACTCTTACGTGCTTTAACTCTGAAATTATAGATCCTATGAATAAATGTTGAACACAAAAAAGAAATATTATTAAATTTTATATCAAAAGTGTGGTTACACATTTCTTTCTCGTTATAAGAACTAAAACGCCTTTTCCCCGACCTCAGGACCAAGCAAACTCTCTAAAATACACTATAAATATTATTGTTAGGAAACTAAAATATGTAATTTTATTACTTTAATTAAACAAAATAAAATTGTAAACACTATATTATGACTGTAAGTTAGTTTCAAAAATAATCTCATAAAGCGAATATAATTGCATTTGTTTAAAAAATAGATACATTCAAAAAACACAATTTCCGAGCTATTACTTAAGCAAAAAGGTATTATTATCTCTAGTTGGTCACTTACCCATATATAATCTGATATAATAATTCATCATGATTACACAGCATCTTTAACGACGAAATTACATAATTTTTATATTTACCGTGTGTAAAAAGAGGTGAAAAGACAACTTTTTTTTTATTTAAAAAAAAAAACATGAGATAACAGCTTACCAGAGTTCATCATCATCATTGTGTTTTTATTGTAAGTAAAGTGGTGGAATCCAAATAAACCTACTTTTTTTTTGTGTAGGGATCTCCGGTTGAGTGATTCCGATGGAAATAATTATTATAATGAGCCTGGCTCTGTGAGCGGTAAGGCTATGACATGGACAAGAGAGTTGACAGTTCCATTGGGTTCATACCTATTGTTGAATACGTATCGAGCAATTTTTTTTTTTTGTTTTAACAGCTTAGAATTGCAGTTACTTCTTAACTTTAACTTTTTTGTTATGTTTAGCAACACAAAATATGAAAATTGATTTTATGTTTCTTAGGTTAATAATAAAGTATACAAACCTCCAAGACATCGGAAATTTTTTTTTATTTCCTTGTTATTAAATTTTGAATTATTACTGCCATATTATTCAGTAATTAGATTGATACTTAGTTCAAACATTAATCCAAATTATATGTTTTACCGTCAGTCTTGGGTTAAAATAAACTTTCTTTTTTTAAATTGCTACGTATTCTATTGAATATTTCAAATTCGCCAATATTTGGTGACGAAAGAGCCCTCGATAGAAAAAAATAAACCAAAATTATAAAACAAAACACTTTTCTTTCTCCGAATGATCGCTTAGAAGAAACCTATTACGATTTGAAAAAAAAAACAGTTAGGTACAACATACAATTGGGAAAATTCTTGTATATTCATGTTCGATAACATTCTTAATTTATGAGCTTTACCCGTTAAAGCGATATTTTGTGCATTTTGAACTGGAGGTGTTTTTTAAGCCTCAGTTGGAGAAAGTCAAAACGTTTTTTTGAAGTTTTATGAAGAATACTTGTAATTGAATGTACCATTAAAAGTTATACTTGAAAACTCAACTTCGTAGCCTTTAAACCCCCTAAAATTGTTAGCGGTGGCACCCATATCGATGGGGACTTTTCACTGTTTTTTTAGAACACCATGAAAAGATACATAAAAATTCAACTTTCCGCGGTCAAATGTATTTAATGACTACAATATCTTGAGTTTTTCAATTTAAATTTTTTTTACTGCGTTGGAGTGGACTGTTCGTCACCCTGTATACTCCAAGTAAATATAAATATCAAACTGTTTTCTAGCCAACGATACATTAATGTTCACACGATAACCAAATATTTGATTCAATTTAAAACTCAACTCAACTCAATGAATTTTATATACATATGTACAACAAATTAAGATCGACTTCCGTATATAAAAATTTAGTATTCGCCAAGAAGATACATAATATGTACTCGTATAGGTATATAAAAAAAAGATCTGTCAAAAAACAAAGTTAATTTATTCAAAATATTCTTTAAAGTTCAGACTTAAGGTGCATATTATGCTGCATGATTTTCTGATTGTGTATATGCGTAGCAAAGTGTATAATATAGCCATCGAGGAAGGTTCCCTTTCCTCATGGTTCTTAAGTAACTTACACAAAATTTTAACATTTGTGGTGCGCGCACTTTCAACTTTCGATCCTTGTGCGTAAAGTCGTTTTTTTTTATGATCTTTCAAAAAACTATCAATAAAATATTTAAAGTGCTATATTTTTGCAGAGTGCCGAAAGGGAAATATTACAAATGAAATTTAAATTTATGAAAATAAAATGCGCTACTTTGTTTGTTTTTAAATTCACATTGATCACCGCATTGGCATAATTAGCTAAGTGGTTAACCTTTTTAAGAGAAACATTTTTTTTATGAATGTTTGTTTTGGAAGAGTTTTTGCTTTTCAAGTTCCAAGTGTGAATAGAACAGTTAATGCAAACGTAAAACAAAAAAATCAATGTAAACAACAGTGCGAACAACTGAGGTTTGAAGTAACTGTGTAGAATTTTGGGGAGTGCTTAAGTGACAGTTAGAACACTAATGAGAAACATGATCAAATGGAATTTTATTCAACAGGTGAGATCGATTAAGTTTTACATAATATGATTAAAAATGTGAATAGATAACTGATAATCTATAATATTGTACATGAGACGAGTTGATTTTTTATGAATAAAATTTTTTAGTTATAAAAAATCTATATAAATACAGGTATACTAGCACGGAATTCGGGAATCAGATCTGGGGGAAGAAGTGGAGATGGGGGCAGTCATGGATCTAAGATTTGCCTGTGGAGGAGGGGGTATTGTAACACACATTTTAAATGAGTAAATACTACTTTTGCACAAAAATTTTTTAAATACAAATACCTACCACTACTGGTAGTAGTCATTGAAAAATGTCATAGTAAATTAAACCACAAAAATAATTTATTCTATTATTCCAATTTTTCTCACGACAAGCTACAAGTATTCGATAACCTCCAAACGAAAACAATTTAAATGAAAACATAAAACACCTTCTATTTTGCATTACCAATTGAATAATTTAGCCTCTATAACACAGAGTCTCAATTTTAAGGCCTGTGTCCACCGAGCGCTCATAAACTTTAGAGGCTCATAACTCAAAGAATTTCCTTTTCTAGAGCTAATGAGGTAGGAGTTTTTGAGAAAAGACTCTCTTAAACATACTCTGTGAATATCGGACCAAATTCCTATCATCAGAAAAAATTTAAAAAGAAGAAACAAACCATACCGAGACTTTGACGAGAAAAGACAGTTGTTAAATTATGCACTCACAAGAATTTTCGAGAAATTCGCAGCGTTGAGAGCTTGAACAAAAATCAAAGCCTGTCATTTTGTCAATCAAAATCAGCTTTTTATCTAAATCGAGTTTTCGAGATAAATTTGTTTTGTGCTGACGTTTATTTGACAGTTTAGTTGAATAGTCGCAAGTAAAAACGTTGTGTTGGGATTTTATCGAAATTTTTTAATACTTATATCTTTGAAATTATTTAATTGTATGACTTCAATCAAATTTTCGGTTTTAAAGTTATGAGTGAAAAACCAATTTGGGAGCCTTTATCTCCCACACTTCAATTGGTTTACTTAATTGGCCTACTGTTTTTATTTTTTTTACAGTTTTTCATCTGCTTCACTTCGGTCAAGTGTGCTTGTTAGTTCTTCATTAAGAAAATAAAAGTAAACAAAAATTTAGAAAAGATAAAGAAGACATCCTAATTATGGCAGAACCATATAATTCAGGTGTACTTGCATATATTTGCTTGTTTTCTTCTCACTATGCTGAATAAAACTGCATTGTCATAAATATTTATTCATTCAGCCATCATTCATTCAGCAATTTTTCTCCACCCTTTTGAACCGTTTTCGAGAGATGTGTGAAATGAGTTAATTTTGCAGATTACGAAAAAACCGTTTTCATTACAAATAATGAGGTAATTTTATTTGACAGCTCATTGTTGTTTTCTCTTTTTATCTCATAAAGAAATTTCACAATCGAATCCAAATTAGTGTCGAAATTAGAATGTAAATTAGTGCTTGTCCGAATACGTTCGTGCAAATTTGGTTAAAATTACCTCATTTGGAAATGTGAATTTATATAGGAAATGAGATGATTCCGGAGTTTATTTGGAAATTATGAACAAAATACCCACATTTGGCCTAATAAAAACAGACTGTAAACCAAATGATATACCTAATGTGATTTGGCTTTCTTCTTTTTTAAACCATTAAAAAAAAAACTGATAAAAATTTTTCAAATTCTAAATGACCAAACCTTAATCACTCAACAAAAAAATGAAATAAAAATATCAAAAGAAAATAAATGCGTGTTAATTTAGAATTTTTATTGCCA
The DNA here is from genome assembly GCA_958431115.1 of Syrphus vitripennis. Lineage (NCBI taxonomy): Eukaryota > Metazoa > Arthropoda > Insecta > Diptera > Syrphidae > Syrphus > Syrphus vitripennis. The sequence continues at coordinate 123,657,888 of OY288108.1, forward strand.
TGTCATGACCCAACACCGTTTAATCTTATATATGCTGCTTACTCACTTGACCTCTTAATTTCATTTTAAGTACAGCTGTTGCTGCATGCAATCCTCCGAACGACTGACAATAACAAGAAAAACGTGAGAATGAGGTTAGACACGAGAAAGAAGTAGGTAAACAACAACAAAAAAAACTGAAAATTCTACAATTGGATTTGCGTGGCTTAAAAAATAAACTTAACTCAAAGGGAAATTCAAATTTCCATCACCGGAAATAATTTCTAATCCCACAATGAAATCAAATTCAACACAAACAAATCTAATTACAATATTTTCGATGCAAAAGATATCTTACCTACTTGCATTTCAATTATTTGTTTCATGATAAACATATACTTGGTTCATCAAAAAAAAAACTCCCTTGTCGAGCATGACAAGATGCATTGTGATCGCAAGTATTTATGCAAATCTGTTTTCAAAATAGAAAAAGAAAAAAACCACAATTAATTTTTAAAAGCAGAAAAAAAAATCAAACAATACACACCTTTATGGTTATGGTGAATGTATCTTTTAACAACACTCTAATTAAAAATGTAGATCAATCTGCCGACTAACCGTCCAACAGTTACCTTCCGGCAAATGAGTAATATCAGTATTCGTCATAACTGACGCCCCGTCAAACTGACACACACCGCTTTGTGGCAAAAGAACACTCTATAATAACTTATGGAAAGAATGAAAAACGGCTGAAACAAGTCGTTTACAGGCCCAAACCCATTAAAGATTTGCTCGAATGAATAAATTCAAAATTTCCCAAATTATACCATTTTCCATACAAATTCTCATTTCCAAATGAGATATTTTAAATAAAATTTGCACGAAATTGTCTCGCAAATTAGACGAACGCATTCAGACAAATAAATATAAAGAGAAAACAACAATTAGCTGTCAATTCGCTTTTTGTGAAATTATCTCATTATACTACTTTTTCACTTGATCCGAAAAACTAGTGTTATAGTAATACTATGTTCTCACTAGGGCTTATAAGTTTTTTTTTTCTTTCTTCCCAATCAAATCCAAATTTTCATTAATTTGTCTGAATGCATTCACCTAAGTAATTTCCGATGTAATTTTGTACAAATTGGGTTGAAAGAACCTCATTTAGGAATGTGAATATGTATGGGAAATTAGATAATTTCAGATGTATGTAATTTGGCAATTGTGAACGAAACTACCTTACTTGGCCCAATAAAAACAAAGGTTATTTCCCAAATTTCAATAAAAAAGTTTCATGAGGACATTTTGTTTGACAGCTCATTGTTGCTTTTTCCTTCTCTTTCAAATGAGGTAATTTCCCAAGTTTAAATTAAAAAAATTTATTACACATGAAGTAATTTCGTATGACAGCTCATTTTGCTTTCTTTTTCTGTTTCATAGAAAAATTTCAAAAATTTATTAGGCTGGCTAAGAGCACAATTCAAATAAATATAAATATAATATAAATTTGACTTGAAACTAATCCGGCCCTGTTGAGAAACCGGCTTGACATAAAAAAAATCTTGATCTTGATGCTTGATCTATAAGATCAAACTACGAAAGAAGCCATTGTACTCAAGAAGTGCGGTGCAAACAATCAACAATAATGATGAATGTACGAGTATTTCACTCTAACGAAGATTCCGGGCGTGAGGAAGTCATGTGTTAATAGTTGTTGTTGCCTAGAAAAGTAAAATTCATAAAAAAAGTTACAATTTTGTATATTATGTAAAAATGGATAGGCGACCTAATATGTACGAGTATAATATGTAAATCCGACACACATAGTTTTTTTCCTTTATGTTATTATTTTTGATCTTTGTTGACTGGAGTATAAAACATAGAACATAACATAATTGAGAAGCTTTTAAAACAATTAGGTACCTACATACATATGCACGTACATCCACAAAAAAAATTGTTTGTAAGCCTACTAATTATTTATTTTTGAAAATAATTGTTGTTTTAAAGGGTGTTTTTTACATAGAAATTTGAATTGAAATTTCAAACACAGATGAATTTTTAAAATTGGCATGAAATTGACTTTTCTCGAAATATTAATTTTTGGCACTATTATTTAAATATGATTTTTGGCAAATGACCGCCACGGCTGGGCTCGGATGTAATTTAATCTGGAGGTCAAATTTTCGATCGATGGGTGTAGGCTAGCGACTTAACATATCCCCCAGAATATAGTCTAGGAGCGTTAAATCGTAAAACGATTCCTTTGATTAATCAATTGTGGCACGAACTGTGTGACATGTTGCGCCGGTGTTGCACCTTGTTGAAATCAAAGCTCCTGATGCACATTATGTTTGTTCAATTGAGGAACGAAGTTGCCGTCCCCATTGATTGTAACGTTGTTTTTTAACTTAAGATGCTCATAAAGTTAAGAGCTCTTGGTGAATACTAGCCTAAATGACATAGAATATAAGAGTGGTTTAATACAACCTTCTTTTTGGATGAAAACTATAAATCTTATTGTTTTTTTTTTCTATTATTTTTCTCTTTTAGCCCAAATCGACCTGTTAAACAATACGACGTCTGGGCTGAATGATGTCATCTTGAAAAAATGGAGTTTCCATAAAAACTATCGATAACAAGTACAAAAAAAAGTCGATGCCGACCCATCTCTATACAGGCTAATGTGAAGCCTCGAGAAATATCTGGGCTAAGTGAAACTGCAATAGGCGTAAGATGGTCTTTTTCAACAAGACCATTAAGGCTTAAAAAAAACACACTTAGCATAAAAACCTGTCCAGATATTTTTCTTATTTTTCCTTAACAAAATTAAAAATCTAAAGAGACCTATTGCTGGTTGAATTCCCCTGATTTCATTTCAATATCCCTTGACAGAAAGTCCATTAAGAAAAATGAAGAAAGATTCTCTGCCTTTTACTCATTGGTATAACCACTCTTCATCTGGATAGGAGATCAAGATACTTAGATACAGCTACCTTTCTTCTTTTCGAATTTTGTAATAGTTTTTTCTTTCACCGCCTCGCCTTATACTATTCTGTACCATGGTAAGGCGAGCGATTGCGATCCCCTCCCCTTTGGTTTTTTTTTTTAAACAATTTTTTCTTTATGAATGGTTGACGATAGTTGATGCTTGATGTTGGTTAATGTGCTGTAAAAGGAAAATTTTGCAGCAGAATAGTGCCGCTCTTCATTTGTCTATCTTCACTCATCGACAAGTCATCGCGCGCACGAGGTTTAGTTTCAGACACAATTGTGCGCTGCTTGTGCACGTGAGAAGTTGCTTTGGTTTTATATTTTTTTACCTACAAATTCCCGGTTTCGATACAATTTAGTTTACTTTTACCCATGTAATAAAAGTTGTAATGTTTTTTTTTTTTAACTGACGAAGATCATTTCAAAGACTTTCCCTTGTGTAAATATTGAAGTCGAAGAACTAAATTGTGGTTTTTCGGAACACTTAGTTGAAGTCAATCAATCAGTTTTGTAGACATAACAGGCTTTGATGAATACTAAACAAATACATATTCAGAACAGTCAATTTCAAATATCAGTGATCATGAAATTTTAGTGCTTTCGAATAAAATTTAAATTGAAAAAAAAAATATCTTTTAAAAATTCTTTAATTCCAATGAAATAGCATCGGGTGTTTCTTGAATTTTTTTACAAAAGTGACAGAGAACAGCTCAAAGCTTACAAAGCAAGATGCCGATTTTGGAAATATCACAAAAGGAATTGGTAACTAGAAGACCCATTTTTTGTTTATGAGAATAATTGCTAAAGTAAATAACTGACGGCTCTTATTTTAACAAACTTAAACTAATTGTTTTACCATTAAGATGGTGCAAATTGTTATAAAAACCTAAACACATACAAATGTATGTATTTGCTTGTTAATAAAAAAAAAGTGAAGTGAGTTCTTTATAATTGACACAACTGTTTTTTGTCAAATTGATAATATTTTTATTTGACATTAGGGAAAACAAATCGAAAAACAGATTTCAACTTGAGGGATTTTCCAATTTAAGCTTTGAGCTTTGTACCTCAACAAATAGTGTATATGATTCTTATCAAATGATTTTGAATGTTTTAATAACTAAAAACTCAGAGGTTTTTATTATGCCAAAAAACCGAATTTCCATTCCTTGGCACTCAGTTTATTTGCACTGAGTAAACTACATATTGTTGACCAAACGATTCTATACAATGTGTGCTAAAGGAACCAAAATGGTTTGAATGGAATGAACGAAAAGTTAAATTTTAGAGTCGGTACCACATTGCGACATGATGTAGACGTTGATAGATGAGAATTTTCAAATTATTCACAATAGCCATAGCAGATCACAGAATGAAATGTGGGTTTACATTCAACCACCACAAGTTTGTTGGTCATATTTCAGTTTTTTTTTAAAAATTTTACCTGAAATGAGATCGGTTAAAAAAAATAAACTGCCTCTCCTGTTCGGTCCACTATTTTAATTTTGTTTTTAATTTTTTTTTAATAAATAGCACCTAAGCCTTGGATTTAAACTAATTTTTAATCTTAAAATTAATCCAGTGATATTAATCTAACATCAAACAACTGGATTAATGTTTGCATTAAATGAGTGAATAATATATTATAACAGCTGTCTGTTACTTAACCCACAGTATCAAGCCAGTATTTGACGGTCGTAAGGATATTTGAAAGCTTCACACAAATTCTTCATGTAAAATGAGAGTTTTCTATTGTGAATGAGCCTCGAGCGTTCGGAGATCCGTTGAAAATTTCTACTAACCTTTTTACCCCCCTTACGACTGTTTTTCAAAAATTTCAAATTTCACGAAAAATCGCAGCTATAATTTTGACAAAATTAAATGTATTATTATTACCACAGCTTATTATAAAACAATAAAAAAAATTGAAATTAAGACATTATTAACGGTACCTCCCATACAAATGTTATAAAAAAAACCTGCAATTCCCTTTAACTTTTCGCGGCAGATGAAGCAAATGTTGCTGCGAGTATATTAGCCTATTCACAAAACTGGTAGTTGAACAACATGGAAGATTAAATTGGGATTCAATTCCGCGTAGATCTAGAAAATTAAATAGTTTTAATACATATTTCAATAATGTATTGCAATGCTTTAACTACCCAAAAAACAATTTTACATTTTTTTTGTGTATAACTGCATATCTTTGAACATTTAAGGATTTAAAAAATCCTTAATTTTATTTTTATTTGTGAGTGCATTTAGACTTCAGTGAAAGAAAAAATATAACAGGTTCATGCCGCGTATACATACTTTTATCATTTTATTATATTTTAAACGCCTTGAGCTTTTGATCTCTATCAGGATTGGGAGCAGTCACCTCAGATTTATATGAGAAGAAACATTTCGTATGATTTCTTGGAGCTATCAAATCAGAGTTCATTTTTACGTTCATATGGAGGACAGTAGGTTATTAATAATTTAAAAAAAATATCACTTCCAAAAGAAGTGAACTTTTTTAAAAGTTGATGATTGGTGTAAGAGTATATTGCACCTATTTACTCATAGATACGTATGTATGTAGTATGTAAAATTGTAAATATATTAGAGTGAGTATTGCTTTTGTTATGAAAGGAATCTTTTCCAATAAGATGCAGATGTGAATTCCAACACGATTCTAACAAAATGAAAATAGATTGTTGAAACATAATTTACTTATGTATATAGTATACTTTTAAGTCGGAACGTTCATAGTTACTTTTACATCAGGTGCATACCTACCTGCACGATGGATTAACAAAAAAGTTATATTCATCTTTAAAAAGGTCATGAGAAGGCAGAGAAGAGACACAAAGCATAGCATGGTTATACCGGCAGATGTTTGGCATTTACATTGAATAAAATGTTGCATCTGCATTCTACATGCAATGTTGTATAGCACTTTCAATTTGTTTAAAAATTTTTGTTTTAACCATCTATGTATGTATGTATTTATATCGATTTAAAAGTGAACGTACATATATGAAAGAAATCTTAACCTTTTAATAGAAATCAAATAAAATGCCAAAAGAGATATTTTTAATATATGAATGTAAGTTCAAAATTACATACATAAATGACAATGGGACTCAAATTTGTTTTCATTTTTATTAGTCTCTTTTTCTAAATTCGCAGTCGAAAATAAACATTTTAAGAATACTGTTGGGAAAACAGATTTTTTTTCAATATAACAAAGTTTATAAAAAAAAATGTTAAAAAAAAACTATCACGGAACAACCAAGTGGAATTTTTTTTTAAACCGCGAGAATAAAATTGGTCAAGAAAAATTGTGAAAAATAATGAAAATAATGAAAATAATTATAGTCCTTTTAATGACATCTTCAAAATTAGTTTTACAATCATCAAAGCACTATAGAATTGAGTTTTTATAGGAGCAAAGCTACTCAAGATTGTATCTTTTTTATATCTATGTATATTGTATATGAATTAGTACTATACCACAAAATAATAACTTTGTTTCAATTTTTATTTTTTAGGAAATTTTTCCTGACACCATCTCCGAAGTCAGAGTAGATGCATCATTTCGAAAACTCTCCAGAAATGCTATTTGTTTTCATATTTGGAAAATAGAAGAAGACCGATTGGAGGTTGTTGCAAGAGAAAATTTCGGAAGTTTTTACGATGATTGCTGTTACATTCTTTATGCAGCATGTCCTGTTGGGACTTATGTTAATCAAGATACAATTGTAAGTTTTAAAAGCCTTTCTTACACTCTAAGCTTCTGTTCTCAGTGTTAACTTCAAATTTTTTTTTCAGTCAAGAGAAATCAAAACTCCTACAAGCCTTGAAAGATTCATTCACTTTTGGCTAGGCGAAAAAGTCACTCAACAAAAAAAAGCAAACGTTGCACATAAGGTCATGGAATTGGATACATATTTTGGTAATGTAGCAACTGAATATAGAGAATCTCAGGATAATGAAAGTGTACGATTTATGTCGTATTTTAGACGAGGAATTACGTAAGTTTTTCCACTAATGAAAAATTTAATAAAAAAACTAATTTGTTTTTTAATTTTAGAATTTATTCAGGAGCGATAGCTTCTTCAACTGATACCTGTCGCCTTTTTCAAATCCGAGGTCGCCAATGGCTGAGCTGTGTCGAAATGGAAACAATCAACTGGCACCACTTTGGCAGCGAATACATTATGATTCTGAAAACAGAAATGCAAACATTTATATGGATTGGTCGATCAAGTAATGTTGGCGATCGAAGAGAAGCTTTAGCAATTGCTAAGAGATTTACAAACACCACTTCTTCGTCTTCTTCTTCTTGTGCCAGTGAGATAGTCATTGTTGACGATGGTTATGAACAATCGATGAAAGAAGAAGACAAAAAAGTATGGAATACTTACTTGCCACGTAGTAATCGCATTGTTAACCAGGGTAACCAAATCGACAAGCCATACAGCAGTTCGTTTAAATTGTACAAATGTGGTTATAAGGGTACGAAGTATTGGATCGATCAGATAACCTCAACGCTTCCAAGTCAAAGTGATCTCAACGATTCAAAGGCAGTTTATATTTTGAATGGATTTTCGTTAGGAGTCTGGATGTGGATTGGAAAAAATGTACCCAACGTCGAGAATATCGAAGCCATTAGGAATGGAAGGGGTTTTATTAAAAAGGTTAGTTTGCCTTGGGGAAATAATTCATGCATTTCAACACTAAATTTCTTCCATTTTTATTTGCAGAAAAAATATCCATCGTCAACTCTTCTCATTCGTGTTATCGAAGGTCACGAACCTATCGAATTCACACATCTTTTCCCCAGCTGGGAAGATAGGGAAACCAAATCAACACAAATTCTTGGAAAATTCGACACCATGAGCTTATCACAACGACCCAAAATGGCAGCTGAAAATCAACTTGTAGACGATGGTACTGGAGAGAAGCATATCTATCAAATCACTGAAGACCATTTAAAGGAAATTGTTCTACGAAAATCTGCAGCAATCTTCCATTCGGATAGCTGCTATATTATCCAATATACAGTTGCAGTAAGTTTGAATAAAACCAGTGGTCATTTTAATTGAAATTTTGAAATTCTTTGATATTTAACGTTTGTTTTAGTTTTGTGGAACCCAAGATGTAGGCATCAGTAATATAATTTATATGTGGATTGGAAAATCAGCACCATCGGAAACAATGTCAAAATGTACCAAATTCGGTAAGGAACGATTTCATAAATTAAGAGAAAAAACAATGGTAGTGAAGATCAACGAAAGCGATGAAACACCACACTTTTTGCAAATCTTTTCGGGAAAATTCGTTATTTTGAAATCTGAAGCCGGCGGGAGCGTGGTCAATGGAAATAGCAACAATAATAACAGCCCACAAAAACTTTCGAAACTGGAAATCTTCAAAGTTCAAGGTGATTCTTCGTTTACTTCGAAAGCTTGGCAAATTCATCCATTGAATGCGCTAACAGCAAAAGATTGCTATGTGATAAGATCAAACTTGGGTGTTTGGGTATGGTGTGGACAAAGTTCAACGGGTGATGCCCGAGAAGTTGCCAAAAATATCGGATCAATTTTTGCTGATGAGTGTACCTTGGTTATGGAGGGTAAGGAACCCAAAGAATTTTGGGACTCAGTATCAAATCAAATCAGCCAAACAGTAACTACAAGTTCCTCCTCATTGAATGAGCTACCACAGGCAACAATTGGTATTCCAATTGACAAAATAAAAGTTCACTTGCATTTGGTGTACAGCTGTCGCGGAAAATTGATCACACAAGAGATTTTGGGATTTGGTCAGAGTGATTTGCTACCAGAGAATACCTACATCTTGGATGCAGGGGCAATCGCTTTTGTTTGGTGTGGTGAGCTATCGTTACAAGTTGATGAAGATGGCTTTGGTTCGATAGCTCAAGAATTTCTAGAAACTTCTACAACTCCTCGAAGGACTACAACAGCGATAGCATTGGTGAAGCAACACAATGAACCAAATATATTTACTGGTTTCTTTGATATGTGGAACCGGAAGTTTTGGGATGTAAGACTTCTTTTGAGATATTATTTTGAAACATTTTCACTTCTATGGTTTAATTTTTGTTTTAGTCTTTTGTGCCCTATGAAAGACTGCGTCATGAGATCACTCGTAAGGGCTATAGTAATGGTTGCAAGAATGTTGAACATTCAGTTAAAAACGATAGTGATTTTGATCAACATCACAAGTATCCTTTAGCAGTTTTACAACAAGAAGCTGTTACTTTACCTAGTGAAGTTAATCCTCTTAAGCGAGAGGTAAATTGGAACCATAAAAAGATTTATTTATCTTCATAATAACCGTTATTTACAATTTTTTTGTTTCGCAGGTACATTTGACGCATGATGATTTCGTTGCCCTATTTGGGATGCCATTTTTGGAGTTTGATATTTTGCCAGGATGGAAAAAACAAGAGCTTAAAAAGAAATTTAAATTATTTTAATTTATAAAAAACACAGCAACAAAGCAATTACATATACCTTTACATATAAACAGTTTTATTTTGGAAAATATAATGAAATATATTTTGTAAGAAAAAAACATGCTTTAATTTTAACACTTAGAAGTGTAATACCCAAACAATCTATGATCATACAGGGTGTATGATCGTAGATTACATGAACCAACTCAGGTGATTTTCGACCCACCCTAACGATTCAGTACCAATGAAGTCATAAACTTCTAACTTGGCTAGCAGCCCAAGAACAGGCGCCTTACCTTATTTCAACTTTATGGCATTAGTGGTCCTGAGACATACGGCTTCAAAAATAGCAATAGGCGTAACTGACTGACTCACTGCATCACCATCACTCATTGGCTAACTCCTAGATTGTCAATATTACGGAATACTTTCCGACATTATAGAATCTTGTGATTTTGTACAATGGTTGGCCCTGTATGAAAACATAAGAAAAAAATCAAATATTTGACGATTTCCTTTTATGGGGCGTGGTAACCAAAATTATCTCAGATTTGTTATTAGCCGTGTTTTATGAACAATTGATAGCAACTCAGCAAAAATTTTTACACACAAAAACAATAACAAAAAAGTGATTATAAAAACTTTGTTATTGTTTCTAAGCAAAACAAAAAGTGAAAATAAATTTATTTGTTATTGTTTGTGTGTAAAAATTTTACTGAGTTGCTATCAATTGTTCATAAAACACGGCTATTATAAATTATAAAGAACTTCTAATTCCCGCAGAATCTGGCACCCACCAATTTTCACAAATTAAAAACAAAAGCTGACATGACTGACCAACCTGTTCAACAGTCGACCCGCTTTAACTCGAATTTTCATGGGATATCAAAATCGACAAAGCGGAAGTTTTAGAAAAATTCGAATTAGATGAATTCATATACCTATGAATTGAATTCAGAGGTTCGAATTAGTTGGAAATTCGACTTAGAGGGTTTTGATTATATATGCAACTAAATGGGTTTTCGTCGATTTTTAGATAATTTCTTAATGAAATATAACCAAACACTAAAAAATTATAAATAAAATGAAATAAAAAAATACGTATACACCCGAGTGCCCCATTAAATTTGTATTATGGTTCTGCAATTAGAATTTACATGACATATGCATGAAAAATTGTGAAATTGCAGCAAATAACGGCCGCTAGGCTGAATCTATTCATTGGTTTATATATATATTTTTTTTTTTGATGGTCCAACATTTTAAATACTGAGTAATACTAAATATTCCTAGAGGAAGAAGTCTATTTGGTGCCATTTACGAAGTGTTGTTGAAAAAAAAAACACATTTTTAAACAAAAAATTAAATTATATGTTTAATGAAGAAATAATTGATGAAAAAAAACTTAAATTTTTTTCCAATACAATTTTATCATATTTTAAAAATATATATTTAAAAATACATAAAACTTAATTTTAAACCAAGCAACGTGTTATTTTGGCATTTCATATTTTTTAATTGCAACGCCATCCACAGCACGATACCAAAAATTACGCACATAAGTAAGTAGATTTTTCTTCTTTTTCTTTTCATTTTATCTTTATGCATTTTTAACAAAATGAGAATTTTCACAGAAAATCCCTAATGACAAATTAATTACAAAGAAAAAAACAATTATTTCGAATAGATTATAATTTTGAGCATTTTTAGTTGAATCTTAAAGAAATTTTAATTTTTTGATTTACAAAATCATTATAGAAATTAAAATTATTAAAAATGTAATTTGGTCAAGAATTTTAAAATTATCACTTATTTAGGATATTTACAAAAAAAAACTATTACATTTTTTTTTTATTTTCTAGTCTAAGGTTTGATTTTTTGGTTCAGATAAATCTCATTGAATTGCCAAAATATTTACAAAATTTTTCTTTTTAATTTTGGCGTTGCTCAATTGAATGCATTTATCAAATTTTATATAATTTCTAAAAATAATTTACAACCTTATCTATTCAAAAATATTCCTCATTTTAAGTTTTGTCATTTTGTAATATACATTTTTTGTTCATATATACATATTGATTTATTTATGTGTGGGTATGTGTTAGTTTATGTAATACAATAGTCTTTTCTTTTTTTATATTTATATATAGGATACAACAGTTATACAGAATTATGTAAAAGAAAAAAAAGTCTCTTTCTTTAAAGTTCCCTATTTTGTTTTTTTTTTTCGGTTATGGAAACATCTCGAGCGTATCTAAATTATATATGTATGAAAAAAAGAAATTATAAACAAGAAAGTTCGAAAGATCATAGTTTAGACTAAAACCATTACTACTAAATAAGAAAAAAAAAAAACTTAGCATAGAAAACAACCAACGAGAAACATGTTACTTAAATTTATCGTTGAAATCTCATACGATTTCGACGCAAGAAAAATGAAGTCTCGTGAAATTGAATCAACTCTTAAATACTATTTTTTTATACACAAACTAAAATTAGTTATTATCAAATGATGAAAAAAAAAAATAAAACAAAAACAAATACATAAGTAGCAAAAGCTTCGCAGAATCCATAAAATTAACTTGCTGCATTATTTATCTTCTATCTCTCTTCTTTAACTATTTTGTTGGTCTTCTATAGTATATTGGTGGATCTCGTAAATATAATGTAATTCAATCATGTATGAGCACTGGCTGACAGTTGTTCCAATCTCGCACACAGTTCTTGTGCTAACCGCAGTTGATTTGATGCGGCGCATGATGCAGCGGTGACAGATGGAACGATGGTGGTTGGGGCAGAGAGCAAAGCATCTGGATAGCTGGTACAAACACCTTGCCAGCGAGCTTTACTGCAGGCGTGTGACTGTAAAGATAAAGAAAATATGAGTTATTGATTGAGATCGTATTGAATCTAGTACAAAATTTTAGATGGGGATTTCGTGTAAAATTACAGTTTTTTTTTTAATCTTTGAATTTTTGAAATGATAACAACCTTTTTGCTTTGACAGCAAATTGTAAAAATTTTAAGTTAACAAACACATCTTAGCAGCCTGTAATTGTACCCTAAGCAAATGTCAAATTTGAGTTCATTGAACATAATTGTATACATACGAGTACGTACATATGTATGTAAGTATTTTAAATAAATTTGACAAATTTTGACTTTCATCTTTAATTTTTTTTTTTAAAACTAGCTTTATCAATAAAAGCAAACATCGAAACGTAACACAGAGCAGAGATTAAGCAAATTTAGTATAAAAAACAGTGATAAGGATGGAGGTGTTTTTCCACAAATCTGCTACTGACGTTTATTTGCAATTATTCATTCAAGCAAATAAAAATATTTTTGAAATGACTTGTATAAATTTTATACATACATAAATTCATTATGTAAAAGTAAACTATTACATTTTTATTTCAATAGAATGTGCGTTGTTTGTATATTTTTAACATTTGACATTTATAATGTCAAAATACCAAATTTTGTTCTTCGAACGCACGTCATATAACGTTGATGTTTCTAAGGAGTTATATAATGAAGAGCTCATTTTCTTGAATTTATATATCATATGACGAAAACAATAATAACAAGAACGATGAAAACAATAAGATCGAGGCGTTGTTTGTAATGAAAAGAACAATTGCTATTACTGTTTTCGTTGTCGCCGCCATTGGGAAAGCCTTAACTCTTATAATTTTGCAAGTTATAAAAATATAAGCGAAAAGTTGGAAGCCAAATTTGACAATCTCAATAAAATAAAGAACTAAAAATCATCTGATATTTAAAACTCACCATCGTAAAGTCCCGCTTCCATTGGACACCACATTGTCCATCACACAAAGGGCATGGTCTTTCTAAACTATATCCACCGCATTCACCACAATCCAATGACACATGATCATCAGTCCAAGATACACCACATGTGAAACATGATCCCATATGGGCACGTAGCTCTTCTATAGTTAGTACATTATCCATGGAAATTTCCAATGGACTGCCAACTAAATCTGACAGCGACGATGACATACTTAAACTGCTTCGTCTGTAATATCGTTAATATATAAAGAAAAAAAAAACATTATAGCATTCTATTTTTGAAATATGTACATATGTATATAGTAGGTAATTATAATTGCAAATATCTTTCTTACGACGACATCCTCCAGTCAGTCATTTCAATTAATATATTTTTCTACGTTCTATATATACCTACAATCTAGTCTGCCTCTGCACTTTGTTCTACATACATATCTAATAGATTTGTGCCAAATAAATTTACTTCCGTTAAAATCTTCTACATTTCTGATTCTTCTGGTTCGTTGTTTCGGATTCATATGCATATAATTGATATAGGTATACGGAAATAAGAACATTTATTTATTTTCTATGCGCCATATCCATATTACATTCTTGGCCAGTATTTCTATCAAAAATAATATTATTAAAAAGATAACAAAATGCAATTCTGACAGTTCTTGGTTCTTAGTCATGTATTCCATGGTCAAATGGAAATGGAATTGTATTTCATGAAAAAAAAGGAAGAAGAAAAACAAGACACACAAATTTTATACATATTTAAAAACAATGTACGCAAGTGAATTAATTACATGCTTAGCATGCTTGCTTAGTTCTATTTATAACCACCCTTTCTAAGTTTTAGACGAACAACGGTGACATATTTTGCTGGTATGATTACAGATGTGCACTCTACCTAATTGCTATATTCTGTTTGCTCAATCACTGACTGAAATCCAATATTTAATTGCATTATTTTGTTAAGGTCAGTCAGTACTAAGAAGAGAATTGCAAGCACCGACGACAATGATGGCGACTGCAAGTCGCATCGTATAGTTGTATAGCACATAGAGAATAATTTAAAAGAATGAATATGCAATTAGGCCTCGGCGAAAGAAATGTTTATAAATTTCTGTCAGAAATTGACATACATATACATTCATCGGTACTGTCAAAAAATCATCGAATTTATTTTATGTATTTGAATATCACGCCACAAAAATTTCATCATAACCAACCAACAGTAACGCCCCCGCTGTGCTATTCCGATATAATCTGTAATTATAAGTGTATATAACTAAGTATTTTTAATGAAAGCTATTTGACTTTTGCTATAATGAATGTCACATGAAAATAGTGCATTTTCTTTAAATGCAAATGTCAAACCAATTGACATCGAAAAATCCCTAAGATTCTTGAAAGGTGTTCAAAGTCAATTACATATACATATTTTAAGCATTCGAAATATTTTAATTTCAATTCAATTTAAACAATTGAGTTTGAATAGTCAAAGCTTCTAACTGACAACAGAAATATCAACTTTGACAACTTCAAAGAAGAATATCATTTCATTGAATAAGTTCAGATGACCAAACCGCTGAACAGAATGCGAAAAATACTACACATTTTTTTTGCGTCCGGCTGAGGCATTTCTTACATTTACTGGCGGAACAGAATGCGGCGAAGTAGCAGACGGACTACAGTGAATTTTAATGTCAAGATGATCTATTCGGAGGGGGAAAAGTTTAAGATGACTAAAAATAAAAAGCCTAATAACCTGCATATCCGCAAGAATCATGGCTTACAAAATACTAATAAATTGCAGATGAGATTTATTTTTTTTTTCTCAAAAATAAAACTCAGTGGTTAACCATGACCTAAAAACAATAAATAAAGGTTACTCTCAGACCATGACCGATATTTTTTTTGGTTGATAATAAAGGATAAAATAACAGTTATTAGGAGACCCATCTGAATAAACAATTTGCGTCAAAGTATAAGTATAAAAACAGTAGTTGTTTAAAGGAAATTCCAGGAACACAGTTGACTGTATATGAATTTTCCTGAACGTATCCATTCAGTTTAGAGGAAAGATTTTAATACAAATTGTATAATTTCTTAAGAAATGTCATATTTTTTCTAAAAAAAAAAAAACTAAACAAACCTTAATTTTTAATGGAAACATTAAAGATGACATTAAGCGTACACCAAATCTATACAAACTATATACTTAAGGCGAAGTTTCATTGCTCATCTTTATAAAAATTTTGTTTATAAAAAAAACAGTCACGTCTTACCATTTACAATTTCTTTGTTTGGTTGAAGTTCAATAAAATAAAATTAAATTTATTAGGCCATTTGGGTGGCCCAAAGCAGATTATACCACCTGTTACGTCGATATTATGTATAATTGAGTAGGAGTATGGCAAACATGAATAGATTACTTGCTATTTAGTTTTACACTTTTTTTGATGTTTGTAAACTATGGCGTATGAGTAATTTTTTATTTTTTATTTTTCTTTAAGAAACTTTAACCCTGTAAAAACTTCGCATCAAAGAATGTATTTCATAGAAAACGTTTGTGCCGACATCATATTTGAGTGCTCATAACGGAATGAAATTGTAAATTGTTCATTGGTTGTTTAGAATCATGTCAAATGTGTCACAAGCGAAGTTACTTTTATAAACTTTGAAAGAGTGGCGTAAATTAATTAAAATATGGCAGTAAGTTATCACATCTTTAAGCTCCTAGGTTCGGTCTAGTAAACTAACGCACTCAAAATAGCTACACGGCTGTTTTAATATTTAGATTACAAAAATATAAAACTCGAGTAGTAAGCATACATATCTGTTTATCAAAATAATCTAACAATTTAATTGAAACTACTCCAAACTTCACACAAATTTGCAAAATGATTATTTATACAAAATCAATTAAATCAATAACAAATGTTCATATCATTTTATCTGCAAAATAACATCGAATTTTGTTTGCACTTTAGAATTTGAGAAATATGTTATCAATTTGATTTTTTTCAAAAAAAAAAAAAACAATTAAACTATATTTTTAGGTTATCTTTGGAATATTTTTGTTTCATAGAAACATCAAAATAGCAATAAATAATAAATTATATTCTAAATTTAGACAATTTGGTTCTGTATATAATCTTATCAACTTCCTGAGAAAATAATCACAAAAATGGTTTATTTTTATTAACATCAAAATAAAGCCGATGAACGACCAACCCTAAATTCTTTTGAATTATTTTTCTCAGATTAAAGTAACTCTTTATCGAATCAAAAATCAACCGATTTTTGCGTCAACCATTTACAAAAATAACATCTAACAAACTAATAATTTCTATACAAATATCAGTCTCATTGGGGACTGCTGAACGATATTATACCCTAATTTTTTTTACATATATTTTGAAACAAACTCTCAGCTGTTACACTATTTCTTGTCTTACTTTGCAGCCATTTTGCAATAAGTCATCTGCATTTTCAGGCAATTTTTGACACCCGGCTAATCAGAGATTAGAAAATTACATTTTACTTGCAGTCTTTTTTAATATCAAAATCTGTCAGAAGTGGCAGCCATTTATAATTAAAAACTGACAGATGCAAAATTGCAAAGTCATGTATTATTGCATAAAATAATTTTTTGCTGTCTGTCAAAAAAAAACTTTAAAATGGAATTGCGAACGAACGCAGTGTTTGTAATGTATAAGTTCAATATGCCATTCAAAACGTAGGCTAAAAATATGATGAGCTACACATTCATGCGCGTATGTACATAGATTAAAGGTTTTGTTTGGCTTAGAAACTATATTTTGGCGTAGGTATGTTGAATGAACTGAATTCAAAACATATTTACATAAATCGAACACACATAATTGTTATGTTCAGTGAGTAATTTAAACAGGTGGATCATTAAACAGAAAAAAAAACAAAGTAATAAAATCTTTTGGCACGTGGAGAAAATATACATTTACAATGACAATCATTCTTTTCAATAAGTACGGAAATGAGGACGCTTATCTGATCTGCAGGGCGGCATAATGTCAGATAAAACAATATTTTAAATTATTTTATTGTTTTTACAACGAAACAACAAATAATTGAAAATAATATACTTGTGGTTATTTAATTTTCCAACCAAACCGCTTTCAAAATAAATAAAACCACATGAAAACTACATGACCTTCAGTAAACTGCCATATTGATGTGAAAGAAATTTTAATTTGAAGGCTTTTTAAAATTCTTAAATGTTAAGTGCATTATTTATGGTGGTTAGTTTATAAATCAAACCAGTTTTGTATTTGTTTGATTTTGGTTTTTTTTTTGAAAAATAACAAACAGAACGAAATTACTAATAGGTGTTTCCAATGCAGTGATGTGATGAATTGGGTAAGTTTAGAGGGATGGCAAAGCATCAAAGACAATATTCTAGTCTGAATGACACTATACATTTTTTAATGGAATATTTGACAGATCATTCATCATTTTTACCAGTTAACAACCTTTAGTCATTTGAAAACAAAAAGTGTAATGATATTTCGCCAATTAACATGCATATTTCTGGTCTTATCATCGATAAAAAATAACCGAGAGCACTTTTGACAGTGACAAAAATATAGCAGGTACCTGATATTTTAAGCCGATTAATTGGTAAAAATGCAAGTCAACAAAATGTTTATCGCAAAAGTTATCATCTTTATGTCGATAGAAAAAATATAATCACAGATTTTTAATTATATCTTGCTCAAGAGCACTTGTAAGGAACAAGTATAAGTATATTTTGAAATAGTATTATATAATACATAAATAGGTAAGACCGTGCAAGTTGCAAGTCTGTTCATATTTAACTACTTCAAAAGCTGCTAATTTTTATTGATTTTAATCCAATCGATTTTATTTAATGTTCTTCGATAGAATTTTGGACTAAAATAAAAACAAATTGATGGTTTGGGAAGTGAATAGACAAATGTTCTGTTTCTTTTAGGCCGGTATACGCCGAGGGCTCTTAACTTTAAGAGCATTTTAACTCAAAATATACTTCCCCATTAGCCCATAAAGGAGACATTTTTTAGACTTAATAAGGCAGGCTATTTTGAGTTAAGAGGTTCTTTTTATTTTAGCAATTAATTGATGTACTTTTTGAAAAACATTTTTTTCCTATAATTATTATGAAAAGAAGGTGGACTTTTTTTTACATAGTTCACTAATATTTTACTTCCTGACGGAAATCCAGGAAATTCTTTGTTTACAAACATTTGTATTTCTACACTCTAGTGTAAGCACAGCATTAGTAAATATTTAAAAATGGCTGCCTAATAATGACTGACGGAAAGAATAAATTTTTTTTAAACAATTAACTTACCCAAGTGGACTGTACATGTCATTGATTTGTGGTTGATGCACACTGGCGATAGACATGTTTGTTGAAACTGTAAACATAAAATAAAACATAATTATTAGTTATAGTTTAACCAATCAAGATCATTTATGAATTTAGAAAATAAGATACAAAAAAATTAGGCTTGTTCAGATAATTGAGATCTTTTGATTCCTCGACTTTTGGTAACATTAACAACCAGTCGGATCTCTAAATCAACGGAAAATCATAAAATGTGTTTGTTAATAAAAATAAAAATTAAATATCCTTAGAGTATAGGTTGTTACTTTTCGGAAGTTGATTTGCAATATTTAATAAAAACCTGTTAAAATCGATAATTGCAGATGGAATCTACTGTGGAAAAATGCGACTTTTTAATTTTTCTGTTAGTCCAAATTGAGAAATACATGATGCACATTTCAATTCTTTATAAATAATTTTTAAATCGAAGATACCTAATTAAATTTCAATTGTTCTAAAATTAAGCTATTGAGAAGTGAACAATAATAAGTGTATTGTATCTTCTCAATTTGCATTCATCATACCTATTGTTAGATTTAAACACGAAAGGATTACTCAAGCGTGTCATTTAGAATGTTGATTTGATTTGTTTGTTTTGTAACAAAATTAAAGTTAAAACGAAAGCTATCATGAGAATTGATACATTTATTGTTGTTAAAATCTTTCATGCCTAGAGTATTGAATGTCACACGGTTGTTGCACAATCAAAAAACAATCTATTCTTGTGGTGGCGACAGTAAGCGGCGCGGCGGCACCATCAGAATCTTAGTATGTCAATTATTTTTTAAGTCAGCTTTGAAGCATTTAATCGATATTGTGAAATTCAAATGTCATTGTTTTTATGGTTTGAAATAATATGTAATACGAGTATACGGAGCATATTTCATTACAGTTTATTTTTTTAGCAGTTATTCGTTCATAATACAACAAAATGGACAAAGTTTACGAAATAGAAGTTGAAATGACGGTAGGTGTGTTTGTTAATTTGAAAATTCTAAAAAATTCTCTAACTTTGCTCTCAAAATAAAAACTGAAACCAAACCTACCTTTTGAAACATTCAGCACTCAGTAGAACGTCAATGAATTGGTATGCATTTTCTTCGCAAGTTAGAATAGATTTTAAAAGATTTTATAAATTTTTCAAGAACTTTGATAAGTAGGGTTTGTTTGTTTTGGTTTTTCTCATACTAAAATAGCTATTAATTATGCCTCTTTTCAGTTGATGACATAACAAAAGTTGTTTCTAATCGTTTCTACCTATAATATTGCATTTCACTTATTTATTATTCAAAGCACGCGATTATCACGTTGATTTATTCTTAAATTGTTAACAATAATTTATTAAATTCCAAGGCAAACAAACCTTAGTCACCCATCAGATTGTAGAAGCTGAACATTTGTATGAATAGAGTAAAGGTAAATATAGAGGAAGGGGATTTCTCAAGATGCAAATTTTAATTTGTTTACAAGTTTTTTTTTTACTATAAATCGTGATTTAAAACCGGTTAAATTAAAAAAAAACAAACGTCATTCACTATACTTTTAATTCACAAGAATTTAATTGCTTTGTATTTAGAGATATAAAATATAGTTTCTATTGAACTTATTCAAATCTTTATTATCTTAACTGGGAAACTTACAACTATGTAAATATATACTTTCTGAGAAGGTCTAGTCTCGAGTGAGTCATTTTTTTTTTAAATATTTGTATGATAATTTGTTTGGAATGTTCAATTTTAAATAAATATGTATATATAGTTGTAAGGAAAGCACAAAATTACCAAAACAAATAAATAGAGAGCTAATGTAAGTATAGACAATACGAAATTTCCAAAAATAGAAAACAGGTTAGCAAAAATGTTGTTGTTTTTTTTTAGATAAAACATAATCTGTTGTAAATTGACACACTTATTTAATTGACCCCAATTAAGAAATAGTTATGAATGATTGATCAGATTATGGAGTATTTATTGGATTTTTATTTACCATTTAATGTTAGTGTATAATCTCGGGCAAATAAAAGTCAAGCCATGTAATTCATACATTAAGGACTTGTATTATGAATTCTGTTGAGATGGAAAGTTATGTCAGATTTGTGAAAATGATTTCATCTTCGGATTATGATTTAAATCCACTGTTTGGACGAAATAATTTAGGTTCACCGAGGGTTCAAGTTTCAATGTTGTCTAAAAGAATTGATCTTCGGATTAAGATTTTAATCTACCACTTTCAAAGGAATTACTAAGGCTTAAGAAGGGTTTAACTTTCAATGTTTTGGTATTCATTTTTTCAAATTCTTGAACTCTGTTTGAAACTCAGTTGAGTTAGTCCAAAGTTAAGTAAACAATTATAGAGATTTGAATTGCTTTAGAACTTAACTGATTTTAAGCCACAACACTATGTAACATTAAATCAGAACAGCAGTTACTATATATGTATAGAAAACAAATATTCAAATAAATAGGTTACTTTGAAGCAAAATCAATAAATTTTTCAGAAGGTTAGGTCGGTGCTTTGAATCTTTGAATCATAGTGGATACATACAATTTTGCTAATCAATATCTATAAATTTCAAACTGACATTTCCATTGCTGCGACTGGAATACATGCATGGGTGTTTCTGTTTAAGTTACCACAATATAAGAAATATTGCATTATTACTCACCGCAAAACATTTAGTGGGCAACTTTTGACACATCGTGTTACTGTTAGCCAAAGTTGATATCGTTTGCAAAATTATAAGCTATAAATTTTGCAAATTTATGGGCAAAAACAAATGTCAGTGGTAGGTGGCTACAATAATAAATAATAAATCAAAAAATGTGTAGGTACAAATACACCAGACAAAAGCTCATAATTAAATTATTAAAATGCCTTAACACTGAATCAGTTAAGATTTATTTATTTTTTATGGCACTTTACAACAAATATGTCTGTAAGTAATATAAACAACAAAAAATTGTAAACAAAACAAACCTCGATCTTGAACGCCAATGCTACGCACACAACATATTTTAATGCATGTCTTTTTGTCTCACTCTAAATACACTGCAATCATTTTGCTTTGTTTATGTCAGCATCTTTTTTTTTGTTGTTTAATTTTTTTTTTTTTTGACATGTGTAGAGCATTCAATGTCACAATTAAATTACACATCACTTGATACTGTTGTGGGGGGTAGGAATCTATGTACATATGTACATAATATGTCTAGTGTCTAGTAACGTTTTATAAAAATATATATATACCTATCTACCTACTGTCATCATGACGATTAAATTTATAGAGTGTGAATAATATAATCGTTATTATAAAGGTCACCTCATTATTTTCAACGAAAGAAGAAATTGTGGCGAATAATTTTAAAATGGTATACCTACCAACCTATTTATAACAATGGTTGACATTTTAAATGCAACTTAGCAGCTGAGTAAGCTAAAATCAATAAACTCTTTTTTTTTTGACACTTTGATGACATTTGAATTTTTAAATACCACAAAAATGGGGGGGTGTTCATAAACTTTTTTTTTTAAGTGTTTACCTAACTTTGTAAGGACTCCAGGGCAAAGGATATTTTATAATCTCGGGGTTTAACTAAACCAAGGATAGAGATGAGCTGAAAACTCCATTTTCTCTGCAATAGCGCCCTTAAACCTAGAGATAATTTTTTTCGACAAATCCACTGGGATTTAGAAAAAAAACAGTACTAATCACATTTTATGATGACATTTCAAAATTAAAAATAAAATAAAACTATTTTTCTTTACGAAAAGAAACAGAGAAATTAAATTTTACCATATTTTTATTCGAACGATAGTAAAAATAAAAATTGCATGAACCAGTTTCCACAAGAATGACGAAATTTCTATGTATTTCTATCTATAGGTTACAAAACCACAAAATAATTTCGAAAATACAGAATAAGTCATTCATAACTTTGTATTGAGACATTTTAACGATGACATTTCAAAATTTGAACAAAAATAAAAGTAATGTCGTTATTTTTACGAGATATTTATTCCAAACATCGTAAAAATTAATAGTTCAAGACCAAATTTTTATGACAAAATAAAAACCAAATAAAATTATTCTTACATGGGCATACAATGTTTGAGTTTCTTTATATATACCTTTATGTACAATGAACTGAACATATGTATGTACCTACTTACTGGTATTTAAAAAAAAAAATTATTAAATGAAAAGAACAACAATCAAAGTACAAAAAAAATAATATTAAATTTTTGCACTTGATGATTAGATTGTTATAGTCATGGCGTGCTTTTCAGGAATAAACCACGATTAGGGTAACATAATATACCGTGTACGTTATTTTTTTATCATATTATAAACAATTATTAAAATTGCTCGGCAACAACGGTATACTTAAATAATATAGAAAAATATTTCCGGAACACTCTTTTGTCAGGCGCTTGAAGTTGGGCAGTTTTTTTTTTATAAATTAAGACAGGAGATTAAGATAATCATGAACGTTGGTACTTGAGTGTTATTATAATCTTTTTTTTTGTTGAAACTTTGTAGGCGTATGAGTATAAGATAGAATGTTTTGTATATGCGAATGTGGTATTCTTATTGTTAATAACAATTGCATTGATACATATGTATGTGTCATGACATTAACGGTAGAATTATTTTTTAATGGTTTAGTTTATAGCGGATAAAAAGAAAAATTGTTTTATAGCATACGCAGAAAGCCAAAGGTATTGAAATGGAACCTTGGGGTATACCAAAATTTTTTTTATATACATACATACTCGTATGTACATATGTATATACCAAATTTTAATTTTTAAGAACGACTGTGGCAGATTATTGAACTAAAGGCACGTGTGTGCCCGCAACAAAACCTGATTTTGCTGCTGATTTTGAAGTAATAAATTCATAAAAATGATTTTATTCTATTTTGAGTGAAATGAAACTCTCAATACAATCTCAATACAAATACAAAATTTATTGTTTTACGAAAAATATTACTAAATTGAAGCCATTTTTTATAATTTTGCGGGTGACCAACCGCGATTTTGAAATAAGCGACTTCAGGTGGACCGATTTATCATTTTTTCTAAAAATTTGTCCACTAAAAAATGTATTGACTCGTCTTAAGTATTCATATTACATAACAAATAATAGTTCAGAAAAGTGGTAATCATTTTTTTTTTAAATTTGTCCACTAAAAAATGTATTGACTCGTCTTAAGTATTCATATTACATAACAAATAATAGTTCAGAAAAGTGGTAAATTTTAAAAGATATTTATCTATAAATGCATAACCAATTCAATTTAACATTTTTTTCCAACTCCAATTAAATACCACAAATCAAATTATATTTATCTAACTACGATTGAATTCCCAATGGAGTGTACTGAAACCTCAAACTACGCACTTAGAATAAATTTTAATAGACGATTAAAAAAATGTTATTATATCAGGTAAAAAGAAATTAAAATAAAATATCATTGAATTAAAATAATCACACGGCGACGGCGTCGCGTCGTGGGCCACGCCAATCACAATCAAATTGGACAATGCAAAATATACTAAATATAATTTTTTGATCCCTTAATTGTTGAGATTTTTTTTCATGACAAACAATGACAATTAAAAAAAATGAAGCTTGCTCAATTAAAATAAAAGTGCATTTTTTTTTGTAATTTGACGCGGTCTTCAATTGATCGACTCATAAAATTTCAGTGAGATCAGTTTTTTTAGTTTTATTTTGAAACAAACATACCTACATACTTGTACATAGTTGAAAACTGCATTCTTAAAATCAGTTTAACATACCAGACGTCAAATCAGCTCATTTACTTGAAAACAAAGCTTCCTAAAATAGCCGATACCCTCTGGCTATTTTAGATGCGTATAACTACTCTGCTCATTTATAAATCATGAGGAATCATGAAAGTACTAGATTTTAGTTTTCATCTACTCACAAGTAGTTCGCTGCCTCCAAAGGAAAACACCTAATAATGGGTTGATTCTAGGTGTATTACAAAAAGAGTAGCAGCTCCCTATATAACGAGGAGTCAAGAAGATGAATTAAAGATTAATATGAAGATCATTTCAAATCGATTACATCGTTTCGTACAAGGCCAACAATGGATTTTCAATTTTTTGATTTTTTTTTTTAAGTTACTTCCTCTTGATGTACACAAAAGAAAAAAATCAATATTACATGAATGAAGGCTGTTGTGTGTGGTTTGATTACAAAACAACTCAACACATTCCTCATGGAATGCAGAACTGTAACCTTCGATGATGGCGTCGTCGTTGTCGTCATCGCAGCGCGGCGCAACTTGGGTTTGTTTGGTATGGCGATGAAGTCGAGCGACACGACGACCGACGCACGCGTCTATATAAATGCATTTTCATTGTGCCCACACTAGGTATACTAAAGCCACTCTTAAGTTAAATAAAATGTATGTATATATACCGTTGAATGAGGTACTATGAGGCAAGCTTTTGTATGAAATTTGTGTCAATGATTGGCTTTGGCAGACTTTTTTTTAAATTTTTTTTTTTTTTTTTAAATACAATTTTGAAGTACCTATATACAATAACAACCACGCGATCGCAAATGTCATGTGTCACGCAGGAGTTGTTGATTTTATGGTATGTACATACAATGTACAGTACATACCTACATTTAATTAACCTGCTTATCTTGTTTATTGATCTTATATTGTTTAAAATTTAACGATAACGAAAGCTTAAAGTACCTGCATATCCAATTAAATCATGCTAATGCAATGTATTGCACAAAAAAAATCAATAATGTCAAAAGTATAATTTTAAAAAAATTTCACAGCTGACTATACCTACTGCTGTCTTAAAAGAACAATGGAGTCCATTTTTTTTTTTTTTTTTTTTTTGCGGTGACTTAAAAGTTGCAATCCTATATATTTATATTTTGTTTAACTTATAGTCATAACAGGTTAAATGAAAATAAACGATGGATTTTTTTTTTAAATACAAAAAACAAAAAAAAATACCCTAACTTGTGTTTGTTATTAATGCAATAAAAAAAAAACTAGTTTGATCAACACTTCCAGATCGATCGTTTTCAACGAATTTATTACTTCTAATTATAATATCTACGAGAATACATTTACCGTAAATAAAAATAACCATGGTTTATTTTTAGCAAACATAAATAAAGTATGTTCGTTTAACAAACTTTTGTCAAATTTAGTATATAATTGATATTTTGTATGAATTTTGAATGAACTTTGGACTGAGATGTTTAGAAATTGGCCTGAAAAACGTATTGGTTTTAGTTCACGGAGCAGAAAAGAAAAATAAATCAATTTATTTTGCCCAATGGAAAAGTGCATGTCTTGACAGATCCATATCAATTTTATTTTACCAATGAAAAACGCCATAAGAGAGAATTTTTCAAATCCAAAAAAAATCAAACACTTCAAGAATCTAATCAAGAAACTGTAAAGTCAAAAGTGACAGCCATTGCTTTATATATTTGATCAGTATGACAAATGCATAATTGCAATGGAAAATAAAGGTATTCTAATTTCATATTTGCTTCACACATCAATATTTTTTAGAACATAATTAAAACCACACATTAAAAAAAAAACATGTTCCATACAATGTCAGTTATTGCTTTAATTTCAGTTAAATGAATGTAAAGTTTTTGACGTTTGTGAAAAAATCCGAGAAGATTTATTGCTTTAAAATTTGAACCGTTAAACCTTTCATGAGAATCATACATATTTTTTAATATTGAACAAACTAGTTTATATTCTAGATATGCATGTACATTTCAATCATATAAACTCGTTATCATTCGCCTTTATTTAAAATCTATTCAATATAAAATAAGACAATTCTTTGAAAAGCATTCAAGTATCCTCAATAGTATAAAATGTATCTTTTTTTCTGTATTATATAGTAATTTTTTTTTGATTTATTCATTTTAATTGCATTCAATCACGTTTTTTCTTAAGAAAAGAAATATGTACTTTGCAAGCATCGCAGTTTAATATATAAAATGCTCATCGTCATATTCCTGACTTAACAATGTTTATCGTACATATCAATATTATGTACTGAATAATCGTTCGTATGAAACAAATACCCCAAGGAAAAAACTAAAAGATATTACAAACATTCTTTCCCACACTGGAAATAACTGGTATAGATTAGTTGAATTCCAGTTGATCTCTCTTGGAATGCACCACATGATGTACAGTAGCGGCTTTCATAACTTAAAAAAAAAAAATAAAAAAAAGGGTCTCTGAATTGTTTTAAATATCAGTATCAAAATACATTTTTATTTTTAAATTTATAGTGATAATACTCTTATTTAAGGGGTATTTGTTCAGTATGATTTCATCGAGAGCTTCGGAATTGAAATTCCAGAGTCTTGTAAGTAAAGGTCAAAATTTGTATGATCTCACACTGGAAAACTTTAAATTACATTTAAAAAAACACAAATGGGCCCCGAGAGCCATATTATATGACTTAATCCGCCCTTAGAAAGTTATTACGTCTATCTTTCTTTAAGATCTTCATAAAGCATGAAGATGTAGATACACACTGAGTCTGAGAGTATGCATAATTTCTATTTACAAGATCAATACAAATATTTCTAAGATATATGCACCTAGACTATACAAATGCACAATATAGGTACAGGGAAATGGAAAATAAGGAAAAATATTACTCTTTCCAAATATACTTGCGGTTAGAACTAGTTTCTTTTTAAACATTTTTTTTTGAGTTGGCATTCAAAAGATTTTAGCGAATATTAATTGGAGGCAAATTTAGTTCAAGAATTATTCATTGTGGCCTCAGTTAATAGGAACTTACTCAACCGTAATTTCTATTCAGAGCGAGAATTCACTTCTCATCCATTTTATATTATCCATTTGATTACCAGTTCTTAGTTCCAGCGAAGAACGTATGTATTATTATTAATGTTTTGTTGTTTATTCACGTGAAAGACCATTACTGACTTGTTTGGGTTTCACTTAATTTACAATTGAGAAATCCCGCATAGTAATTAGAATAGTTAGCTGGGAAAATTGATCCAATATCCGTTTTTGTGGATGACAGTAAAATACTGTGAACTATAGCTTGAAGAAACGTGATTCGATTGCTTTCAGAGAAACTGAACAAAAAAAGTTGTAACTACAGAATAGTTGCGAAGAGAGTTTGTTTAGATCGATAAAGTTGCGGAATATTTTTTGCAATCATATGTTTCAAAATTAACACCTCATTAGCTTTTGAAAATATTTTTTGATTAACATTTTAAGAAGTCGTGTGAGTACAAATCATGTGAGTGGCACCAGAATTCATGCGTATTGTTATAAACAATTTCATTTCTGTTTTTTATTTTATTGAGAACTTCTCACACTTGATTGTTTATTTATCGAAAAGTCATTTCTTATAAGAAACGTCACAAGGAACTCACCACACCAAGGTGAATTTCTTTGTAATATGATTTTCTTCGTTCAAAAATGAGAAACATTCAGTATTACTTTCGAGTTTCTTAGTTTCTATTATTTACAAACTAGTATGATTCTAACACAATTTCTGTTATATGTAGTTTCAAACCGAAAGTGACTAAATCAGTGACGGGTCGATAGAAAACAGATTTTTTTTGGCATTTATAAACATCCCAAGGTTACATATTGGAGTTATTATGATTGTCGGAAGCAGTCGAATGAAAATGAGCAAATAAAAGGAAATTAAATGATAGGCTCATAATATGTATCACTGTCTTGCCTTTCGGTGAGTTTCGTTAACTTAACGACTACTGCCAAACGATACTCACTGACAAGACCTTTAACTCTTTAAGGTGTAGCAGTGGAGTAGGAGAGTAGTGATCCCAGTCTCCCAGACAAGAGACTCTGGACCATGACCACCGTGTCGGTAAAAGTAAAAGAAGATGAAATTGATACTGGTTTGATGTCTTCTTTTTTCTAACATTTAAGCACTGTCGCCCTTTAGTTAAAATCTTTCAAACGGCACATAGAAATACAATTATAATGAAAAATATAACAGGCCCAATATGGCTACCTTGTAAAACTCCACATAGACATTTGTTTGTTTTTGGGATGTCATCTTTTCAACTTGAAATATTGAATTGTATTTTTGTTTTAAATTGGGAAAAAATTATGTTTGACAGTTTGGGAGTAATTTTGTTTAAAAAAAAATTATTTTGTTATTAAATTGCGAAATAATTAAACAGGGAAATAAAAAAAAGGAACCCAAGAGTCAAATAGTAAACAAAATTCAGAAAACATCAAATTGCTAACTTGTAAAATGCAATATAAAATGCGCTAAGGAACTCTATCGAAATGATCGAACTCACGCAGTACGGCTAAATAATATTTTTTTGTCTTTTTATCGAGTATAAACAAAGATTAATTTTAAGAAAGCCGTGTTTAACGATGCATTTACTTAAGTGGAGAATTTAGTGCAGTGAACTCTTTATATTTATACAAAGAACAGTTTCCGTTAAACTTAAAATGTATTATGTACGAGTATATTTATGTATGTATTTTTCGTTTTAGCATTTCACAAAAAACACAAACCAACTCTGTTCGATGTTTCCAAAACAAAAAAACTTATATTTTAACTTTAAAACCCAACTCTCATTAAAGCTGAATTCATACACTGCACTTTGTGCAAGTTAAATTTAAATTTAATTGTTAAATTGTTGAAGTGTTCCGATTTATTCAAGTGCAAGCAAGTGAATAAGTTGGCGTTTAATTGAAATAATTATCATCAAGTGTTCCTCAAAATCACACTCTTTAAAGCAATCTGGATTGAACAAAGGTACTTAAGCACTATAATAAAAATTATCACAAAAGAGTAGCAGTTTTTTTAGTAATTTGCACTCACTTTAAATTTATTTTTAATTTAATTTATCCAAAGGAAATTTTCTGTATAGGTAGTTGTTTGGTTTTGATGATTTTTTGTGTTTTTCTTTTTAAGAAATAAACTTTAGTTTCTCAACACTTGATAGTGATTTTATAACACGATTTATCACAAAAAAGGTCAGTAAATTTCTTTTTTGTTTATAATATATGTTTTTTATATTTTTTTTTTTTTTAAATCCCGTATATTTTATTTCAAGACATTAAATTTCTTTTAAATCGTTTAATTTTTTCTTTTCTTTATTGATGTAAATTTTCTTTCAACATTTAAAAAAACAAATAATAATATAATAAGCTGCGGACCTAACCATAAAGGCACGACTCAACTCAAAAGACTGAAATTATTTCGAACGTGTGATCAAGTTTTATGAAATTTTTTAACCGCCTCACCAAACAGTCAGTTCACAGTCTGTCGGTTGTATAGAGTACTTAAGTAAGTCGTTGTGTTTTAGTAGAAAAGAATAAAAAAAAGTATCTCACAGATACACAAATACAGTTATAAATAAAATTAATCTCTCAGCTCTGAGTGTGAGCTGCGAGGGGGAAATATAAAATGAGCGTTGCTGAAAAAATGCGGTTCATGGCAGTGTTTGTTGCCATATATTGTGGTAGCCGGGGTTTCATTTTAAATTGAAGGAGTATAGACTATAGAGAAGAGGATGTCATATTGTATTAGAGATAAAATATTGTATCTTTTTTTATAAATATATGTATGTAGATATAGGTACCTATTCTCGGTGAATATTTGTATTTGTGGGAATTTGTAAATTTGTTGCTTTTTTTGTTTTGTGAATGAACTCATACGAGAAGGTATATTAACTTTTGCAAAGTAGTGCAAACTATTATCGTAAGTTAGAGGGCTAAGAAAAAGAGCGGTAAGCGTTGAATTAGTTAAGCACAAGGGGATAAGAAGGAAAAAATCAAAACTCAGCTGTTTTATCTTTAACGGCTCACTGCGCTGCGCTGCTGGGAGACGTAGGCAGCATGGTATGGTGTGTTTTATTGGCGTCAAACTTTATGTGTGCATTTAAATTAGGTATATTTGTATTATAATCGCGTTCTAGTTTATAAGCGATTGTTAAGTAATCGAAGGGTTGAGTGGTCATATGATAGATATACTTACCTAGTCGACGTGGTCACCGCCGCACGCCGCCGCCGCGCCGTAGCCGGCTGATCGAGCAGATTAGAATTGTAAATTATATTAATAACTGTCTGCATCAGCAGGGGCGTATTCTATTTTTTTTTTTTTATTTTTGCAGGTCTTAGGCACTCTAAAGTATGTCGTTTACATGCATTTTCTATGGGGGGAGGTAGATAAATAAATAATAATTCAAAATTACTGCAAGTGTATCTGTAAAAACAAGCATTTGTTTCTTGTTAGCATCAAATTTTTATTGTTACAAATGGGAGAATATAATTTTTTATCAAAGATTTTATGTGGAAAACATTTTATCAAGCTGGCCCGGCACACGTTTTGTTTTGTTAGAGGCACGATATGATTCATTTTTTTTTTGGCACCCTACTTGTTGTCGTGGTCGAATTTGAGAAAATTTGAATTTGATGATACCTACTATGATTTTTGAATTCAGTTAGCAGCAGCAACATTTGTTAACAAAATAAAATATGTACCTATATGCCTAAGTGAACTAATGTTCTATCCTTTTCGTTTTTAATGCTGGCAATGTAGTGTTTGGTTTTGAGAAGAAATACTGTTTTTTTTTTCTCAATCGCTCTTCATGGTGAGGTATATTTAGGTTCAACAAAGACAAGAAAAAAAATCGGTTGATAGGGAAGTAGGTATATTTAGGGGGAAGGGAAAAAATTACTTAATATGGAAACTTAAATATAAAAAATAATAGCAAGACTTTTAAAGTTAATAGGTATTCCATTTTTCAATTTTCTTTTTGATTCCAGCTCAAACTCAAAATTTAAAAAAAATTACTTATAGTGGGACAAATTCTAACAAAAGTTTTTTTTTTAATAGGTTTTGATTCTATTCGGTGTTGCTTTCGTGGAAAAAAAAGTTAACCAACATCACTTTTTTTAAGATGACAGCTGGGTAACACTGAAATTCACAAAAAGTTTTTTTTTAGTTTTGTCATGGAAAAATAATTTTAGTTACTAATCTAGAGTTTTAAGGGTCGGTGAATTAATTTCCATCAAACATATATTATGTCGAAATATATGTACATAGGCTCGAATCAAGTCATCATTTAATAATACATATATTGATGTTGCCAGATTTCAAAAAATATTGCGGAGTGATTTTGAAAATTTTACTGAATTTTAATACATACTTTTAAACTTGGAGAACATTTTTTTATTGGTTAGACACCTTTATGCAAACTATGCGTATATTATAGTACTTATTTAATTTTTTTCAAACATATTTAAATTTTTTCAAATTTATAATTTTTGTTTGCGACTGTAGATCCTATAGGGCAAGTTTTAGATTCGTTGAAAAAAAAAAATCGAACTCGATATTTTTATCATACTTGACATTACTAACAGGCAAGCGGAAAAAAGTGGGTCTCGCAATGCAGTATGCCCGTTGAGCTCCATGTGTAGTGTTTTACGGGTCGTATCTCCACACGTCATTTTGATTTTTTAAGACCAAAAATGACAGTATTTGCCCTACATTTTTTTTTTGCCTTTTTTGAAATTTTTCTCAACAACTTTTTTGACGATATAAATAGATATTAGCTCACTATTGATGAAAAAAGAAATTCCTGAACGTTCGAGGTATCCTTACCTTCCATAGTCTTATTTTTTTTTGGTTTTTAATTTTCTCAAAAACGGTTCATCTGATTGTAATCAAAATTTTAATTCAATACCATCTAAAACTTATAAAAATTATTCAATACAAAAAAGCAATTCTTGTGTTTTGAATTTGATATAAATCTAAATCTTATAACTGGTCTTAACTAAAAAGCTCAAATAAAAAGCTTGTTCCAAGCTTTTCCCTCCATCTAACAATTTTTGTCCTTATGCAAATTAAGAGAACTTTTTTAGAAATAAATTTCGAGTTATATATACCTGCCCTACACGTTAACAGGCAAATGTTGTTCATAATATGTCTGACAAGTATTTTTATTTTAAGGTTCATATTATAGAGTGGAAATTTTTGTTAGATATATTTGTTTTGATTGTTTAAATGTTTAGTCATATTTCTTTTTTGACAGATTTAGCTTTGGTATAATATGAATTAGTTTTAACATCATTTGCTTTTTTTTTTATTTTGAGTCATCAAAAAATAATTATGTATAAAACAAACCCAAATTAAACGTATTCATTTTATTTTATCTAAATAAATCGTTCTATGTAATTTTGTTAATATTTAATCATGACAGGTGGAAAAGAAAGACATATAAAATATTTTTTGTTAGGTTCTCAAAGTTAATTTTGGTTTAATTTTAATTAATAAACTAGTTTATTTATTTGATAAACAATGAAATTTCATGTTTAATAAACTAAAAACAGTTCTTAGTATTTTTGTAGAATTATTTTAAGATCTTATCTATCGGAAATATTGGGTTTAAGTTTAAGAAATTTAATTAGTTTAAGCACATCATGTTTATTGATAGTAGGTGATTTTGCAAAATTATAAAACAGCAAAAAAAAATCAAATCAAGGCTATATGATGGAAGCTTTGAAGGTTTTCAGAGGGGTTTCAAATCCAAATATGCGTCTGACTGTCACAAATTAGTAGATCTGTAAAAATCCCGGGAATTTGGTGATGCAGTCAGTAAAGTCGCATTTAATTTAACATAAACATTGAATGAAAATGACTGTATTCACTTATGCAGTCAAAGAAGCTTAAAAGTTACATTTTATTCAGTTAATAGTCTCGATTACTACTCTGGTTTCTGTTTAAGTTATTAAATTTTTTAACTTAAGTCAAATAATTGTTACAAATTTTTAGGGTTTCTACACAATTACTTCAGAGTTTAAGAATTTTGCAAATTGCAAAGTGTATTCAATACATATAATGACTGGAGTTCAAAGACTTATTGACTTAAACCAAAACCAGATCAGTATCTACTGAAAACGAAGTTGTTACAACTCTCAAAACTAATGATGTACTGCAAAACGCTTTGTCTACTGGAAATGGAGCAATTCAGTGGACTTTGTAATCACAGCTTAAAGGATCAAGGATCTCCTTCAAATGACAATAAGAGTTGATGGAGAAGCTAAAATTGTTAACCTTAAGATCAATATGGCGAAAACAAAGAAGATCTGCTATGGAACTTCGTCAGAAATTCGGGAGAAATGTTGGGACTTGTTGGGTATTGTCTCTACTGATAGCGGAATCGGACTAAACAACAGAATTGGAAAATCAAAATATTTAGAAATAACAATGGTTTTTGTTTTTAAAAATCTGGGATTTAGAGTTTGGAAATGCTTTTTTTTTACTAAATGTTACCGACTAATTATTAAATTGACTTAAGACAATTTGGAAATATCGCCCAAAATTTGTTTTATCGCCCAGAAAGAAAACTATTGTCATGGTAAATTATTTTTGGAAGATTTCGGCATTAGTTTCGCAATTTTGGGGTATATGCTTCCAAACTTTTATAACCGTACGAAAATAGTGCAATTTTTTTTTACGATTGTCTTATCAGACTTTTCAAAACCATCAAAATCTCATTAATTTTCCGTGCAGACGAACTGTGAACTTCAAACATTGATTTCTAAATATTCCCGAATAAGATTTTTCTAGCCTACTAAAGGCCGGAATATTTTTCAAAATATCGGTTATACATTAGCATGTTTACTTTGGAATATTCATGACTGATTCGCAAAACAAAATTCCCCAAACCGATTTCTCGTGTTAGGTTTCATTCAATGAATTTCAAACTTTAACAAAATATGCTTTGTGCTATGATTGTGACAAATACACTTTGAGAAAACTTTTTGTAAAACTAGTACATAAGTAAATACATAAATAGGTGAGTACTATAAAAATTTCACTTAAAAAATAAACAACATTGATCTACCACAAAATATAGAAACCCTAACCGCAGATTATAAAAAATTAGTGCGAAATTCCAGGATAAACTGCTTTATATTTTTTGGATCTAAAAATAAACAAAACTATGTATATGAGTATATTCTACATAATTAAAAGTATAGATTTTAGGTACATCTGATTTGCATTTATATAAAAAAAAAACATTGTAAAAATGCAACTTCAACTTGGCTTGATATATCAATTTATTTATTTCGCTTAGTACAAGCACATAATATCTTAAAACTAAATAACAAATTAAATTCTTAAAGCTAAGTAAGGGGAAAAGATTAGGAAGAAAAAGGGAAAGAGGAAGACTATGAATGGAGAGCAAGTTTAAGGAAGGTTTATTTATTTAGCTTATTGCAAGCAGACAACTAAAATTATATATTATTGTATTATACAAACTTAAATTAAATTAAATTATATTATAAATAAATTATACATAATATACTTAACGCTAGTTAAAATAAATAAGGTGGAATGAGGTTAGGGAGAGATAGTGTATAGAGTTCTTCTGAGGGAAGGGGAACTAAGGGAGAAATCGAAAACATCTTGTACTGTATTGGCTAAACGAAGCATTCTGCTCATTGGATTAAAATGGGCGTAATTGGTGCGGTGAATAGGGAGGCTGAAAAAGGGGACAGCTCTTAAGTTGCGTGGATTGGTATTAATGTTAATCCATTCAAGCAATGCCGGACAGTCTATGGCTCCAGTGATAAGCTGATGGACGAATATTATGTCAGCGATACGGCGACGTTGAGAAAGACTGTTCATGCCAATCAGCTGCAAACGGTCTTCATAAGGGGGTAAAATATGGGGATCAGACCAAGGTAGACTACGCAGAGCGAACCTGAGGAATCTCCTCTGAACAGCTTCAATTCTAAGAGATTGAGTAATTTGGAAGGGAGACCAAACTTGGCTAGCATATTCAAGTAAGGGTCTGACATATGTGGTATATAGGGATTTGGTAACATAGGGGTTTGAGAATTCTTTAGACCATCGTTTGATAAACCCGAGTGAAGAATTCGCTTTCGCGATGATATAATCAATATGAGAGCGGAAATTTAACTCTTTATCACATATTACCCCAAGATCACGAATAGATGAAACAATAGGGACAGGGGTATTACAGAAGTGATAGGTTCGAGAATTTGAAGGTAAGCGTTTGCGGGAAAAAGTCATAGATTGGCATTTACTAACATTAAGTTCAAGAAAATTTTTGTTACACCAGGTAAGAAAAGTGTCAAGATCGAGTTGAAGCAGCGAAGAATCATGAGATGACGAGATTACTTTAATTATTTTTATGTCATCAGCATAAATAGAAAGTTCTGAGAAGGAAATAATTCTACCGACATCGTTAATTGCAAGCACAAATAGAAGTGGGCCCAGATGGCTACCCTGGGGAACACCAGACGAGGCGAGAATGGGATCGGAAACTTCATCTCTAAAAACAACCCTATATGTACGGTTCTCCAGGTAAGATTTGACCCAATTGATGAACGACGTTGGAAACCCAAAGGCTTGAAGCTTTATGTATATAATTTTGTGACTGATTTTGTCAAAAGCCTTACTGAAATCAGTAGTAATAACATCAACATCGTAGCCTTTTTCCATTGCCAAAAGTGTCATGGAAACAAATTGGGTAAGATTAGTCGTAGTGGATCTTCCCTTTAAAAATCCGTGTTGAAGTGGAGAAACAATTGATTTGCAATGGAAATAAAGGGAATCATACACTATACATTCAAAGAGCTTAGGGATAACGGATAATTTAGCAATCGGTCGATAATTTGAAATTTCATTCTTACAACCTTTTTTAAAAATTGGAAAAATAAAGGATTCTTTCCAAAGAGAGGGAAAAACTGACTGTGAGAGTGAAAGTTGGAAAAGATTGGTGAGGGGTTCACAGAGTGGGATAGCGCATTTTTTAAGAAAAATTGCTGGGATACAATCGGGACCGGGGGAAAAGTCATCATTCAGTGAGTTTAACTTTTCGCGAACAATATTGGAAGTAATGTTAAGAGAAGACAGAGACGTGTGCGGGCTATTTGAAAGAAATTCGTGGTATTCAAGGTCAGGTTCGTTTGAATTAGAGCTATAGGATTGACTGAAAAAGGTAGCAAAGAGGTTAACAATTGTTTTGGCTTCAGAGGAAGATGTGTTGAGGAAATTAAA
The DNA here is from genome assembly GCA_958431115.1 of Syrphus vitripennis. Lineage (NCBI taxonomy): Eukaryota > Metazoa > Arthropoda > Insecta > Diptera > Syrphidae > Syrphus > Syrphus vitripennis. Next base: position 123,694,652 of record OY288108.1, read on the forward strand.
TGTTAAAGGAAGACCGTCGGATTTTCTTTTCACGTTTATGAATTGGTAGAAACGTTTTGGTTCAGTGATGAGACAAGTTTGCATTTTATATAGATAGGTTTGGTAGAGAGATTGGCAAAGAACCGAAAAATTAGAAGAAGCTTGTTGGTAGTAAAAATAGTTTAAAGGTGTTTGGTAATTCAGGTATGTTTTCCATAATTTGTTTCTAATATTACGAATGTTTCGCAACTCTTTAGTGTACCAGGGAGGAGATGATACGCAATTTTTTTTAACTGTATAAGGTACACATTGAAGGAGACAAGCAAAAATAGAGGTGTAAAAGAAAGAAAGGGCTATATAGATGGGAGTCGTGAGGTTGATGAAAAGGTTGAAATTAATGTTGTCAAGGAGGTTATTAAGTTTATTGAAGTCCGCCTTCCGAAAGTTGAAACTGGAAGAGTTCTCATATTCAATAGTTGGAAAGCTATCATCAAGAGTGAATATAAAAGAAAGAGGAGGGTGATAGTGATCTAAAGTGGAAAGAAGATGGGGGCTTACAGTGACAGCTGAGTTAAACGGATCAGAGGAGAAGGCGAGGTCAAGTTGTCTCCCTAAATTGTTGCAGATACCACTAATTTGGAAAAGTCCAGACTCAAGTATATTATCTGTGAAAATAAATTCTTTTTCAGAGGAGGGATTAGAGGGCACAAAGCATGATTCATCCTCTGATGGACTCCATTTCAGATTAGGTAGATTAAAGTCACCTAGGATAATAAAGTCGTCATTGGAATTTGCACCCTCGACCAAAGAACAAAGTGAATCGACAAATTGTTGATAGATCGAGCTAGGTTGTGATGGACGAATATAACAACAAATAAGATAAAAACAATGTTTAGATACAGATAACTTTATACATACGAATTCAAATAGGTCTGAACTAGAAGTTTGAACAAGAGATGCATTAAGACGATTGTGGACAGCAAACAAAACACCTCGCCCAGTAGGAGCAGTATCACTTATAAGACCATCAGCACGAAAGACGGAAAAATCTGATGTAAATAATTCGCTGTCCAGAAAATCAGAGCTAAGATTTGTCTCTGTTAGAGCAAAGACGTCAAAGGGAAGATTTTGAGAATTAAGAAAAACGTTAGAAGTTTTGGTACGGAGACCTCTTACATTCTGATAATAGAGAGATAGGGTAATTGTAAATACAGGCTGTAGAGCAACACTACAGTTAAAGATATTGCTTATTATCGTGACGAACGAAAGGTAAACATTTTGTGCGTATGTGCGAGGCGTACGTAGCAAGGTCCTTTGAGACTGTAGAGGGAGAGATATTTAAGGTTTCATGGAAGCGAACATATATTTTGTTGAGAGCGGCGGGGTCAATTGGAAGACCTTCTTTTTGTATAGATACTAAAACATTCATTTTGGTCTTACCGTTAATACAAACATTATCAGACTTGTTATAAAGATAGGAAAGGTAAAGACGAACATTTTCATAAAGTTTGCTGTCGCGTAATCTAGCTATCAAATATCGACCATCAAACTCATTACTGTTAGTTATAGGGGCAGCAAATTTAGTTGTGAGCTTCGCAACTGGAGAAAACATTGGATCAAAAAGTGGAGGAGGTAAATGGTCAAACTTAGCGTTAGGAGGACTGGGAGTCCTAAAAAAAGGGCGGGGAGTGAGAGACTTAGGTGTGGGGTTAATGGTGTGGGAATGAACAAAATTGGAATAACGACCACCATGCTCTACTGCAGTATCATTGTCAAAGGAGATACGGTTTAGTTGGGGAATTAAGGATTTTTTAGATATTTTGGAATTAGATGCGTTTGGGAGTGTGGAAGAATTGTTCTTAGATCTATTTACAATTTTTTTCTTATTATTAAGTACATTAGGCAAAGTGGTTTTTGGGGATTTTAGAATTTTCGTATTTAACCATTTAGAAATTTTTATATTATCTTGCACAAATACGGGTTTATTATTAGTAAAACAAAACAACCATTGATATTTAGCTGGAATATAGATTTTAAAGCTTGAAGAGCTGATTTTGTGGCATTCACCAATGGTGATTTTGAATCTGCGCATAAAAAGATTCTGGATCCAGCGACTTCCGGCATTAATTGGCGTATTATTTAAAAAATAAGGATCGAATTCATTGAGGTTTTTCAATTTGTTTAGTCTGTTATTCCACTCGTCAACAGTCCATATGTTATTAAAGCGAATGATGGTGGGCTCGAGCGAAGTTGGACATTCTGTTTGGGTAGAAGTAGTAGCTTTAGAAGTTACGTTGATTGAAGGAGGACTGAGTGAGAGAGGTGGATTTAGAGTGGACTCAGTTATTTCAGCAAGTATCGATGTATTATAATTAACTTCGATTGGTTGTATGTTCATTGGAATCTCATTAATTTTGCTTGAGGTTATTTTTAATTCGTCGATTACATCTTCAAAAGAAGTACGTGTTATGGTTAGTTGACTATTAATGTCATTTAAGTTTGATATTAGTTCGAGAAGGATTGAGCTAAGTTGACAGGAGGCTGGAGATACAGAGTTCGATGTGGATTGTTGTGATGTTTCAAGGGCGGACCGGATAGTTTTAATATGATCATATATTTTATCAAAAGGATATGAATCTAAGATGGAAGCGAGAGTATACCGAATTTCATCTTTAATATTGTCGAAGCGGCAGTGAGAGTGCTCCACTCGCGAGTTAAGAGTCTTCTCTATAGATGATAATTGTTTTTCCAAAGTAGATTGATTTGAGAAAAACCGTTTAGCGAGGGTCTCAATGGAACATTCCAAGGTTTCAATACTCTTAGAGAAGTCGTCAAAGTGATGAAATTGCGCTAGTACGTTCTTATGAAACCGATTATTGTCAGTTGAAATAGTATTTGTTGAGTCACTAACACTTTTGACGGCGAGAAGAATGTGGGAGAGCGATATTTCGGAACATTCTTCGCAGAGATAAACGAAATAATTCAAATATTCTTTGAGATATGGACATGATCTTTTACTAAGCCCGAGACAGAGAGGATGAAAAGATTTACCGCAGAGACCCCGACACGAAATTCGTTGAGTGTATTTGCTGTCTAGAAGGCAATCGGTTGCGTCACACTGGTTATCCATATTTTATTTAGTATTTATAAAGTATTTAAAAATAGAGTATTGATTATTAATAAAAATTTCTAATTAAAAATATTAACTAAGAAAATTGATTTTTTTTTTTTCACCCGAGTGTAATTGTTATTTTTTTTTTATATGAAAATTTTTTTTTCACTTGACTGTACTTCTTATTATTATTTTACAGAAATATTATATCCTCTCTATTGAGAAAAGAGCTTGGGTATTAGTTTATTATGAAAATGATGAGAGATGAAGTATTTTTTTTTGATGAATCGGCAGTAAAATCATGTAAAGAGAACCAGATCGATTTTTTTTTTGTATTAGAGTAGAGTCTGAGTAAGCTTGGCAGAACAATACTAAAATGAACTCACCTATGGAGGTAAGACAAAAAACTTTGTTATTGTTTTCTGTTTCCTATGAATATCTCTCAGACTTGGCGTGATGTTGCTGGCAGGTGGGAGAAGTTTAGGATTGAGGAAAAAAAAATTTGATTAAAGCTCCTTGTAAAGTCCAGGTAAAAATTAACGATGATTTATTTGTGTTGTGATGTACAGTGAGCGGTGACAGCGGTTGCAACTTGTTGCGGCATGTAACGAGAGCGATACAATTTCATGTAGCACCAAAATTTACTTCTATGGCAGAACACACACTAAAAGTATCACTCACCCAGTAAGACAAAGAAATTTATTTTATTTTTTTTTTTTTTTTTGATTGTCAACGGAGAGAGTTGAGAACAACAAATAACAATGAAAGTCACTCAAAAGATCAATTGATGGACAATTTTATCGGATATAAAGTATTTAATATGATAAATTTAGCAATAATTGTCTAATGTATTATGAATTCACTATATAAGATTTAAAATTCAAAAATGAATTTATAGATTGACACACAGTTTGTATAATAAAAGTAGGTTTTAACCGGTGAAAATAATTAAAAACTTAGGAGCTTAAGGAAAATGCAGGCAGATCGATTGAAGAGAACAATGGTATCAAATCAAATTACTGATAAACAGGAACAGAGGTCGACTGGTGTTGATTATATTAGTTTTTACCTACTCACAACTTTTTACTTTAATATTATTTCACAATTAAATACATACATTAATAAGTAATTTAATGAAACGAATGACTGGTTCGAACGAACTTGCTCCTACATCATTGTTTTAAGTACTTGTGTTCGGGTGCACCAATATTTAACAGACGTATTTTGTATGAAACAAACCTCGAATTTTTAAAAATTAAAAAATTTAAAGATTGAGGAACATTTCAAAAAACAATTTTAAATAAATGTGTTTTATATTCGTGTTTCGTGTTTTATATACGCTTGCGTAACGAACACAATTATTTTCCATTTCAAAAAAAATATGTTTACAGAAATTAGGCAACACTTATAACATAAATTTGAAGTGTTGAGATATAAGATATAAGTGTTGAAATATAAGCCTTCCTTTTGACTTATAACACGTGTCTGTCTGTCTTTCGGTCCGTCTGTACCTCGACCTACAGCCTAAACTACTGAAGCGATTTTCTTCAAACTTTGGGCATAAGGTTTTGGGGAGATTGCCTGGAGGGGAAACCGAAATTTTTTTTAGCTCCAAAAATAACGGTACCCCTGTCATAGTACTGTTTAGACAAAACATTTTTATCTTTAGAACCGTTTTAACGATTTTGAAAAAAAATTTTAAATCGGGTGTGTCAAGTAATATTATAAAAAAAAACCGTTATTAACGGTACTTGCCATAGAGCCAGATTTTCGGTTTTCTCATAAATTACAGGCCGGATTTCGATGAAAATTTTTCTAAAGGAGGTCCTATATAAGATTAACTTAATAATATTGCTTATCAAAATTTTCAAAAAAATGTTTTTTGTATTTGAAAACTTAAACAAATACTAAAAATGTGCATAACAACTTTTTTTTTATAAAAATACTTAAAAAATTATATACATACATACATCTATATAGAAATTATTTTTTGAAAAAACAGCTCAACCGATTTTTGAATTTTATTTTTTTTTTTCAAAATTTGTATTTTTATGATACAGAGAAGCCATCTTCTTCAGTTTTAAGATTAAACTTCTTGTTTTGCTTATTTTATCAATTCAAATAATGAATTTCAAGCTTTTTCATATTTTTACTTGTGACTATAATATAGATAGCATGATAAATTTGTTTTTATATTCAGACTTTAAAACCAATATGTTATCGCACATAGGAGCAAGTACGTGCGACCTAGTCGTGCATTTTATTTAGCAATGCGTTTAACTTCCAGGCAAGAATAACTAAAATATATTTTTTATTTTATTATTTTTGATAAAAATGATTTTAAATGTACGAGTATTTGTTTATCCAGAAATGTATAAACAGAAATGTATGGCAGTTACCATTGTTTTTGGTCTTAAAAAAATCAAAAAAATGTGTGGAGATACGGCTCAAGAAACACTACACAACAGGTTTCAAGAAAATCCACCCACTTTTTCAGGTTGTCCGGTATGATTTATATCTCCAATTCGATTTTTTACGAATTCAAAATGGGAGGAAAAAATGTCAGGCAATCCACATTCGTGTATGCGGCTAAACAAAAAATCTCTGTAAAGTCCGAAGTTGGACTCAAGTGTGAACTGATGGGCATTCCTAGCAGTGCTAGTTTTACACTGGAATTATTTTAGAAGAGGAATGCAAATTAAACAACATAAGCTATTACGTACAACCTAGTAATATACTACTTTTAATTATTTGTTTTTTTTTTTTCAATTTTATTACATTCTTAGTGCTAATCTAATCAGGCTAAAAATAAGCTTAGCATTTATATTTATACGTTATCAAGATCACTCATAAAAAATACACCAAAAATAGACTTTATATGACTATCAAACAAGAAAAAACTTTCCATACAAAAAAGCATTTTTGTTATGGAGTACAAACCTCTCCTTATGAAATGTATGGTAACATGAAAACCTTTTTTTATACAAACGATCGATTAATATGTCTCGCCAAATTCTATAATTACTCGCTTATTGTTATCAATTAAATTATTGGGATTTTTAAATGAAAGTGCAGTGTTATAAGGCATTTAAATGCGCAATTTCATAAATTGTGATGTGATAAACAAGTAAAAAGAACGAGACTTTGCTGAACTTTGAATAACTTAACTTTTATTCAAATTGAGATTGAATTCTCCAAAAAGCTTTTTTGTGGAATATAAAAGATAAAAGGAGGCCAAAACGGCAAGGATCCTATATTTTGTATATCCTTATTAAATAATATGTATGCCATCAAAACAAATGATTAATAGAATAGACGGGCATGTTTTGAAAGTTTCTGAAGATTGTGCAGAGCGTCATTTATCTAAATAAGACATTTTGATTACTTCAATACAACATAACCATATAACTGATCCTAAGTGTCTACCTAAATGTTCTAAAATTAAATTTAAAATTATTTGATTCACAACCGTTGAAAAATATTCCAGCTTCCTTAATATCAAAAATCGATGTGAGAGTTTGTCAAACTGTTTGCTGTTAGGCAGCCAACTAAAAGGTCAGTTGGTAGAAACTTTTATTTGCAAAAATACCCATCTCAAATGATATGATTTGAAATGAAAGATGGGTGCAATTAGAGTTTAAAACAAAAGAATGAGCCTGTGAATGTTATGTGTTGGCTACCACCATGTTTCATGTCAGAGGACAAATAAATGAAGGTGTTGTTGCATTTTTTTAGTTCTGGAGTTTTTGCGAATGCCTGTCTTCCGCGATAATATTGGAAAGTACATCGTCTACTATTGCCTTTTGAACTATGTTCTCATCAGCCCATCTTCTTTTTACATGACCGTACCCGCTAAGTAAGTCATGATGTAGATGATGTGATCAAGATAGTATTTTTGACGTAAAGGCTTCCTCGGATTTTCTAGCTATTTATTCGATCACGCTTTGCTTCTCCCGCTGCCATGAAAAGGATCTTCATTCTATCTGCCTGCAATTTACTCTCAAAGTTCTTGTCCATTGTTCAACGCTGTGTGTAGAGCTTTCCTTTCAGCTTAGGGAACAGTACAATTGAAGAGTTTGAAAATCCAATAGAAAACGACATAAACAAACAATTTTTGTTTAGCAGCGAATCAACTCCGGTTTTTCTCTATTTTTTTTTCCAAAATTTAACTCCTGGAGTCCGAACCCTGGATATTGATTTGAGATATGTTAAATTTGTTTAATTCAAAAGTTTTCTAAGTAAGCCCTCATAAAAACTTCACAAATGTTGTTTGGTGAATAGTTTTATGAGGATCTTAAGTTATGTCTTAAGTTCGAAGCTGTCAGAAGCTAAGGTCATAAATCAACAAAAAAATTGCATTCCAAAAAGTCAAGTGGAGAAATCAGCTGAAATAAAATGAATAATTTTTGCACTTTTATTTCGTTCTTACTTCATCAGTTTCAATGAGCGCTCTTTACTTCCGAAATCAGAAGTCTACTTTTTTAAGTTATTTTATTGCGTGCTGCCTAATCACATTTCACCATCAAAACAAGACTATTATCTTTCAAGTCACTGTTGGGTTTCTTTCTATTCAAGAAACTTTCATCATTTGTGCATTCAAATTGCTAATGCAGTTAAATTGAATTAATTTTAAAATGACTGAGACATTTACTTAAAAATTAAATAACAGAATAACGCTGATGTATTTTCAAAAGCAGACAAATTAAATGGCCGTCATTAATTGAAGATTTTTCTTTATTTTAAGGAAATAGAGCAAACTAAAACATTTGAACAGAATACAGACGAAAGAAGTGACGTAGTGGTTGCATGGGAAAGAAACTTTCTTTGGCACAACAACAATTAAACCGGTGATTAAAACCACAAGAATATCACACGTTCAGGTAATCATTCTTGATGTTAGCAATTAAAATAAAAAAATGTGCACTTTGCCAAGTGGCATCAAAAAGAATTTCCGTTCTTGCGATTAATCAATCAGCAACGGTGGGCGCCGCCATTGTTTGATAAATCAGCTATCAGATCAAAAATAAATTGGTTAAAAACTAATGTTTGACAATATTGGGTAAAAGTTTGACAGCTGGCCATATATTTGCTTGAACTAATTTTCATTGACAGATGAATCATATCGATTGGATTCTTTTTGATTCCAACCGGATATGGAAAGTTGTTATTCGTGCCTTTTTAAGCAGTTTCAAAAGAATTCAGAAGATGTTAGCTCGAAAATTTTGTTTCACGGCTGCAAGTGTCCTGGAATGATCGTTGTAAACGAAAGATTTTAAACATCTGCAAAGGAAAAAATCTCGCTGACCAGTTCCAATTGCATGTTTTCACAATCGCATATCTTGGACGACAACCATCGCCCAGGGATCAGTGTTAAATAAAAATATAACGATTCGTTAAATGGAAGTTTTCGAAGTATCAAACGCACTAGGCTGTAACTCGACCCTTCTCAATGTCTCCTAGGAAAGAGAAAGTTATCTGTGACTCACTCCCTTCTTATGGTGGAAAAATTGTCTGATCCAGATCTTCCTGACTTACAGCCTGATTTTTCCCGTCACTACTTCCAACTCACGCGATGTTTGATATCTTAATTTCATCATCGAAGGACTCTTCTCTATTGATCACAGATCCAAGATATTCACATATTTCACACTTGGGAAGAACTGTTCCATTTAAATAGATGCCCCGATCTATCAAGTATGTATCATGAGGTCGTTGCAAGGATGTAGGATCTTCACTCTTCAGCAAAGAATAACATAATAACTGATTCATCGTGTGTAAACTTATCTTCAAAGTAGGACGGTAATAATAAGCAAAGGACTTAAAACGCTTCCCTGGTGCACACCTACTTCGATTTGGAACTGTGAACGGTGATTCCGATGGCCGGCGGGTTCCTTACTTTTGTAGACGGATACATACTGAATATAAGACATGAAGTTTTTTCCTCTTAAGAATTTATAGAAATGGGGATAAACTGAATGCTACGAGTATTATTGTTGGTTTAATTTAAAACGCAATTTCTTCTGGAAATTCTGTGTTCACAATTGTGTTTAAGAGAATGCGTAGTAATTTTGGTAATAGCTTTGCATCTGGATACTGTTTACATGTTTTGTCAAATCGACAAAATTCCGCTGCATTTATACAATTGAATCATCGAGTTATTTGTTTTCTGATAATTATTTACGAACTTTAAACCTGTACAAATAAAACCGAAAGCGAAATGATTTTTCAGGCAGCAATATAATACAATTCTACGAATAGCTGCTGAATAAACAAGAATTTGATTATCATATTTTTAAAGCCCAAAGTGGGGTTAAGCAAGGCTGTATAGTGTATACTTTCACCAATATTGTTCCTGTTGGTAATTAGTTATGATCACTGGAAATTGAAAAATTCAGTGAACTCTGTGAAAACAAGCGGGCCGACGAAGCAATACTATGCGAAGAACGGTTGAATTGGAATCCGCACAACTGGCGAAGAATTGGAGAGAACTGAATTATTTACATCCACAGGAACCTTCTACGATTGTGCCAAGGAGTATTTGAAGCGTTATGCTCCATAATAGGAAACTAATGGCATGAGAACCTAAGTAAGAAAGTAAGTGCATTCACGGGTTTCAAGGATCTTAGCTCCCGCTTTTGGGAAACTCCCCATTTACAAAACTTTAATGTGCCACTAAGGGGATTTTCACTACGTTCAGTCCCCAGTCAGTTGCCGGAATAAACAGTTCTCAAGAGCAGAACCACTTGGTTGTCTGGATTCGAAGGTTTCAAGAACCTTTTTGATTTGAATTTGTTGAACATGACAATTAGAAAAAAAAAATAACTAAGACCTTAACCATTATTGCCAATTAAAAAAAGGGGAAAAAACGGGCAGGTATTTTTTTTTACTTTTATATTTGGAAATAAAACCCGTGAGGGTTAGTTCCGTGGATTTTATTTCAAAGTACTAATAAAGTTTAGCAGCTTATTATTGGCTTATCTTTAAGCGACTTATTAGTTCACTTTAAATAGAAAAGGCTTACATAGCCTTTGGTCAATTGTGGAATTAATTTTAATAAATATTGCGAAACTCTTCTTTCTCTCTTAATGTTAGCACAGAATTATTGATTTACTTTTTAGTTCCCCTAAACCTTCTTCCTCTTCCCACGACCATTCTCGTGCGGAGTAAGTAGTCTAGGCTAGCCAGTCATCACGTTCAATACTTAACAATATCCATTATGAGTCCAAATAATTGGAACCAGAACCAGAGTCTCATATTGTTTAAATTGCATAAGTCATGTCAAGATCTATGTATATTTGTCAAACTCTGCGTCCACTTAAACAAAAAAAAATGTTCTATTCTAAAGCGAGCGTCTTTATAAATCTATGGAACGCACAAACAAGAAATACAAAATTCAGACACTCTGTCGGTCGGTCAGTCGTTCGGTCGTCATGTTTTTATAAATCGTCTCGTTTTGTCATGACCTTGATGACTCTTTGCTTTTTATATTCAATTGTATTTGCAGAGCGTGGATATTATTGTTCGTTTGCAAAGAATAATAAAATCAATTAACTGGGGAAACGTTTTAGTTTGCCAGAATTCAGAAACTGAAAGGAATCCTCTTGAGAGAAAAAAAAAACGAAAAGATATTTCAAAAAACATTTTCACTTGCAATTAATCAAAAAGAGTTAAGCTGCTGTCGAATAGTCGAATCTACAAATCTTCAAATTGCAAAAAAAAAACTAAGGAAATATATATTTTTGTTTAAATTTAATGTTAAATGTGTAACCTCTAAACCACAACTTACAGTATATTTTGCTGAACAATGGTATGACCATATAGTAAATAAATTCTTTTATTTTTGCCTTTTTTTATTGTTTTTATTTTATTTTTAGTTTATAAATATAGTCGAGACGAGAGAATGGTTTCTTACATTTTATTTTTGGTCGTTTCTAAATATAGGAGCACCCAGCACTATAATTGGAATTTTTGTTTGCTTTTTTTTGTTTTCAGATTTTTTTTTTTTGGCATGATGATGGTGCTGTTCAACGGTTGTTCAAGTATCTGTTTAGAAATTAACGAAGTGATGATACTTTGGAATGTGGGATCTGACTGTTTTAAGTGCAAGAAAATATAAATATATGTATTTTTATATTTTACATTTAACATTTTGGCAGAAAACTTAAAAGTTTGTTCGTTTGTCTGATGTTCTCACTTGAAAAATCTACTTAAGATTAAGACAAACATGATTTTAAGAAGGTGAGATCTTTCACAAATTTTAATTTATTGTTTAAGGAATTGTAAGAAATTTTTAATTCTTTTAAATTTACGGAAATAATGAAATCATATGACACACTTTCTACTTATTCTCTTGATTTTGTGCCACGGTTTTTATCAAAATCGGAAAAGGTAGTTTTCAAGCAAGCTTTGAGTTTAAATAAGATGAATTGAATAGGTTAAGGATCTCTGCGCCGTCGCCGGCCCAGGCCGCCAAATTTGGAGGGGCGATGGGTGGATTTGAGATATCAGTAAAATTGCAACACGTGGGGATGGCTGAACGTTTGAGCGTCGGTCGGTCTCGTCTCAAGGGTCACTCGATCGTACAATAATTTATAAGTTTATTCAAATTTTTTAACATTTGTGTTGAATACAAAAATCAAAACAAAAGTAAACCCGATCATAGGTACAAATTAATGTTTTTGGTATTGGTGATTATTTAAAATTTATTTAAAAAAAAAATGTAACGAAAAGTAAGTTTTACTGTATTTTGTAAATAATTGTTTTAAATACAAATTTAAAAGTTATTTTCATGAGCTTTTGGAGCGTTATTATTTATTTAAAATTAATCTAAAATAAAACTAAAAAAATTACTTTTTAAAACTATTTTCAGTGTTTCAACATTTGCAAATTTTAAACACGAAGATATACCGGTCAAAATTGAAATTTTCTGACTAATCTTTTGTTGGTCTTCTAAAGTGGACTTTCAAAATAATGAATTAAGTCTTTTAATCGTGGGATTTTGGCAAAGACATGGCTTGAAGTTGAGAATCGTTTCTTACTCCTTAATCTAAGAACTTGTTAATGCAAAAACAATACCAATATTCCTACTCAATATTTGTGTGTCACTGTTTATAAATTAGACGTAGAGGTGTATGGTATTAATAATATGCAATATTAAAATTTTTTGATTTAAGAAAAAAAAATTAAATCGGCAATTTTAGATTTTTTAAATTTCAATTTTAATGATACATAAGATGGCATCTTCAGTTTTGAGCTTAAAACTCTGTCTTGCTTATTTTATGAACAAGTTCGTTCGATCGGGTCGTGCAAGCAATATTGCGATTTGTTTAAAAAAAATATTTTTAAGCTGTTTAAATAAAATTAAAGCACCTGCTCAAAATAGGAACAAATAAATATTAAACAAAAACGAAAAAAAATTATTCAAAATGGCCCCAACAAATAAATGTGTAAATTATTTTTAAGCGGAAAAAGAAGCGAGTGTCGCATGTTTTTTTTTTTTGTATATTTATAAGCTTAATTAAATATCTAAAAATTGGAAAGAAAAAACAAAAAAAAAATTGCAAAACCACAAATTGACGTATAACCAAAGTCATGTGAAACTCGCCATCTAAATAATTGCGGGAAGAATTTTTAGTATATAGAAGTATCCGTCGTAGAAATGTACATACTTGTTTATATTTCGAAATAACAACAGATATACAAAGGTATTTAATTATGTATGATGAATGTGTACATATATTTTTTTACAACGACCGAATTTGTATGATTCACTCTTATTAGTTTGCAATGGTTATTCATTTTCGCATAGTTTTAAGATATGATGTGTATCTATAACGCGCCGTTATATTATATTGTTGTGATCATTTAAATCTTATCACCTTCAGAAGTTGTGGAAATTTTCATTTTTAAACATTGAGGCCACTTTAATCTTAGATAAAAGAGCATAATAAACATCTTATATCAATTTAAGTAAAATGTTAATATAACTCGACGTTTATAAACTTTCACGAAGAAAGACGAATCGTTCTATCTGTTTACCTACATGAGCAAGAAAACGGAATCAACCCAATTGCTATGGATACAATATTAACGCCTAGAACTGAACATTTTCAATGAAGCGAATTATAGACGACCGCTTCCGTAAGTTCATCACTGTACTTTTGAATCAGACGTATGTAAGTGACAGTGGAGCACTTTTCATATGAAAAGGGGTGAATACGAATTTAAAAGCTCTAAGCATGGCTCGCAGATATGTTAAAGATTAAAGAAATGTATGTCGCCGTTATATAAGACATAGCGTTTGTCTCAGCAGATGTTAAACTATACCTAATTGAAGTTTGGCCCGACAAAGCCAAAAACCACCAAAAATTTTGTTTACCTACAAATTGTCAATATAGCTTTAAATACTAAATCTTAAATGCATACAATGAGAGTTTTATGTCAAAATGATAGATTTTAATTATTCACTCTTATTCTCTTCCTTATGTCATACACACGCGCTGCGGCACGCGTTTTAAGTTTTATCGTTATTATAGTTTTTTAATGTTTGTTTTTTTTTTTCTATATTTAACAACAATAATCTCAATGGCATGTCATAAAATCCTAAAGATTGTTCTTTGTTTAAGCTTTAACCAAACAAAAACTAAATGGCCACGGCGATAATAGTCTGTAACAATAATAACAAAAAAATTCACATCAGTCTGATCGAGTTTTTTGTGAATAAACTGTAACACAATTTAACAAGTTTAAACGATTCTTATTCATTAACTCGTATATCTACACTTTCGAAATATTTTTTTTTTTATTGAATGGAACAAACTGGTTTAAATCAGAATCAAGATTTTCGGAATAGAATCCCCCTAGAAAATACCGGTCGATGGGTTTTGTGTAAAGTAATAATTAGCTCTTGTTGGACACTGAACAGTTTTGTTTTTAATACAATTGACACGATTAAAGAACGTGACTAATTGGTGTAGAATGTTTTATACATTATGCTTTAGTTAAATGTGATCTAAGTAATAAATGATTGTTTTATTGAAATAATAATTTAAGTTAATATCAAGTAATAAGTAGGTTAGGCAAATGTTTATAATTATTTATTTCAAGGCGGTCAAGAATATAATTTGGGACTTTTATACTTCCGAAAACATAAGGTTGCTAGATAAAAATGCAGTTTAAATTTTATTACTTCCACGAAAATATTGCTTTTTTGTTTAAAAGTTAAATTTTTTTCTTTGTTTTCAGGTTTGTGATTTAGAATTAGCAAACTAAACTTCGTCCTCAATCCCAAGGCTCGTTTACTATGATACTCTGACAGCAAGCACACTAGAGAAAACCAATTTGTTTGCAGTAGAGTTTGCTGTTAATTCGACCAGCCAGGTCTTAATGTAAACGAACTGGTGTGTCCCAGGGCTCTGTTTTGTCTCCAAATCTCTTTTTTATGGTGCCTATTGAATGACGGCCTTTGTCTACAGCGTTATCCTTTCATGCAGATTTTCTGGGTGGGAACATGGGTTTCTAGTTTCTATCCATCCGCTTGTTTCAATTTTGAAGCCTTCTGTTTTAATATCTTTGCATATGCTTATATTTGCATATCTGTCGCTCTGTCGGTAGTAGAAAACCCATAGTACTTGGCATTCCAAACAAACTTGGGCAAGATGAAACACCTCAAGGCACGCACTACAGAAGTAAGGAAAAACTTGAACCTCCAAGCTCGCAAAAAAGAATTATCAAAGAGTGCACAAGAGTCCACAAGTGTCCACAGCTTAAAACAACACTCGACGAAAGGCAGAAGAGCACTTTTCTGAAGTTTTAAATCAAGTTTTCACCAGTGAAGTGAACACAACACCGTCCAAAGAAATCTTAGCCACAATCAAAGAACTAAAAAACAACAATCCAGAGTTTGGGAAACAGAGAGCTTTCCTGAAAGAGCAGTACTTGGCGAACAACGCAAAGGTCGAAAAGAAATCAGCTCAACTGAGGAAGAGTTTGAGAAATCTGAAATACATATCCCAGAACCGAACACAATGGCGCTTCGGAACAAGTGCAAGTGCAAGTTCTATGCCCCGCAAGAGGAGACTCACGGACAAAAGGTCCGAGGACTCAAGTACATATGTCAATATTGGGTGTTCTTGCTTAATGACTAAGAAGAGTTTTGCTGTCAGTGATTGTTAAACCCAAAAATTTTAATCTGACAGTTCCAAAAAAAAATAATGGCCGTCACTTTCAAGTCTAAATTCCCTCTAACATTCCGTTTAAAATTACTACAAATGTATTTAAATTTAAATCAAATCAATCTTACATCAAACTAAAATATTTTTAAAAGCGTCAAATGTTACGTCAAATGCTATCAAACAATATGAAAAACATACAAAAAAAAAACTAAACGCCCAAGGGTCAAACATACAATCATACGAGTACAAATTTACCCGCAAATAGTTTAGCGCACTTTAATTAATATTTATAGCACTGCGCAAAATAAAAGCGAAACTGTCTGCCATGAACCAGTTTTTGCTTAATAGTGCATTGTTTATTGTAACTCTGGGCGGTAATAGGCGCCCATAGTCCATATTAAATTAATAATAATTAAAAAAAAAAACTAATAAACCAACTGATAAAATAAAGTAAATTAAAGGGTGTGCAGCAAAGAAAAAAAAGTGAATTAATCTTTTTAGAGCTTGATAAACATATATGGACACTTCCGCATATACAGACGACATTGAACTGGACAGCTTCAATATTTATGTGCTTTTTTTAATGATACTTATAATTTTTAATTCAATTCCAGTTCCAGCAGAAATAGGTTTTTTGCCAATATACTCGTACTTACGTATTATAAATTAATTAATTCAATATTGGTGTTAAACAGCAGAAGCACCCTCATGCTGGTAGGCTTCCTCTGAACTAACAATATTCTGAAACCAACCCAGTACCCATTAGGTATAAGGTTAAGTTAACTTGGCTGTCAGCAGAAGTGACGCACTTTGCCCAAGGATTGACCTATTGAGATACCACATGAATCTAGAGATTTTCCCCCTACCTGTTGAACCATTTTGAGTTCCTTATTGTTGATGTCCGTATTAACAAGATCGCTGGGATCGTTAAAATAGTATTTTTTCCCAAGTGGAGTTTACGTCTTTGTGCGAAAGGGCGAGTAACCTAAAGTCTACCGTTACTCGTTCCATTTTTATTTTTGATCTTTCGAATGTATCAGAAAAAAAAGAAAAATTATAATAATACAAAAAAGAAATGGAAACGTCTGAAAATAAAGTAATTTGACCTGTCACTTTGACATATGAACAAACCTCGCAGCCATTTGATCTCATGCGCGTGCGGTAAGTCGTCTACCTAATAGTTCAAAAATGTGAATGTGAATGCGTTTTATTTGATTTTTGTAATAAAATCGAAAAAAAGAAATAAAACTCAGAACATGTGCATTTTATGTCCTACACACGATCTTGATGGATAACCAGACGTTGTTGGTTGCTGCTATTGGTATGTTACGTCGAGTCGCGCCGAGTCGCGCCGAGTCGCTGATGTCTGCCATGTGTCGTCGTAGTCGTGTTGTTGTCGGCGCTGTCTACTGACCGTAATGTGATCTTGGCTTAAATGCTGATCATGTATGACAAGCTCCAAGCTTGGTCAGTCTGAGTATGGGTGACTGAATCGGAGACAAATTATAGCAAAAAGGCAGGAGGCGTGATTATGCCTAGTATGCGTCTGGCAAAGATAATAGTCCATCAGTCGAAGCATTTTTAACTGCGAAAAACGATCGTTTGAGGCAAAATCAATCTCAAAGTGCAAGGGTAATCAAATGTAGATATGACATGAAAGATGTAAAATTTTCTATCCTGGACACATTTTTGTTGTCATGTGCCGCACAGCGCTCCTCCACACAGTGCACAGTAACTTTCTCTTGTGTCTATAGATAGATGGCTCTTGATGGTAAAGTGGCTTCGAAAAGTTGATTTAGCTAAAGCTTAAGTATGATGGTGGTGCTACAGTTCAGTTAATGTTTTCTCGATGGATATGAAGGCGAGCAATACGTGGGAGAATGATTAAGTGCTGGAATTGTTTGCAAATTTTGACTTAGCAATTTACAGCGATAGCCAAAGTTTGTGGCTTTTTATATATATTTTATTAACAAGGATCAAAGGGTTACATAAGGAAAACAATTAATCTTTAAAGAAATTCACGTGTGCCTGAAGCCTAAACAATTATCGTTGCCTCATATATAACAATGTCTGGCTGTATCGATGTTAACGTTGGTGTTTGAATTTTCTTTTAATGATTTTTTATGTGCAAGTTCACTTTGGCGGTGATCTTTAAAAATTATTTTGCAATTTGGTGGTGCGCACCTGGTGAGGATTTTTGCTAAATGTATATATTTTACGGAAATAATTACGTGTATTGATATTTTTTTTCAAACTCTGACTTTAAGTTAATACTTTATAAGTCTTCGATTGCAACTTTGTAAATTATGTCTTTTTTGCTTAAGAAAGATGTAGATTGATAGGCGGGAAGTTAAGCCTAAAATTCTCTGTTTTTTATTCAGCGGGAATGGTTTTGCTGAAACTTTTTTTTTTAAAGAAAGTGCTGTTGTTAATAACTCCAAAAAAGGAATGGCCTAGACGAGATACCTTCTGAGTTCTGGAAAAAGATGGGACATCGCGGCTAGATGTCATCATGATTCTTATATCCAAATTTATCTGCGGTGGCCAAATGCTTAATCAGTGGAGGGAAAGAAGGGTTATACTTGCAAATTTAACGGCTGGTGTCCAATAAAGGTGATATTATCAAGATTTTTGAGCGTGTATCGGAGTACATATATTAGATTCAGGATGGTAAAATATCGGGATTCCTCGACTTGTATTGGTTGATTTTTAAAAATCATTCAAGGATCCTCGCAGGAATCATCGAAGAGTTCTCGAGTAGGTTTGCATCAGGGAATTTTCTTGAGTCCTTTGCTCTTTATTACAAGCCTAGAATTTCAGCTTGATGATAAAGTGCCGCACCCCAATATAGTAAATAAATGATGAATTTTAGCACCATCTGCACCAATATCTAACGTTTTTTGAATGAAACAAACGTCATTTTAAGACTTAAAAGTCTGTTAAATATTTTAAAGCGTTTGGTACAACCGGCCATTAATCAATAAAACTCATATTTATTTAGTGCGCTTAATCGTAACAGATAATGTGTGAATAGTGTGATACAAAAATGTATTTTTTTAGTTTAACCCATTTGTACCTTTTAGCTTAGATAGTATCAACTTTGCTGTTGTTTTGATTTAATTTCAAGTTATTTTCCAATAAATGTCACCTTTATTTTTCAATTTTTTTGACAGCTGACCAATCAGAGACAAGAAAATTACCTTTGCGTTCAAGAAGATATACCTAAATTGCCTTAAAAGCTCTAAATTTTGTGTTTGTGCTTAATTTGCCTCTAATTAATTAATACGTACATTTCTCAGAATACAATTCAAAAAAAAAACTACACTACTCATCTCTATGCCTCTTTTGCCTCTACAAATTCAATAATTCATATACAATACCATATGCAAGTCCCCAACCCCAATTTTTGGCAGAGCTTCCTTTTGATGGATAAGTCAATATAAATTAACTTTAATAAATTTGATTGATGCCATGCGGGTTTGTCAGATTTCCTGGAAGGAAGGTTAAAAGGTTTATTAAACTCCCCCTTGGATAAGTTCATTTCAGGCTTGAAATTCGCACTTGAAATTTTCAAAACAAAAATCATTCGGCCAATGCCTTTCACATGTTGTATTTCATTAAAAAAAAATCAAAATAATATACATAAACATTTCCCAATAGTTTCAATGCGTTTCAGTTCAACAACCGCGCAAATTCCAAAGCAACAAAAAAAATACTCACTATGAAGTTTCCTTGTTTATCGAATTTCTCAAGTGTCACTTTTGACAAGGCTGTCAAGTTTATTCACCCACACATAACGGATCGGCATGTACCGGCACAGCAGTTCGATTTCAATTTTCACCAAATACCGGAAGCAAAAAAATATATACTATACTATAGAGTGACATTGAAATGCCGTTTTAATATTATGTTTCTTTTCTAAATTACCGTGACCTGTTGAACGGATTTTGACGGATTTTGAACTTGTTATTTATAAAAGTACTCAGTTGCGCTGCGCTGTGATTTAAGATTTGAAGATTTGACACCTTCTACTTCTACGACAAAATATTCACATTGACTTGGGTTAATCAACTTTGTACAATATGAATGAATGACTCAGTGCGCTTTCATTAATACCGTTAATTTAATTCATTTTTATTAATTGATCATATTGTTGGACTTGAGGGCACTTGTTGGATGAGGATTTTTTTTATTTGATTGCAATTGTATTCAAAAACTTTTACATACAATTATTGTTGTTCTTTTTTAATATTATTTAAATGACAATATTGCGCAGTGGAATCGAGTGATTTACTAGTTTTATCTCGATTCTACATTTCATGTATTCCTCTACTCGAAGGGGGCATCAATCGCCAATTGAGTAATTTCTGTTAAATAAGAAGGCGTATATATGTATGCACGCCCTATAGGGGTAGGTATCTTAGTTTGAGAGAGTTTAATCAAAAGCTTATTTATAAAATTGTTACCTAAAATTATGGCTCTAAATTGATGAAATAGTGACGAGTTCGTCACAATATTTATAGAATTTGCTTTCTCATATATAATTTACTATTGTGACATAAAATATTGGTAAACTAAAATGCGAGGTTATAAATAGACGTTCATTTATTTGCGTCAGTTCGTGTTGTCAATTTAAGGAATGGCGTGAGTTGAAAGCAATAAATTGACTATAAGAATTGAATAAAGATAGTAAAGTATATTTATAATGATCGATAGATATAGGATGGTTTCAGAGAACAATGAAGATACATGATTTGCATATGACGACATGAGTGTGTTTTGTATTATTTATACATCCTTACTCTGTTCAATTAAAATTTCTCTATAAAACTTCCGGTTGTTATGTATTTTATTATGGGTCTCCTACAAACTAAAAGTTGCTAGCAACTCAGTTTGCTCGTGTGAAAGAGGTCTTTTTTCCCCTTTGGGTGTAACGGAAATGAGTTAAACCATCCCTTATCGTCGATCATGTCAACGTGTTGTTATTGTTATTGTTGTTTCGTCGTCGCCAATAATGCTTCGCATTGGTTGGGGAAAGCCTTTTTGCCTTCTTGTCGTAGACTTGCTTTCTGCGAACTTTATCTGTACAGAGAAAGTTATAATTAGTGGTTAATATTCGCAATAAATTATAATGTGAAATATTCCAGATGTCTGGTCCCAAGATCAACTAGTGATTAAGTTACATCTGCTGTAAGATGTTTTCTGTCTCGGAAAGTCATTAAGGAACGTCTAATTTCTAAGACTGTGACTTAGTGACAGATAGCAGATCTATGTTCGTCTCTTATTGCATATTGTGATTAAGTAACATTCCTACCTCAGACTATGATAATGTAACATCATCTTTGACAGACAGACCGACAGACATAGTTGCGTGACCAATATTTTTGACTTCTCAAAGATCGTTTTTTTTTTAAGAATCAAAAACTTCCCAAAAATTACCTTTAGTCGCAAGGTAAAAAGGATCAGCCATGAAACTTCCCCATCTATCCTATTAGACGTGAACAAAATTTTTAATTTATTGGGAGTTTTTAATTTACTAATAGCGGGAGCGAGCTAGATATAAACAGACGATTCAGGAATCCTGCCCAAAATATGGAGAAACCATTAAGACCAAGCTACGAAAGTTTTGTTCCAATGTAATCCGTGCTTCTTCACATAAAAATCAGAGGGTGTTTCAAAAAGCTGCAAACGTCTGCAAATAGATATCTGCGAAACATCTTAAGCATTTTTTGGCCCAATTGTATCTACATCTCCAATGAAAGACTTCATGCGAGAACAGGTTATGAAGACGTAAGCAGCAGTGAGTTGGCCATACATTCCGAAAAGGTAACGAGTGAATTGCGAGTCAAGCGATGCAACGCAGGCAGACCAGCGTGTTGGTCTAGAAATACTTTGTTGAAGAGAAGTCAGCACAGCAGTGGAAAAGTTGAAGGGAGTTGAAATAAATCTCCAGGAACTATTCACATTCACTATGGCGCGTGCAGTGGCAGTGCAGGCTCCTTAAAAGGAAACTCACCAAACATATGTAGTAATATAATAAGTAAATAGTTCATTTCGAAAACTTAATCTCGCCAATCCATCCTCAGTGAAGCATTTTCCCCTATATCTTGTACGAAAAAAATACAATTTAACATAATTTTCATTTAACTTCACTTTCTGATTCACAGGCATGCATGTCGCATGTGTTTTGTCGATAACAACTGATAAAATACTTACACTCTTGAACTAATTACCCTTTATACAAATCAATACACATGTTATTAATTATAATAAAACAAAATTGCAACAATGAAAATAAATAAGTTCCTGTCGAAATTTACTGCCATTATAATTCCACATTATCATCATCGATCATGTGAAACAGAATTTTTTATTTAATCTCACGTGTTTTATTTTGCCAATTTTATTCCCATCAACTGTGAACCGCTAATTCATTTTGATTAAATCAAATACCGTGAACTTGACAATGAAAACGTTACGGTTTTTTTTTCAGACTTTACGATTATAATGTAAATAAAATCATGTGTATTGATATGTGCGTCAATTGTTTATTTTGTTAGAAGTTCGGTTCGGCAATCCGGCCCTCAAAATAATAATAAACAAAATAAACATTGAAACAAAAATTAAAACAAAAAATTTATATAAAATTTAATTGAATATCCCACTTCATCATCACCTTGTGGCATGCAACATCCAACATAGTAAAATGTATAGGAAACCGTCTGAACCGTCTTATGTATGAGATCGCGTTACGTGATGAGCTTTTTGAACAAACAACAACAGGTGGATGTAAATGGTGCCTTCATGGGTGGTGCATTTAAATACTTTAACCCACCTGTACTAGTACCAGCACCATTGTACACATAATGTATGAAATTGATGAAATAAATGGTAATAAAATTAAACAAGGGAATTTTATATTTTATTAAAATCTCTATTTTCATGGTTAGAGAAGAAGACTGAGATTTTCATGGTTAGAGAAGAAGACTGAGATGCTTGTCAAATGATTAGCCAATTTAAAATTAAGATGTCTTTTGTTTTTAATTTAAATAAAAAATATAATTTATATCCCGAGGTTTCTAAATGTATAATACATATATATAATATAATAATATGAATTAATAAATAAATTGATTTTTATCACTTTGAATCTAGGCGGTTTGCCAAATTTGCTATTAATTTTATTTTTCTGCATTATATGCATTTTGTTTAATTGAATATGGTAATGAGAGGCTCGTCCAACTTAGTCTGATTGCAAGTGAGGAGCTGTGTTTGTTCGTTTAAAAGGCGTTAGACGCGACACACAATGAATTGCCTTTTACGGAAGTGTTATGTTTATCTTTTGATAAATTTATTCAGTGTAAAAAGATTTTACGTGTTAAGTTTGATTTGTTTAATGAAACTAATTCCGACACACTGCGAAGTTCCGATTGGCATATTTCATTGCATAATGTTTTCATTTTTGGATTCCATATTTTTTGTGATATGTGGATAGATATCCATCATATCACACTATTAACAATATGGCCTAATAGGAGGACGTCAAGGCACGATATTTTGGCAAACCTTACATTTTAACCTGACCGGTAGAGCTTGAGTAAACTTATAGAACATGTCTTAAAATAGATTTTAAGAAGTGTTGCTACGATGGCAACACTGTGGAAGGGGTAATAGGGGAGTTATCACCTTTCTGGAATGGGCTTTTAAGTGAAATCTACCTTCGATTTTAACCTGACGGTTTGAGTTTTTTACATAGTCCAAGTCCAAAGTAACTTCCAAGAAGTTTTGCCTGCATCGCAGAAATGCATGATTAGCCAAAAATAATATTTCTCAGTGTAACGCACAAAACAAACATGCAATTACGAAAGTACAGATTGATGGGCACAATAAAAAAAGAATAATCATGTCAATTACAGAATCCTCAAAACTCGATCCGCAGTTAGAGCTCTGTTTCCCACCTATTCATTTATCGTGAGAAGAAAAGAGAACAGTACACTGTGAATCATTGCGGATCGAGTTTTGCGGATTCTGTAATAGACATGAATAATAAAAATTTTTACAGTCATTTTCCACTGTATGAAATGTGCAGTCGCGAAATCAATAAGTATCAATTGGCACAGCAAAGTTCGTAGACTATTTAAAAAACCATTTGTTGTAAGTAATTTTCAATAAAAAAAAAGAACTGTTTTTGTAAAAAAAACTTCACATTTAACTATTATAAGAGTGCTAAGAAGCTGATGACGCAAAGACTTCTGCCGCTGATATACTCATTCATACATAGTACATAGAAGAAAACAATAATTGAATGTTAGTTCACCCTACGGCACCTGTACTTGGCACTTTACTACGACTTCCGGCATATATATGGGGTATTCGTAACTAGTTTATTTATAGTCTTCAAACTTTTCTTAAGGTTTGATAAGTAAACTAAAAAATTTCCATTCATATATGCAAGTGATAGATATAAAGAAAATTATTTCATTAATTTATTATGATAGATGGATTTTAGCAAAGTTTAATAAATCACAGTTATTTGTACATACATATATTAATGTTTTCCATCCACAGCTCCAACTTTATTTGGCTTATGAAACAAAAATAAAGTGTTTCAATAGAAAAACATACGATGAAATCGAAAATGATAATTTTGTTTATACTCGTAGCAAGAATATTGTCAATCATGCGACAGAAAAAAAAAACATAGTTCAGCAGTTTGCTTCTATTAATATTTTTTTTTTATTTTTAAGAAGATAAGGAGGCATCATGAGTCTTATGTGAGGCAGTGTATTTATTATAATTTAAACAAAAATGCCTGGACCAATGACGCAGGCTTTAAGGTGGCGTGGCTCTGTCGTGTGCCATTATCATGATGACAGTGTGTGTTCGATATTGTCACTTCGATTAGAAAAATGAATCATAATTTGCATAAATATTATTCGACATGAATGACCTTTGAGTTAATGCAAAACGATTTGGTTGTATGAAACATGACTGTAGATTTTCGTTTGTCAATTATTCTTTAGTAATATTCTTTTTCTTCATTTACTGGCTTCATTTTACTTGTGGGGTTCGCCGAGTAGATCTCAGGAAACGTCGAAAAGCCTCCCGGTTTTGGATTGTTAAATGCCTGAGGCCAACTTAATGCAGATGTCGTTGAATTTGTTTGCTCCCAAAGTTTTTGCGGTTGCCTTTCTTTCACGATAGTGTTGCAACGTCGAGTGCCATTGCCTTTTGAACTGGGTTTTTAGGCCATATTCTTTTTCCTGACATTCCTAGGAAAGGTGGTCATGCTGTATATTTCAAGATAGTCCAAGATAGTATTTTTGACATGAAAGCTTCATCGGGTTTTCTTATTCGACCATGTTGTCATGCGAAGCATCTTCATTTCAGCTGCCGTTAATTTACTTTCACTAATCTTGTACATTGTCCAACACTGCGAACCGTTTGTAAGTGTTGGACGAATAACTTCCATGTAGAGCTTTTCTTTTAGCTTAACGGGTAATCTTCGATCACAGAAGAAGGCAAAGTTTTTTTTAGCCATTTCATCCACCCTCCATTTACACAATTTTTGAGGTCGTTATTTCAAATGCACTTCAATTAGATGTTCGGCGCAGGCCTGGGTGGATTCAAAAAGCAGCAGAGGCATTCAGTCTTGTTCGCACGGATGCGGTATCCATTTCTCTATAGTACATCCACCCATACATCTAGGACAGGATCTTCATTTATTATGGTGGTAGTCATGAATTGTGATAAAGTACAACCCTACCCTTCGGTGATCCCTGCGGGGCTTCTTAACTTTGTAGTAAATGCAACCCATATCAGATCTCGTGTCTCAACCAATAGAAAGTTATCAGGCAGCCGTAATAAACGGTCAAAGATCTTCATGAATTGTGATTGAACGTTAATTTCCTTCTCCTTGTGGCAACTTTTAAATTAGTTTCTCCCTTTATCATGTAGCATTTCCTGAATAGCATGAGTTGCACAAGCAAGTTGTCCAGATATTTGCAATTCCTCCTTTCGTACTGATACATTCTTTTCGTACTCCCTGCTTAAAATTGGGCACACTTTTCCATTGCTTCTTTCTTACTGTTGAAACAATGTCCGTGACAATTGATAATACATCACCGGAGAGGTAACATTTTTTTTTTTGTTTTGTTAAACGTAGAAAATAAAAATTCGATTTAAGATCTCACACCACATTTTTAATTGCGCTAAGTTCATTCTAATTAAATTAACTTAATTTAATCTAAAATCAATTACGTAATACAATCGCAACACAATCAATTCTTCTATCAAGAATATACATACATTTGTATGTATGCACCTACAGAAAAACATTAATCCCCTAGAATGTCGGTAAGTTTCTTCGGTCGGTCTTCCTACAAAATAGTACATTAATTATATATTTGAAAAAATAAAAAGAAAACCGTTTTATTCTATATCCCTTTGGCTATTGGAAGTGAAATGCATAAAATATGTGAAAAATCTTTTATTCAATTATCTTATGCAATTCCACTTCCACTGAAAACGAAATGCTTCTATTTTTAGTTTTTAAACATGAACGTCAGAAGAGCGACTCCATGCTTATTTAATTTTCTATCAAGTTAAACTTTTTTCAACTCGCCGATAAATTTAAATGCATAATCAAAGAATTTCAATCACTCTTTATCGAATGAAATATTGTAATTGTGCATTATTATAATAATACATATACTTTTATTCGATGCAAAAATGAAGATGAAAATGTTAAAAAGACAAGCGGTGACAACAATCTTCAACTATCTACTGTGGCGTCGTCGTCGATATTCTGCCGACACGTCAGCTTTTATAGGATGTACTGGACATAATAGTTATTTTGAATAAATTTTTTTTTTGCAATGCATTTTTCATTGCAGGCAGCAATTTATTTTACAGCATATAAATTGTTATGTTTTATAAAACGGAATTTCTCAAATCACTTTTCATCAGTCATATTATTTTATCCGATTATATTTTTGCTTGGATGGATTATTTTATTGATTTTGTCTTATTTAATTGTGTTGTACTTACCCTTTACAACGGGTGGAGGATTTTGTGTTTGATTACAAAAATCTGGATCGTCTGGGTCAAACAGAATATTATCTTCCCATTCTGTGACCACATTGATGCCTCCGGGACGATTTTTCATCTTAAAATTAAAAAGAAAATATTTTTTTTTAATAAAATATTTAATTATTATGTATTTAGAAATTAAAGAGCCGGCCAACAAAATTGGACTTAGCACATTAGTTTTTTAAGAGGGAGAATTTCATGGAAGAGTATGGAAGTTATAGACATTTGACTAAGGCCTTAAGGGGTGTAATTTGAAATGCGTAAATTGAGCATGTTTGCTGCAATAAATACTTAGGACTTTGGTATTTTATTTTACGTAAACATTTTGAAGGTAAAAAAAAAAAAAAAAACATTTTGAAGAAAAAAAGAAAGAAAGTTGCGTGACAGCCTTTTTTATTTTATTTAAGCGCTTTTAAGAAAATACCTAGAAGTTTTTGCATATAATAAAAGAGTAATTTCTTGAGAATTAAATAAAATTAGTAGAATTCATGTCTCATACATGTTTCTAAAATTAGATACCTTATTCCGACATAAAAATTAATTTACAAAGTTTTGAATTCTAAAAGAAAAAAAAGTGTAAGGGTTGCCCCCACTTTTTAGATGTCGCTCCATTCGACTTCCACCATGATAATACTATGTTTTCCATATACGAAGGTTCAAGTTCCAAACGTCGCGTCGGCCCACCCAGCGATCACACACCCAACTAATTTTCTGGTTCCTGTTTCTGTTTATGTACAAGCATTGAATAAATATAAATAGAAGTGACACCTCAGAGCTCAAAGCGGCACCGGCTACCTGTGGCCAATTTGAGAAACAAAAAAAAAGATGTGGGGTTTTCATGAACACAAACCAATTTTCAACGGGATATTTATTTATTGTATTTTTATATTTGTGCCTTTCCGTATCCATAGAGATTTAGTTTTATTTTGATTTTTTTTCAAATTTCAATATAGATTCATGGATTATAAATGTGTATAGGTAGTTTTCTTTAGGGGTATGGGTTGTTTTTTATTATTTTGTTTCATGTGTCGATATTTCTTTGTCGGAAAATGAATGTACATTTTTGCCTATTGAAATGTAAACATAAGAAATTAATTGAAGATTGTTTGTTTATTTGATTTGTAAATATGTTTTTAAACACCTAGTTTTTGGTGTAGATTATTTTAAATTAAAAGCAAATCGAATACATTTTTTACTCAGAAAAATACCTAATGTAAAAATAACGTTAAAATAATGCATTATATTCAGATACTTGTTGGAAATATTTATAACTCAAAATTGAAACTAATTTGTTAAAACAATGAACTCAATACGGTATTTTACGGCTTTAGGAAACACTTACATACATATACAAGGAGGTTACCTTCATACACTTTTAAAATCTAAAAATGTATAATTCAACCAACCGCGAAAACCTTAAAAGTTATATGAGGTTACCTTTATAAGAAAATTTTTTGTTCTCAAAAATCCATCTTTTTGTTAAATTTTCAAATTTCAATTGAATAAACAAGTTAACCGACGAATGCATTATTTGATTTACTATAAAAAAAGTTCAAGACATTAGAGAACTTTTTTTTGTTAGTTTTTGTTTCTTTATTTTTTTTACTAGTTTGTACACCTCCTGTTAGGCCAAAGGACAAAGAAAGTAGGTACATATAATGATTCCGACTTGTAAAGGTTTTATCATTTTTATTCTTTTTACTTTAGCTGGTTTTAACATTGCAAAAGCACAACCGATTCTTTATTATTTTTTATTTAAACAATATAGGTTAGAAATTTGTATGTACCATACACCTATTTTCTGTGTGGATAACGGTTTTCCCGCAATTTATTTGCTAAAATAACTTGATTTAAGTAATTTTAAATGTGAATGAAAAGAGAAAGATGATGTTTAAAGTGATGTAACATAATATACATAGTTGGATCATACCTAGAAAAAGCTTTGGTTAAAATGTAGGTATAGTAAAATAATTGCCGAATTGCTAACTTAAAAAAAAAAATTTGATTCATGTAAAGTATTTGCTAGATACGAAGATATGAACAAGAAAATAATGTAAATATACTTTAAGAAAGATGCCTTAGATGGAAGTCACTTGACTGTGCAGGGTGCAAGGCTTAAACGTTATAAATGTAACTACATACGTAGGTATGTACATAGTTAAAAATAAGTTCTTCATTTGACCTTAACTTATGAGAAGTTAACTTTTATTAGGTATCAGAAGAAAGTATATTTAATTATTTGTATTTTAAGTAAAAATTTGCATAACGAGCATTTTGTATGGAATACCTTTAATACATATCTTTTACACTACAAAACTTGTTCAAATCGATCTTTATTCTCGTGGCCTATTTATGGATATATATTCATTTACTCTTATGGACACAAGTAAAAAAAAATTGAGGAAATATTTTTTTTCGATTTTTCAAGTCATAGATATTGCGATGAAACAAAATGCATTCTTAAGATTCATATTTCTCAATTTTGAACTTGAATTATTATATAACTGCTCAATTACATAGGTACACATATAAAACAGAACGAGGCAAAAATTTTCTAAAAACTTAAAAAATTGAAGAGATGCATTTTATTAATTTTCTTTTAATTAATGAAATAAATTTATCAGATGACTTATTAATTCAGCCTAAATTTGACAATTTTTTTGGCCTGCAGATTTTTTTTTGCTAAAAATGTTCGAGCTTTAAGGATTTGATCACCAATATCTGAGCAAATATTGATTGCAGATAAAATTTAAGGGCAGTTTAGAAATACTCAGTAAAATTCCTAAAGGGCAAAAAACAGGTACTGGTAGTATTTTAATACATTTCATTCATCAAAGCTTTTTTATAAAACATAGTACTCTATAATGTTGCCTCGACCCTGTTGATTGCGCTGCTGTGAGTGAAGATTTGTTGTTGAGAATCCTTGAAGAGACAGTGGGAAAGAAGAGAATAAACTCCCATCCAGTAGTGTTGCCCTCATACCTTAGATAAAAGTCGAAATTTTGAACAGTCGACATTTTTTTGTTGGTCAATCGTATATACGATAACCAGTACGGTGCTTTGGGCTAAAGCATTTTTTAACAATTATTAAACAGTTTCGTTGCTTCAAGTACCGACAATTTAACTTTCGCTAATATCGTTGTTGAAAATATATTACCTAGTTTTCAAGCAAATGGTGCGGATACAAAAAAAAACCCGAAATGATTATAGCGTTTTTTCTTATACTTTCCAATTATTTCTGCAGCTAACAAACCCTTCTGAGATGGAGCAAGCATATACTTAGGTGCATTAAAAGCTATTTTTAATCAATCTTCATTACTTGTAAATAAGTATGTATTATTTGAGATCGAATCCAAATCAATTTATCGTATGAACTCGCATTGGTTGGTGGTTGTTTTAAATATAAAGGAAGGTGCAGCAATTGCTTTGTTGACTTCTGCAATACAAACACTAGAATCCCTATAAGTTTGATACCGATAGACAATCCCGTTGTACGCCAACTTTCACAAGAATTGAGAACAATCAGTAGCACGGAACCCACTTCCATGGAAAAAGCATCTCTGCCTTCCCTCCGTCTACTATATAATGTACTACTACTATATAATCTCTCTTGTATTTAAAGACCTTCACTCAGATCAAGTAATTGGTATAGGCACATTGGGCCCTACCAATAATCACATTTAGTGACCACTTTAATATTTCTGTGAAATGGACCATATTGAAAAGAGTTCTAAATAATAAACCGTACATTGTATGACCTTAATATTTAAGTGGACAATAAAAACTGAACCATATATCTATGAAATGGCTTTCAAAGAAATAACATGCAGTGTTTGGTTAAGTATTTAGGATCCATAACATAATGGTTAATTTTTTCGAAATATTTAAGTCGTTGCTAAATTTGATTATTGGTAGAGCCCATTATGTCCCTACCTGACTAATGTAACTTTCATATCAAAAAAAAATCAAAACACAAATGCAACCCCTTTTTTGATTTTTAATTTAGAATTAAAAATAACGAAAATTTTCATAGGCACATATTCAAATACATACATATGTACATACATACCTACATTCATACATATTATTTGAAAACAAATTATTTTGAAAGAAATAAATAATTTGAATAATAGAAAACAAATAGAACAATCGTTGCCGTAGAAACGTAGATAAACAACAAATTTTCAAATTGAGAAAAAATCCCTTTCGAATACACAACTCATTTATAACTAAGGATAAATTTTCTTATTGAATATCCAGACCTATTATATTTTTTCAAGCGATGGTGGCGGCACCGACCAACCATAGTGGCCATTTTCTGAGTGACACCTTCTATTTATATTTATTCAATGGTACAAGTGCGCCCTCAAACGACCACACAACACAGCTGTGTGGAACGTGCTCATGGGAGTACTATAGATCTCATATGCAAAGGCTATGTAGCATTTTCTAGAACAAACATTTTATTTTTCTTACCCAAATTTTACTTCTAACAATTTTTCACTTGGTTGTTTTCTGAAAAATTTTTTTGACATTCTTATTTTTTTATATTTTTTGATCAACATTTTTTTTTTTAATTTTTATTTTTGCAGTTCGAAAATGTTTGTTTTGCATCAGCCTAGAGTACTAGGCTTTGAGCGTAATGTGTTTTTTTTTTACGAGGGTTGATTATTAATTTTCATGACCATTATTACTTGCGAGTATAGGCAGGTTTTGTATTCTTGAAAAAAATCGAATTCGAGATATTAATCTGTCCAAAATTTACTCTTTTAGAGAATGCGAAAAAAGTTCTCTGTCTGTAGCTGTCATATAAGCGTTACGAAAAAACTTATTTATTTCGAAAATGGATCTAACAATTTTGCCCTAGAACAATACATTAACAACTTAACGGATTGCAATTTTATGGAAGAGGTTGTAAATAATCTTATTTAAATTGCATAAAAAATATATTTTTTTGGATTTTAATAAATAAAAAAATATGTTTTGGATGGATCTTCAGCTTTTCATTTTTTTTTTAACCAATATATAATTTTTATTAACATGATTATGGATCGATAATCGATTTTTTGATGTAATAAACCTATTAAAATACAATTAAACTAAAAACTATTTTTCTATGAAAAAAATTTAGGTATTTATTTTTATTTGTTTCAAAAAATTCTACTTTTCTTTTTCATGAGCTAATGAGGGAATTTTTTTTTTTTGAGTTAAGAGTCTCTCAAACTTATAGGCATAAACATTTTCAAAAAAAAAATTACTTTTAAGAGAATTAAATGAAAAACAGCTGGTTGCTCTGTCTAAAACAAGTTCGACCTTGCTGACAATTTTAGGAACATTTTTTTTGGATATACCTATTTGAGGAAGCTCACTTGAAAATTCAAAAGTAGTGTTTTTTTTAAATACTAGGTATAGTAATAATTTCTGCTTTTTTGAGTTTTCGCAAAATTTCCACAAAATCTATTATTTTTAACTAAACAA
Source organism: Syrphus vitripennis (assembly GCA_958431115.1). Classification (NCBI taxonomy): domain Eukaryota; kingdom Metazoa; phylum Arthropoda; class Insecta; order Diptera; family Syrphidae; genus Syrphus; species Syrphus vitripennis. The sequence goes on from OY288108.1 coordinate 123,726,485, forward strand.
CTTAAATGCAAGAAAACATACTTAAGATTTCAAAAAATTGTTAAAAAGTAACGTAAAACAAAAAAAGTGTACGTATTCTACCTGTGTTTAAGGCCACATGTTATTCTATTAGCTTGTTTGTAAATCAACTGAAATCTATGAATTTTTTGAAAAAAAAAAAACAATTTTAAACGCAAAATTGGGAGAAAATAAGAGTTTAAAAAACAGTAAAATGCCTTTAAATAACTCTTAAGCTTAAAATCTTTATCTACAATTGCTGAAAATCAAGCAATCGTTTTTTATTTTGCTATCGGTTTTCATTTTAATATTGTTTTAAACTTGTTACGTCGTTTTCTCAAAACTTTTTGGAAACCTTTTTAGCATTCAAACTCAATTATAATCAATTTTCAAATTTAAGTTAAATTGCTTTAAGGCATTTTAACATCAAAGAAAATCTATTAGATACGGCTGTAAGATTATTTACTAAACAGTCTGTTGCTCCTATTAAAATAATTTATTATTTTTTTTCTTGCTTGAGTATTTACATGGTGCGGTTTTTGGAGATAAAAAAAATAAGTCCAAAAGTTTGAAAAAAATCCAATACAGTTAGACAGAATTGTGGGAGAAATGCATATATCTAAACTGTTTTATATCTCGAGTTCGATTTTTTTACGAAAACTTCTAATTTAGTGCGCTATTGCATTTTGGAAACTGCGGAAACAAAGAAATTTTTTTGGGTAGTATTTTTAAGATAAGAGTCAAAAATTATCAAATTTCAGGAGTTGATGAAAGCAGATGAAAATGATTTTGATGCACTTAATTAATGTGAATATTAATCAATGCAGTGTTTAAATAATAACCCCCATTGAGATTTGAAATGACTGCGGCATGTAGTGTATATCAAATAAACATTAAGATTTCAGCATATAGAATAGCTATTCGACGTCAAACCAAAGAGTACAACAAACAATGTTTTTATTTAATTTCCGTTAGCTTGATAAAGTTAAGCCGAAGATGATACAATTTATAATTTAATATATATTACCAACGTCCAATTTGCCAGGAATTCCCATTGAGAGCTGTTTAATATTCTTCTAGTTTTAGAGCATTTAAGAGCCGTTTTCTGATACGAAACTTAAAAATGTACATTATGTTGAACTTAAACTGTCACAGGCAAATGACCGTAACGTTTTATTACAATTTTATTCAATTAATCTTAATAAGTTTCTACATACACGTCTCATTTGAATCATTAGTTACTATGCCTATAACTTATGTTAAGTTAGGTGCTCTGTGAGATTAACAGAAATTGATTTGCAATATACATAGGTACCTACCTAAATTAATCTAACTATAAAATTTGCAAAAGTTCCTACCAAATAACTTCACTTATTCCTTCGCAGTCGCCGGCTGCTGCTTAGTACTAATACTGCCAAACTAGAAGTCAAAGTCATTCAACTCGACTGCTGCAGCCAGTGACAACATCTATTCAACCAGCTGAAGTCAAGTTTCTAAAATTGCCAACTGGGCATTCAGTCCAACTAACTAACTAAGAAATCTTAATCAATTCGCAACAAAAAATCTTAAAACTGCAGGAAAGCAATAAACATGCGCTGTGTACCTGTGACTGTGACAACAGAGAAATCTGTGAGAATCCAGATGTTTTATCATAAAAAAATAAGTAATAAATTCCTGCAATACAAGCAGGAATTTCATTTTACAAAAACTTGATTTGCTATTTGTATAAATCTAGATCGTTTTGAACTAATTATACATAATATGCACTTACCTCTGTTTGATGGCTTCCCTTTATTTCACTTTTTTTTTTGAGACCACTTCTTTCAAAAAAAATTATTTTTAGGAATAAAAACTAATCTTACTGACAAAGAAAATGCAAATGTGATTCAGTTTTTTTTATGAAATTTAACCCGACAACGAGTCTCCGACGGACGACGACGCGACGGCACGGCGAAAGGCAGTAAATATGGAAACTTCAAATTTGTTAATAAAAAATAATATTTATTAATAAATAGCAGAAATCCTCAGCCAAAAGCTAGAAGGAAAAGGAATACAGTGAATGCGATGATTAGAAGATCTAAAGCCAAAGCCAAGCTAATGTATGAAAATTCTAGATTGGATTTGATTGCGGAAATTTAGCAGAGCCGCGCTGCCAAAAATAAAAAGTTGATAATCCAAATCCAAGATTGTGCGTGCATTCTAGTACCTAGTTGAGTTTTGCAATTTGTTTATTTGTTTTTTAGTTTTGTTTTGATTGAAACGTCAGGATGTTCCTTAAGCAACCGTTAGTTGATAAATTGGCACTGAAACACTAGAGAGAATTTAATCGCGTTGCCAGGATGTTGAAAGTTATGTTTTTTTTTTCTATGAAAAAGCAATTTTTTGCTTGACGTTTATGGCCGATTTTTTGGTTGAAAGTTTAAGTCCTGCTCTGAATTAGAAAAGAAACACCCTTTTTTCTTCTTCAGGAAATAATCCTCGCTTTCGAGTCAATTTTTTTTTGAAGAAAATTATTTTTCCCCACTCACATGTTTTTTTTTTCCAAAAGAAATGTGTACTGGGCTTTAATCAATTTCGCTTATTGGTCTGTTTGATGTTAGCACTCGGTTGCCCTGAATTTGTTCTGAAGTGTGTTTCATGTAGCTCTTTTTTTCGCCTGTTTTCGATGTGCTATTAAAGCCAAATCAGCTGTTGAAATTTGTGAAGAACTGTATGTACTTTCAAGAAGAATTTTGGAAATTTCTTGCTGGCACTGTTTGAAATTTTGGGCGAAAAGTAAGTGAATGTAGTTAAGCCTTCAGTCTTTCTTTACATTTTCTTGCAGCTAGCAAGATAATTTTTCAAGTAGTACTTGTCATGAGTCACAAAAAAATTGATTTTTTCACAAATTCTTTCCAACAAAAACAAAAACCAATTCATATGGTTAAAAGGAATTCTACATCAAACATCCTATCGGCCTATCACTCCAAAAAGTAACTTTGTGTTTTGCGCTTAAGTGCCTCTCATCAAGCGCTCAATACTCCGATTTTCAAAGCGAGTTCATTGGCAATTGAAGGCAATGTCAATTCCTTAACGTAACGGGAGGAAATTTATTGCCTCAAATGTTGCATATGGAGCTGAAAAAATTGAAAAACATCCGTCGTTCAATTTAATGGCGCTGATTCGTTCACAATGTAACAAATGGCTTTATTTTCATCGAATTAAAAATAAAAACGCTAAATAAAAAAAATTAAAAATACCGTTAGGTATAAAAATTGACCGTTAAAAGTGAACTTTTTTTAAAACTTTATATATTAAAATTTTTACTAGGTACAAAATTGTCTTGAACAGTTTTTTAATAAAAATATGGAAATTTATTTTATAAATAGCCATTTTCATTAGAGCAAATAAAAATACATTCCAATCATTTTTTATAAAACGAGTTTTTCTATCCATAGACACTGATCGTTTTGATCGGAAAATTTTACGCTTCATTTCGCTCCGCAAGACTCCTAAGCTATCAGACGATCAAATAAGTGCAACATTAACATATTTTTTGGGTTATCTGAAAAATAAGCATATTATCTGAATCTTAACTGCAGAATCATAATTCTGTGCCATTTTGCACCGAAAAATCAAAAAAAAAAAAATAACGGTATTTTTTTGACTCAAACAAGATTAGGTGTCGTTCTCATTTCATGTATCTGTACAGGGTGCAGTCATACTTGTGCAAGGTACTGTAGAAATTGTACAGAGTGTTAATGATATAAAATCAAAGACAAACATCAGTTAAAATAATCGTACTGTGAAATTCCCAATATTGAATTAAATCGAGCTCTGGCTTGGGTCAATAAATATAGATTAAAAATATAAACAAATAATAGTTTTGATTTATAGAAATAGATTAAGTATAATATTATTTACGTGTACATGACAAGGGTCGATCGATCGATGTATTGGCCGATTTCAAACAAAGATTTAATAAATTTCAATGCGCGGAAAAATTTTCTCTGGCCGCTTTCGAATTTCACTGATCAATTTTTCTTGATTCCATGATCCCTAATTTTCCCTAAATTACCAGTTGAATGACAAAAGTTGCGCATAAAAGTCAAAAGCATTATAGCCTAATTTCAAATTCGTTCTACGCTGACGACAGGTACTTAGAATTTTGGGTAAATTTGATATATGATTTGAACAAACTAAATGAAACAAAAATAGCTTTGTCTTCCTACGATTACAGTTAAAAGTTCATATATATTTTCTCTAATTTTTTTTTAAGTATTAAGTTATTTTACATAATTTATATAAGTCATTCGACTCGGTTTTTCTTCTTTTGGTTTTTTTTTTTTTACTAATAATTTATTAAATATATATTTTTATTTTAAATCAAATATTTATGTATTTGACACTACCTGCACATCTTCTAGACGGCCATGGTTAAATACCGAGTTTAATAAAAAACTACTCCAACTAAAAAAAAAAAAAAAAAAAATTGGGCTGCTATATAAGCCACCACATTGAAGCCAACAGGAAACAACACTGAAAACCTATTTGTGGTGCGTAGAAATCAATCATACTAAACTTCTACATTATAAATGACCTTAAAAATTATTTACATTTTCAACGACAGGCTTAAAAAAAAAAGATTTAAATAAAAAATATATTAATCTATCTGCATCAATTACGTCAGTTTGGATCCGTCTAGGGTTTGAACAATGTGTTTGGACACAACAGCCGTAGCCTCGCTGGCATTTGGTATAAGAAAACGATCCATGTCGGTGATGAGCAGGCCATCACCATCCGGGAAGCCATACTTAAAGGTGATTAAATCTCGATGGCGTTTCTTTGCTGTTATCTTAACAATGCTAGCAAGAGGTCGACGCACGATAACCTGCGCCTGTCCGCGGTTCAGTTCTCGCAGGACCACCAAATGTGAACTAGTAATTATAAGATGGCTGTCATACATATAACCGTTCATGTGCACCTCCTGGCACTTGAAGGCATTGATGATGTCCGGCGACTTTAAGTACTGATTTATTGATACGATCTCTTTGCCATCGGGACCTAGATTGGCTTGGCCGCCACCGCCACCGCCACCAGCTGAATTGGTCGGCGAGTCAAGTTGCTCGGTTTCCGTGAATTGGTCGTCATTTTCATCGTCGATGCTAAAGACAGGCGCAACATTTCTGTAGCGCTTACCATTCTTTTCGCTCGGGGAGACATGTTTGTCGGGAATTTGATGCTGAGCATTTGTATTTAGCGCTGTTGCAGCATTAGGATTAACAATTATGTCCATTAGTTTCTCCTTAACCTCGGCAGACTTCATTTTCATGGCAGCCGAAAGCTTACTAAACAAATCACCGGTTGACTTCGACTCAGGCACAGGGCGTGCAACTTTAGGTGCGGAGTTCAATTGAGCGGTGGAATTTTTCAAACAGACAATACACTTCCGTGGGTCGTGGTCTTCCAGGCAGTCGGCCATGTGCTCACCAAAGTATTCGTGGATGGAAATGTAGCCGCCGGTGAGAAGAGACACAAACTGAGTGTTCTTCTGCAGAAATGATGCAACCACCATGTGAGTGTATTGGTCCTCATCAAGACGTCCGCTGCCCATAAAGCAAAGGTGTTCACCACCTGCATTCGAATTCGCCTCGATAGATTGGCGTTGTGCCCGCAGCAGCCCCTGGACGGCAGTAGAAAATGCCACCGGCTCTTGGAGCATCAAATTACAATCCAAATGGAAAGCAGTGGACAAGTGGCCGGCATTATACTGCTCCGCAGGTCGGCAGTCTACCAAGAAAAACCGCACAGTCTCGGGGGCAGAAAGTTCTATAGAAGAGTTCTCAACCAGTTCGTAAACTGAAACTGGCAAGCAAAGAGCTTGCGAAACACTACAAAGTTCTTCTTTTACACTGCTCTGATTCCCGTAGAGAGCCTTCAAGAAATCAGTTTTAAACGAAGACGGTGTCTTTGATCCATAGTATTGCGCCAGACCACAAAAGTCAACAACATCATCAGTTTCCAGAGCACACGGCATGTTGGTCAGAAACCTGAGAATTTCCTCTTTTGGGGAATTCTTCATGGCTAGGATCTGATCCCTCCCATTCATCAAAATGATCAGACTCATGAAAAATACCAAAAATGGGTCACTGTGCTGGAAATAAAGATCCCACATTGATAGGATAACATTTAGGCCGCACGTTGAGGCGAACAGACAACGAAACCACTGCATCGAGTACAAGTCCGGAGAGATTTTCTTTGTGTCCAACATCGAACAGAGCTCTGGATCGTGATATTGAATGAGCAGACGAAAAACGTGAAAAACATTACCCTTAGCGATGCAACCCTTCGGTATATAGGTATCTCGGATAGCTTCGAAGAGATTATAAGTGTCGGATCGCTTCAGCTTCAACGACAACAGAGGCAGGAGCAGCTCGATCCATCCATTCACACTTTCGTATGGGAGGTTTCTGTTTTTGCAGTAGAATGTGAGGATGGATTCCAAGTCAGAAATGACAGAGACCTTGTCCTCGTCATCGTTCCCAATGCGTTCCACCATGAGGTTGCAGTCCTCTCGGAGTTTATTTTGAAATGGTAAATCATAGATCTCATTGAAGAGCGACATCTGATCGGATTTGTTTCTGACATCTAGACACACTTGCCATACGTCTGGCCGAAGAGACTCAGGTATGGCCTTGCCACCACATATGGCATAGATATCGTTCACATTGCAATCGTCCAGCAAGGCCGATTCTAATTCAATTAACCTAAGAATTGGAACACTAGTTATTTTTTTTCTTGTTTCTTGTAATTTTTCTAAATTTTTAATCACGAATATTGTGAGATAAGATAAACAAATTTGATGAGCTATGAAATGATTCATTTCTTTACTACTTCATAATCTTAAATGAATAAAATTAAAAATGATGATGAAAACAAAATAAATAAAATACATAGCTTGTTCATGTTTTTTTTTTTTTAATTTTTCTCACCACAAATTGTCGTCCATCGTTTTTTGTTTAAAAGAGAGATTAGTGATGATAAAAGTTATGGTTTTGATAGATAAATTGCAAAAGTTCTTCTTTTGTTTGTAATTTTGTACTATTGCTTGTTTACATAGTTCTTGAGGAGTTAAGGAAGTCCCAGTTTTTATTTTGATTACTATTTTTTTTTTCAGACAGGGAAGTTATATTTTTCACTGAAAAATGGAAAAAAAATAAATTTGTAAAAATATTTTCTTTATACTTTACTTGACAGTAGTTTGCCAAAGTGTCAGTCAATAAAAGTTACATATAAATTTACACAAATCCTATTCTAGTTAACGAAAGTAGCGCTGTTCTTATCACTAGCGGTTAATAGCAAATTCCTTTCAACAAAAACGGCGCTTAATTTTATTTAAAAAAAAATCGATTTTTTTCTGGGAAACAACGTTTTTCTGAAGGATCGCTTTTGCGTTGTTTTGTTTAGAATAAGGACCTTCTTGCTTGTTTGGAGTTCATTAATAGTGTCCGCAATCGAGTTTTGAAAATGAAACATTATTATGTATTATATATAGTATTATACAGCTGGAAGTAGCAAATTATAGTTCACAGGCGAAAGTTAGGCTCAATGTGTTCACCTTATTTCAAAAACGATTCTAATTACAAAAAATTCGATTCTTTGACAGAAATCATTGTATATAAAAACTTATAAAACTTGTGGTGTGGTCGTCTGAGGGCGCACTTGTATATACACAGAAACAGCAACCAGAAAATTAGTTAGGGGTGTGATCGCTAGGTGGCCGACATGTGGAATGTGTTCATGAGAGTACCCTTTGTATATGAAAACTATAGTACTATCATGGCGAGTTTTTTTTAGGGTTGCAGAGGTCCTGGTGGTGGCGCTGCAAAATGTGAGGTGTAAAATTAGATTTGGGGAGTCTTTAAGCGTCGAAAATTGGTGGTAGGGGCAAGAGTAGACTATTTTTTGGATTATCGCATCCAAAAAATATCAATAAATATCATTTAAAACCTCCATGAGCTCTCCGCAAAAAAAAAGAGTAAGGGTTGCATAGGTAAATTAGATGTCGCCCCATTCGACTTCCACCATGATAGTACTATAGTTTTCATATACAAAGGAGTACCATGCAAATTTATATACAATGGGCATGAACACGTTCCACACGTCGTCCCCCTGGTGATCACACAACTAACTAATTTTCTGGTTGCTGTTTCTGTGTATATACAAGTGCGCCCCCAGACGACCACACAACACAACTCAAAAATCATCGTGATGATAGTACTATAAGTTTTATATACAATGACAATGCCCCGTTTTCTTTTTTTTTCCGTTTTGAAAGCAAATTTCTGGGCATTTTTCTTACAAATTCATAAAAGTAAAACAAGTTACCAAACGTACAACTAGTTGCAAGGTACAAAAAAATTGTTATGCATATAAAATTACACTATCCAGTGAATTACAGAGATCAGTGTTTTCGGAAGAAAGTGAATAGTACTTAAAGTACTAGTTAAAATAGTAGTTTTGATAAAAATCAGAACCTTCAATAAAAAATAGTCTTGCACAAAATTAAAGTATTTGATTATCATAAAAATCAGAACCACAAGTGTATCAACAACTGATAGAGTGAAAGCCATAAAGTTCGATTCGTATGATTGGCCGCGTTCACGTTGCATTGAGATATGCTATCTCAGAATCTCGAGTATCTGTATAAATGTTTGTGAACGACTAAAACCTTTGTATATGAAAACTATAGTACTATCATGGCGAGTTTTTTTTAGGGTTGCAGAGGTCCTGGTGGTGGCGCTGCAAAATGTGAGGTGTAAAATTCGATTTGTGGAGTCTTTAAGCGCCGAAAATTGGTGGTAGGGGCAAGAGTAGACTATTTCTAAAACCGGATAGGTTAATTTAGCTGTTTGGTTTTAATTCAAGTCAGCTGTTTTTGACATTTCTCTTCAGATAGCTGAACATACGAGAATTTTTTAGATCGGTTGAGATTTTTATTTTGAGCACAGATGTTTTATAATCAGCTGTTTTTTCTCAAAAGATTACAACAACACAAACCAATCTGGATTGCTTTAGATAACTTTGTGAACGCGGCCATTGATCAAGTGCAGTAGATTTGTTTTGAATTGGGAAAAAAACAAAAAAGTTCAGCGCCGAGTGCCGATAGCAAAGCAATACCTAGAAAAAAACAAAATATTTGCTTTCTCGTTTTTGTTTTGTTTTTGCTAGTTGAATTTCGAAATCAAAGGAATAAACAATTTTTTAAATAACATTTCTTTCTTTGTTAAGAAACTTCTTTTAAAAAAACCACTTCCGAGTAAACTAAAATGTTTAGTTTGTATGACTCATTATCTTATTAATAAATTACATACTTTCAGTTGAAAAACCACACAATGGCATCAAAAACCCCATCTGAAAAAAGTGGTGATAAAAAGATCATCTTCAAATGCAATCAATGCCCTGCAATTATTTCCGATAAACTTCAGTATTTCTATCTTGAAAAAGAATTCTTCGACACTGAACTGATGGCCAGAGATGAAGACAATAGCGTAGTTATCCAAGCTCATAAAATTGTCCTATGTTCATGGAGTGGCTATTTCTTGAAAGTTTTTCGTAGCGCCCAACCAAATTTGAGGGCAAATTTAGTTGAACTCAAAGAAATAGCAGCTCCAACATTGAAACTCGTGGTCGATTTCATGTATTCGGGTATTATTGAACTAAGCCTGGAAACTGTGGAGGAGATTTTGCGAACTGCATCGTTTCTTCAAATTCAAACCTTAATTAATGGCTGCAGTGAGTTAATAGAGAAAAACATCAATTCTAACAACAGTTTGAAGACTTTTCAAATGGCTAAAGAATTGAGCTTACCCAAGCTGAAGTCCAAGGCTCTAGAGTATATTTATATTAATTTTGAGGATATATCAAAGACGAACGAAATTCTGGCGTTGAGTGAAGATGAATTGATGGATTTACTATTTATAAGTAATCCTTACGGAGATATGGAAGAAAATGCCTTTTTTTGCATGGTAGCATGGATTAATCATAATAAAACAAATCGAGAACATCTACTTTTTAGATTGCTTAAGATGGTTCGTTATCAGGCTCTTACACCCAAGTTTATTGTTGAAAATAGAAAATCTGTTTGTAAAACTATAGAAAGCTACGAATTGATTTGCAGTTGGCTTCAATGGCATTTGTCGCCAGAAACTCGACCAAATTATGAACGACCCTTTCGTTACAAGCAAAGAAAACCCGAAACACTTGCAATAACAAGATTTACAAATAACAATAAAATTAAAATTGAAACATTTAACCGTCAATTGAATTCCTGGACTACTAAAACAGAATCAAGTCTTTCGGCAAAAAGATATGATTGTTCAATTACTTTGACTAGTGATGGTCAACCCATTGTATTTGGAGGTAATGATGGTAGGCGTTGGACAAATAAAGTGGAATATTTAGACAGGCAAAGTTTAAGCTGGTTGAATCTTCCTCCAGTTACAAATGGCCATTATAAAAAGAGCCAGTTGATAAAACTAAAAGGGAGTTTCTGTGTGCTTGGAGGTGAAAATGTTCAATTATTATATATGTATAACTTTTCAGAAAAGACATGGTCCAACCTGAACTTGCCATCTCGAACAAGCCAAACGAAACAGATGACTGCCCACAACGAGATGTTATATGTTCTTGATTTTCAAAACGGCCAATTGCAATCTTATGATGTCTCTTCAAATAAATGGACTTCGTGTATGGTTCCCGCAAACAATATTAGAAATTTTGGATTCGTTGCTGTTAAAGGATTTTTGTACGTTATTGGTGGTAATTCTCAAGGTGTTTTCATGTCGGATAAAGTAAAACGCTACGATTTATCCAATAATTCCTGGGCCGAATTGGCATCTTTGCCGCATCCTTCTTTAGAAATCAGAGCCGCAGTTTTTGATAATAAGATAGTAATAGTTGGCAATAATTCTTGTGAAGTTCAGGAATATAATCTAAGCACCGGCACATGGAGTACTATGAGAATTCTTGATGAAGGTGATTTGCAAAATATTGTCGATATTTCTACTATTTCCGTTTGAAATAATTTAAAAAAATGCTCTCTTCTGGTATTTAAATAAGCATTCGAATAGTTCTACGAAAATTTCTTTTTCAAATATTTTTTAATAACTTTTGTAATAAAAGTGTTTTATTTTGTATTGAATTATTTGTCAACATAACGTTAACAACCAAATTGGTTCAAAATCTAGGTTCACTGGACTTATTATTTGTGTTCAGAAAAATGAGATCACATAGGGCTTAAAAATCTCAGTTATCGGAACTCTTTTTCTCAACAAAATTTTTTAGTTGTCTCAAATTTTTTTTTTGGATTTGCTCAGTGAAATGTGAAAACAATTGTCTCTGAGATCTCATTTTCTTGAACTTTTGCATTTTAGCAAAACTGTGCAATGCAGGGGAAAAGTGGGAGGCTTAATTTCTTTTCAGTTCATCATAAATAATTGGTTTAATAAGAAGACACGTTGCCATGATAGGATAAAGTCTCCTCCAAAGGTTGGAGTCATAATACTGAAAATGCCAAAATTCGGATCACAAAATTCTTTATTCCAAAATTCTGTATTTTAAATTTCTGTAAAAATAAAATCGTGTGTTCTAGAATTCTGAAAAATCAAAATTTAATACATATTTCAAAATTCTGTAAATACATAATTCTGCATTCCAACATTCTGGATTTCAAGAGTTTGTACACTAAATTTGTGTTTACAGAATTTGGATTGCGAAATTTAAAATTCGAACGGAGCACTTAGAGCACTTAAATTCAAATGATAATGATATTTAAAGGAAGAACAGAGTAGAATCCAATTTACAAGCAGATGAGAAGAACTATATTCATATAAATAAAATACCAAGTCCAATAATTTTAGCCTGAATTTAGTCGGTTTATGAAACCCATCGAGTAAAACGGAAAACTTTCCTAGAAATCAAAATAGTTTCACGGCCCAGACGCCTGAAAGATTTGGTAGGCAGAAGTAAAGCCGGAATCTATAAGCTTTTATGATCTGCAAATGGAACTTAATTGGTCAAAAGCACAAGTAGCTAGACTTCAGAGCGGGGAATGTTATTCCTAAAAGGCAAAAAACAATTCTTAAAAAAAAAAAAACAAATTAAATTTTTTATTAAAATAAGATGAGCCTTAACCCTTAAGACAATTTATTTAAGAATGTTAGCCAAGAATTTTTATCTTAATTAGATTAGCTATGCATTTTGTTTTTGTTTTATTTATTTTTGGTTTTTTGATTTTTTATAAAGGGTTTTTAACGGGGGCTTAAAAAATAGTTAAAAAGAATTATTATGTAAAAATTTGAATTTACAGAATTTTGAAAAGAAGAATTATGAATTTACAGGTTGAGATCTCTATACACAAACAGCTGAATGTTAACATTGGATGTACAGCATTTTGAAATACAGAATTTTATATTCAAAGAACTTTGAGATACAGTATTTTGAATATCGCGTTAGTTATTTTTTTGTCGCTACCGCCACAGCGATCGCTTAGATTCGCGCCTGACTTAAGACATCGATCAAAAAATTAAATTAGACCGCACGGTCCAGTTTAATTCTGAAAATGAAATAATGTCGCGATGGAAAAATTGAATAAGTCTTATTCAATTTTTCACCTTAACATAAAAATAAAAAAGTATATCAATGAATAGGTTATTTCAAATAAATGTGTAGAATTTACATAGATCTCAAGTTTTAAAAATATTTAAGAACAGCAATTAATATGCTCGATGGCGCAAACATTTAATAGGCTTTTAAATTTTATGAGAGTGTCGAATCAAAAACCGCATAAATAAAAAAAGATTTGGACTTTTTATCAAAATTTCTAAAATATATGCTAAAATGAAAGACACTTAATAATTTTTTAATTCTATTGCATACAAAAATTGAACAAAATAAATAAATTAAATCAAAACTTTTAGAAACCTGTTCTATGGGAGTTCCATTCCTGGAAATACAGATTTTATAAAAAGCTGACGCGCGCCGTTTTGTAAAAATTAAGATTTTCCAAAAAATAATACATATTTGACAGGTACAGTTTATTTTGGTTTAAATAAAATCAGTGGACTATTTGCTGAAAAAAAATCCACTTAACTGCGTAGGCAGAATTGGGAAGGCAACTTTTTTCATCTTCAACATGATAGTACTGCCAACTTTTATCAAAATTCGATCTTTTTTACGAGTGCAAAACTTGGTGACTAGCCATTCTCTTTTTAAGAAAACAGTGTTTTTTCTTTTTTATTTTCGTTACCAAAAAGGAACAGTACATTGTCATGTACGGTCCTGGAAATGAAGTTCTCTCCAACACTTCCCCAGTTGTGCTGATTTCTTCGACACTCCTTCGGTAAATGCTTCAAGGTCGTATGTCTGTCTCCGTTAAAGGGTTCCATTGCATCGGTCAATCCAGCGCCACTAGAATCAATAAAATTAATCAAATTTCGGCTTTGCTGACCTACCTTAAAACCTTGACTTCAAAGTTTGAAGAAAATCGCTTCAGCTTAAGTCGTAGGACTCATTTTCTTTTGCCTAAAAAGTAACCTGGTAATTTAGGGTCTGATTAATTTTTTATGAATCCAAAACTTGCGCCATATAGCAGCACTCTATAATCGCAAAAAAAATCAATTCAAATTGTCAACAATTTAAAAGCTGAAGAGACTAGCCTCATTTAACATGGTTCATATGTTATGGTTTAGATAATAAAAAAATTTCACAATATTTCCTATACTAAGTCCTTTTAAGAGAATCATAACATAAGTAAATATTGTACAACATTTATCATTTGTGTACCTAAGTAAAAAATAACAGATGCCAATTAAAAATACCAAAATGAGCGGAAAAAGTAAGCCATATATAAATATATATATAAACAAAAACAACATCAAGCTCAAAGTGCTATACAATTCCAACAAGTGGTAGGGAGTAGAGTAACTTTAATGTACATAACAAATTTTATGTAGATCTGTGTGTGTCTTTTTGAATTCAGCGTTGCAACGCAATATTCCAAGAACTTCATCATTCGTCCCTATTTCTCCCTTTTTATAAATGAAAAGTTTCACAATAATCCTCACCATCATCGTCGATACGCCATAACGCCATATTCCATGTACCCAGTATATTTTAGTTAAGACAGGTATACCTTTTCTGGGCCAGGGAAATACAACATCCTTATCAGTTCAGGCTGTCGATTTCTAACTGCGCCGAATCCACCACACTTCAGCAGACCATATGTGCACTTTGCGTTCATGGCCAAAAATAGTTAGTCAAATAGAAAGAAAAAAAAAAGAAGTTACTCAAGAGAAGAACCAGGGTGGTTAGGTATTTAAAAACTGTTGCTACCACTTGCTCGGGCAATAGTCGGTTGCCGTAAGCCATTTCGAGAACACTCCTTGAAAAGAATTCAGTACCTATACCCCAAACATTAATACCATTTTCTTTTTTTTGGTGTTGCTAACAAAAAAAAATTGTGTAATTGAAAACGAAAGTGCCATTTTTTCGACTTAATATATTTTTGTGTTGACTAAAAACAATAAAACAAGAAAAATGCAATTTTTGATGAGTTTTACAGTGGTTTTGGTCCTGCTGGCTATGGTCGTTGCCGGGATGTGCGTTCCGACATCTGTTTTGGCCAAAAACTCTGAACTTAACAGCAAAGGTGAGTCTATTATTTTTTTTTTACATTATATACATGCTTTGCATATATACATATGTACATAAATGTATATATGTATTTATTATTTCAGTGAAGGACGATTTTATTTTTAAACACCTACACTCCTTTTTTGGGTGCTGTTTTTTTTTTGCTTTGAGTTTTTTGAAGGACTTTTTCATTTTGATTAATTTGTCCGCTTCTCTTTTTATTTTTTGTTCTAAATCCGCCATCGATGGTATGTTTAAATATGGAAAAAAAACAGAAACCCTCTTCTTCATATTAGATTAATATCCTTGAGGAAATTGTAATTTTTTTAAATTAAATCCTAGGAATGGGTTTCGTCCACCTACACAAATATGACTTAAGGGTGGTTCACGAGTTTGTTCTCAACAGGTTGTTATATAAAAAAAAGTTATAAACATACGACTCTATTGGAACAATAAAATGGAAGAAGGATGCGGGGGCAGTTGTTCAAAGAGTCCTTTTTCTCATTTTAAGTCAATTAGTATGAATTTACATTTTGTTGTTGGTAGCTTTTTGTTCCCTCAACAAAAAAAAAAGGGACGTTAGACATCAGAGCACTTGATTGGATTCAATGTTTGTGAAAGCGGCGAACATCGATTGTGGTCGTCCTAATGAAGTAAAACAAAATAGCTTTTACTTTTTTTTCTGTTTGAAAGTAGTTGAAGTAAAAAGTACCGACATTATGCAACTGAAACAACGACGACGAGGGCATAAGGAACTCAAATTTTAAAAAATCATACAATCCACTAAGTTGCGAAATAAAAAGTTTCTAGTTAGAATTAAACAAAACATACAAAAAAAAAAACAACCTTCAGCTATACAGTTTAAAAGTTGATATTTATTCTTGTGAGATATCTCCTCTTGGGATAATTTAAATGAAGATTTATATCCTCGTATAGTTGGGAGTCTTACAATGTAGATTTACACGAATAAATGATGAAGGACTTCAATATTTGTACATTATTTAGCTTGTCATGTTCATTTTGACAAGTTGAAGGATATTTACATTTAAATATTTTTTTTTATATTCGGCTACTAGCATGGGCGTGGCAGCAAGAAGTAAAAAAAAATGAAAGAACAGTATGGTTCAACAAATTAAAAACTAAGATTAGTATATTAAATAAAAGTAATAAAGAAGCCCTCTGATGGCCAAGAAATGCAGAAATTATGCTGAACAGACAGTGTTTTAAGAGATATAGAACTTTGGAAAGGAATAAAACAAAAATGATTTTTTTTTAAATTTATATGAAATTGACTTTATTCGAAAGATTATCTTTTGGCATTATAATTTATGATTTGTGGCCAACGCTGCGCTGGCTTGGATGTAATTTAATCTGGAGGTCAAATTTTCGATAAATTTTTCTAACATTTCTGGCCAGATATCGGCAATAACATGGCGAATGTTGTTTTCCAAGTGGTCGATTGTTTCAGGCTTATCGGCGTAAACTAGCGACTTCACTTATCCCAATAAAAACTCGTCTAGCGGCTTAAAAAGCACGATCTTGGAGGCCAATTCATGGATCCGAAACTTGAAACTATGTGCTTACCAAACGTTATCTTCTATAAATCAATTGTGGCAAGAGCTTTATGACATGTTGAAACCCACAGGCCATGCAAATTAAGGTTGTTCATGGCTCTATAACGGTGTTTAATAACTGTAAGGTTCTATAACCAACATTGTAATTCCACCAGCCCATAAATCTGGATGTACTGTAACTTTGTTTCAACACACACTTTAAGGATTATTTTCAGTCAAAAATTATCTTACGTAGTATGCGTTACGTATTTCAAACAGAACCACGATTAATTTAAAAAAAAAAAATTACAAGTCAAAACTGTTTTCGAGCAGGAAAACGATTTTGAATTGTAAAATACTGCGGCACGTTAACGTTATGGTTTTGTTGAACGAATTTTAATTTGAACAAATTAAATAAAATATGTACTGAATAAGCGATGAACAGTTTTTTTAAATAATAATCGTTTTTGAAAACAAAATAAATCATAATGAAAACTTTTTTTTTTAATAATGAACAGTTTATTATAATAATGAACGGATGGTCACCGTATCTAAAGCCTAAAAGGCGGAATCAAATTCCTTTACATTGATTTTTTCTTTTATTTCATTTTTAAAACTTTCTATTTAAAGAAAAAAAAAACAACATACTATACTAATAATTTTTTTACTTAAAATTGTTAGGTGTAAAATGAAAGATGCTCATAGACACAAAAAAAAAATTTATCAAAATTCTTGGAGAAATTTTAAGATTTATTTTGCAAAATGTATGGCTCTGAAGCGAACTTGCTCAAGGCTAAAGTTTTCGCTGGGCATAAAGTTTTATAATTAAAGTTGAATAGTTAAAAGACCAAGCACCACTGAAAAACATTTGATGATCGGGCTAGCAGTCGTGAAATAGCTATAACTCTAGCCTCGCAAGTGTTATTGTTTTATTTTAAATATTCAGTTCAGTCTATGACGAACCAGGGTTTAAGTAACTTAAAACTCTGTGTGTGTTTTATTGCAGGAGTGGAATGAAACAACATCTCTTGAAGAATTTGTCAATTTCTTGCAAGAGGCAGCAGTCCGTGAAATAATTCAAAATTAATGTTTCCACTATTTTGATTTTTATCTTCGTATTTGAATTACTTTTTTTTTTGACTTTAAGCAGCTAAACTGTTTTTCAAGTTAATAAAAAATTAATGCTGCACCGAGAACTCAAGAGCCAATCAAATCATACATCTATTTCTTTAAGGTGCGCAAACTTTTTTTGATTTGGAAAATTTTTTGTTCGAAAACTAATTATGTATTTCTAATTACATATGTAAACAGAAACTATAAGCTAGTTTCTTCGGACACTTGTCATTGTTTTTAAAAAATCTCCCTAAATCATGAATCATATAGTTTTGCCTCGCAAAAAATATAACAGCAAAATTTAAACGCTGTATACACCGCTGCACCAAATTTTAGCCTCAGTTAATACAAAAAAAATGGAGTGCAGCCTATTCCCACTTGAACAATAAATAAAAAAATATAAAAATTACAATGGAATCAGTCAAAATTATATTATTTTATTTCTTTCTTATAGAAAGATATTTTAATAAATAGGTACATAGTTTTTGAAATATTAATTTTCAAACTCTCCGTATAACTTAAAGAACAGAGAAAATAAACTGAAATATTTTGTAAAAAAGAGCTTAGGAACTTTTTTATTAGTTTTTTTTTTGCAGCAAAAACAAAAATAAAGAAAACAAGTGAGTGAATAGGTATTTAAATATTATAAACAAAATACAATACTTACGCATAAACATACACATACATACATACCCATAATAGATAGGTAGATGAATATTTAATTTCCGCCACCTCGTTAAGTTTTTTTCTTTATTTTGTCAGTGCTATCAAAAGCTTCTTTTATGAAGATTTTTTTTTTACGCACATATAGGTACATATACGTATAACCTTTTATTATTGATCCTGAGATCAACTATCTTAGAAGGATAAAGGTCTCCATAAGCCTCTCTCATTTACCAACCTGAATTTATATTTCTTATATTCACTGTGGCGTATACGTAATATTTTTTTTTGTTCGAGTATTTTGTTAAGTAGTATGTCTGTGGATGTTACTTTTTAGTCAGGAGTAACAATACATGTGCTTGAAATGAAAAACAGCCAGGTATTATTATTAAGTGCTTCGTTGATGGTTTTATATACAAACTTGTGATTCTCGGGAATAAAGAACAACAAAATGAATTTAGGGTGCTATATTGATTATTGCGTAGGATGTCTGTGATATAGCGAGTAACATTATTTAATAAATTCTGTTTGACCTTTATTTTTCCATCACATCAAGGAATTTTTTTTCTAGCTACATATATTACCCTTCATAATATGAATTTTGCTAGATTTGTTTTTGTGAAATTTAAATTGTGTTTGGGTAAATAATACGTTGCTTGGGGCGAGCAATTTAATTGTAACGCTGTGGCTCCATTTGCAATTTTTGACGTTATTGTAATAGCAATAGCAATATGAATATTGGGTTTGGTATTTCATTTCTTATGATTTCTGTACAAATACCGCCTGAGAATTAAATAGGTTCTTTGTTGACCGACCGTTGAAATCTTCAAATCGAAAAAGCCAACAGATTTTTGATGTTTTTTGAAACTTTTGTGGAAATCATAAGGAAATCTATAGCAGGATATAATTTTCACATGCGCTAGTGCGCCAAATTTTTGCAGATATTAAGGCTAGTATTCACCAAATGCTCATAACTTAAGAACCCACCCACCAAGCAATATTCTTTTCCAGAAAATTTTAATTTTCTCCAACGAACAGTTAGATTTTACAATTTGAAAGAGAGTTGCTCTGTTTTTTTAAGTTTAAAAAAACCAAGGAGTGGTTATTCACCAACCCAACAAAAAATAAAAGATTTCATACTTGATATCAATATTTTTTATGGGAACTCCACAATTTTCAAGGTGGCAGCGTTCAGGCTAGGCATTGGGACTGTAAGCAAAATGCACAATATGCGGGAATATTCAAGGCAATGGCAATGCGTAACATAACGGGAGGCAATCACATATTCGATGTGAAGTCCCAGTGGCAATATTTGAGGCAATCAATTGACCGCTCGATAGAAAGGGTAACAAATGTAAGGATGGCTTGCCACCTAATTGAAAGAATCAAATACCTCGTATATATGCAGATTCGAAAGATCGAGTTGGATCTGAGTTATAAATGGGGTAAACAACAGACAAGAATTGAAATTGCCAGCAATGAGATGCCCACCCAATATTGACCGCGTTCGAGTAATCGTGTGTCATACAAGAAGTCAGATATGTAATTATTTAATACAAAAAAAAATTAATGTCATCGCCTAATATAATAAAATCTATGTAATTAAATCCCAGTCTTAAAAATATGTTCATTTCTTTGGCATCATTTCTTCGAGGTTTATCTAAAATGAAGTACACATCATCCAACCTTCAAAACAAACAGAATAATTGAATTTATTTAAGAGCTTTCCTGTTGCGACATAAAATTCCAAGTAAAACTCATGGGTAATTTAATGTTATCTAAGAACTATCCTTCCCCTAGTACATAAATAGGTCTTGGTACATTTTTTGATACCATATATACTCCATCTGACAGGAAACCAAAACTAGGGAAGCCTTTTTTTTTTTATGGGAGAATTATTTTTTATATGTATAAAACTATGAACATTTTTCTAATTAGCTTAGGAAGTTATAAAATGAATCAACACATAAAGATGTTATGTTCATCACCATTGAAGGGGTTGTTTGATTGCTATGAAGAGATGCATACAAATATTGCATTAAAGAGAAATACTTTTATAATAAAATTAAGTCTACTAAACTAATTTTTCTGATGGTTGATAATGACTTTCAGTGGATTTACAAAAAAAAAAAAAATTCATGCAAAACAAGTTCAAGAATTTTTAGTTATTCTTAAGCACATTTGGATCATTCAAAGGATGATCTTGTCAATTTGACAATAGGCAGTGGTCAGGAGCTGCTTAAGTCACTGGACGCAATTATTGGAGTGCTCAATGAAAGGCAATGGGGCATATTCATAGTTGTCTGACAAGTTGTTTCTTTGACGTTTGACTCTTTGACTAAGTTGTTTTTTCTATCTGTCAAAAAATGGATTGGATTTCAATGGATTGACAGGCAAAAGCACTAAAATTGTAGTAGAATTTCGCGTTTTACTAAACAGATCTCACCTGTGAGTTAACTTTAGACTTGAGGCCAGTTGGACTCGGGTCTAGTTTGACTATATGAATATGCCCCAATAACTGCATTTCATCCCCAAATCGATTTGAAAATGGCTTCCAATTTAAAATAAATATGGTACATTTTTGTTGTTCAAATGTAAAAATTGGAAAATGGAAAAGATGATTAATGTACAATGGAGAAACCTCTAAAAAATCTAAGTTTTCGAAAAACTTGAAGTTTTTCAAATGTAATTTCTTACATTGGAAACGGCAATTTATAGGTCTTCTGGATGATATTTGGAGCGAAATATTATTCTTCTTCCTTTACCGGCGATTATCATGAACTCTAGTGGGAACACAACTCTCCAACTCTACTGCTTCAGGAATATTATAAAGATCAAAGGACTCAAGACACTTCCCTGGTGCACACGTGCTCTAATTAGGAACTCTTCGGTGATTCCTGCTAGGCATCTTAATTTCTGATGGTTGATTTACTCTAAATAAACACAAACACACACTAGTCGTCAGACAGCCGTTTTATATTTCGAAGACGGCCATCCAATCAGCTCAGCGATCTTGATGGTGGGTGACATCAGCTTGATTAAACGGTAGCGGTCGCAATTTAGAACGAAATAATAACTAATAACTTAGATAGGCGAATTCCTTTGAAAGTTCCTACGAATAATTAATTAGTAATTAAGTTAGATAATTTTTTGAAACTTATTGAAATATTACAGTTCCATAAGTTTTAGATGGCAACTACGTCAAAGTATTTCAAATGATGACTGTACTCTAAGAATACAGCCATCAAGAAACGTGAAAGTATCCAACTGGTACCAACATCTAGAATTGAATCCACCAAAAACGTCAAAATCTATCCACAGTATGATTTGACTTTAAATCTTAGCCCTTAGCGCTTGTTCTCATATTGCCTTTGTTGTATTTGTATGTATTTGTATGACATTTTCGTATTATTTTCACTTGCCGAATGCCAAATAATTTCCGCATACTTTTAAAAAGATTGTCTTATGGTTTTGAAGCGAATTCAACATTTTTTCAGTAAGTTTTAAGTCACGTTATTTCAATTAGTATTGCCTATTATAGTTTTACATACTCTCAATAAGTTTTCATATTGCTTTCAGAAATTTATCCTCTTAATAATATGACATTTGAATAATACGTTTTTCTCCATATTCTACTTGGATAAAAATAGGAGTTATTTTCTGAAAGTAGGTCAGGCTTTAAGAAAAAGTTATTATCTACATACATACCTGCTTATCAAATAATAAACTTATAAAAGAGCTACTGAAAATTGGTATTTATTGCCGTTTACGTATTACAAAATTACAACTAAAAGTGAAAGTATTTTATTTTGAAATGCTTGCATAGATTGGAAAGCCCTTCATCTGTGTTAAAGTTTAAAATTCGATTTGAGCCTCCCGCTTCTTTTAATTTTTTCTAACCTTGATTTAAACTGTGCGGTATTTTGCAAACCACCCCATTTATTTTATCAGTCATAAATTTATTAAGTTTTTTGAAGTGGGTTTGATTTATATGGCAATTTTCTGTTTCTAAACGAGAGCTTTTCGTCAAAAAAGATTTTCTTACAAAAAGGTTCGATTCAACTTTTATTCTGCATATTTTTTAAATTTTATTTTTTGTTTTTGTTAATTTGAAAAACATTAAGTCCGAGTCTTTACGACACAGTCAGCAACTTCCTTGTTCAATTACTATTGGCCCAACTTCATTCTCCTTACAGTAAAACGTTCATCAAATGATAAAGTACAGTCATCACCTCAAGTAGCGGGCAATCGAGAACACTACGATGAATATCCTACAAATAACAAAATTTCAAATATGGAAACTATATCAGCGCCCACGTCAAACACTGCCACTTTACTAAACACCGCTATATCCGGTTCGAATATTGAGGATCAACAACAACAACAGCAACAACACCAACAACATCATGCGTCACCACCCATCCTACAAAAGCGCGGTGTAAACTCACAGTTAATGTATGGAGGAGCTGACTTGTACAATAATCCAATTCCATCGGCAGCTTTAAACAACGGTGGTGGTAGTGGCAGCGTTTGGAGCGATGAAATTGATCCACCTTTAATGTACTCCGATTTGCAGGAGCTGCAGGATGAATATCCCCGAGGTAAGTTAAGCATGCATGCACGAAATATCGATTTAAACATAAAATGTATAGGTACCTTACCTATGTATATGTATATACGAGTTAACGCCTGTAATGTTGTACCTAGTTGAAGGAATTTGAATTTGTGATGAAAATAATTGATGAACAAACTATAATAACGCACATGTATGTGCGGTTACATGATCAATCTTGGCGTTCACCCACCATATATTAGTTGTGTTTTTTTCGAAGCCTTGGGGGATAAGACGACACTTAATTCAAATGCGGGGCTTATAAATACATCCGGTTCCACATCCTCAAAAATACGATTTTTATGCGAAATCGCTTAGAATCAGAAAAGGTCACCAATATTCATTAAAAGTCCTGTGCATATTACAATCTGACCCAGCAGCTTTTGACGTTCCCAAAATTTTTTCATTCCTCCGAAAGGGATGTGCATGTGCATAGTATAAATCATAAATCTCATATTTCGCTCTCGTGAGGTTCAACTTTCGAACTCTACTTAAATCTCAAGATGAAAATATTTCATACATTATTTCGGGCGATAAGTATATTTTAATATATGTATGTATGTACATATGTGGAGATTTCGAAAAAGTACTAGATTACCACCGTTATATTATTATGAATAACTTTAATAATTCCCATAAAATAAGACAAACCTCTGAAAATTGTTGGATCATTTACTTAAAAAGATCAACTGCAACCGTCATTTATTACTTTGGAGCCTTCGACGTCGTCGGTTTAAATTCATTCTGAATATATTTTAATTAATTATTTTTTTGTTTTTATTTCAGGCCAATACCGCAGCAATAACAAAGGATATGATAATCTCCAGAACATTCTCAATTCAGAAGCATACTTAGAACCTTTTGCCATGCCTCTTCAGTATTCGAATCGTTATTATGGGGACAGAAAGAAGCGATCCAACAATAAACTTGACAAATACGATATGCGGTAAGAGTTCTCAGGACATTGTTTGTTTTTGTTTGTTCCTTTCAATGACGTACAGTGCTGTGCAAAACATTTGCAATTCGAACCAGCACAAGATATAATCCAAAGTATACCAGAGGAACAGGTAAACCGTTAACAGGTCTGGGGTTTCTTCTTTGGCCAAGGAATTGGACCAAATCGACAAGCAGAGGGCATAATTTAGTCAGAAGACTACGTTGAAATTCTATGAAACACCATACATCCTTATGCGGATTGTTAAATGGCACTTGTCTGTAAAAACACTGTCACAAATAGTTCAAAGCTGCAAATGTTTCACACAGGAATTTACCCGTACTTTTAAGTTTTTTTTTCGATTTTTTTTTTGTTTAGGGTAATAGGTAGTATTGTTTTTTTTTTCTACAGTCATGTAGTGTTGTTTGTTTAAATCACTCGTGGACATGTTTCAGAGTGAGGCGAGAACCAAGACGTTAGAAATACTTACTGTTCATATAAACGTCAGATATTTTGTTATTGTTTTTCATATTGATAAAAAAAAAAGATTCCTTTATTCTTTTTGTTCACAATGGGCTAAATCTGCAATTTCATTGCCATGCATTCTTCCTTATCCATAATTAGTAATCTATACATTAATCAACGACTATTTGTTCCTTTTTTTGGACCTTGGATAAACCTATCATCATAGCTTTTCACAATTCCTATACAATTCTCTACATTCATAGGGTTTTTCCGTCTAAACGTCAAATTTACTGGAGAGGAACAGAATGCACCATTTCCTCGCCGCGCCGCCGCACCGTATCGTGGAAGATATTTTCATAAAAAATCAGAAAAGTCTACAGCAAAATTAGAGCTACTGAACGCAGAAATAAGGCCATGATCTAAAAATTTAATAAGACTGCGATCGGAAAATGAAATAATACCGCAATTCAATAAAATGAAAAGTACAAGACATAACATTACCATTGCCGCGACTTTATTTAATTTTTCGATTGCGGCCTTATTTTGTTTTGAAAATGAAATTCATTTCGAAAATGAAATAAGACCTCGATTGAATAGTGAAATAAGGCCACGCGGTCCTTTCCTTAGTTGACTGAGCTCTTCATCTACTGATGAAAAATGTAAAAAAAATTCATTACTAGTATATCAAAATAACATTTTAATATCCCTTCATTTCATCAAAATTCAAATTATGTATAATCAAAGTGTATTCAAGCAGAAAACCAAAGTACCAAAGGCTTAAACTCTCTGATTGAGGGACACATGGCGTCCGACGGCGGCGACTGGCGGACGCACGGCAGTAGCCCGCCATATTTAATTTCCATATAAACTTATTCAAATGGGATCCTCTATAGTCTCATTTTTCACAGGAACGTGTGTAATCAACCATTCACCCATTTTAACATCAGTCGAATATCCTGTGTTTCAAGTAGGAAACTACCCTTTTTCAAACAAAAAAAAAAACACAAAAATTATAAATTATTCATGAAGATTAATATGATACCGTTTCTTCAGTGACAAACTCTTGGAAAATTATTTATTGTGCATAATGTATTTATATAACAACAAACAAACCATTTTCTTTAGTAAATATTTTCTTGTTTTCTGCGATGATCAGGTTAAATATTTCCTTTTTTTTATTTTTACGTTTCTACTCGATTTTCAGTTTGAAACGTGAATCGAAACTCACCCCCGCTGATATGTTGGCCTTGGTTGCTCTTGTCGAAGCTGGTGAACGTTCGCGCAAAGAATCTGAACCCGATACCTACAACATTCCCGATACATACTACCCAGCAGCAAAATCCTATTATCCCAACACCAACACCAACAACAACTATGAATACCAAAATAACGACGATAACGATATTAGCAGCTCGTGGGTTGAGCCATCAATTGTCGACTACTATGGAATTCCATATAATGTAGATGCTATGCCGAAGTATGAAATCGCTCGGGAACATAAATATGGAGTTAATCGTAAGTAGAGAAGATTGGGGCCTGTTTTACAAAAATTAAATTTGATACTTTTTATTATTAGTATGTACTGTACTTATATGTATGTTTTTTTTTCGTACATCGAACTGCATTAGGGTTTTAATATTTTACATTTTTATTTAAAATGATTTATGTATGTATTAATTTTATAATATTTATATATAATTTTTAATAAAATTGTTTTTTTTTTGTTTTAATATATTTTTTAGTTTTGACAGGCCAAAAAGAGTAGCTGCTGTAACGTGGATCCTTTTCTGCATTGTTTGCATTTGTGGACTGTCATAAATATTTGCTTGATAAAGTTATTTTTTTGCAAGTTCCAGTAAAATTGTGTGGAAAAACTACCATCTTGAAAAAAAGGAATTTCCATAAAAAATTATGGAATCATTTCAAAAAAAGAAATTCTTAATTTGAAGTGAATTTTTGAGTAAATTATTAAATATACCTAATTACTTTTGTTCTTTTTGTGCGGTAGATTATTTGTTCCTCGAATTCAATTATAATTATTAATCCATAAAATTCGCTAAAAATGAGTTTCTGCAAGTCTCAATAAAATTGTTTGAAAAAACCCAGCAGCCAGCTGGGCGAGGAGTAATATTTTGTCCCGATAGATACGATATTGCCAGAACTGCATTATTGTTAAGTTATCGACATTTCGTAGGTAGGTATAGAAAAGAAAATGACGTACCAAGGCAAAAGGAATATTTATTTTTATTTTTGCCTACAACAATTATTTTTAAACCTATTTCGGAGTAAAATTACTCCTTTTCCTCAAAAATTTTTCATTATCTAAGTTGAAAGAGTCACAATTTTTTTGGACAAAGTGACTGATGTGTTCATAAAAGTTTCCTGCTAATCAACGAAGCCAAGTATGCCAGCATTACTTATTCACTTAACCGTTTCTTAAGAATTATTTCAGCCCTCTCTTATTCTTCACCACCTGTTCAGATTACTCTTCGACCATTTCTTTTTATTTGAATGCCTGTGTTTGAGAGTCCAATGCATCGCTTTACTCGCAATACATTGGGTGAGTTCAGTCGACGAAGGGACTGCAAGGCAAAGGCAATTTTCTTGTCTCTGATTGGCCAGCTGTCAAAAAGTTTCCTGCAAATGCAGGTGACATTTGACTGGATAGTAAGGGAAGAAAAATCCCCCTTCATTTCAATTGCAGTCCCTTAATTCTCCTGAACGTACCCATTCATACATTCGTTATCAATGTAAGATTGCATAATCCGTTGCTCCATTTCCATTCGACAAAGCTGCATGCAGTACATCACTAATCACCAACAGGTAGAGTATTGGTGACAGTCTACAACCTTGCTTAACCCCACTTTGAAATTTTTTGATTAGTTGTAGGGTCCATTTATGAAGTTGCCGATCCAAAACTGAGTTTCTTGCTTGAAAGACTATACTCTGTAGAATTTATATTTTAAAACAGGACTTATGGAAGAACTCACTCACATAAAGAAATTGCCTCTGACATTAAAAAAAAAAAAAAAAAACACAGAACTACTGAGTTACCATGTATTTGATTTTGTAGTATTTAATGGTATACATGCCACCATATACAACAAGAAGAGACTGATCGCCAATTTTTCGTCATCCAATGTATTCTATACTGAGTAGGTATAGAAGAGATCACGTCATAAAAAAAAATTTAACAGGTATTTGACCCTTTTTCAATGTTCTTTAAATCATAAATACTTTCTAAATTTGTGTATCTACTCGGTTTTAACCCAACATATTATGTACGTAAACAGATTTCACAAAAAAGAAAACACATAAACTTTTCAAATGATCCTTAATTTTAAGATTACACTTTTATACTGAGGTTTGTATTTTTTTAAATTTGAAAATTATGTTTCCTGTATGTTTCTTATTAATCTATTTTAATTAAATTGTTATTTCTCTACAAGACATTAAAATGTTTTATATTTATTCCAGGCTATCCAACCAAGCGTTTTATGGTTTCAAAAAAGAAAAGATCCCTCGGTTCGGGTCGTTTTATAGCGGAGCCAATACCAGCAGTTAGTCTTACACCGGAACGCTTTGCCAAACTCACAAAATCTCAGAAATATTTTTAAATTTAAACAAAAAAACGCATACACAAATTTCACTCCTAAATAAATATACAAAAATATTATGAGAAAAAACTAAATAAAATATGTATATTGGTGTGCAAAAAGCTTTATTCCAGTTACAAATTTGAATTCTGCTAAGATTATGAAGCTGGGAACTATGATAAAGTTTTTTGCATGTTTCGATTTTTTTTTGTAAGCTTACTGTTTCGCACATTAAAAATAAAAACACTGTTTATAACGGACACAAATCAATTAATATACGCTACAGTATAAACCTATACAGGGTCTAAGTGCCGTATGTGTCGGTCTAACTGTATCTTCTATAAAAATATAAACACTCATAACCGATAAAATAAAAAAATAGAACAACAAAAAATCTTCACTTACTATTTAGATTTTTATTTTAAATAAAAAAAATATTCATATATACCAACACCTTACATACATATTTATAATCTATAAAAATCTATATATAAAAAATAAACTGCACCTATTTCATTAATTAAACTTACTTTATCTCTTCACATTAATAAAATGATATTACATAATCAATCTGTTTTACATTACCAACTCACAGCAGACAAAACAATGCATAAATCAGATATTAAAAAAAAGTTAATTAAAACCTAAGAGGCTCAGAGGAAATACAAATGACTGTTTTTAAAACTTAACAAAAAAAATTATTTATAAATATTATATAGTAAATATGTATGTATGTTTATATAACAAAGATACATATTTAATAAAAAAAAACTAATTAGTAATTAGAAATATGAATGTTACCAAAGCATAAATGTATATTGTGGTGTATGGAAATATTAAATATTAAAAAGAGTAATTTAAATCTTAAAAAAAAAATAAATGAATTAAAGTTTGTGTATTAAAACAATATCTATTCAATGTATTTATATTTATGTTGATATTATATGGAAATAAAAGTGTAAAGTATAATATTTATTTTTTAACTTTTGGTTATTTTAAAGGCAAATATTTTATAAATCTTTAATTATTTTTAAAAATGCATAGCAGAAAAATATATATGAGTTCTGATATAGTTTTTATTAAGTTTATAAATAAAATTTATTTTAATTTAAGAACATTTGTTTTTTATTTACTATACCTACCAACCTTACTTACAAATATTAAAACATAAATCTAAGCACAGACTAGAGTGATTCAAAAAATCACTTTTTATTGCAAGAGGTCCACCTGGAATATAAAAGTTTAAAGTGTAAAAAATCCCTTAAAACTTGAGTAAGTGCTACCAACAGTTTTTCTTTAAAAATTTTTTTTTAAAAAAAGGTTCAAAATTATATAACTTCTTGAGTTCAAGTGATAGATATGCAAACATTTTCAGGATATGTTTAATTAAGGGTATTCATGCAACGAGATAATTTTCCGTTTTGCAGAAAGATATAATTTTCCGCTTTACGTTTGCATGAGCACCCCATTCGAAAAACACATCAAATAACAAAATTAGAGTTTTGCATTTCTTTCAACCTTTTTTCTTTTCTGTTATTTTAATTTTTAATACCTAAATTAGTTTGCAAACACTGCCAAAATTTGGAAGAAAAAAACAATGACAAATTTGCTTTCTTGAACTTATTTGTTAACTCGTGTTATCGATGGCGTAAAATTACTCCGACTTTACAACACCCAATACTGAAAAGCTGATTTAAAATTGAGAAAGTGGATAGATATCTTTATTTTGTTAATGATTTAAATTCTTTAAACGCCTTAACTACGAGAAGGAGAAAGCCAAAGCAGTACTACAAAACCCGGTTTAATCCCATGACAATGGGGGATGAAGCTTTCCGATCAAAGTACCGATTTTTGAAGAAAATATGGACAAATTAATAAATATAGCTCAGCCTTTCTTGAGCGATGACAACAGAGGAAGGCATATCCCAATTAATTTGCAAGTGATGGCAGCTATACGATATTGGGGGCGCAATGAGGTACATTAATTTATATGATTTAAGCTTTATCCATCCAATTTAAAACTTATATTAAATTTTCTTCCTACACTAGATTCAATACGATCGAGCAGGTATCCATGTTTTCTGTCAACCCACTCTTTGTCAGATATACAAACGAGTGGCAAAAGTGTTTGCGTCCAAAAAGATTGTTTATGTTATACAACCGTATCTGCACAGATACGAGACATAAACATATTTTTTGCTATATATAGGTACGTGGATTTCCACAAGTCATCGGCATCAAAAATGATGCGCAAACGATTTCAGATTTCATATTCCAGATGGAATTCTTATGTTTCCGACATACTTATGTTTCTTTGACAAAATTTAAAACATTAACTTGATTAAATAACAATAAGATGCTCATACAAATACTTTTATTCTTTAAATTATTTATTGCTTTTTTCGTTGAAAAACTTAAATCTAAAATCCTTAATCTAATGAACAAGGAATTTTATTGTAAAAAAGAAGTAAAAAGTCTACGAATAATTAAAATACAATTATTATAAATTATTTTGGAAGAAGGAGTTAAATGCAACGGTGGAGAAACACTGCCGGGAATTTTCTCTCCCAAAAATTCCACTTCGTATTCTAATGAAATGTTTTCCTGAAAAAAAAAATAGAAAAGAAGTGTATTACAACATTTTCATTTGGTTTATATTACATTTACCAATTATCTATTTATTTTCTAAAATAACCCATTTACCTATGTATATCGGTTGAAATGAAATTTGTGCATTTCAGTTGGAGTTTGTCTACGTTTATAAAAACCAGAGTTTTAGATTTGTCATTTTTTTTTTAGCAAATATTTGACATAAGCCCGGCGTAACAAAAACGACTACGAAAACATTTTATAAATAATGTCGTTTTCAGTTGGCAATCTGGAAGTAGAAAAAAGCATTCTGAATGCGTTCAATTGGGCAAAAGTGACAGTTCTGATTCTAAAAAAAAGAGAATTTCTCTTCTGGATTTGAAATCAGAAGCAAAAACAGAATCACTCACACATTCAAAGATTGAATGTCACGCTTGATAATTGTCATATTTTTTTAAATTTACAACTGTGAAGTGATTGCTTGAAATACTAATACTCTCACACCAAACATCAAATTTTTCAGAATCGAAAAAAACTGTTCAATTGGGATTCCGAATCTAAAACCAATTCCGGATTGCCAATTGAAAACGACATAAGAATTTCTTTGACGTGGCGTAAAGACGGCGTAAGTGCTACTACTATGTTTAACTACTCCAAGGTTGAAACGAGTATTAGTGAAATCTAATAAATAAGGCTGGAAATGTTTACCAAGTTTCGAGAGCAAATTGTGTAAATTTCTACAAGTTCTTACGAAACTTCATGTTACTAAACAAACCTTGTTCTTCCCAAAAAACCGCCAGTGAACGAAATGGCGCCCATCGATTAAAAAACGTCAAATAATGAAATGTTTTGGTTCTTTTTATAAATAAATGTTCAGTTCAAAATTAAGAAAAACTTTAATAAAAGTAAACTAAAGTTATTTATTTTTCTAACTTTTTGTTCTTTGTCGCTGTTGAAAATGAAGAAAAACTTTAATAAAACGTAATCTTAAGTTAATCCCTTTCCTGACCTTATAAATAAATGTATATTCAATTTATAGACCAAAACATAGATCAACAAGTCAATCTTCAAAAAGCAATAGCAATGAAAAATTCATCGTTAAATGCGATCAGAAAGCGGCGATTATTTCGGAAAAACTCTTGAGTTTCTATGAGGAAAATGAATTCTTTGACATCACATTGGTAGCTGGAACTGGCAACGATTGTGTTTCCATCCAAGCTCACAGGGTTATCCTGTGTGCAATGAGTGAGTACTTCTTAGAAGTATTCCGTAGTGGTCAATCAATTTCTAAAGATAATGTATTGAAACTAAATGAAATCAAAGCTTCAACACTAAAACCTGTCATCGATTTCATGTATTCGGGTTCGATTGAATTCAGTCTCGAAAGTGCGGTCGAAATATTGCGAGCATCATCGTTTCTAAAAATTAAAACTTTAGTCGATGGTTGCTGTGAATTGTTTGAGGAAAACATCAATTCAAACAATTGTTTGAGTTGGTTTCAATTATCCAATGAACTGAATATACTCAAATTGAAGGCGAAGGCCCTAGAATGCACATATAACCACTTCGAAAAAATATCGAAGGAGAAGGAAGTCTTGATGTTGAGCGAAAATGAATTGAAGAATTTGCTATTCAAGGACAATCCTCATGGGGACTTCGAGGAAGATGTCTTTTTGTCTATGGTGGCCTGGATAAATTATGATAAATTGAATCGCGAGCATTTAACTTTACAGCTTCTTTCAATGATTCGTTATCAGGCCCTTTCTCCAAAGTTTATTGTGGAAAACAGAAAATTGGTGTGTAAAACAGTCGAAAGCTACGAATTGATTTGCAGTTGGCTTGAATGGCATTTGTCACCTCAATCTCGATTAGAAGATTCACAAATTTGTGCTTTTAAACCGAGATCTATGACTGATAAGCTTGCAGCAATAAGTTTTATCGAATCAAAAATTATTATTACCACATTTGACCCGGAACTAAATTCATGGTCCAAAAAAATTGAAATTAATCTTCCAATAGTAAAACCGTATTCTTCTTCAATTAAGATAGATCAAAAATTACTTATAGTTGGAGGAATGGTGAATGGTAGGGAATCAAAGAGCGTCGAATGTTTAGATCTGCAAACCCTGGAGTGGACTGTTCTACCTGCAATGAATAAAAGTCGAGGCGAAAGCCAGTTAGCAGAACTTAAAGGAAATTTGTGCGTGTTTGGTGGCGACTCAAGTAATGGACATAAAGACAACAAAGATTTAGATATATATGATTTTTCAACATGCAAATGGCGTAACGTAAAATTGATGTCTGGAGCAAGCACATCTAGTCAAATAGCTGCCCACGATGGGTTGCTCTACATTCTTGATTTTAATTATGGATTATTGCAAATTTATAATATGTCTTCTAATAAATGGACTTCGAGAGCAGTTGAGCAAAAGTCATTGGAGGCTTTTAGATTGGTGGCAACTGAAAGCTTTTTATATGTCATTGGCGGTTATTATTATGAACAAGGATTCAACGAATATTTTGCACGATTTAATTTATCCAATGGTTCGTGGTGTGATTTGGCATTATTACCACAAGAAAACACTTGGGTGGGGCACACAATTTTAAAAAATAAAATTATAATTATCAGTTATAATAATTTTGTTTTGGAGTATAATATTGATACCAATATATGGGAAGATTTATATTATTATGTCAACCTGGGTGAAAGGAGCATTTTGTGTACTCTTAAAAGTAGCTAAATTAAATAAGTATAAAAAAAATATGTTTTGTTGTAAGTAAATGTAAAAAAATAAATTAATTTTGTATCTGTGATTGAAATTTTCAATAAAACTATAGGTCCTATTCACTATATGTATCAAAAAAATACTTTAAGTATAACAGGAGTGATGAAATATCTTTGTTTTTTGTTAATTTTTGAATTCTTAGGGAAATCACTATGTGGAATTTCTTTCAACCAAAAAAATCGATTTTTTTCATAAAAATGTCTAATTTGCTTAGAAAAGAATTGAAATTTTTCTTTCCAACTGGTTTTCCATTTATAGCAAAATCTACACGAATACGATCGAACATCCAAAAAAAAAAAATAGAATTCAAATGGTTAAATTCAACCAATGGTAAACTTAGTTTTGGTTTAAGGGAATTTAACAAATATCACAATTCCGTTACTATTTTGAAAAAATTTATTTATTTTATTTCTATGTTAAGTTGCTTTTAAATTATTAAAGGGAGAACTATAATCGTCAAACTCCAGCGTAAGTTGGCGTAAGAACGAAACGAATGCAAGGAATTTATATGACCCACCCATAATTGCGATTGAGTGCCTTTCACTTAGTCTTCGTCAACTTTCGCTTAGTCCTAAGGTAGAATGAAAAATGAAGGAGAATGTCAAGTTTGTTCACATTTTTTATAGGTTTAATAACGGTATTTTTCATCCAAAGATGAAGAGAATGGAAAAAGACGAAATAAAAACGAATTCGGACATTTTCATTGGTTTGTGTGAATATGTGTTGTTGGGATGGAAATACGTTTGCAGTTTTTTTTTTGTTTTCATCGATATGTGAGTTTTCGTTTGAAAAAACTGCGGATTTTTTTTGTAAAGAATATAATATGCTTTTTATAACACACTGCGAATCAGTTGATCATACAAACAAAGTTTGAATATTTCCAAAAACCATACAATTCGAATACTTATTTGCATAAATGAGTAATTATATAATTCTTAATTTAACATAAAACGTCAACGAAAAGATTAATACATTTTTGTACATTTGATCTTCTTAAAAACGATTTGCGATTTTTTTGAGATTTTTAGGTGGTAAAATCGTAGTATCAGTTTAAAATTATAATCCTTTTGGAGTAAATTTTGACGGGGTTGTGCTTTGAAAACAACAACTTCTATTGAATATTGGTCGGTTTGGCAAGAGTAAATTAATTGAATGCCAATAATTTACCACACGCACAATATTCTTAAAAATGACGATTACTTTGCCTTTATTGCTAGCAAACATTTCATGGTTACATAGTTGTAAACGAGTTATGGTAAATAGAGAACTTTGTCTTAAGTCCTAATTGAATGTTAAACAACTTAAATATACCTATCAGTGTATTAAATTTATTGTCGAAGACAAAAAACAGATTTGTTCTAAACGAATTCTTTTTAAGTTGAACTCAATGTTTCTATAAAACAAAGAATTTCTATATTAAACTCAATACCTTATATGATTCTTACAGGACCCGTTCTTGATATATATTTGTAATATCTAACTCAGAAGAAATTTCGATATTATTTATCGTTTGAATTTCAATAGAATTCATGTTTTTTCAGTTTTTTTCATTCGCCTTAGTTGACCTTTGGCTTGAAATT
Source organism: Syrphus vitripennis (assembly GCA_958431115.1). Taxonomy (NCBI): domain Eukaryota; kingdom Metazoa; phylum Arthropoda; class Insecta; order Diptera; family Syrphidae; genus Syrphus; species Syrphus vitripennis. The sequence goes on from OY288108.1 coordinate 123,761,046, forward strand.
CTTGGGAAAATATTTGGCTATTATTTGGCTTTTTCTTAACTCGGTCAGATAATCTGTTTATAAAATCTTATTTTGTTCACCGTTTTCCATCCAGAATAAATCAATGTATTCTTTACTGTGTAAATCTACTAATAAAAATAAACTAAAATCTGTCTATATGTAGAATATTGAATTTATACACAACTAAAATTTTCGAAATCATACTTTTTGGAAATAAAAAAAAATCGTTTGTGTTTAATCAAACATACCGCAGTGTAATATTTCTCATTGAACAGATAATTTTTAATACTCAGGAAATGTATTAGAATTATTGCACAAAATAAGGACTCTCGAAGAAAGACAGAACATAAGCTAAAATCCTGTTTGTTTTGCTTATAAAAGATATAATAAAAGGAAATAAATAAATCAAAAAAGAAAATCTTCAAAATGTAGTTTAAACAAAAGAAAAAATATAATATGAGGAACATTTTTAAAATCACACTGACTATTTTTGTCACATTGAATTGAGTATAAATACAAAAATTTTTGGTACATAACACATAATATTAAATTAGTTCATTAAAAACAAATTAAATTATATATATTAAACATAATTATAACAAAAATGAACCTATTTCTACATCTATTTTTTTGATGTAGTGTTTGCTCAAAATAAATATTTTTAAATATAATTATTAATACTTTTAGCATACAAAAGTAATAAAAAAAATGTTTTCACAATTAAATTTTTTTTTTAATTGCAAACTTGATTTATCAAGAGTGCGACAACTTTTCGACTGACTTTTCAAAATTAAATTAGAAACTAGAAATTTTTTTCCAACGAGCATATTTATTTTTTTTTAACAACATAAATATTAACATGTATAATATGTACTAGACTTTAAGCATTCAGATGATAAAAATATAACTTTGTATTTCGAAAGAAATGCATACGCCTTTTATTTCTACTTTATTTTCAAAATGTTGAGTCTAAAAATATTTCTTTAAGAATTGTTAAAGAATTCATTGAATTTTTGAATTTCATATATCCTTCGTCTACTGTATCAAATGAGATTCCCAATTACTGCCATACATGCCTAACAAACAAACTTGCACGAAATCTGGCAACAAAATTTCATAAATAAAGAAATACCTCTACCATCAAAAATTTGTGGGTATGTATACCTTCACATATTTTCCTTCCTCGCAGAAGCCGAAGAAAAAATATGTTCATAAGTTTAGACAGTAAGAAAGAAAAGAAGCAAAAAATTCTTTCAAAGAAAAATAGAGCAAACAAAGTTTTCTTTATTGTCACATTCATAACAGAAGCGCAAAGAATTTGGGTTTAAAAGGAAAAGAGGATTTGATGGGTAGCGTCGACGCAAGTATTGGAAACTGCGTAAATCGAAAAATGCGAAACATTCGGATAAGTTGAAAAAACAATAACAACACATTGCTATGATTGACAACAACATATTGTTGTTACTATTTTGTCGTCGTCACTACAGTTTCACACCGATTTTACATTGGTTTCGGTAAGCATAAAGGTTCGCCCTTCCATTCACTGAAATTCAGTCTCGGTAAGTGTGATCTTACCTTAAAACAATTTAAAAATTTCCAAAAATGATTTATTTGTAAACACTTACCGTTTCAGTCAGAGACACCTAGTAGAAAGTAGTCCGACATAATTTCAAAATTTTCACAAATTTCGGCTCACACCTAACTTCACACCAATTGTCCTCTCTTTCCGGTTCAAATTTTGACAGAACAACAGCTAAAAAATGGTACGAAATAATAAATCGAAAAATATTATAGAAATCTCCCATTTTCACGTTAATTAAATCAAATTATAATTTTTTTAATCTATTGGCAAATAATATAGTGAAAGTCTTACAAATGATTATTAGTTGCCTTCTATTTTTTTTGTAATATTTTTCCAAGTGAATTTACAACCTTTGTATTTGTAGTGAATGAATAACATTAAACTAACTTTTTTTTTCATCTAAGGCCAAGCGTACAAAGAAGGTTGGAATCGTAGGTAAATATGGTACCCGTTATGGTGCTTCCCTGCGTAAAATGGTGAAGAAAATGGAAATCACCCAGCATTCCAAATATACCTGCACATTCTGTGGCAAGGTAAGTGTTGACGAAAACATTTCATGAAATATTCGAACTAAAAGTATTTTCCTTTCATTCTCTAGGATGCTATGAAGCGTGCCTGCGTCGGCATCTGGTCATGCAAGCGTTGCAAGCGTGTTGTAGCTGGTGGTGCTTGGGTGTACTCAACAACTGCTGCTGCTTCTGTCAGATCTGCTGTGAGGCGTCTTCGTGAAACCAAGGAGCAATAAACTGTTTACTTGTTAAGGTTTTACTAGGATTTGTATGTTTCAATGGAAAAGTGTTGCCTGGAACTGTTCTCACCAGACAGAAATGTGAAGAAAAAAATATAATAAATTTTTTTTTAATGAAATTTTCATAGTGAATTGTGTTTCTGTGCGAATTAATTCGTAAAAGATTATTGTTGAGAAAATAGAATACATCTTGTTCTTCATTTGTTTGACAACAAAGATTGTATCCAAGGATTCCTTGAGGTGAAGCTGTAAGTGTTAAATGATGCTTCTTGTTTCAGATAGTAAAGTGATCGATAATTGGAAGAATCAAGTGTTAATTGAATTAAACATCCAGTTCTTTCTATGAGAAATTTTATTTTATTATATAGTCCTGGATTGCCCGGTAAAAAAGGCCTCCTATTTTTTGTCAAAACAATTGTTAATCCTATAAAGGATTATTATTTCATTTCCCGAAGCTTTATTTTTGTTTTGTTTCAAAAAGTTATTAATTAAGGTTTTAACTGCTTAATCTAATATATATCTACCTATTAACTGAAATTTAGTATTTATATATTATTTATATTTTTTTGTGTGGTTAGTCGTCTCATATATTTTTTTCATTTAATTTTTGACGGCAAAACTAATATACGCTTTAAATGACGATTGTCATGTCATGTGATGGTTGGGCGCACTGTGAAACGAAATTGGCATTTTTTTTTAGGTTGACCTTGGGAAGGAAAGGGGTAATAGGTATTATATAAAAAAACTGATTAAAAATCAAAACAAGAAATACAATGACAATGAGAAAACTTACATTGTCATGCTATGGCTTTTATTCAAGCCAAAACTCTATTCTTTACTTCACTTTTTAAATTTAGTTATTTTACCTACCTACTAATTTTTCAAGAATTAATTTAAAAAAAAAACTGAATCTTTTCCTTGTTTTAACTTATTTTCTTCTTTCAAAATTTTACGATATTGTTATGAAGTAAAGTACAATTATAGTTCTCAATAATCATATTAAACTTAAAATCAAAAATTGAAAAACAGATGGTTCTTAAAATTATACTTTTGAATATATACTCAAATAACACCTAAAACAAATTTGTTATAGAAAGAAGAAAACAATTGGATTTTTCATTTCAACATTTTTTCTTTTAATAACGAAACTGTTTTGGGTATTTGCCTATATCTTCAAAAGTATATGTCCTAAGCTCCTAAAGTGCCATTTTATTCCCACTGTGCGCCGGGTTGACATCACGTAACGTCGACAGGCTATCCAGTTTTGGATTATTCCATGACTGATGCCAACTTAGTACAGGTGTTGTGGCATTTGTTTATTTTGCGATAGTCGTATGCTACTTCCTTTTGAACTTGGTTTTTAGAACATCTTCTTATTACATTACAGTAATCGTTTGTTTGCTTGAAAATGAATATAAATATTAAAATTGGACCCAAACGTGTTTTTATATTAAATTCTGCGTTAAAAAAAAGTTTACTCATCGATGTCTTTTGTAAGTATTTATAGTTTTTAAATAGGTATAAAACCATTAGGAGTGCTCAAATAACGGCGTAAAGTCCTCATAAATGCGTTGAAGTATCTATACCATGAAATTTGAATGAAGACTTGTCAGGTTAACCTTTGTATATGAAAACTATAGTACTATCATGGTGGAAGTCGAATGGGGCGACATCTAATTTACCTATGCAACCCTTACCCTTTTTTTTTGGCGGAGAGCTTATGGAGGTCTTAAATGATATTTATTGATATTTTTTGGATGCAATAATCCAAAAAATAGTCTCCTCTTGCCCCTACCACCAATTTTCGACGCTTAAAGACTCCCCAAATCGAATTTTACACCTCACATTTCGCAGCGCCACCACCAGGACCTCTGCAACCCTAAAAAAAAACTCGCCATGATAGTACTTTAGCTTTCATATACAAAGGGTTAACGTAGTTGGCCACGTTGTGTTTGTTTTTTTGTTAATTTCGAAATACCCTTTGTAGTCATTCCCGTTACCCCATGTTCGGACTTTCATTAAAATTTTTCTCCTTTTTACAATTTTTTTTTTCTTTGTTGGAGAGTTGTGTAGCTTCCAGATGTGATTTAAATATAAATATCTACATTTTCAGAACTAACTTTCAAAAAAAAAAAATTTTAAAAGATAATTTCTTGTTTTCATTGATATCTTTTATCACGGTATCTCATAAATAGTGTTCCGGAGTGGACAAATCAGTCAATTTCTAACCTTTTTTTTGTTTCATAAAGAGTGCGATTCTTCAATAATTCCGGATTAAGCAATTAGATGGAGAAGACAAAATTTTTATCCAGAATATAAAAAATAGAATGGAAAACTTATATACACGGTCAAGTGAATATTCAGAATGAATAAAGAATTAATTAATCACTCTTGAAGATGTACTATTGTACTAAGAAACATTTTTTAAAATTCATAAGCATTTCTATTTTGTATTAAAATTTGTATCACGTTGGAATTTGCTCCAACAGTTTTTAATCAAAATATTAAATTTTATGTTAAAAAAAAAATTTGCTGAAATTTAAACTGCATTCGCTTTCAAAAAAAAAAAAAAACATTTTCCCATTTTTTCTTAACAATACAGCAAATAAGTGAATTTTTGTCATAGGTATTTAACAGAATGTTTTATTCTATCAATAGGCACCTGAATCGTTATGTACACACTTCACAGCCTTATTTTTTTATGTCGCACTCAGATTTAAAAATTGCCCGTTTGAATAAAGCAAGGTTATTAATTTTATGGTAGTATGGTCGATACAATTCACACCTACAGAATTTAATTTCGTAAGTTTTGAGTACATATGTATTAATCTATAATGCTTCGTTTTTTTTTTTTTTAATGAGACTTGAAAACTTGTTATAGTGAAAATCTGGTCACAAAAAGATAAAATATTTTCTTGGACATTACTTTGCTTACTTACCAAGCAATCAAACCTGAAAACAATCATTTCCTATTTTCAACTGTACATATGTAGGTAGAAAAAATTAAAATATTTTAAAAAATTTAGAGGAAAATATAATACGTAACAAAACTTTAAAACCTACATACATATTTCAAATTCGAACGAAGAATATACACAGAAGCTGTGAAATAATATGAAGATCCTTTGTATATGAAAACTATAGTACTCTCATGGTGGAAGTCGAATGGGGCGACATCTAATGTATGCCGGCAACCCTTACTCTTTTTTTTTGCGGAGAGCTTATGGAGGTTTTAAATGATATTTATTGATATTTTTTGGATGCAATTGTCCAAAACAAAGTCTCCTCTTGCTCCTACCACCAATTTTCGACGCTTAAAGACTCACCAAATCGAATTTTACACCTCACATTTTGCAGCGCCACCACCAGGATCCGGGCAACCCTAAAAAAAACTCGCCATGAGAGTACTATAGTTTTCATATACAAAGGAAGATCTAGTTAATTTTTTTTTTTTTTTGTTTTACTGTAGTTATGCAAGTCATTTTTTGTGTTCATCTTTTAAAATCATCTAGTTTTCAGGGTTTGATTTCAAATTAAAAAAGGAACTAAAAATTGGAAACAAAAATAATACTTTAACAAATTAAAATTAATAAAAAAATTAGTTTCAATTCTTTTTATTTTTCCAAAATTTTGTCTTAAAAAATTAATTTTTCTAAAACTATTTTGTAAAAAAAGTTCATGTAAGAACAGGTTTCTAGTTATAAAAAAGGTATGGTATGATTTTGCAGGTGATTCCGTTCCAAAAAATATGGAAGCTATAAAATCTGTGGCAGTATGGCAGAGTAGCTTAAGTCGAAATATAAGTGTTACTTTGCGCCCACTAGTAAATTCTCAAAACAACGTTTTTTAAAAAAAAACAGTACTTTTTTTTTTTTTTTAAACAATAACAAATAAAAATTCCAAAGTTGCACACCCTATTAGACACTAGGGTAAAGCATCAGTTATTTTATCAGGTAGAGTACAAATATGGACAATATTACACGGCCGATTTTCTTTTAAATCACTTAAACTAGTCCATATGTTGGTTTCAAAATTATATTCGTTGATAGCACCAGAACTGGCAGTTATTATTTTATTTTGAAAAACTGTGGTTTTTATACCAGAGCAAGCGTTTGGTAATGCTGACATCTCACTCCAGGAATCATTTAATAAATCGTAGCGTTTAACATTTTTCACAAACTGTCCTTCACAACAACCACCAAAAACGAACAGAAATCCTTCAACTGCAGAAAAGCCAAAATATTTTAGAGAATCTTTTTGAACTATTTTCGAAGACCATTTATTTGAAAGGACATCATAACATTGCAAATAACCTTTTTCAAAATCAAGAATGTATAGCATTCCATTGTGGCCAGCTATTCTACTAGTTTCGCTAGGTTTATACAAGGGTTCTTTTTTATGCCATTCTTTTGTAGAAAAATTGTATATCTCCAAGGAAGCCCAATTACAAAAATCACCTCCGTAAACACACAAATATCCGTTTAAATATACCAACTGACAATTAGATCGATAGCTTGCCATTTCCGAAAGATTAATCCACTTCGAAGTTTGCATGTCTAAATATTCAACAGCCCTTGTCAATGCCGAACCCTCATAACCTCCAACTACAATGTATTTACCTTCAGCTATAATTATTGAACAATTATATCGATTTGACGAATGACTTACTTCTTCTATTTCAGTGGACCATGAGTTCAATTTTGGGTTGAATGTATCAATGTTTATTTTATTGTCATTTACTACTTTTATAACTGCAAGCCTGTCAGGCATCTTCCTTGGCTTGATATCACAATATTTTTGATCACTGGATCGAGTTTCTAGCGACAAATGCCATTGAAGCCATCTGCAAATCAATTCGTAGCCTTTGATAGTCTTACAAATCGACTTTCTGTTTTCAATGATGAACTTCGGTGTAAGAAATTGAAAACGAACCTTTGAAAAGAGTTTTAGTGCTAGATGTTCACGATTTGGTTTGTCATAATATAACCATGCCTCAATGGACAAAAACACATACTCCTCGATGTCTCCATGCGGATTATTGTTGAATAGTAAATCCATCAACTCATATTCACTCAACATCAACATTTCTTTATTCTTTGATATTTCCTCAAAGTAAGTATAAGTATATTCTAGGACTTTTGTCTTCAGTTTTGGTATGTTTAACTCACTAGCAAATTTAAAAATAATCAGACAATTGGTGAAGTTAATGTTTTTCTCAATCAATCCACAACAGCCATCGATTAAAGTTTTAATTTTTAGGAACGATGCAATTCGCAGAATCTCCTCAACTGTTTTGAGACTTAATACAATTGAACCTGAATACATGAAATCGACTATGAGTTTAAGTGTCGATGCGTCTATTTCCTTAAGTTCCACTATATTCATCTTTAAATTTGATTGATTCCCACGGAAAACTTCTAAGAAGTACTCACTCAATGAACAGAGAACAACTCCATGAGCTTGGATAATGACGTGATTAGCTCCAGCTACCAAGTTAGTGTCAAAGAATTCACTGTCTTCATAGAATCTTTGGAGTTTTTCGGAAATAATAGCCGAATGTTGATCGCATTTGAATATGATTTTGTCATTGTTTCTCGGAGATGAATTTGTATAAGCCATTGTACCTATAGGTATGTCGATGTGCAAGATTCAAGTGAAAGATTATTTATCAAATGTTTGGAAGATTGTTTAAACGGTAAAATATTTTCGATTATTTACTTTTTTTTTGGTTTTAATTTCCTGAGGAATTGTTGATATTTGTTGATATGTATTTTTGTTTAAAGGGGATTTACCCCTTAAATTTACCAGCAGCACGGCATAAGTCTTTTTATTGTATCAGCGCCATTTATTTAATTGACGGAACCTTCTTGAAGTAAGAACTTGTTTACTAGCAGGTTTTTGTCCCCAGGCGTCAGAATATTTGCAACTTTCTTGTTGGAGGAGGGAGTAATCAAAATCAAGAGTTTTGAATATATTATATACATAATATGGAGTGCTCGTTTACATTGCCTAACCATGATAGAGGTCAGTAATTCAATTTCATTACAGAGCGGTATTTGATAGCTGGAAGCCACAACGTGACGGTCTTCGATTTGTTTATATATAAAAAAAATAAACAAATAAAATTCATGAGTTCGCATTCGCTTTCAGCTATTCTTCATAGGTAAAGCACCGAGAAATCACTGGAGCAAGCAAAGCCGACAAAGGTGATAGTTATAACAAGCCCATTGAGGCTTAAAAAACACACCTAATAACACTTTGTTGTCATTTCTTCATTGTTACAAATTTTTCGCAATTGGTTTTGGAAAGTCTGGACGAGTTTGATTTGATTTACTAGGAAAATTTATGCTAACTTGATACCATTGAATAAGAAGTACAGGAAGAGGCAAATCGAAAAAAAATGAAGTAGTTTTCATAATTGTGTGAGTTACACAAACACAAATGCATTGACACAGGGTTGGAGTGAAGGTGGACGGCTACTTGCTGGGGCGCCGAAAGGAATTTTTTGCTGAGTTTCTTTCTGGGTGGTTGAGTAAAAATAAATGTAGCTAAAAGTACTGGAATATGGTTTCCATCTTCTTAGAAGTACTTACCCACATACAAAGGTACATAGCTTATTCTATGCTTGATACTAGTTAGCAAACGTTCAAAATTGATAAGTTCTGTAAAGTGTTAATAAATTTAAATTTGTTTTAAAAATATAATGCTACTTTCCTTAAAAATTAAATACCTAATAATAAATAAGTATCGTGTCTCTAAAAAGCACATTATTCTTTTCTTTAAAACGGTGTGTACGTTTTAATACTTTTTGATCCATCTGCTACCAATATATTACCCAAGTTAAGTTTTTGAAAATATATCTTGGACAAACAAAAAATACTTCGTTCAAAATAATTACATTCAACTTGCAAAATCTTGGTTTTATTTATGTTTTGTGTAAATTTGCTAAACCCAATTAATAAAATAAATACTATACAGCATTAGATTGTGTTTATTGTTTAAATATTTATTTTTAATTCCTTCCCACATATAGCGCCAACGGCTTCCTTTTCAACCAGACCTTTGTTATCCTTTAATGATAATTCAGTCAAATACTTAAGAGCTGGAATGTTTTCAATCGAAGATAACTTATTGTTGTCCAAAAGTATTTTCTAAAAAAAATAATCAAAACCATATTCTTAATTTTTGAGATTAAAAAGAAATTAATACCTTTGCAAAGCGAAAAGCGCTTAGTTTTGGAATGGATCGATCTGAAAGGCAGTTTCCACTTAAATCTATTACATCAGCTATGCTCAAATATTGTTCATAATAAATTGATGTAAGACTTAAATTTTTCAAATCAACTTCATGGGGAATTTTCGTTGAGTTTTGCCACTCTTCAAGGCACTTTTCAGTGTTCCATTTGGATGCTAAGTCTTCATAGTATCCTTTCCGCATACTATCGATGGTTTGTAATTTTATCAAGTATTCTATTGACTTTTCATGAAACTTGGTGCGATCAATTGCTCTCATCAGAAGTGCTGTCGTCAAAAGTGTCCCTTCAATAAAACAAAAATCTATGAGATTCTATTGCAGAACAATTCTTAATGCTACCTACATTTGCTATCTGGTTCAAGGTCCAGCAATTGCTCGCATGACCCTAGTTGATTTTTTAATTCATCAATAACTGCAGCACCAAATTCATACTCGAATCTCGGACATTTTATAGCAAAAAATCCATCATCGGAGCACCGCTTTAGGTCCAATGAGGATTGTTTGCCTTCCAGATTGCATTTTATAGACATGTTTGGTTCTGTTTGGCTAATTGAAAAATTGCCTTCGATATACCAAGAACAATCAGCTGATGAGCTATTAGCAGATTTCCATTCCAAAGGCCCTGCTTGAAGTTCTGGAGTTATTTGAATTTGAAAATCACTAGAAGTAATGGGTTTGGTAAATGCGATCACAGCTTGGTTTTTGTTGATGCGAAAGGCAGCAATGTCCAATTCAGGACGGGAATAACCTGAAGTAAATTTTAATTTATATAAGGAGCTTTTAATCAGCAATATCTACATACATATATAATAGATAGATGAAATTGGATTCCAACATTTTTTTTATTTGTAACTACTACCGTTTAAAAACTCTACTTACTTTAACAAAGTTAAAGCAATCAAGACTCACCTAAGAGCCAACGTTGATAGAACCACGCACTGCTATCATTTGGATCAGTAAATGCAGCCGTAAGTACCATTTCCAGCTCGTGCTTAAGTTTTTCCTCAGAAATAGGTCTCAACGGGTCATTCTCGTGGGGATGTATAATTGGAAGAAGATTGCTGCGATAGTGCCATGACGAGTAGTTGGAGAAGTTATTACGAATCTTTTCCGTGCAGAAGTCAAGCTCCTTGGTAGGTTCAACACCAGCTTTATTGACTACAAAACGACGATAGTCCCAAGTATGAACTGAAAAGATTTCATCGTAAATTATTATGAAATTGCAATTGTGTAAATTAATTACAAAACAATATACTTACAGTTCCTTTCATCTAATTTTAAATACTTATTGCACAAAGCAACTTCTCTGTCCATATTTGGTTTAGGACAGTTTTCTAATATCCAGCACCGATGATGCCATGCGCCATAAGACTTTGGATTGACAAGAAGACATTGTTCAGCAAAACCCAGATCTTTATCAAATACAGCCTGCTTAGCACTAAACAATCAAAAAAAAATATATACCTTTATAACCCCCCTCTAAAATATATATTTTTATGACTCACTCTTCTTCAAGATTTTCGCTTAATTTGAGAATACATTCCTTACGGATATTCCACAAAGTATAGACATCAGGATTTCTTGCTAATATTTGTCCACAAACGATTAGCATTTCATCGTCTAGTTCATTTTTAGATCTTTTGGCTTGAATCTTTGCCATTCCAGCCCGATAAGCTTTAACTTTAAGTTCTTGTTCTTTCTTTTTGCGAGCGGCTTCTTCGGCCGATGTGCGTACTTTAAGTCTACCATGCTAAATAAGGTGGAATATGAATTAATTCACTTCAGTTAATTAATTAATTCAATCTAATTTTACCATTTTTTTTATTTGAATTTATTTTACAAAAGATTAGAGAAGAAAAAATTTTCAAAAGTTTTCTTTTTTGATATTATCAAAATGTCACATATCAAATCAACAGCTGCTGTCTTAGCACAGTTTTCTTTACTTTGAGCTTAGAAAAGTGAAAGACAATTAAATAAGGTTTAAAAAGGGTGTTCGTACATGTGGATTACAGAATTGGTAAAATGTTAAGCCTCTTCCAAACTAACGCAACTCTTTATTCAGGGACAATTTAGACCCGGGCATTGTATATAAATTTGCATAGTGCTCTCATGAACACGTGCCATACGTCAGCCCCTAGCGATCACACACCTAACTAATTTTCTGGTTCCTGTTTCTGTTTATATACAAGTGCGCTCTCAAACGACCACACAACATAGCTATGTGGAACGTGCTCATGAGAATACTGTAGATTTCATATGCAAAGGACCCGGGTCTCAAAGATAAACTGGAGCTCAATCCTTAACAAAGGTTGACTCTTTGACTAATCCCCGATTTCATAAAGTCCTCTTAAAAATTTCACAGCCTTTTTGGTTTTAAAATGAAGTTTGTTCCATACAAAATACGTCATTTAAAAATTTAAAAGCTTGTTAAGTGTTTATGAAACTGGCCATAAGTTGTTTTTTTCTATCCTCAAACAATGGACTGGATTTCAATGAATATGCACCAAGGAATTGAAGCACTCGTAAATTACATCAAAATGCCTGTACCAGACCTGTATATATATATATATATGGCTCCTCTGTCTCTCCACTCTCGGATGTCCTCAAAAGTGCATTATGCTAACCAAAATTGTATTAGAGGAATTACTCATGGAAATAGCTTTACTGCCGATTTCGATTTACGAGTATGTATATTACGCCGCCTCCGTTGCTACCCATTTAATAGTTGGGACCTAATAATAACTAACTCCATAAAAAAATTACATTGAAAAAAGTTTGCGTTTTAAGTGCGGTTTTAAAAATTTAAATATTTAATTTTGTTTTTGAAATTCTAAAACTTTATTCTTCCATAATACATATATTACAAACATTCAACTCTTTAGGGATTCAATAATTTATTTGCGGCAGTACATTCTGAATTTTCCAAAATATTACCACAACACGACCAATGTCTTCGGCCTGGATGCCCATTATGTCCATGTCCACATCCATTATAGCCTGGCATACGTCCATCACAAGAACACGAAGCCTGTTTTGATCCTTTGCTCGAACAAAACGCACAACAATGATAAATTCCAGAATGTGGTCTTACAGTTCTTGCAGCAAATGTAAACGGGCTTCCCTACAGAAAAATAATAATATAAAGATATTTATTTTATTTTATTCATACATCCAACAATATTTTTACTTTGATATTTTTGTCGTTTATAGTTATTGTCAGTACCATGGTTCCTTGAGAGTCTGGAACAAAATTTATCCCATAACTGCCATCTCGACGATCGTTAACCTTTAATGTAAATAAAAGAAGAGTTTTGGGTATTTTGTGATTGTGTTTTTTTTTTTGAAATAATATATACATAATACCTCAACCGGTAAGAATTTTGACGATGATTCCTTGTACTTAAGTTGAACGCCAATTTTTAAACCTCCATGGCACAATGGCATATCATCTGCATCTCTACTAAGAATAACCATTTCAACTTTACGATGAACTCGTAATTGGGTATAACCTGAAAGTATTAAATCATAAAATAAGGTTTAATAATAGCCGCCTTTTACTGTCTCCAAAAATAAAAGTGCTGTTTTTTTCCTATCCCAAGGAGAATGGTGCTTAACAATGTGAGGGGGTACAAGAGATATTTTCGTACTTGTTGTCGATAGCTTGTATGGAATCTATATTTTTCAATATTGGATTTCCCTAGCCGCAGAGATAGTTTTTTTTTTCCTGAATTTCCCCAAGGAATAGAAAAAAACATAAGCATAATAAAACGATGATATGAGTAAACACTAAAGCTTTTTCATGCTAATCTGCGTAAATTAATGAAAGCTTACTACGCATCTTTGCACATTCAGAACTACTTTGAGCCATTGCCTAATGAATCCATCCATCACATACATAAATAACTTAATTTACCTTCAGTTTCCAATGTACACAATGATGGTTCTACCGTTTGAGTCGTAATTATGCCGAAAATAGGAATGTTTCTACTATTTTTTGATGCAGGAGCTCGAACTTCAGGCAAAAAGTGAAGAGTATCTGAAATCTTTGAAACCCATTAAAAACATAATCAAATTTTGTTTTTGCTAAATATTTACCCTCGGATCAATTGGTGGCTTGAACTTTTGACAAAATTCAAAACGACCTAGTAGTATATTTACAAATGATAAAATCTCAACTTCATTTCCACTTTCAAACAGATCTTCACTAAATCTTATTGCGCTCATAGCTTCGATTGATCTTTTTTCTGAAATTAAAAGAAAACTGAAATAAGGTAATTTTCCATTCTATAAGAAGAATGTATTTCTTTGTATAAAGGTTCCCACCCATATCCAATTGCTGTTCGACGATCATTTGGACTTTTGATTCTCTAGCTCGACCAATTTGTTGAATCAATGTTCTTCCATGCAGTTCAATAGCTTCTGTGTAAGCCATCATAAAGGACTCAACATCAGCTTGTGTCGTGTCGCATTTATTGGTAATACGCTTAGCAATTTCGTTTAGACGACTAATAGAATGATGAGCATAGTCACAAAGCGGTCGCGCTTGATCAGTTGATTCCTTGATGGCTTTGCTATAATTTGCAAAAGCTTTCGTTATAGATTCATGTTTGTGGCCCTTGTGCAATAGAACCAAACAATCGGAACATGCGACCTTAAATCAAAATATGATTTTATTTTTTCCAGATTATTCAATATTCAGGTAGATAAATACCTGCCGACAGGAACTACAAAAGGCTTTCATTTCAAATCCAGGATGCATGGAACATTTAATAGAGAAATTTGGATCATTTAAAAATGCTTTCTTGAGATTTCGACTCTTGCGAAGTTCGAGGATATTTTTTATCTTATGATTTGCAGTATGTCTCTGCCGTTCATGAGCATCCTTACAAAATGTACATAGGTTTATAGTACAAGTGATACAATGGTAGGCTGCCTGTAAAATAATAGTGATGGTTGGGGTGGGTTAGAAACATTTACAACTCAAGCGTTCGGTGAAAGTAACTGTTTAAAACATTAAGAAAAGCATTTTAATTTTTTAATTTTCGAAAACACTTTCTCTTAATCTGGACACTTTCTAATATCAATACAATTACAATTACAATTACAATTACAGTTACAGTTACAATTACAATAACAATTGCAATTACAATTACAATTACAATTACAATTACAATTACAATTACAATTACAATTACAATTACAATTACAATTACAATTACAATTACAATTACAATTACAATTACAATTACAATTACAATTACAATTACAATTACAATTACAATTACAATTACAATAACAATTACAGTTACAGTTACAATTACAATTACAATTACAATTACAATTACAATTACAATTACAATTACAATTACAATTACAATTACAATTACAATTACAATTACAATTACAATTACAATTACAATTACAATTACAATTACAATTACAATTACAATTACAATTGCTATTGCAATTACAGTTACAATTACAATTACAATTACAATTACAATTACAATAACAATTACCGTTACAATTACAATTACAATTACAATAACAATTACAGTTACAATTATAATTACAATTACAATTACAATTACAATTACAATTACAATTACAATTACAATTACAATTACAATTACAATTACAATTACAATTACAATTACAATTACAATTACAATTACAATTACAATTACAATTACAATTACAATTACAATTACAATTACAATTACAATTACAATTACAATTACAATTACAATTACAATTACAATTACAATTACAATTACAATTACAATTACAATTACAATTACAATTACAATTGCTATTGCAATTACAGTTACAATTACAATTACAATTACAATTACAATAACAATTACCGTTACAATTACAATTACAATTACAATAACAATTACAGTTACAATTATAATTACAATTACAATTACAATTACAATTACAATTACAATTACAATTACAATTACAATTACAATTACAATTACAATTACAATTACAATTACAATTACAATTACAATTACAATTACAATTACAATTACAATTACAATTACAATTACAATTACAATTACAATTACAATTATAATTACAATTACAATTACAATTACAATTACAATTACAATTACAATTACAATTACAATTACAATTACAATTACAATTACAATTACAATTACAATTACAATTACAATTACAATTACAATTACAATTACAATTACAATTACAATTACAATTACAATTACAATTACAATTACAATTACAATTACAATTACAATTACAATTACAATTACAATTACAATTACAATTACAATTACAATTACAATTACAATTACAATTACAATTACAATTACAATTACAATTACAATTACCACTAAAATTAAAATTACAATTACAACTTCTGTTAAAACTTACACTTGTTTCGACATAACATAAGCTGCACCAAATTTTTGAAATAACATCACCTCCAATTTTCAGTTTAAACGCTTCAATTTTCCGGACAAGTACAAAATTTTGTGGTAACTGACGTATACCACCAACTGGCACTTCTGTAGATTGTTGACATTCCTTACAATTAATTATGTGAGATCGTTCCGTTTGAGGAGATGGAACGTCAATTTTTTTATTCTAAAACAAAATCGAATATAGAATTTATAAAAAAAAAAAATAGAATTTTTCTGTGATAACCTTATGCTTTATTTTATCAGTTGACTTTTTACTGCGGAAACTTGTAAACGATGATCGACTTTCGGGCCGTGTTGAAACTGAAGATCCATTGCGATATGACAACTCTGGAGAGGACTCCAGCGACATGGATTTAAGGCTATAACTTGATTTTGTTGATGCTGAAATAAAATATAAATTTTACACTGATAGAAAATTTTTCTTTTTGTCTTTTTATGTTATAAGCTTTAGTTGTAAAAAAAATTGTTATGACGATTGATATTTTTTTAACAAATCAATTATTTTTAAGCCTAAGCTAACTTAGACCGAAAAAGGTAAAATATTCACCGTTTATTATCTTAGTGAAATAGTTTTTAGTTGTTTTAGGCAAAATCCACCTTCTAACAACGTCAAAGCCAACAATGTTATATTTTAAGTTTTTTAAGTGCCAATTTATCCACAGTGGGTTATCCTTAATTAATTTATTTCGTTAAACGTAGACTGTATATTCAAAATAAAAATTCATGGTTCATGAATTTAGCTAGTCAGTCAATTTCGGTTGATTAGCGAAACTACTGTAAACAAACAAGTCCTTAGAGTAAGAATTTTTTCAATTTAGTTTTTGATAAATTAATTTTCAATTGTTTTTCACAATTTTACATTGTTACAGTATATCAGCATGGGATTAAAGCTCCAAAAAATCCTTCTGGAGATCATTAAATTTACAGGATAAGCTTACCCCGGTTTAACTCACCAATCAAATACTATAGAGTTTTTTTCTTTGATTATTTGGTAAAACAACTTGATTGAATCAGAGAATCAATTCAGAGAATAGATCTCCCACTTTGAAACAAGCTACATAGGACATTGTAGGCGTTGTCGTTATTTTGTAATATTTGTTTTCTGTTTTAACGATTTTATTTTAGCAAATTGCCTTAATATTCTAAACGGGGAGAAATGGACGAATAGAAATATTGAAGCAATACTTTTAATGATACAATTATGATGATTACTAACAGACCTATGGGGATAAAGCTGAATTAGATCCTAGGAAAGTGGAGGTTTTTTTTGTATGACCAATAAGGGCTGAAATGATCACGGACTAGGTTTACTTAGTAAGTTCTTGAGCTAGTATTCACCGAGCGCTCATAACTTAATAAGCCCTCATAAGTCAAAAAAACTTTCCTCATTATTTTATAAAAATTTCCTTGTATAAGCTAAATGATTTTTTGAGTTCTTGGAATTCCTTATTTTATTAATCACAATTTAAAATGGTTTTAAAGATTTTTATACATATTTATTAAAATCTAAGGTTCGAACAGGATTTTCTCAATTTGGCCCTCTTGTAAATTTATATGCAGGTATGTATGTACTTTGTACATTCGCACACGGCCCAACCACCCTATAGTTTTTCATTAACTCGACCTGAAATAAAACCTGATAAGCATCCTTGCAGCGTAAGTTAAAAAAAAAGCTTTAAGGACCTAATAATAATGTACTGTAAATTGTGCGCTTTACTTTTCAAAAGACATTCTCTATTAATGATTTATACGAATTCCACTCATATCCTCTCCATTAATAGCTAAGCAGCCTCATCATCTCGTCTGATGTTCTTTCAGTTATAGAGTACACATCGCATTCAATGCAAGCGGCCAAGTTTTGTCTTTAACAAACATTAACCACCCTGAATCAAACTCTACCATATTATTAATGCGAGTGTCCTTAATATATTCCTCAGGATACGTATTGGATTTAGAATTTAATCGTTGTGAACGATTGTTTTCTAAGACCTCACGGGGCCTCATTATTTTAAAATGAGCTGTGTTACTTTACACGCTTCGGACGTACTTAAGAACAAAGAGTGACTCCGGACATTATATCGTTCGTTATACCACTGTAACTCCACACAGGCGTTGCGTTGGTTCTTCATGGACTGTGATTGTAATATTTCGGTTTTCGAGTTTTAAAACGAATCTATATCTTAGCACTCCGGTTAATTACGTGGAATAATGATATTCAGAATAACAGTGGTTCAGGTTAAATAGCATCGATGATCTTCCAATAAATCATAAGACGCTTTGAAAATTTTAAACATCAGAAATTTCTTCAAAAGAGATTACAACAACACAAAACACTAAAAACAGAATCTAAACGATAATAAATCAAAAATAAGGTTTTCAAGGTTGTACGAAAACGAATAAATTCATAGTGCGTTAGCGCAAATGAGATTATTTCGTTCCGAAATTAAATTTTAAAAAACACACCTAATGCGAATTCATCCACATTTAAGTTTGCGGCAGATATTTTTTCAAAAATTTAAAGTTATAAGATAACGCTGAATCACCTCTTAGCGATATTTATACGAGCAACTCTGTACGACCTTTCATAAACATTTTTTCTGCCGCAGAGATGCCTCTACCACGTTATTACGACATGCGCACTTACGCAATAACACAAAAATATTCATTCCTCGATATGTCAAACATTGAATTCACATCGCATTCGGTCTCAGTTAACAATGTTTTTAAAAAAATATGTAAAAAATCGTAGAAAATTAAAAATTCTTTTGCTCGTTACCGTTATTGCACTCATTGTTGCCACAATTGTTTTATTCAATTCGAATAGTGAACATGAGAAAATAATCGATGTTGGCTTCATCGATGTGTTCGATACAAAATCCGAAATACACGAAGCACATCCTGTTATTGTTCCAGAAAAATACAATGAACACAAAGTGAGAACACGTCTTATCAAGGACAAAATCAAATACCTTACCCAACAAAATCGTGACCGCGATAGTGATACGGATAATGAAGAATATACAAAGCTGGACACTATTACGACAAATGTGCACATCTTTTATACAGCCCCGGTGGCATGGTATAAAAAGGGAAAACCACACAAGTTGGTTAAGGAGACAATCGACGAGAATGATACAATTGTGATTCCACAAAAAACTCCAAAAGTTCTGAATACAGCCTTTTATCCGGCATTGGGACTTTATAAGCCAACAACGGGAGTGCTGCGAAAGCAATTTGAAAATATAAAAAACGCGGGCATTGGAGTTCTGATTCTAACATTGAACCCCAAACTAAGTGAAGATTTGATTCAGCTGATACTTAATACAGCGCCAAGCTTTAACTTAACGGTAACTTTTGAAGTTGGCTTGGCTAACAATCAGAGTATGGACTTTTTGAAAAGTCAGCTTGAGACTATTCGGAAGTTTTCAACTTGTGAAGCTTTTTATAGGGTTCTTTCAATAACAAAGAATTCTTATGTGCCTTTGATATATGTTAGTAATGCGTACAAATTAAATGAGGTTGAGAAGGTGTTCTGTAGTAGTCAGATAGATAATGCACGAGATGTTTTGGACGCATTATTTATAGGCCATATAAGGTGAGATTGTGTTCTATTGATTTTTGGTACTCGTATATACCTACTCGTATTTGTTACAATTGAATTGGTTTTTTTCGTTGTCAAATGTTGGAAAATAATATTATACTTATGTAGGTTAAGTGCTGGTATAAGTTTCTTTGTAGTTAAATTGTCGAACAAAAAGCCGGGTATATAAGTATCCAAGGAGAAACGAAAGTGCAGGATGAATGTTTGAAAATAACTGAGCCTAAAAGAAAAGAAAGTACATATAAAGAAAAAACATTATTATATAAAAAGTTGCGTTTCTTTGATGTTTTTCGGGAGCAAGATATCACATTGTCGGGCGCCATTTTTAAAGTAGTAACAACAAATGTGGAACCAGCTACATTTTCTACATGCTGGAGTTAAGTGCTCGACTTAAGATTTAGCGTTCCATTTGTTTAAATGGTTTTTTTTTTTATCAAGTACAAACAAACCGAGCCTCTTACCGCCCTTTTATTTAGTCTTGGAGTGAATTTAATTTTTAAAAATTCTCTATTTACTGTACAAGTAGTCATTATACATTGGCAAGAGTCCTTACATTGAAAAATTATTTTTTTTTGGATATGGTTCGATGTAATCCAAGGATATTCAGGAAAATGAGCCAAATCTCAACACCGAAAATAAAAGTTTGATTTTTTTTTTCTCAAAATCCAAAAAAAAACTTTGTAAATTTTGTTTATTAGAATATAGTATCTTCTTCAAAGAAATTTATATCGCTATTCGGTAAATCATTTATGTGAAAATCGAAAACCCAAAATCCGGTTCTATGGCGGTACCGTTAAAAAAGATCTTTGAAAATATTTTTTGACCAAAAAATTTATCAAAATGGGCTCAGCCGTTTTCGAGACAAATATTTTTTGTCTTAAAGTTTATATTACAGGTACCTTTATTTTTGAAGGTAGAAAAATGTTAATTTCGCCTTAAAAGCATCTCCTTAAGATCATAAGTCCAAAGTTTGAAGAAAATCCCTCCAGTTGGTTGGCCGTGGCGCGATGGTATGCGTGGTCGCCTGTCAACCTCACAGGTCACAGGTTCGATCCCTGCCGTAGTTCTATGTCATGTTTTTATTCCATTATCATTGATCATTGTTGGGCCGCTGGTTTACTCATTACATGTTGTTCAGGCATAACACTAACAACATGTGATTGAGTAAATATTGTACTAGTATGCCCAACAAATATGACAATGAACAAAATAATGCGAATTATAAAGGGACATTCATATAAGACATGGCATTTCTCCGCTTTAGCCCAGCCGCCAACCCTGGAGATAAAATCTGAGACAACCACCACCTTCAGTAAAGGGTACACCATCCCCTTGAGCGCGCGCAAATTATAAAAAAAAAAAGAATTAGGGAATTACACTGTAGGTCGAGGTTCACACAGGCAGATAGAATTGCGGGACCTACTTTTTTTCACGTTCTCTTTCATCGCAATGTCAGATCTGATTAATATCTCCAGTTCGATATTTATGGTATTCTTATAAAACTGATGATAAAAAAATAGTAAAAATAAAGTTATCCCTTTATTTTATTAATTAACTAAATCACGAAAATTAAATGGGTTTTCTTGGAAAAAATTAAATTTTTTTGTTTGAATTACTTAAAAACTACAAGATATTTGAGCAATTGCTATTTTTGTGTTTGATTAAGAGTTTATAACGTAAAAATTTTGAAAAAACTTAATTTTGATTTTGACAGTTAATTTTTCAAAAGCTATCTACTCTAACAACTTTATACAAAAAGAAGACTTAATGGATTGCTGGCTTCAAAAAGCTGTGATTATTGTAAAATATTTTCTATTTTGACTCATTTATTTTTGTTTTTGAGAAAATTGCCCCTCCCGCGTGAATCGAATTGCCCCCCGTCCAATACTAAAAAATATTTGTATCCTATTTCTCAATAAGATGGCGTCATTGAATTGTGTCCCAAGATTTTGTCGTTCTGTCCCATCAAAACACAGTTTAAAGGTGGAAAGGGAATTTATTTTCAAGTCTGAATTCGAGACCTATTATTTGGAATTATTTCCTGCATCGTTACATTTTTGAAAATCCGTTTTCGTGCACCCAACTTATCTGACCTGTCTGTTGTTGTTTTTTAATTCACTGCTTTTATTTTCAGATTAAAAACCCATGCAGAGATAATGCGTCGACATTGTTTTGATGGATTCTATAGTAAAGTGCCCAGTAATGGCGCAACATTTGCGAGTACTTGGAAAAATTGGTCATATCTTAAATCATTTGCAGTAACGTACAAAATGTTATTTGTGCCAACTGTTGGTCCTGGTTTTGCAGAGCGCAATAAATTTCCCCGTCATGGCGATATTCAGAGACATCGCAGTAATGGAAGGGTAACGAATATTTTACAAAAAAAAAAACATAAACTGATAAAAAAATTAAATTATAGTACTATGGTGTAGCTTGGCGAACTGCAATCATCAATCATATTGGTTTTATCAACATAGCCAGCTACAATAATTGGCAAGATGGAAGTCAAATTGAAGAAGTCCTGCCTAGGAGTGGTTTTCTTGATTATAATCCAGGATCACCGAGAAAATATTTAGAACTTACTGCTCATTGGGTTGGTAATTTTTTAAAATCTAAAAAACAATCACAATCAAATTGTTATGAATTATTAAACAATACAATTTGTTAAAAATAAAAAATAGGTATACCTCTATAAATTTCATCAATTAGAAAACAACAAAAAAAAAAAATTAGCATAAACAAACATTCCAGTAGAAAATGATTCTATCCAATTTCCAGTTTTAAAGACTTCTTTTAATAATAAAAAAAAATTATGTTATTGTTAAAAAATATATCTAATAATTTATTAATATATAATGTATTGTAATCAGTATTAAACAATAATTAGGGAATAGCTATTTTACTTACTAATAATAAGATAACTATATTTTAAATCTTTTGAATGTGTTTCTCTAAAACAAGACAAAAAACTCTAACTAAACGAAAGTGTTCCCAGTATAAGATAGGTAAGTTGAGCGAATATCAGGCTATAGTACACTAACGCCTCCCCCCCCCCATCTAACTTCTCAGTTCTTTTTTTTAATGTTTCTGTAACATAACGATTTATTAAAAATATATTTAAGGAAGAAAACGGGCTCCAAATTCTCCATCACATTCTTTAAGGTATTAGCATAAAAAGAGTTAGGATTTGAGATCAAGACTTTTATCATTTTGTGTTCAAAAAATTAGTACATGAAAAGTGCCATGCTGTTGGGGCATATAATCCTAAGCTACAAGTGATGTTTTTGTTACTCTTCAATAATAATTTTGTATTTTTTTGTTTATATTCTAAAATAGGTACTTAAACAAGTATTTTGCTTGTTCTTGTTTGCTATGTTCATAGAGTAGGGTCATCATGTGAAACATTATGACGTCATTGTCGTCTAAAGCTTATGGAACTCTAATATTTCAATTATTTTCAATCAATTATGTAATTAATTTTTCAGAGGAGTTTGCAAGCTTATAGCTTGAGGAATGGGTGACAAACTAAATTTTGACGTAAATAGAAAATTTCGTTCAAAATGTAATCCCAAATAAAATATTTTGAATAGCAAATCAAAAATTTAGATTTTTCTGGTTTTTTTTTTAACTGGACTTTTCGCGCAATCATCTTTAATTTTTCTTTTTAATTAAATAAATTTTATTGTTGCTTTAATATCAACAATAAAATTTATTGAATTTCACAGAATATTATTAATTTATCTGTCACTGTAGAGTTGCAATGTAAAATTTTCTACCAAGCAAATAGGATGGGGAGGAAGGTGTAACTGTAACTTCAATTGTGCTAAATTTTCGGCATGCTTCTCGATCCATAGATTAATATACATGTGAGATAAGAATCTGACAGTGTTGGCCCCAAGGCAAAACTTCTTGAAAGTAACTTTAGGACATGAGCTATTAATACACAAAAGGAAGGTGAATTTCAGTTAAGATCCTAGTAGTATATTTAAAAAGGGAAGTTAAATTTCCAACAAAACCAACATATTTTAAAGGCGTTAGTACATTTGTCTGTTCTTATTGCAAAATTCACTAAAAAAATATGAATGTTTTAGACTTACATTTCCAATCGTAGTCCTTTCGATTTGGTTGCGACCAAAATGGAATACTTGAATCTTGTTTGAAATTTTCATAAACCAAGCATTGAAAACAAAACGAATGCAAACAAAATAATGTCCTTGGATCTTTGTAGGCATCACGGCAAATTCCACACTGCAAGTCTTCAGGAATCGGTTCAGTATTTACTGGTATTGTTGCCGCCGCCGCGGCCGCCGTGCTGTGTAAACATCAATAAAATCAATATCAAAATGTCACTTTCATAGTGCGTTTTTTTTTAAATCGATTTTTAAGTTCAAGAACGACTATAAGAGATTAACGGTGATGAATACGCAAATCCATTCACATCGAACAAAAACAACAAAACTGACCTTGACTGGCCACAATCGATATTGGTCTTTAATGACTGCTGTTGAGGTTGTTGCATCAATGTTGCAATTTCTTTTGCTGGATTGGGTTGTTTATCCTCAAAAGTCGCCATGGTACTAGAATTTTCACTGCTGCGGTAGGACAGTGACGAATCAGCACTCATTTGAGTAGTAGACTCGGAAGACGGTGATTGGTCATCCTGTTGATACACTATTGGAGGTCTAGGAGGAACCACCGTTGAACCTCGGTTGACAAATTTTGGAATACATCCATTTGAAAAGGAATTAACACTTTTAACCGTTTTATTCTGAAAGGAACCACTACTACCAGCTGAATTTTTATTAGCACCATTTGCTACCTCAAAAGATGTCAACACAATTTCCGGCAAATTAACCAAAGACTCATTCTTTCCTTGGCGATCTTCTTTTCCCGAGCCCAAATTAATCGGCACTATTGTGAATGACGGCACTACCGAACGACTTTTGTTGACCTTTTGCTCTTGACTTTCAATATACAATTCTCGTGGAGAACTTCGCCTGGGCGAATTCGTTAGAAGGGAAATTTTCTCTGGCGAAAGACAGAGCTTTAATTTGTCGTCATGATTTATATCGAAATGTTTGCTAAGCCTTCGCACGGATGACGATGCTGACGCATTGGATGCACCACACACATTAGATTTATTTTTAATTTTCTTATATCCTTCCAATTCACAATCACTGCTTTCACGAGATGAATTGCGACTTATAAACTCGTAGTCACTATCACAGGAATTATTCTGGTCGTCAGTTGTTAACTGTGATAAGTACTCACTATTCATAGTGGCATTATAGTTCTACGAACGTAAGGGGCACGGCTATTTGTACAAGAACTTGTAACGCACTAAATGAGGCCTCATTCGGTAATTTAACAAATTGCAATTGTTTCTTCGATTGCATTTCGTTCTAGAATTTTAATCCAATTAGATTCAGTTTGTTTCATTGATTTTTAAAACGAGTCATATGTTTGATGGTTGGTATTGGATAGTAGGTATAGGTAAATGTACATAATGTTGCAGATAGTGAGGAGGAAATGGCTATAGGTATAACATCACTTTCATCTGTTATGTCGAGTGTTTACATTCAGAAAAAAAAGTAAAAGGAATCAAAAGATTGAACATTTGTGTCTAGTTGTTGTTGATTTATGCATAAAAATGCATAGAAGACCTTATAAAAATACGACCAATCGTCTTAGAAGGAATTTGTGATTTATAAGGGCAACATGGGTTTTTTGTATGGTGACAACATGAACAAGCTGTGTAGGTTTCAGCTTTTTTATTTCTAGTGGTCTAAATAAACACCATAATGAAAAATAAGCCAATATAATTTGGAACGGTTTATGCATTGTATTTATATCTAGGTATATAGTAGGTATACAAGAATGTTAACAGAAAAAATGCCAAAAATCATCTTGTTTGACCGATTTGTCTTGCATCTTATACGACACGTTTTGTCACTCCTGCTATCATACGAAGGATCAATTACTCTCATACTTATTGTATATTGTCCAACACTGTGGACCGTTTGTAAGCGCTGGATGAACAACTGCCGTCGCCGTGTGGTGCTTTTCGGCCCTATCGAGGTAACCGTCGGAGCGGAATTCTCTACGAAATTCTACGAATCGTAGACATTTTTGATGCTGGCTGTTGAAAAAACAATTTTTTCAACTGTTCTGTTGTAGTAGCATTTAACACATGAATTGTTTAGTCCAGCGTTGACTTTTTTTAATTCTCAAAAAACACAAGGTCCTCCAGACCCCCCGAAACCCCTAATTAAAAAACCGATTTTTTCAAAAAATCTGACCCCTGGCAGATTTCTGCGAACTTAATAATATAATCCCACGCCTGCACCCAAGATGGGATTAAAACTGTCATTTTAATGGATTTACATCTTAAAAATTGAATAGCTCGGTTATTTTTCAATGTTTTTTTTTATTAATAAAATCTTATTTTATATGAAATAGAATAAGCTTTCAGAAAAATAGAAACAAAAATTTTGAAGTTGTGCATTGTTGTTAAAAAATATCACACGAGGAAAACATCCGAATTTCGAAATTCTTTTCGACTCATGATTTTCTTTCTTGACAGAAGATAAAATATCTGGTTGAAAAGATTATATTTTTTATCTTTTTACAAAAATTAAATCGGTTAAGAAATAGCTTAGTCCACATAAACGCTTATATCTTGAATTCTATTTGTCGGATCAACAAGGTGTTTATTAATCCACACTGGGTTTTTCGCCTATTTTTGCAAGTCGCTTGCTATTTCTTTTTTCAGTAAATTTATATTTTTCTCAGAAAACAATATAATATTTATTAACTTAAACGGTTCAAAAAACTTCTTTTTTTTTATGTGTGTGGCAGAGGGCGGAAATAACATTTTATAATATTTTTATTTTAGATTTTTTTTAGGAAAAATGCCATATATGTATTTTATCTGGGGATTTATGAAAAATAGAATAGATAGTTTCAAAATATAGAGTATTTGTTAAATTCCTATTACGTATAAATATAAAGCACCCCTGTTCACTAAAATGTTTCGCGATTTTAATAAGTTAATGTTGCAGTTTTTTTTTCTATATTTATAGTCTTTAGTTAAAGTGAAAATAAACACAAATGATTTTTTTTAATTTAAAATGTATTTGTATTTTTAAACAATAGTTCTCCATTATGTTCCGTCATTTATATCTGTACATACATAACAATAATACGTATTTTTTATAATATATGTATCAATTTTTTAATTATTGTTTTCTAATATTTATTTTATTATAATATAATATTTCTCCTAAATATAAATGCCGGTGTATAACTATTCCGACTATTATGCATTTTCTCTTCTTAATTTTTTTATAGTTCGAATGGTATCTATACTATTTGAAATAATAAATCTGTTACTTTTTAATCGTTTTTTTTTGTTTGTTTTTTAACTGTAACAGATAAACCTAATTTTTCCTTTTGCCCATTCATTTTTTTCATCAAATATTTACAATAAAAACAACATACGTTTTCTTTTTTAAATGTACATACGAATAAAATACTAAAACTAAAAGATAATAAATTGTTGTTGTTACACCTTCTTTATACACACGCCCTAATTTTTTTTTAAATAATATTTTCCTATGATATACATACATATAAATAAAATATAAAATAAGTTAATTGCCACGACAGCACAATTAACATATTTTCCTCGTTTCAATTAATATTTGTAGGGGTGTCCCCATACTTGGGGGCCATATATTAATTAATCAAAACATGAAAAGTAGTTTCAAACTATATAAAACAATAATAACAACGATAGAGAATGCTAACATGAAATAATTCGATACTGGTATCTTTAATTTTTTTAATGTTTTCACTGAATATTGACTGAAAATATAGTTATCATTTTGTATTAACTATGCGAAGTGAAAAGTTTTATAAATGTATACGTGAAACAAACCACAAATAATTTTTGAGAAATCAATTTGAAGAATTGTCTACCCAAACCTTATACGAATTAACAAACAAAATTTACGGCATAGTTCTATTCCTGTCTTTCTAAACAACTTATTCCTGACAGAAACCTTCAGTCTCTTCGATTGCAAATGTTAGTTTCTCAACTAGTTGGTCGTAACTTTTGTACGGTGGTAGATCTAAACGGTTAAAGCATGTGTGTGAACGAGGCAGCCATGTTTCTTTGCCGACTTTTTCAATGCAAAAACGTTGTGGCCCATTGGAGCCCATAAGCTCAGCAAATCCACCAACTGGTACACGACACGTTCCAGTAACGAATTGAAGAAGACGTGCACGTTTCTCATTGTCTGTATCACGAACAAACTGTAAACATAAATAGAAACAGATTTTGTAATTTGTAAATTTTTTTGAATTTTATATTTTAATAGTAGTACCTGCCAGAACCAAACAACTTGCTTGCTACTTCGATTGTAGTGTCTGTAAATGGTATTTCTTTGCCAGTCATCCACATCGACATCTTGCATTCCACAGAGTATCAGTTCTAATTCACGTTCGTCAAAATATTTAAGCCATTCTAATGGCACCACTTCGTTGAAGCCTTCTAGGAATGTTTTTGTTTGTTGTTCAATGCCCCTGTTAAAAAAAGAACAAAATGTTTTAATGTTTTTTTTTAGTGAAACATTTCAAAATATTGCATTGATTAATTTTTTTATAAGTAAAAACTAACTAACGCCTCAATATGGTACAATAAAACAAAAGTTCCAAAAATTTCAGGTTTTTACAAAAAGACAACGGCAGAAATGTCTAGCATTTTGGATTTATACTACCCAAAGGTTGTAGATTACAATGGAATAAAATCAAACTTAAGGAAATGAAAGCAAAAATAATTGTATACCGGTTATTTGTGCTGCGCCGAAGGGGAAACACACCACTTAGCACCAACCAGACTTCTCCCATCAGAATCCAGGAGTAAGAGGTAAAAACACATCCCAAAATAAACCTTTGGAAAATGAATGTTCCAAAAGTTTGTGAGCTCTTAAGCTATTAATTTTCATACAAAGGTTAAGGCCAAGTTCAGTGCTTAACAAAACTGCAAACAGTTCAATAAATCTATGCTTTTAAAATATTAGTAGAAAAGAGAATGGACAAAAATATATATGGGACCTGGTTACCTGGCGTACACAAACAGACCTATGAAAATGATTAGGTACTATGGAGTGTACCAACGTACGAGTATTTTATTTTGTCCTAAACAATGGGAGATGGCTTAAATAAAATAAAATATTAGTAGAAAAGAGAATGGACAAAAATATATGGGTCCTGGTCTACCTGGCGTCCAGAAACGAGACCTATGAAAATGATTAGGTACTATCGAGTGTAC
Organism: Syrphus vitripennis; assembly: GCA_958431115.1. Classification (NCBI taxonomy): domain Eukaryota; kingdom Metazoa; phylum Arthropoda; class Insecta; order Diptera; family Syrphidae; genus Syrphus; species Syrphus vitripennis. Next base: position 123,790,023 of record OY288108.1, read on the forward strand.
CAACGTACGAGTATTTTTTTTAGTCCTAAACAATGGGAGATGGCTTAAATAAGCGACCAAAAAATAAAAAAAACCCTTTGCAAATTCGAATAAGCAAAGAGACTTCATAAGTTTATATTAATGTTTCATCAAAAATTACATTTTTATGTTATCAGCCGGGGGTATGAACATGATTTGATGTCAGGCCCAACATTCGTATATACCGATCGTACGACGCGACATCCTGTTAAACAAGTGAAGTATTAGTGCTTGAAAGCATTTCTTCTTTCCCCTGTTTTGCTCTACTAATTCGGGACGGTATACTTGCTCTGAGAAGAGATGTGGCTTCTCCTAAGACGATATCGTCGATTAGTTCTTATTCTTCAAGAAGGGGAGAATCTTCAAACTATGGTAGATTTGCTGTCATTGAGTAAAAGCTTTTCTTTGCCTGTTAAGATTTTTTCTAATCACATATTGTGGTTAAAAGGCAAAGGTTAGATTTTTTTAATAACTGCGTGAACCTATGGTTTACAGTCCTGTGCCCCAATTCATAGATGAAGATCTTGAACTAAGCTTTCAAACGTACTACATGTCGTTTGTGGACTCTTGACGCACAACTATTCCCATTCATTTAATTCGTTAAATCGAATACAAAAAAGGATTTTCATATTGTTAAGCGCATTATTTGATGGACGAAGTGCGCTGATCTAGAAGCAATTGGCAAAGAAGAATCCGCACAACTAGTTGGAATGCATAAAACATTTTTTTTAAAGTTCGCTCGAACGATTTTTGAAATTTATTTTTAAAATTGGTATTTTATTTTAACAATATATTAGATGGCGTCTGCGTTTCAGTTTATTAATTTAAATAATATCCTTTTTTTTATTATTCTTGTTTAATATTTTTTTTATTATTTAGAGAATCCATAGTTGGGTTGTTAATCATGATTAGCAATATTTAAGCAGGACCAGGTAACAAAAGCTTAAGCCATTGAGAACAAACTGGCCCTAAATATTACAAAACGGCAGAGTTGTAAAGACTGCAGTTTTTGGGTACTGCAGTTAATTGACTAAAAAGACTAACTGCGTTAAGTATTTAAACTTACAAAAAGACTTTAAATGTAATCCGGACAGTCGCAGTCAGTACTAATATATTAACTATGCAGTTAATAGAAGCAGTTAATTGACTAAAAGTTAATTAACTGCAGTACTTTTTAACTGGTCTTAGTCTTTGTCTTAGATGAAAGTTTTCAGTACTGGCCTGGTCTTGGTTTTAGTCAATAAGTCTTTTAAATAAAGTTATTAACTGTACAGTTAAAATTTTAGTACTGACTGCTGACTGTTTTTTTTTGCAGTTAAAGAACCCAGACACAGTATTAACTTGCAGTTAATTGATAAGTTAATTAACTACGACTTAACTGACTGCATTACCAAAGTACTGCAGTCTTTTACAACTCTGCCAAACGGTAATGGTTTTTCTAAAAAAAAAAAAAGTACTCTAAGAAGGGTTTTAAAGCGACCATGAACCTACTTTCATAAAATCTTTAAATTATTTTTAAATGATTCTTGGGACCCGATAGGCACATTAAAAATTGTGCTTATTCAATTCTAAAACTTTGCAAATTTAAAAGAAAAAGAAGCGGACCAGAGTTTTAATATTTTTAATGAACCCATAACTAAAAAATTTCAATCGAAAAATTGTATTTAAAAAAAAGTTCTACGCTAAAAAAAAATATTTTTCTATTGCCTTTACAAGAAAATAAAATTCCCCACCTGATTTGTTGCAAATTATTAAAAAAAAATACATCCATTATGTATACTGTTAGATATCGGCCTTTTTAGATTTTAAAAATATATGGCAGTAGAAATTTTTTTAAAATAATAATCTAAATAATAATCTAATAATACCTCATAATAAGCCCAATTCCACATAAACGACAAATTTGTATGTAATCTTTGATCAACCATAAACATTTGCCTTATCAATACATTTTAAACCTTACCTTGTCATTCGCCATTCAGTCATCAGGGTTATATATTCTTCTTTGTTTTCTTCCGAAACTTTTTCTTTTTCGCCATTCTCTTTGAGTTCATGATGAATTATTTGTCCCAGAACTTCAAAGTCCACACTAAACCACAACTCAAGACCACATTCATCAATATTATTATCACGTACCCAAATGAGGGAATTATAGAATTCGGGATCGATAGTCTCGATGTCTTTGATGGTTAATTTCTTGTTTAACATCCGTTTATAAAATGGCATTGTAAAGCCGGAATAAATGAACCTGCCATGATACAATGCCATTGCGATGAAACGCCCGATAAATTTAAAGTACTGCAAATGATCTGGATTAACATAACTCGCTGGATTTATTTGAAGACTGTAGTTGTTTTTGTTTGCATATTCAAAAAGGCAATACATTGGATTGAGTACTTCGTGGGATAGAAGGAAAAACCATTCTCGCGAAACACCACCATAATCCAGACCCTCTTCGCCTCGGAATATAATGTATAGACGGCGTCGTAACTCGTAAGCTGGCAATCGCATGATCTGATGATAGGAATCTTCGAAAAGCGTCTGTCGGGTAACTGTGATCTTTATGTGCGAAGGAAGTGCGTTGCTCTGACACAGATAACGGAATTGACTGAGCTTCCAGCGGAAGGACCTTTCGTAGGCACGCGGTACCCCATAGACACCTTTGACTCCCTTTGGAGCACCGGGACGGGGATCATCGAAAGTTGTCCGGCGAGTATTGTGATCAACAAAGAATCTTTCCCCGGAGGCGGTGTATCGAATCTCCCAACCTGGTGGCAAGGGGCCTTCATTGATAAGATTCACCTCCTGACCTTGCGTTCTAGGATCTTCCCATTGGGTGGTGCGGTTCTTGTGGTTGACAAAGTACACCCTATTGTCAGATTGTAATTTTTTCTCCCAGCCATCGGGCAACGGACCAAGCTGCTCTTCATCATCTTGACTTAATGGAGCGGTCACTGCCGTAGGTTGCTGTTGCTGCTGCGAATACAAGAAACGCTGGTTTCCCTGAGCAACAACATGTGCGCGTTGTCCTTGCCAATGCTGGAAATGCATTAAACGTTCACTATTCGGTCTCTGCCAGGTGGTTGTTCGTGTATTGTGGTCCACATAGTACACTCGCCCACGCGGATCCTTGCGGATTTCCCAGCCTGGAGGAAGTGGTGTTGGCTTCTCCCAATATGTCGAACGTGTATTGTGATCTACATAGTACCTTCTTCCATACTGGTCATATCGAATCTCCCATCCAGCTGGGAGTGGCTCATCATCAGCTTGTGCTGCTTGCAACTGCTGATCGCCCACGTTCGACACAGGCACCGGATTTCCACCAGCATTACCTTGGGCGGCCTCCAACGGCACATTCTCTGCTGGTATATAGCCACCAGTTGCTGCTGCAGGCGGAGCTCCAGGAACTGCGGTCGAACTTTGCATTGGGGCCGTATAAACTTGCATCACTCGCTGGCCAGTGCCATTCACACTTTGGATCGGTATTCTCTGGGGCTGCATTTGTGGCTGGGCAGTTTGTGCCGGAACCATTTGCTGTGATCCACTTATCTGCTGCTGCTGTTCCCACACAGCTACAGCTGTTGTCGATGTCTGCCGACGTATTGCCCCCGAGGAAGACGGAGCTACTGCACTCAAACTACTGTTGCTGCAGGTTGCACCATTGCTAAGTCCCCCGCCGCCGTTCATTGCCACAATTGCATTAGACGCTTGCACCGGAGACCTACCATTTGTCATAGCACCAGAATTGATTGCATTATCAGAACCACTTGTACTGCGCAATCTCATTCGCGCCCTCACTCCACCATTGAGAACACTGCTCCGATTCGGATTTGCCGTTCCATCAATGGACGGTAGACTTTGTTGTTGCACAGCACCATTTCCATTTGTGATAACCAACTTTGACATATCCAACCGCAGGCCATTAAGTATTGCCACTAGTTCACCGCTCTTTGTCTGGCGATTGTCAGATTTTGATGTGATAACCAAATCCATGCTAAGTTCCAAGAACTCCAAACGACCATTGTAGTGCTGAAGAATTTGATTGAGATTAACTGAACGTTCACCTAACATGGCATCTTTACGAAAACTCGAATGATCTAGCACTTTGAAATGAAGAATTGAATTGGGTGTAATCTAAAAAAAAAATACCATTAAATAAAATATAATTCAACTTTTAAGAAAAGATAATTTGTTTCTACCAAAACTGTAAACTCCTCGTCCCATTTGGGTAAATGAGTATTTTTCATTGTATCGGTCTTCCGTTTGCTCTTATTGTCGATAAGAAGCTCCACATAAGGGTTTGGCTTGAGGAATCCATTATTTCGAAGAGATGCTTCTTCAACTAAAACAAAAAAAAACAATCATAAAAATGTATTAATATAGCAAGTTGTATCAATGAGTTAAGTATTTTATATACACATTTAGTTAGTTAAATAGTTATAATAAAACGTTTTAGCAATAATTAAACAAACAATAAAAATATTGAATTGAAATTTCGAATATTTTGTAAAAGTCCTGAAAACTAATTTCTGCTCTCATTTTTCAACTGATTTAAAAAAATTTAATTTTATTATTTTATGTAGCTTTTTAAATACATACATATGTATAACAAGCGAAAAATCAAACAAAAATCTGGGAATTAATAATAATAAAAAATAGTACATATCTCAAAGCACAATGCAAAAATAGTTTATGTGATAATTAAACCCGATTTTGGATGAACTCCTAAGCTAGGTTTTTTTAGTTGGAACACTTTATTTGAAAACAGCTTTCAAAATTACATTATGATAATAATTTCTATTTAAGTATGGATTGGCCAATGAACGTCCACCAAATCGAAAGTATGTTTGAGCTATATTATAATGCGAACTTATTTTTTTATTTAAAAGTCTGTCTAAAAATATATTGCCTATCGTGCGTTTATAAAACTTCCTAGTCTATACGTCAGACGGAACTCTTCCACAATTTACTTTTTTACTATCTCTAAAAACTATATAAGCTATAAACTTACAAATTATTTTGAATAATTAATTAGTTATCAGAGTTCCATAAGTTTTAGGAGACAATGACGTCATAATCTTTCACAGGAATGACTGATGAATATGAATAATCAATATTCATTTAAATGAATGATCATACTCTTTTAAATGATGACCATAAAAAACACGACTGTTGTTATGATGCAGATATCTAACAAGAATCAATTTTATATTTGGTATACCTTCTAAAGAAAAGCAATCCTTCGAATTGCTAAAAATTTGAATAATTTTGTTACCTAATTATTGCACCAGGGGTCATAAACAAGTTCAAAAACAATTTCAGCATGAAACAAATGAAAATGCAAAACACATGCAATGAAGATCTAATGATTCAGCAGATGAGAATATCAAGAGGTCAAAGGCCAATTTTCTACAATGGTTTCCAATCATTTAATGAACTGCCGCAACACATAAAAAGTTCCTTGATGAGGGTGATGATTGCAACTTTTCCGATTTTGAATGACTTTTTTACTCAAATGTCGAAGAAACTCAAATAAATGCTTATGACTTCAAACCGTGGCTTTTAAATTAAAACCTTGCAATCCAGGTCTACAATTGTTTGGCCTTGAGAACCTTTTTTATGTAGGCAGGATAGTGCTGAATCAACAACCAAAAGTCGTAAAAAATATGAATAAGAAAACCCCAAATACATCTCAATAATCGATAAAAGCTATTTTTCCATGTTTAAAACCAAACAACCCTTTTTTTTTAAAAAAAAGTCAATGGTAAAAGTCCAACAAGACTTGTAGGTAAAAAAAAACAAATTTCAATTCATAAAATCAACCCCCAGGCATTAATAAAATCAGCTGATTACGTTGGACTCAAACTTTTGGCTGCAGTGCACGTAATCTATCCACCAAATTTTCAATTTGATTAAACCTAATTGAGGTTTAAAATTACAAAGTTCGGAATTGTGATACCTTCAAATAATTTTGAAAAAAAAATATCTTAACTCTTAAAGTTCCTAAGGTGTTTCTAGTCAAATAGTAAGATTAAAGTAACTAATAAGTTAGGTTGGGAAGAAGCGGTCATGTTTGAAACGGGATGCCTTTGAACATAACTAATAAAATCCCAACAAATTAATATTTGAAAATTTTAACCAACATTTTTGCAAAATATTACTTTATTCTTTGTCCGTTAACCACTGTCGGTTCATCTCATCATAAACTTTGTTTTTAAATCGAATCGAAATCAAATTTGAAATGAAACGCTTCACATCGCCACTAGTTTTAAAATTGCTCAGATAATCAGGCAGTTGCTCAAGCCCTTGGTTTGGCATCTCTAAATTAGTTCAACAATCCCCAGCTTACCAGTCTGAACAGTGTCTTCGGTGTCACTCTTCTCTGGAATCGCAGGATAACATGCGGCAAAGCTTACAATACTTAATGTTATATTGTCGTAACAATATACCATATGAAACAATTCGAAAACTTATAAAAAACTACAGAGATTTGTAAAATTTAGTAGTAGAAGGTATGGGAGGCTTTCTCTACAAAAAGTCGATTTAAGATTTTTTTTAATGCATTCAAAAAAAGTCAATGTCAAAATTGAAATATTTTTCTGCTTATATTGTTTTTATTCATGTTCCTCATGAATTCCTCATACTTATTTTTGTACTAAAAATAAGTGTGACAGTAGAACTATCTACAGAATTACCTTGAAAAAAAAAAAACACAGAATGCTCTCTGCTAATTTCTGATGAGGACCAGCTCAAAAGGTGGAAGGAGCACTTTTCAATGACGCAAAATGACCTGCCCGAAGTAATAATTTCCCGAATACACACTGTATCCTCGGTAGAGAATAAATCTTAACCGCAATCAAAGCGCTGAAGAATAACAAAGCGGTTGGACTTGACAGTATTCCCGCAGAGCTTATACGTGCAGCGCTAACAGCATTGAGTGAGCTACTGCAGTAACTCAAGTAGAGAACCTGGGAAAGTGAGAAATTTCCTGAAGAGTAGAAAAAAGGAATGTTTGTGAAGCTCCCTAAAAAAGAGATCTCACACAGGGTGAACATTGGAGAGGGATTTGCGTGTTCCTGCTGTAACCAAAATAATAGCAAAAATCATCATGGAACGAGTAAAAAAACACCTCGAAAACAAACTCGAAGCCGATCAAGCATGATTCCGCACTGGATTTGCCTGTGTATACCACATTAACACCTTGCGGATCATCATCGAACAATGCGTGGAATATCAATCACCACTTCACCTGCTGTTTATTGATTTTGAAAAGGTTTTCGACAGTGTCAATAGAGAATTTATCTGACTTGCTTTTCGCAGGAGGGGCATCCCAGATAAATTGATTGCTATTATCAAGGCTACATATGGATCCAAATGTCACCTTTTGCATAATAAAAGGGCTGTATATTTTTACCAATGTTGTTCCTGTTGGTGATTAGTGATGTTCTACACTCTGCTTTGTCAAATGGAAATGAAGAAATTCAGTAGACTCTACAATCATATCTCAAACACCTTGACTATGCGGACGACGATCATGGATTTGCACAAAATTACAAGGGTTTAGACAGAAGCTGAAATCGTGGGGGGTCGGGATAAAGTCAAATTCGGCAAAAACAAAAATGATCAGCCTTGGAACTTCCTCATCTGATCAAGTAAATATTTCTGGACAAGTAATAGAGACGATTGAAAGTTTTCAATATTTTGGAAGTGTTGTCTCTACTGACGATGGAACTGCATTAGACATTAACAGCCGAATCGGAAAAGCAAAAGCATACCATAAAGCGTTTGGTATGCTGTCCAAATTATGAAAAAACAACGCTATAAGCTTAGAGACCGAGCGACGACTGTTTCACTCTAATGCTGAATCCATGTTTTTAAAGGGGCAGCACTTGGAAAGTTACAACTGCTGTCACTAGAAAGTTGCAAACGTTCGTAAATAGTTGTCTACGCAACATCTTCAGGATTTTCTGATGAACTTCATGTGACAACAGGGCAGGAACCCATTGACAGTGGATTGGCCATAAGATTCAAAAGGGTAACGTATGCGAGTCAAGCCCTGCAATGGATCCCTTTCACTCAAACAGGCAGACGACCAGGACGGCCTAGAGGCACAACAGGGGAAGATATGGAGAGAACTGAAATACATCTCCGGGAACCGTACACGATGACGTGTAGGAGTTTGTCTGAGGAGCTAAGTAAAAAGTTTTTTTCGGTGCTTGAATTTGGTTTTCATTCAAAAATTGAGAGTGGACTCAAACTTTTGGCCGGCAGTGTATAATCATTTTTTATTTCTATTTTAAATAATATTTACTTAACAAAATTATACCAACCAATTTACAAGCTTCTTTCTTTCTTGTGGTTTATGTTTTTTTTTTTTGATAATATACCTACACTCTACAAGGTTTACCACAAAAGCCAGGTCAAGAAAACCGAAGGTCAATAGGAAAAAAGAGAGGAAAACTTACAACTGCCAGTATTGCACTGGGCCGCCAGTTTATCGCATTCATTTATATTGCGGTCATAATATTGTGACCGGAAGTAGATTCCATTAATGTAAGTAACCTTTATTTGGGAGACTGCAAACTTATTTTAACTTACAAGAAAAACTTTTACTTTCATTTTGGCATTGTTTTTCGGGGTTTTCCCTTTTTGGTTGATTTCTTCTTTTTTTGAGAAATTTAAAAATAGAAATTCTCATGCAACAACATTATCAAATCACGCAAATAGCTATAACAAAAGGAACACAAAAAAGTCTTCGCCATCATACCCTACTCAGAACTCAATTTTCCTTGAATATCCCACCCGGCTTCATTGAGCACCCACTCAGTTGACTTGTGTACTGGTAATTCTTTATACTTACTTGTAATACTCAGCTGGTGGTATCCTTGATTGTTGAGAGCACTAAGGCCAGTAGCATCTGTCGCACTAGAAGTTGACTCTGCCATTGCTTATCGTTTAACTATTATTATTGCTTGATGGTTTGTTTCGTTTAATTGGGGATGACGATGGCGATTTTTGATTCTCCACTCTATATTGCCAACGTTGTTGTTTAACTAGCCTTGTTATCAGTCAGCTTTGTCTATTTGGATATTTGTCGCTGTGTCAAGAAGTCAGCCAATCATACGGATGCGCCTGAGAGAAAGAAAACCCAGAAAGACGTATGAGAAAAGCGATAGGTACACGACAATACGTCGGGTAGTAATTATTATTGTTCGTAGATTAAAATTTTTATATGGATTTAATAACAAATGAATCATAAGACATAAGGGGATAGTGTTTATGGAAACTTGGTTGCTAATCAGCACAAAGTTTACAAAGATTATCTTTAGTCGTTTGACTTCAATTCTTATCAACGCGAAAGAAAAGACATTAGCAAAGGGGGAAGGGCAAACATAATTTTACGAGTTTTTATTCGATTTTAAACAAATGCAATAAATTGATTATATATGCGGGTATTTTTATGTTTTTTTCTTTTTGTTTTATTTCGTCTCTGGGAGCACTTCAGCACTTACGTCAAAAAATACAAAAAAAAAATAATAAAAGAATATGAAAAAAAATCTTACATTTTGCAAGACGCAATTTAATTGCAAAATATTGCAATTTGCGGCAGATATTTGATATTATTTAAGTGTAGAATTTTATAAGGATTAAAATGAAATAGATTTTTGTAAATAATTTGCAAATATTGATTTGCTTTTTTAAGGCGAAGTACGATTGAAAATTTTCACTTTTTTTTTCTTCTTCACTTCACTTCACAGTTCACACACGCAAACGACGATGACTGCAAGTCTGTAAGGCAAAAGGAGGGCTTCGTGAAAGATATTTGACTTTTGTTCACAACAAATCTGAGAGCTAGATGGCGCTTTGTCTGTACAGTAATGGATGTGATTTTGGTTTGAAAGAAAAAAAATTATTATATTTTATTGAAAAATTTGTTTTCATGAGTTAGAGAGATTCCTTCTTTTTTTTTGTACTCATACAATCCTTCTTAATTAAATTAAAATGTTTTGCTTCAGTAAGAAAATCGTTGTTGGAACAAACGCTGATGTAACGCTTTCCTGACATATTTAATGGAGTTCGCTCCGATAAGAAAACATGGCTTTTAAATTTAAAAAACGCATTTTATGCATAAAAAACGTCAAAAGCGTGCTAAATTTTTAAAACGTTTAATGGAACTAACCGTCAGTTTGATTTTAAATTTATTTTATTAAATTGACAAATTTTTCAGATAATAATTTCCTAAATTAATTAATCATTAATAGTAAAAGGCCATGAAAATGACGTATTTTGTATGAATAAGTCTTAAAACTTAAAACCCTCTTAAATTTTCAAATGGGTTTGCTGGAATCTTTTAATAGCATGTTTGAGAAAAATTTCCTATAAGTAGGCTTATTTTTTTTGCAAAAAATGAAATTCAAAGTTTTATTAAAAATAAACTTACAATTACAATGCATCGATTTTTTTTTGTCATAGAACACATTTTAATATTTCACTCGAAATCTCAATATGTACTGCATTAACTTTTAGCACGTAAAACAAAAACGGTTTTATGAACATGTGAGATAATTTTACACATCTAATTGTTTTTTTTTTTTTGTCCAATAATGGAAATGAGTATGAGATCTGGTGAACAAAAAGTTGTCAACAACATTATTTAACGAAACATTTTACAAACATAAATAAAATATCGTTGAACAATTCAGTCGCAATTAGACAAAAATTAATGTTTTCTTTTTAATATTTATTTTTTCTTCAAACTCCACCGTTTAAATGTATTATTTTCAACCAATTTGCGTAATTCAATCCTTTTGGTTTTGATTACACTTGAAACAAGAAAGCTCTCAACGTTTTTTAATCTGACGTCTAGGAAAAAACTTGTTTATTGCCCGTGCAAACGATGCCTATGAAAGTATATGAACACACCCCGCTCTCTTTACAAAAAATGCATATTTTGACATATCAATCGCACAAATGCCTCTCTGTTTGTGTACAAAACTAAAGCAGTTTCTTATTTAATTTTTTTAGTAAACATAAACAACTTCCTATTTATTTTATATGCTATCAATAAAAATAATGCGAAACTATTCAAAACTGACCAATTAAGTACCAAGGACATGAGCGATCTAATTAATGTATTCAAGAAACTAAGTGAATTCTACCACCCGACCTTGTCATGGGAAGAAATCGAAGGAATCTATCTGAAGGTCGAAGAAGAAAAAGCAAATCGAAATGAAGAAGCCCAAAAAGCATCAACTTCCAAGACCCTACCATCCCATAGACCGGGTAAGTCCAAAGATAAACGACAAAGGTGCTCCTCACCGGAATCTGGTATAGAAGATGATGACACTGCTACAGAGAAATCTCTACTTAGCCGCATTCCAATTGTGCAACAAGCCGAAAACGATTCGAGTATTCTTTCGGTTTTGCTGGAGCTTGCAACAACTATTCGATCAATGCGTGAATCCTCGGGCAGCTATGACAACACCTACGATTGCTGGGATCAAGTTATTAAAGTATCACCCAGATCTCGATATCTGGCTTTTATTTATGCCCTAGTTGGTCTGGGCAACCACGATCCCAGATGTCGCCGCTACAGACAGTTGTCTTTGGCCGCTTCGAGTGTTTACTTGCTGTCACTGACCATTGCCGGTGCAAAAGGATTCCATATCTTCGAAGAGGAGCTAATATCCGTGTCGCTGCAGGTCTTCAATATGGTAGAAAAGATCCAGAGTGCAGAGGTGGCTAAGCATTTATCGCACCAACATTCCACCGAGACATGGGTCAACTTTACGGCCTTCTGTGATGATCTGAAGTTGATGTTTCGTTTTGTCCATTTCGATGAGTACAAAACGGCACGCAATGCTATTGTCCGGAAGCTCATCGATATGCAGTATCTGTGCTATGAAAAAGGATTCGTAAATATCTGTAAGTTTAGTCGTGTAGAATTCACTCCAGAGCCTTGTTTGATTTTTTGTTTTCTATAAGATGCTGCTAATTTGCACGGGAAGTATTTTGAGATTTTAGAAGAAGTTGTGAGTGCTCACAATGGAGATCCGAAGGAGACACTATTAAAAATTATGAACATGACGTTGTTCTTGCATGCTTACAATGCCAGACCGAAAGGTGGATCTGCTTCAACATCGTCAAACGTCCAGGCAAATGGATGTGAACACATTTCAGATTGGTTCATAAAAATCATCGGCAAATTTCCGAGAATCGTCTCAGAAGTCTTGGAGTTCTATATACAATGTGTGATAACAAATCCAGAAAAAGGTGTAAGTAAAACGAAAACTTATTTAACTATTTTGATCCATTGCTAATATTACAAGCAAATTAAAAAAAAAAAGATTAGCTAAAAATCGAACTAACTTAGTCCTCAAACTTATCATGTCCTTTAGTTTCCACTTACGGGGAACATGAAGTTCATCATTAAAGATACGTTATAGCCAGAAAATCAGTTGAACCAGTACCATCTCAACTGATTGTCTAAAAATATTTACTTGAACAGACGAGGAAAATCCAAGGCTAATCCTCTTTGCCGTATTGATATTTAAAGTTTTTAGCTTATCTCTTTAATTGTGTGGTGTAGTCAATGAGACCATCAAGTTTTCAGCCTTCTAATGAAAACTGTTACGAGTGTTAAATCACCACCTTAAATATGCAAACAATATTCTTACTACTTTTTTATTATAAAGTTAATTTAATTTTTTTTTCAAGTGGAAAACAGAACATACTCAACGAGCCCTCGATTATGCTGCAAAATACGATGCAGCTCTATTCACTCGTTGCAATGCATCCATTGTCGAATTTCTATCCGAAGCTGTGTACGCCGAAGAAGTAAGCATTCGATCCAGAGCTGTTGATCTTTTTTCCAAAATTATTCTCGTCGAATCGAGCGTCGATTGGGAAATGTTCCGTCATCAAGTCTCAGAAACACCACGTGAAGTTTATATCATAAAAGAACTTATCGACAGTATTCGCGATACGAATAATAGTATAAAAATCAAAGCAATTCAAGCCCTACAACAAGCTCTTATCAAAGGATCACCAAATACTAAAAAGATTCTAATTGAAGGCATAAAATACGCTCAGGTCAATGATTTCAATGTGCAACTTCCGGAAGAACCGAGAATATTGGAGAATGAAATACGTTATGGAAAGCCGAAAACTCTTGACCCGGCTTACACTTTTACCGGTTCGGAAATTGTCGTATTAAGTTTTTTGCATTTGCCAGAACAAATATATCCGTTATTATCGAATCCTGTGTCTCATTTGCGACGAGCCGCTGTGATGTTTCTAGAAGCTATAGTAAAGATTAATCCTCTGATTATATTTAACACAAATTTTGTACAGGTTAGTTAGGAAACCGTTTTTTTTCTCGTTAAAGTAGAAAACTAATAGAAATGAACTTAATTTTTAGGAAACATGTCAACTGGTAAATGAACCAACTTTATTGGTTCGTAAACAAACAATGATAATGGTTGATTCTATTCTGGAAACCTATCCCAATTGTTATCCGGTGATATTTGTATGGTGCAAAATCATAACACCAATGCTGCAAGATAGCGATCCAAAAAACATGGAACTTGCTATGGAGGTTTGTGTGAAAAACAAAAATAAACATCTTATAATCATTAATATTTTTGTTAACAGTGTTTCCGTAAAAGAGTTTTGTTGAATATAAAAGGCATCGATCAAACTAATAAGGCTGAGCATTTCATGCCATGGGTAATTATTCGGACATTGCTAATTACACAATCCAGAATGTATTTGCAATATAGTTTTCATATTGCACTGAAAATGCAAATGATTAAGTAAGTATTGCTATTTGATGGAAAGTTGTGTGTGCATCCCCGTGAAATTTTTTTTTTTTTTATAAATAACGTTTTAATCGTAAATTTCACCAAAAAATAATTGTTTGGATTAACCCAAGAAAAAAGCACAAAATCTTGAAAAAAATGTTTTAATAATTTTGGTTTTCAAAAATTGTAATTAAATAAGTTTAGCTTTTATTATTCACTACTTCAAAAAATTTTTAATTGAATTATGAAAAGAAAATGTTTTAGATATTTTAATTTGAAAAAAAAGTTATTAAAACAATTTAAAAAGAAAAACAAATGAGAAAGCACTAAAATAAAAACTGAAATGTTCAAAAATAAAGACCATCTTATTACACTAAAATAATTAAAACGAACATTTACGAAAAAAAAATAAATTTTCATTTTGGTGGGAAGAAATATTTTTTTCTGAATTGTAAAAATGTCTTTTCAAAAACTACAGTCAGCAAATCATCAGTACAATTGAATCTCATATATTGGCTTCAAACTCCACCGAAGCATGGATACTTTTGAATTTCATTTGTGGCAAAATCAAAAGTAAAGAACCAGATTCTTTGATTCATTGTTTCATCTCATATCATTCGGTAATAACTTTAAATAAAATACAGTCTTGTATTTTAACCTTATTGTTTTTTTTTCAGTCGAAAGAATGGAACAACGAGCAAAATCTGCTAATAGCTCTTGAAGTGCTCAACACTTGTGCCAAAGATTTCAGTTATTCAGCCTTAAATAACGTCTTCAAACATTTAATACAATCCATTAAGTCGGGTATGATAATTCCACAAGTTATTGGTAAAGCATTTGATTTCTTATCCACAATCGATCATCGTTCACAAGAGAATAAAATACGATCTACACCTACTCGAGCAGCCGATGTTCCTTCTTCCAAAGAATGGATTATTGAGCTTCACAAATATTTAGAGGAAAAACTTCTCGAAGAAATGCCAAATTTTCCCGAAAACCGCTCGATATACATGTCACATTTGTATTCCTATTCAGAAGCAAATTTAGAAATCAAGCAACGTCCACATCCAACGATAGTATCATTCATCCAAAGATACATTTTGGCTTGTGTAAATCTGCCCGAATCCGAACTGGAGACTGACAATGATCGTCTTTTCAATTCGATGATATTGATGTCAGGACGATTTTCAATTCGTGATTCTATAGTTGCAAATACTACGTGTAATCTCTATGGGAAAATTCTAAAAGCAATCGATCGTCCACCGATAGTGAATAC
Source organism: Syrphus vitripennis (assembly GCA_958431115.1). Lineage (NCBI taxonomy): Eukaryota > Metazoa > Arthropoda > Insecta > Diptera > Syrphidae > Syrphus > Syrphus vitripennis. The sequence goes on from OY288108.1 coordinate 123,805,119, forward strand.
GATTCTTGTTGCTATTGCTGATCTCTGTAAGAAGCACACTCAAATTGTTGAGACTATTTTGGAGAGGATTTTAGAAAAGCTCTCGTCGCCTTATTTGATCAATCGTTTAGAGACTTTTAAGAGTTTTGCCGCTCTTGTACTGCAAGATCAACTAAAGTTGCGTGGATCGCTGCTTTTGGCAATGCTAGGTTTGATATTAGATGAGAATCAAGATTTATCGGAAAGAGCAATGGCTTTTTTCACAGAGTACATTACGAATAAAAATCCTGGACTTTTTCATAAATGTTTGATAGAGTGTCCGTTTGTACTGAATGAGTATCCAGTGAGTAGAAAATTCTTAAATAATTGATTGATTTTTTTTTTATTTTTTTTATTTTTATTTTGTTTCCCTAAGAACTTTGAAGGATTGGATACCTTTTCAGAAAACATGATTAAATCACCTCTTAAGGGCGAAGACAAGCGTAGAGTTCGTCACAAGTTGTATGATCATTTTATGCAGAGTATTGATGATGTACATCTTATTATGTATTTTAATAATTTGAAAATACTCGCAGGTAAGTAATTAAATACAAAACGTACGAAAACATAAATTAAAGAAAGAGTTTTCTTCATAACTTGTACTTATGTATGAACATATTCAATTTTAATTTTTCAGAAAAATCTCAAAAAGATCCCTTGATTAAATCCCCCGAAGGAACAGCATTAGCAAATGATATTCTTTTCATTCTTAAAAGAATCTGCCAGAAAGAAAGAAAAGAAGTCGATCATTCCCAGCCCGAAGATGGAAATATGGATGATCCAGCAGATGTTTCCGAAAATCAAACAGCTGAAGCCGTGCCATCTACAAGCAATGCTACCCCAGCTCAAGCTGGAAAAAGAGGAAAACGTCGTCATGTCGTAACGATGGCAGATGCTGTAATATATATAGCAAAATTAATATCAGTAATAGAACTCAAATATTTTTTTTTTCTAATTCAAAATCTAGTTAACAACTTTGGAAAAATCAATTGTTCATGTTATGACCATATCAGAAACTATTGGAAATGGAAATGATTCGATTCGAAAATCTATAGATGATTTAGCCAAAGAATTATCATTAAATTTTCCAAATATCATCGATTTTGCTCAGCCAGCTGAGTTTTGGAATAAATACCGCCAAAGTATTAAAGCCACATCGACCCCAAAAAAAAGAAAACACTCGACAACAGAGGATGATCTGAATGAACCCGATGATGACAGTAAAAATGATTCACCTGCAGACGAAACGGTAGATGGTAGTTTAGAATCAACACAAAACAAAATTCAAAAGAAATGTTCGAATACTCTTGAGTATATGCTTCTAACTTAACTACTTTTCAAAAAAAAAAAAAAAAAACAGGAAATCAGAGTAGATGTAAGCAGTGCAGTATAATTTTGTAATTTTTATAATTTTGAAAACAATTATAGTTATTAAACCTAAAAATAAGATAAAGAAAAAAGAATTAATGTATACATAGAAATTAAATATTAAGGAAAACAAAGTAAGACAATTATTTTTTTTATATGGAAGTGATTATTTTACACAGCGCATGAAACAACAACACTTTTTGTTGAAATATTGTCCTGTTAGTCTTAATTCATAAAATACACAGCGTGATTTGCATAAATGGTGGGACAAAAAATTAGGGCGTGTTTGTTAGACTGAACCAAAAAAAATGGTAGGTATCAATTTCAAGTTTAGGTGAGAAGGGAAATAAAAAACAAAATAAACTGGGAAAAACACATAAGTCATATTATAAAAAAAAAAGTTTAAAAAAAAATTTTTTCAAACTTTTTAAAAAAAAATTAATAACGAACTTTTTTTATACATTTTCAAATTTTTTGTGTTTTTAACATCTGGTTGTCAATGATTGAATTTAGGCCCCTATTATGACTCGCGAGTCGAACGTTCGTCTTAAGTCGAACGATTTAGCGAATTACTCTAGTCGAGGTATTGCTAAAAGCGAGCTTCAACATTCGCCTTTCAAAGTCACATAGGATTGCAGTTCGACTGATTTTGACAGATAAAGGCGAACATTCGCTAAAGATAATAGAATGACTTTTCAATTCGCCAAATTTTTTGACATTTGAGGCGAATGTTATTAGGCGAGTCGCAAACGGTAATGCCAAAAAGTCACATTCGACACATTTTTCGCGCGACTCGCGAGTCATAATAGGGGCCTTAATTTGACAAAAGCATTGAATATTGAAAACAAAAAGACATTACTTAGTGAAAAAAAAACGTTTGAAAAATCAATTTTTGAAAATTATTAATTTTTTCAAAAAATGTTTGCTGAAACAATTTAACATGAAATTAAGGAATGGAGCTTTGGCTTTAGAAAATGTATGCATAACATCACATTGTAGGTGTTTTTTTTTTAAGAAAATTTCTCCTCCATTATAAACGAAGGATAGTGTGCCTCCCCGATTTTTTCTTGCCTTGGTACAAACTACACACGCCTTAGCCTTATTTGTCACACCTTATGCAAATTACCCTGTATATAAATAAAAAATGTTAACAAACCCACTCATATTTATTAACCGTACTTTCAAATAAACAAAAATCGGCAAAATACCTTAAAAATTACAAGCGCTTTTTAATTCCTCTGAAACTATTTATGTAGGAAGCAAGAAAATTTATTGTTTTACTGCACGTACATTAATTACCAAACACAACTACAAAGGTCAAAATAATTATTTCCAGTAGATTTTGAAAAAAAAAAAAATGAACACAGTGGCAGTACACTTAGGCGTATACGCACTTTTTTCAATTTAATTTTTTTTTGTACATTTGAACGTCTTCCAGATAGATGCTGCCTTAGATTAACGCGTCAAGTTTAACAACTTTCACCCTTAGAAAATAGGTGACAGTATCTTTCAGCCCAGTTTTTCAATGCTGAGAGAAGAGCCGAATAACTCGTAAGATAAGGAAACAACAATTTTTTTGAAAGTTTTATTTGCTTTACTTTACTTTTTTGAATATTATGACTACAAGTAAATAAACTCCATTGATTTTTTGCAATATTCTACAATATTTAGGCCAAAACATAGGTGGTAGAAGAATTTAATAACTGTTGCACTTTTTGCAGAAAAAAAAAATAAAATTTGTTTTTCAATACAAAATGTGGGAAAAAATTAAGCAATTAAGCTTAAGCAAAGCCATGAAATATTTGGATGGCGCCCCGGAGTCAGGAATACAACTGTGCAACCAATTAACGGTCAATTACCCACCACCATTCGCAATGGAATAAAAATCAGCCTTTAATTTTTTTAATTTAGTTTCTAAAATTGCTTATAAACTACATTCAAATTACATTATAATTGAACCTAACCTCAGAGAAACTTTTAATTGTATTTACCGTTTAATAGAAAAATTTTCAAATTATGTATGCGAATAATAAATAAAAAAATAATAAATAATAAACAAATCTAGGAAAAGTTTCAAAGTTCGGTGATAACATCCAATCCTGAGTAGCAAGGCCTATCCTCCATCCTGCCATTCTTGTAAATAATTTAATTGTAATTATACCAGAGCGAACTTTGCCGAGTTGCAACTCTTCGTTGTCCTCGCCTTTGTTGTCGATGTACAGAGCTATTTACATTAACCAAGCATATGTAATGAAAATACCATCATTTTTAGATTATAAAAAGGGCACACAATGCTAAAAATAATTCACTTTAATCTCAAAATCAATATGGGTTTAATAAGATTTTCACGTTTTGATCCTCTTGAAACAGCATTTTTTCGTATGGCCAAATGGATATTAATATTTCTTGGTATTTGGCCATTGGATTTTTTAAATCGGATGACAATAATCAAGATCATAATTAATTCGAGTGCTTTGTTGACGGCAATTATTGGGGAAATTCGTTTTGCATGGATTATACGAAGTGAACCTCTTGAGGCACTCGATGCGGCTTGTCCCAGTTTAACTAAGATGGTGACCATGGTAAAATTGGCTTGTTTTTTAATCTATCGCAATGACTTGGCAACACTTTTAACTGAACTGTATGGACATCTTAATAAAGGTGAGCTAAAATTGAAAACCTGAGCTAGAAACGTTTAAATTCGAGTCTTCAGGAACACATTAACAAAAGAAATCTTTTTTTCACTATTTATTTTTGAAATTTTTTTCTGATCAACTTTTTTTTAAAAGAAAAATTACAAAAACGTAAAAAGCATATTTGAGGTACTTTAAATGGAGCAGTAATGCCAAATCAAATAATTCAGTAGCGTACTAGCTATACTCACTGTAGCTTCACCAATTTCCAAGCGAAATTATTTACTACTTTCACTGTTTACTAAATTGGGCAAGGTTATTTTGAATTCGATTGCCAAATGTAAAAATTGATAAATGCATTTAAGCAAATTTTGTGAGTTAGGTGCATACATATTACATGTTTATTATGTACAAAAAATAGCTCAAATTCATTTACAGATACCAAATATCCAAACAAGAATTTGATGATTGGCAAGATATCATTTCTAACATCCGTTTGGTGTATAATGCTGTTTTTACTCAGTTTGTCCACAAGCTTCTTATATACCATTCAGCCAATTATAGTTTGGATATATCAGCGATTCACAGGCAATAAAGATACCTGGGTTAGTCTACCCTTTCAAGCTGCGTGAGATAATATTGCCTTTGTTATGAAAAAAAAAACTAAATAACTTAAAATTTTATTGCAGTTTACCGTACCAGGATATGACCCAGATTAACAATAGATTTCTCTATTCCCTTGTTTATTGTTTTCTTGCTCATTCCGGAAATGTTACAGTATTTGGAATATCAGGAGCCGATGGAATCTTTATGTGCTTTTGTATGTACATATCTGTTTCATATGAATGTTTGCAAGAAGATTTTAAGAATGCTTTCAAAACTTATTCTACAAAAAGTAGTAATAAAATGTAAGAACAAAACCATGAGTTTCTGGATATTGAAAAAAAAGACAAAAAATGCAATTTATTTTAGAAAAAGTGACCTTCTTTATGATGAACTATGTTTTCTTGTAAAACGTCAGCAGCAAATCATCGTTATGTTCGAACATTTCAATCAAATCTACAAGCTTATAATATTTGGCCATTTTCTATTTGCCAGTATCGAATTGGGAATTGTTTTGGTGAATATCGTTTTGGTAAGTGTAATTTGTATAGATAGGTTCTTGATTTTTCAATAATTTATAACTCATAACTCAAAAAATCCTCTCTGTAGCGCATAAAAAGGACTCTTTTATGTATGATACGTTGCTAAAAACCCAAATACATTTTTTTAAACCATTCTTGTGCGTAACTATTATATTTGTTTTTATTCTATAGAGTACAGGGATTACAAAAATGATTTTTCTAACTTATGCTTTGGGAGCTTGTTGTCAGCTTTATACATATTGCTATGGTGCTGAAAGTGTAAACCAAAATGTAAATGCCTATTAAATTTAAAATTCATTTTTGAAATCAAATTTAATATAATTTTTTTTTTTTTTGATTTAGTGCGTCAAACTCTCTGAAACCTTGTATTTCTGTGAATGGTATAACTGCAACTCAAATGTTAAACGTTTGGTCCTCTTAGTTTTGATGAAATCTCAGAAAGGAAGCTTATTGAATGCTCCATTTTTTACACCATCATTGCCACTTTTTGCTTCGGTAAGTTTGTAATTAATATTATATCAAAATTTCTTAATTTTCTTTTTCTTATAGATTATTCAAACGTCTGGGTCTTATTTTACAATTCTGCTAGCTTTCATGTAAATTTTATGCTTTTATAAAACTTACGAGGAAGAAGAAGTTGTTTTTTTTATTTTCCCAAAACCACTATGTATGAGACGCGATAGAAACCATGGAAGTTCTTTTATTATTTAGTAAATAAAATAAATAAATAATAAATCATTGGCATTGTAAAAGAAGAAGATCGAACGATAATATTGGCATGACAGTCTCGAAAACTTTAACACATCTCGCAACTATTAACTTTTTTCGAAAAATGTAGAGCATTGTCTTCCCAAATTTGTCTTTTTATTCTGATAGAATTACTTGGTCAATTGATTCAACAATTGTCAGACTTTGTTGACAATTGTTGTTATTTTTTGCGTTATAGAAATGAAATTTACTTGTTCAAGAAACTCAGCTTCAATAAAATTCTTGACAGCAAGGAAATCCGAGAAAGCCTTCACCCCAAAACTACCATCTTGAACAAAATACAGCATGACCAACTTTACTGGCACTGTAATGTACAAAGATGCACTGAGAATCCAGTTCAAATAGAACACGATGTTCCAACACAATCGCGGAAAAAAGGCAAGCGCAAAAACTCCTGGATCAAACAAATGCAATGACATCTGCATTTACTTGGCATCCAACGTTTTCTTAGGTCGACCCGGTGATCCTCATGATTGTAGCCTAAAAGTGAAGATGTGCAGCGGGAGACATTGCAAACTTTTCAACAATAATTTCTAATTGCATTCTAAGTTCATCTTAAATTTTCAGCAAAGTAGCTATCTAATGCAGAATTTGTGTGTTTGTAGACTTAACTTAAATTGGTCAGTTCTTTCAAAGTCCAAAATATGTGCATGATAGAAAACTAAACCTAGCTGAAAGCTTTCGTGGTAAAGCGTGGTAGAAAAATGAACGATATTAGATTTTTTGTTGTTCAAATTTCAAAATTAGAGAACAAATAAATAAATCTAGAAATTCTAGTTTTTTTTTTTCAAATTTAATTTTTTACTCTGGAAAAGGGTAATTTTAGGTCAAATTTAAAATGAAATAGTCTATGTCCTCTAAATAATTATACTAGTTAAATAAATTAGGTAATTGTTTGAAATTTATTGAAATACTAGAGTTCCAAAAGTTTTTGACGACAATGACATCATGATCATTCACAATTCACAGGATGGCCCTACATCCTATGAACATAGCAATCGAGACTAGCGACAGCATCCTACCTACTCCCAGAGCGTTATAGTACAACATTCCAAATACTTTAGTTTTAAAATATATAAACAACTAAAGGTACTCTCAACACCCGACAACGCAGGATTTAGCATTTATAAAATGCCAAAAGCTTCTAAACTATTTACAAAAAATACCAAAAAGTTTTAGCTCAACAATTAAACTGCACCTGGACACCAAAGTTTGGTTAACCAATTTCAGTAATCAACTTTATGTTTCTGTTGCCGTCGTCATTGTCATTTTTACATAACCGCTTAATACGATTTCAGCAAATTTTAATGGATTATGTATGTTTGGATTCAATTGAACACAAAAACTCCCACCGAATCCGAACCAAAAAACATAACATAACGTCGGCGGCGGTACTTCGGTATCCTTCGGCTACTGCATATTATATGTATGGTAGCTGGTACGTATTTTTTTTATTGTAAATGGAATAAATCCTTCACTATTGTGGAACAAATTTTGTTTGCCAGAAATGTATGGTGTTTCTGCGTTGCTATAATACCACTTCAATGATGTCCTCGAAATTTTACAAACTTGCCGCGTTAAAATAAACAACCGCAAAACCACTAGAAAATGTTTTATTGCTCTTTTCGTTGGCTTTAAAATGAGGTTAAGTAAGAAGAAGGAAGGAGTCAAACTGCTGGAGGGGCTATTATGATGAAACTAAAAATATTAAATGGAGCCTGTGATAAGAACAGAGAACACTGAGCCAAGCTAAAAATACATACACACAGCTGCAGTAGGTATATGATGTACAAACCAGTAGGAGTAAAGTCGATTGGATGTAGAAATGCAGTTGGTGGGTATATAAGACATTTTAATTTTTAATAACCATTCATACACACCCCGACTTACAGTTCCACCAAAGGCATTATGTACATTCCAGAAGGATAAAACACATAATTTTGTAAACAAATTTGAATAATTTAAACTTGCTTATTTTGCGCTAATTAAGGTTTTTGTATTTGTTCTGTGGCTTCTGTCACCCCCCACCCCCTCACAAAAAAAAAAATTGGTTGAATCGTGGAAAACGAAAAGCTCTGCAAATGTGTTATACAGTCCGCAACATTTTAATGGCTTCATACAAAATGAATTTTTATATCAAATGTTTTTGGTACATTTTTGAACTGTACAGAACATATAAAAAGGTATATTGGAATGTACAGAAGGAGTGTGTTTTTCAGACTACGGAATTTCAGCTAACAGAATTTTCTGAATAAATTGTCACATTAGAATAGCTTCACTACACTTTCGAACTCAATCAATGCAAAAATTCGGGAACGTAATTAAAATGTTTCAGGAGGAAATTCACAACCTACAAAAAAAATTGTCAGGGAGGGAGCGAAGTATTTGTGAGTAGAAGACATCTACCTACATACTACAAAACAGCACTTTGATTTTTATTTGTTTTTCAATTATCTTTTTAGTTATGTACAATTTTTTATGGGACTAACTAGACGTCATGAATATTGAGTTAAACATGAAGTTTTTAACATTTTGTGTCTTAGATCCGACTACCTGTAGTTCATTTTAAGAGAGATACTGAGCATACTACTGATACATGAAGAAAACTGTTCCTACCTATTGGAACTTTGTTGCTTTCTTTAAGCCTTGTATACACTTCAAGCTAAACCAAATTTTATTCTCACTATTTTCATTTCTACAATGCCAATAGTTTGCTAAAAGTTTCGATTAATTTTGAAGTTGTAGTGACATAATTTTTTTGTTTTTAATTTTTCTGTTTGTTTCATTTAGCAAGTTAGCAGAATGGCCAAAAATTGATTGAGTTTAAGTGCCGGACACCCAGGATGCGGGAGATCGAAATAAGGCCACAATCGAAAAATGTAAACCAAATGTAATCGCTGGACGAACAATTACCTTAGAGCTTTCATTTTAGCTTAGGAGACATTTTTCGATCACAGTAGATGTCAGATTTTTCCGACACTACGCTTACCCTATATCTTCCAGCTCCCGATACGTGCCCTTCCTAATTTTTTAATACATCGAAAAGGTATTAAAAAATACATTTTGTTTGACTCTATTCATATGATACAGACTGTATATGCATGTTTCTACATATGAACACGAGTGCGCTGAGTATATTTAAATTTTAAAATAACACTCATGTGAGCACAAATATTATTGTGAATAAAATCCAAAAATATTCGTCTACAACAACTACCTACGAGTATATAATACACATAATGTTTGCCTCCTATTTTCATCCTCGTGATTCCATAACAAATGAGAAAAGTTCATTTCAAGAGAAAGTTGTAGTGAAGTTATTATTGTTAATCAAAAGAAGAAAAAAAAAAAAACAAACAAAATACTAAAACCAAAAATTCTTGAAGAATTATATTTTCAAGAGACACATAACAAATTTATTTGCTTTTGATATTTTTATCCATTTCTCTTACTGAAGTAAAAGTGCTTTGTAAGGAGTTTGAAATTGTTTGTTCTGGAATAAATAAAAATAATTGAACTTATTTCGGCTCAAAAATTAATATACTATACTGTATATGGTTTAATTGAACAAGTGATTTTAGGAAACAACAAATCAGAACAAAAAAAATTCATACAAAAACCAACATACGAGTAGTTTAGTTATTATGTGAAATTAGGTGGGAAAAATTGCAACAGATGGTTTTGAAATTGAACTAGTATTGAACAACATATCCAAAATAGGACAAAATCCGACAACGGGAAGTGGCTAAACATTGACAGTTCATAAATACACCAAAGATGTTTTGCATAAGATTCACCAAGTTTTTGGCAACAGTTAAAAAATCAAGCAACAACTTTTCTTAAAGCCAAAATATATAGGTAAATAAAGAAAAATAAATTTTTGATCTCAAAGTTTAACTTGAATGAGGAGATATAGACCCTCCCACCTTGTATCGACTCAAACTAAAAATTTAAAATAAAGAAAGAAGAAAAAAAAAGAAAACACCAAATTTTAGTGCGCATTATATTCCGATTTTGAAGTTTCTGACTTCACTGCAACTGAGTTTGGAGGGAAGGGAGCGGTGGTCTAAATTACCTGAGTTTGTTCCTGTAAAAAGGGTACAGGGCCGGTTCGTCACCTTATCCTCAGGTAATAAAAAGTCAAGAACTGTACCAACCCCCATTTTTTAAGCGTCACATGACGGAACAAGCAACTCAAATTAAACAACGTTTGTGTAACTCAAATCAACAATCTTTCTTGGTCTTTCTAAAACAAGTGTTTGGGCAAATTTCAATAAGAGGGAAATTTCATGAATTCAAATGTTCTGTAACTGGAAACAACAAGAGTCGAGAAAAGAGAGCACACACTTGTAATAACTGATTAATTTCAGCCCCTGGCTGATTTCAAACTCATCTTAGTCAGACACATCGCTAAATGTTTTTTTTTTTGTTTATAAGTTCCCACAAGTGTTTATTTAAAATTTTCCTTTTCCTTACTTTTTTTTATTTGGTTTTGTATTTGCTTTTGTTTCAATTTTTGTGGTGAACTAGTATGGCAAAGAATTTTTTTAAAGGTGCGACATACGGTGGATGAATTTTAATTCTAAATTCTAGGAAAAGGTATAGGTATAAAACAAAACAGTTTCCTTTTCTAAGAAGTACAGGCAAACTTACAAAAGCTTCAACAGAATCCATCCAATTTCCTTGCCCATGCCATGCTACTTTAACGCCCGTCTGCATTTCACTACAATAACAACGTGCTAAAATTCTTTTTGGCATTTGGACTTTCTTTCCAAGAAATCGCTCCCATCAGCAGATCTGAGAAATTATATTGTGCTCTCATTTTTAAAAATGACTAGACTAAACAACGTGGATATAAAGTTGCGAGGCCTGATGGCACGCCTGAGGGGTGGGAAAATCTAATTGGATAATTTATTACACAGGTGAAAATTCAAATAGGTTTTTTACGGTTTTATTGTGCGGCTGTTTAGAGATTCCACTTATCCCCAAACCAAAGTAAAATTTATGTTAAAACTGTGTGTGGTTAAACACCATCATGAATTCCATCACTAGGGTCCGCTTGGAAGTTTATCATTTTATGCGACAGGTGGCCGGAGCAGATGAGCTTTGCTTATACCAATGATTTATGGTTAGGACTGATTAATTTTGTAAAACAGGATGAAATTCGTTTGGCATCATTCGTTGGATTAAATAAATAATGGGGTGTGCTTAAAAAAAAGGAATGAAAATAAATAAAATTCCAATCAATATTGGAATGAGAAATTACATTACCTACAATCTGATGACATGAAACTGTTTTGCCAGATTTGACATGAGGTAAATAGGTGTACCTACTTATGTGCTTCGATTTCTTCCACATTGATTTGATTAAAAAGACTGAGGACCAAAATGCAAGGCACACTTACCATTAAGAAAAAAAGTATATATTAATGGCCAAATGCAAATACAGAGAAGTTCGAATTTTTTTTTTGGCGAAAATAATTTTTTATTTTTTCCATTTTCCTCGAGTCGAATGCTCGTTATTTATAGAGAATTTTTTGGTTCAGAGTTAAAACTTTTTAAACAGAGTATGAGTAGAGTATATCAGTGTTACGAATACTTTTCGTTAAACAAACCATATTCATACTAAAAAAAGAAACGAAAAGTATATGCTTCAATATTAAAGAGGATTTGATTGAATGCATAAATTCTTATTGGAGTAAACGCTGATATAAAGGTTTCCGCAGAATATTTTTGAATATTAATTCTTCTTCTTTGTTTTCTTCCGTTTCATAATAATATTAGTATAAATACAATAATAGTTAATAGTATTGGAAAATCAAGGACTTAAGTTCAAACAAGAATTGTTATTAAAAAAAAAGTTAATACAAAATGTACATTCTTTATTTCAAACTAGGGATGTTCATATGAAAAATACATCATAGCGTATCGAAACGTGCAATCGAGGCTTCGACAAAAAAAACATACGCGTTTTTGAAACATCGACGTAGTTGTAATATACGAGTAATATTTATTATAATCGTACCTTGTTGGATTTGCCGTTTGCAGAATCTGATGGAACTGGGGAAATCCTATAACAGGGACTTTAGGACCTTCGGGTTTTGAATTTTGATCACATGACAGTAGTATGGATTAATGTGTACCAAAACACCACATCGAAGGTGCTGGAATAATGTGGCGGGGGTTCCAAGGAAAATGGTGGCACAATAAATAAATGATCCAGAAACTCGTGACAACCTAGTAAATCATGTTTAGTACCTATAATCACGTTAAGAACTTAAAATCACATTTAAAACGTATAAATCCATTGAGTTTTTTTTGTTAAATAAAAAAAGTCATAAGGGATGTCAATAGATTTATTATGAAAATGAGAAACAATTTTCTTCTTCAGATGATTGGTTTTTGACAAAACATTTTCTGGAAATGCAAATAAGTGATCATTACATAGCTTGAGAGTTAAAATAAGTTTCTTTGCATTTAAAAAATTATTTATTCGGTGAAATAGTGAAGTTTTCAGATCAGTAGTAAGGCGATATTAAAGTTATTCCCGATTAGATTTTTCCTTTTTTATTCTCACTTGAATTTGCATCTCTATAATTTTATCTTCGCCAACAGGTCATAAAACATTCTATTTCGATAATTATTTGCCACTTCATTAATATTTGACAAAACTTGAAATGGAATTGTAATAGATGAAAGAAGAAATATATTCCATTTTCATCCGGCTCGAAGGACCAAAAATGTTGATAACCATTGAAGGTAGATTCCAAAATACAGAAAAAGACTTATATTTAAAAATTCAATCCATTTAATTTTATTAGATATTCAAATCACTGATAATGGCTGATAGTAGTTTTTTTTTGTAGCTCTATAAGCAGAGTTTGAATGATCCCAGCAAGCTGTGAGCCGAGTATGATAACTTTACAAAAATGTCTGCAATAATGTAAAATATGATCCAGATGTTTGAATGATCTAGAAGGACGAGTAAAATTATAAAAGAAATTTAAATTTATTTCAATCATTTCACATGAATAATGGAAGTATGCTTACCGAAGTGAAGAGTGGTAATGAGGGCTTGAAAAATGGTACCTTCATCAAACATCCTCTTTGACTGTTAAGCAATATATGAATAATCAAACATTTAACTCTCTTGTTGTATCTATACCAATCGCAGAAATATAAAGTCTCTGATATCTGCAAGAGCTGACATTAAAATAGTTAAAGATAATTAAATTAATTAATTTGAAAAGTACGGGCAAATAAAAATGCTGTAGCATGAATTTTACTGTTATTCAAAATTTTCTGTTTATACTATTTCAGAAGTCAGAAAAGTCCACCCAAATATTATATTTTTCTATGGGTCCATATGAATTAGAGGCGCTAATACCGAATTTCAAATTTGCTACCTCCTTACGGAAATCGCAAAAAAACGATGTTTGAAGTTTTCTGCCAAAACTTTAAAAACTATCCAGTTTTTGGGCCCACTCATAACAAAATTAAACATTTTAATACATGAAATAAAAGGCACGACTGGATCTCACGAAGTTGCTCCTAAGCAAAAATACTTCAGAATAAACAAAAAATAAATTAAATTAAATGAATTCCTGAGTCGAAAAACTTAAGAGGTACTTTTTCCCGTTTTCGTTTTCGTTTTCGCTTTGAATTTTTGTTTTAGTTAAACGGGAGAAAGGCTTGGAGATAATTTTTTGTTTGGCATGTAATGTGGATATCCTTACACTATTGTTCACACTCTCCGCACCATAACAATAGGCGTACAATTGAGTACAAGCTCCCAAAACGTACATCATATTAAGTATTTTAGCCAATCCAGTTGTCTAAACAAGAAAATATTAATTTTATTAAATTGAAATATTTTTAGATCTAATAATAATTACTAATTGCAGATTCATTAAAACAATTCCCACGCTTAAACTGGCAAATAGAAAATGGACTAAAATCATAAACTTATAAACATGGTTAAAGCTGGTGAACATTTTGATAAGATTTCGCTCTCGTTTAATAAGGGCACATAATTTATCGTAAACAACATCATTAATTTTAGTATTTATTTCTGAAAACAAGAAAATAATTTTTTTAAATACGTAGTTCAACCATTATATGTTACTCCTTCTTACCGATCTCACTGTTATCCTGGAAAGTCTTCTTAAAATCTTCTTGCAAACATTGATAAGAAATAGAAATATACATGCACAGAGATATATACATTCCATCAGCGCCGGGAAATCCATGAATTGTTACATTTCCAGAATGCACCAAAAATACATACACAAATGAATATAAAATCTTGCCGTTCACTTGGGTCATGTCCTGATAAGGCAATCTTGAGGAAAATGTTAGCCATAATATGTTGAAAAAATTAAAACAATTATTATTGGTATTTTTTTTTTTATTACGCAGCTTGAAAAGGAAGACTAATCCATTTATCGTCTTTGATTCCAATATATCTTCGATATGACCAAATTATTATAGGCTTAAAAGCAAACAGGCTATTGCAAGAGATCCCAAAGAAATAAAGGAGCATCCACCAAATATTTGTTAAAAATGCAATCTTGGCAGCCATAGAATTTTTGAGTGGATCGTTAGTATCTAAATGAAACAGTTATATTAGAAATAACCAGTCATGCAAAATTAAACCTAATACCATTTCCGCTAATTAAAAAAAAAATAATGTGAAACAAGGCCAAATCTTAATGTATAGTTTTGATGAAGGAATACAAAAAAAAAAACAGGACAGTCAATCTATGAAAAAATCGAAATGTGCTTGGAGCGGGAATAAGCCAATTTTTTTTTATACTTTAGACTTTGTGGAACAATAAAATACAAAGTGTGGCGTGCTACGAATTTGTGCGATGTAACGATTGGACATAAAAACCTTTTTTCAAAAATGTAAACCGCTGAATAAAGTTTTTTAAAATTATATTTATTTTTTTTTCATGCAATAAAGTTTTCTGAAATCAACTCTCAAAAAGATAAACAAAAAGTATCTAAACATTTTTGTTTTCAAAAACTCAACAAAAAACAGATGGGTTCCTTAAATTTACTTGCCGCTTTTTAACAACATGGTTTGTGTAATGATCAATGATTATATTTATTTATTTTATTTTATTTTATTTTATTTTATTTTATTTTATTTTGTTTTATTTTATTTTATTTTATTTTATTTTATTTTATTTTATTTTATTTTATTTTATTTTATTTTATTTTATTTTATTTTATTTTATTTTATTTTATTTTATTTTATTTTATTTTATTTTATTTTATTTTATTTTATTTTATTTTATTTTATTTTATTTTATTTTATTTTATTTTATTTTATTTTATTTTATGTTATTTTATTTTATGTTATTTTATTTTATTTTATTTTATTTTATTTTATTTTATTTTATTTTATTTTATTTTATTTTATTTTATTTTATTTTATTTTATTTTATTTTATTTTATTTTATTTTATTTTAATTATTTTAACTTTATTTTTTTGTATACAAATTATTTCAATTAAACTAATATTTATATCTCTTAAATAAAAAAAAAATATTTTGTAAATAAAATTTTCATATTTCTAATTTCCCACAGAAAGTAGTCCTTCGATGGACCAAATAGGATTATATTTCATAATTAGAGCAGTTAAAAGTGAGTTTTTTTTTCTGTTTTTTTTTTAATTATATCCCTAATGATCACTTACAGGTGTGCCGTTTTGTTTTAAACTCTTAGTTCATCCACATTTCCATTCCAATCATAAAATTTGAGATTGGAGTTTATTTGCAAAAAATCTGCCGATTGGAACTGTTTAAAGAACTGCTTAAAGAAGCAACAGAAAGTGCGTCCTCTTCTTCTAATTTGATAGAAAGACTCATGGAAACTCAACACGATTTTGACCTTATTACACCTTCACAAAATAAAATAAGTGCTCTGAATTTATTCAAGCCCCCATCCTTAAAAAAAAAATATTGTATAGAGACTTACCTGCTGCCATATGTTTATAAAGATCATTCAATAGTTTAGCCAATTCTTTTCGATATATTAAAAAACACACCAATTTAATCCAAGTTACCAATTTCGTAATACAAGGACAAACAGCATCTATAGCCTCAACAAGATTATTTCTTATTAACCATGCAAACCGAATCTCTCCAATTATGGCGGTAAGTAAAACAATAAGACTAATAAATATTTTAATTGAAGTTATCCGATTCAAAGGATCCAATGGCCAGAAACCAATGAATCTCAGAATCCACTTGGCCAGGCGAAAATTTGCACTAAAGAAATTATCCGACGAATAAATCGCAGTCATTTTTAATTTTATTGATATTATTTTGCATGATACTTGCAGGACTTTTTATAGTATAAAAAAAACCGATGAAAGCAAAAAATTTAATATAAAAATATAATTGGAATTTATTATATAGCTAGAAATAGATAGCTACTTATAATAAAATTACAGTATAATCATGCAATTGTGATTAATTATGAATATGATTCCATCAGCATTCGATGCAATATGGCATTATGGTTAGTTGAGGTATTAGATATAACTAAACGCTATTAATTATTAAAGTATGTAAAAGTAGCTTCGAACCAAAAAGCAGAGCCAACTGATTGGTAGTTGGTGATAAAAAAATTAATGGATTAAATATTTTGTACCTACTTTTTGTAATTATTTGCTGCAAAACTGTATTTTTACTGAATGTTTAATGCATGATGCTGACGACCAAAACAAAATTAAGGATTAATGAACTGTTTTCTGGTACAGGTGAAATATAATTATCAAATATGTACGTTTAAAATAATGAAGGACCAAAATCGTCATAAATCTTGAAATTTAAAACTATATTCTGAAGTTTTTTCGAATTCTTTAATAAACCTACATAAACAAAAACAATTTTGTTGAAACAACATATCGTCCAGGTCATAATCTTCAAGCGCCGCCGCCGCGCCGCCGCCGCGCCGCCGCCCATCAAAAAAAACTTGGTTATCATCACTTTTATTAGGTTATGGGGAAATCGATAAATTTATACCATGAGTAACACCAACAGCACCAATAATTTCTTGCGTTCATTACAATGATGTACAAGCTTTACGATATCACCTTCGCAACTCTACTCTACTTTAATCTTATTGCGGAAAATTGGAGTCATCAAATAAATAAAAACTAATTGAAATTTAATAAGAATTTGGTATTATTTTAATTACTTAAAGTGTAAAAACATCAATAAAAAAAAAATACTTTTAAACGTAAATGCAAAGTTAATGGAAAGACAGAGAAATGCTTCTTTTATCTGTGGTTTAATTTGATTAATTTTTAATACTGGTACTGTTTATAGCGAATTGCCACGAAAGCAGAGAGCTCGGCTGGCAATCCGAAGGGCGGGAGAATAAAACAAAAGTATTAACCCTTGGAAAAATAATGAAAATAAGATATTTTATTTTTTGCCGGCGGCCATTTTATTTAGTCAACTTTTTAAATTTTTTTTATATTTTTTCCACAGCAAAATCGGTTGGACAAGTCTTTTTAAAATTCTTCGTTTGAAAATGCACTTTTTTAGTTGCATTTTGAGCCAAAATCACCTGTTATCATCGTTAAGTAATTTCTATGAATGGATAATCAAATGAAAGTTAGACTCCATACTCAATACGAATCCAGTGGTCGGACAGAAATATATTTGTTAAAAGGGCGAGTCCGACCATTTTTGCTTTATTTATGCACTAACATAAGGCTTTACATACAAAGACTAATTACGATTAATGCACACTAATAATAATTTTATATTTTATACCCAATAACAAAAGTTAATTAAATAAATTTATAGTACTGCTTGCAGAATTGTTATATAAGATCCAGACTTCTGGATGATCTGAAAATGAATATTAGTTTTGTCTAGTATTAATACTTATATTTAGTATTTTAAAATATAAAATAGAACTATGTAAGTTTAAAAAAAAACCAACCTTTTTCGAAATATTGGCGCAAATTTTTATTCTGTTTAGTATTGTTAAAAAATTATTTTTTTTTGTTTTCAAAATGTTTCTATTTTTAATTTAAATAAGCAATCATACATTGTTATGACGATATTACATAAGACAACTTTCATAAAATTTTTGATTGTAATTCTTCAAAACGTTTATGAGAAAATTGAAAACCAAAAAGATGGTTCTATAGGTATACTGTTTAAAACGATTTTTTGACCAAATAGTTCCGTTAGAGCTGAATGGAGATTAATAAGTTTTGGCATAAAATTAAAAATAACAGGTACCGTTATTTTTAGAGCTAAAGGTACTTCAGTAGCTTAGGCTGTAAGTCAAGGTACAGATGGCAAGCCAGACAGACCGACAGACAGGCAGATTATAAGACCGGCCGACATAGTCGTTTGCAGGTGAAAGGAAAGGGTCACCTTCGCGTGTGCTGTGCGTTTGTTGTGCATTTTATAGTCCCCTTGTCCCCCACCGTTTGTCTTTGTCGCGTAGTGCCCCATCTCCAACAATAAATATCATAAACCAATATACATATAAACAATAATATAAAAATAATAAATAATACAAAAAAAAAAATAAGAAGTTGCATTCCTCCCCTTAAACGATTCAACCGTAATACTCGCGCTTCCAGGAATGCTCATCAGTTTACTCTTGAACCCAATTTCGGCCGTACTGTCAAGTACAGGGATTCGTTCTTTAGCCGTACTACGCGAATGTGGAATTCCCTTCCACGCTCTGTCTTTCCCTCTCATTGTGATATACTGAAATTCAAGACTAATGTTCACCGACATCTCCTTTCATATCCCCTCCTACTTACCTAAAGCTCGCACTGTGTTCCGACATATAAAGGGTACTTAAATCCCCTTGTGTGCGTGCTCATTATAAAAAAAAAAAAAAAAAAAAAATACAGATCGAGCTACAGACATACATAGCTATAAACAGACTAAATTGCGGGACTCAATTTTTTGGCTTTCTCTATCTGTTATCGTTACGGTGACCATATTTTTATAATCCAAATAATGAAAAAAAGGAATTTATATGACGCGCCCATAATTGCCTTTCATTTAGTCTTCGTTGACTTTTGCTATTGATAGGAAGAGCGCTCATCAAAATTAAATGAAATACTGAACAATTAATAAATAGTTTTTGAAATAATGAACGTTTCATGTTTTTGAAAACAATATAATTCATTATGAACCTCTTTTTTTAAATAATGAACACTTTATTATAATAATGAACGGATGGTCACCGTATCATCTTAGACTTTACGACTGATTATTTTCTCGGGAATTCAAATTTTGTAATCATTGAAAATATGTAATTTGTAACCTTAATATTTTGAAATAATGGTAAGAAAATTTTTAACAGACCGACAAAAAATAAGAAGTAGGAATTTTGAAAAAAGAGGGGTTAGATTTTATGTTTGAAATATTGCAAACGCTTCTTACCGATCCAAAAAGTTGCAAAGATGGTGAGAAAAATGGTGCTTTCATAGGACTTCCCTTCTGCGATTTAGTTAAAGCAAATAGAATCAACGATTTAACTTTCTTGTTGCATTTATACCACTCACAAAAATATAAAACTTCTGATAATTTTAAGCACTAAAATTTAATAAAAAAAAATTATATGTAGGTAATCATTACAATTGATAAATTAAATTAAAACAAATAAAAATTTACATTTTTAGAAACACTTTCAGCACCATAACAATATGAAAAAAGTTGAATAGATGCACCCATAGCATAATTTAAATAAATAAATTTTGAAATTCCAGAAGTGTTCTATGGAAAATAAAATATTAATTTTTTTATAGACATTTTAAAATAAATATATTACCAATAGAAGATTAATCAAAACAATTGCCAAAATAATGCTTGCTGATGTAAAATGTACAAAAACCATAAACTTATAGATTCGAGTGAAATTTTCAAAAATTTCTATAATTTTTTGCTGACGTCTGATTAGTTTTTTTAAGTCATTGTAAAAAGCATCATAGCTTACAGGATCCAATTCTTTAGGTGAATTTAGTTACTCAAAAAATAAATATATTTTAAAAAATAGAACTTACCGTTTGATGTATAAGTCTCGAAAGTTGATTTAAAGTCTTCTTGCAGAGATTGATAGGAAACAGAAATGTACATGCAGAAATATAAAAATGCCCCATCAATACCCGAAATTCCAAATATTGCTACGGTTCCAGAATGTGCCATAATACAAAATACAATCGAATACAATGCTTTGTTGTTTATCTGTGTCATGTCTTCGTATGGCAGACTGTCAACAGAAAAAAAAAATCAATCAGCTGCTTTTGATTGGAAATTTAGTTTTTTGAACTTACGCAGCATAAAATGGCAGGGAAACCCATGTATTTCTTCTACCATTGACAAAGAATTGATAACACCAAATTATAACAGGTTTCACAGCAAACAAGGTACTTGTAAAGAAAGCATTCAAATAAACTACAATACACCAAACCGTTGTAAAATAAGAAACTCTGCAAATCATGGTGTTTTTATTTGTTGAGTTCCTCGTATCTTAAAAAAAAAAAATAACTTATAAAGACACTTGCATGCGATTTTTACACTTTTCTAACCTGTTTGACAATGTTCGAATAGACATTTCAAAATGAGTTGCAAATCCTTGCGATAGATTAGAAAACAAATTAATTTCATTCCAGTTACCGTTTTGGTGAGATACGGGCAAATAACATCTAAAGCACTCAAAAGATCCCTTTTCATGAACCACGCATATCGAAGTTCGCCAACAGTTGAAATTATCAAAATAGCAAAATTAAAAACAATTTTAATTTTTGTTAGCGGACTTGATGGATCCATTGGCCAAAAGCCTAGAACTCTTAGAATCCATTTGCTTAGACGAAAATATGATTCTTCAAGTGAATCCGAACGAGAGATATTGAACAAACCGGAAGCCATTTATGCGTTACAATTAGGTTTTGGGAGAGCAGTAAGGGCTATAATAACGTTAGTGTTTTTTTTTGTGTAAAAGACATATTGGCTTTTGGTAGGTAATTAAACTTTACGAGTAAACTACCAATTATATTGAAATTTATGAATGATCGATGAATAGGGTATGTCTTTTATTTTACGTTGTCACTTAAATAGCTTTAAAAATGATTACCTATTTATACAAAAAAAAAAGTTTTGTTTTTCTATACGCAAGGTTAAATATTTTTGATATCAAACAATTGAAAACTTAGCCCTTTGAATAAGAAATAAAAATTTTGTTTCGTTAAACCTAAAGAAAAAAAATATTCACATTAATAGAAAAGAGTTTATATCTGGACAACAGATGTTTTTTTTTTATTTTAAATTGGAATATGGCAATGATTGAGAAGGGAGTTGTTTATTTTTATTTTTTTTTGTAAATATAAAATATATAAAAGGATTGAAGTCCCGAGAAGTAATCGTAGGAGTCCATATGGGAGGGGTTATTTTTTTTTAAATACACACAAAACACCAAAAACATTTTCAAAAATAACCAAAGTACTTACAATATCATGGTATAGCTATTTAAAGTCAAAAATCTATTGTTCATTTTTTAATCAAGTTACTTCTTCATGCCATTACACAAAAACAAAAAACAATAATTTTTGAAAAATTTTTGTAGAAAAATTGCAAAATGTACTAGCACTTCCTCCCGCTCCCAAAGCACATTGGATGAGGAGGAGGGTGAACATATAATTTGTTTCCGTTAGGTACATAGAAATGAGCAAAAAACTGGAAAAAGGTATACTTTAAGGCGCTTTAACTTTGAAAGCAGAAGTTTTATAAAAAATTGTTGCATGCAAAGAATTTTTGTACCATGAACCATCCATACCAATGCACAACGGTTACAGGCGCGCAATTTTTCTATATCGATATCTTGGAACTGAGCCTAGTATTGAAAAAATAAATATTTTTTTTTTGACAACTTCGTCCTGTGCCAAAAGAAAAACACCGATGTTTTCGGATTTTGAAGATTTTTTAAAAATACAAATTAAAATAACAATTGAATGTTTAGATAACATTAACATCCAAATTTTACACTCAAAATATATGCAAACCCCATTTGGGAGACCGTTCACAGATAACCACAATGCCAGTACACCTAAATCCAGCTTTTTCCCCATTTTTTTCCGGAATCAAGTACCTTAAATTACTTGACAATGTTGTGATATTTTCCTTTATCTTTATTTTTTGAAATAATCTAACTCATTAAAAAAAATATATCGAAGCCAAAAGTGGCAAAGAGTTAAAAGTAATTTATACAAAAAAAAAATGTTAAAACTTTTTAAAAATAAAATTTGAAAAGTAATAATAAAATTTTGATTTAAAAAAAAATATATATAAAAATAAATTTAAAAAATAAAACTTTTAACGTATGAGTATGAGGGCCTTTTGAAATCTTTTTGCGTACATTGAAAAGATACAGAAATGTAACTGCGAATGTTGCAATAATTCCACAGTATCCCAGAGAACAGTATAGAAAAACGCATTTAAGTTTGTCATTTTTTTACTCATATTCGATAAGGAAGTCTTCAGAAAACGACAAGATATTAAAAGTAATGGTTATAACAAAATGAAAGCTTCTTTTTTGAACTTATGCAACTAAAAGAGTTAGCCGACCCAACAATTCCATTCAAAATGCCTGAATCCAATAAATCCTGGAATCCATTTGCAAATACGAATATAAAGAGACATCCAGCAAATCCGAGTATGTGAGAACAAAAACACACTACCAACCATGTTTTAATTTTTGCGAATAAAAACATTAGTAAGTGAGGAGTATTTATAAGGGTAGGAGGTTGCATATTTAAGAGAAAAAAGGAAGTTTTTTGATAAAACTAGCAATTAAATAAAAGTTGATAAAAGATCAATTAGTATACATTCAATTTTTTCTTACGATAAATTTTTATTTTGAATTAATAAGTAATTGAGAAAAAAGTTTTTAGAAGTTTTCATTTTTTTCTGAAAGTAAAATATTCATACTCAAAATATTACGCATCTATTTGATTTAAGTTTAAAAAATTTTATTTTTAATTTTAAATTTAGAAGTCTGTCAGCCAACTTTTTAAATACATTTATTAATGAAGATTTTTAATAATTATTCAACGGAAATTTTTTAAATCACAAAAAATGGGGTAACGATTTTTTAAATTCTAAATATGTATGTATATATAAAAAATATAAAAACTTATGATGATAAGAGGATAAATGGCCCGTGGACCACAATACACGTATTGAAGTTAATATCCGTCGCATTTTCAGTTTTGTTCTCTTCTGCAAATCTGTCAACTCAGCGGAAAATGATGGATCCCGTTTTGTTTTTTGTGTTTTTTATGGCTTCTCAGCTGTCTTTATCACGGGTGCAGCCATCTTAAATTTCTTATGATAGTTCTCGTTTTTTGACAACCTGCGCGATATTATAACTTAGATATGTGTACTGTACTGTGCTAAATAAGTAAGTAACTAAGTAAAATAAAACACTTGAGCTCGAGAATATATATTTTTATTCAATTATAAGTTTAAAAAATAATAATACATTATAACACCGTTTGCAGAATTGTGAAATAAGAACCAGATTTTTGAATAATCTGAAAATAAATTAAGTAATTTTATAAATAAAACAAACACATTGTGTTAAACGTGAATACAACAGTTTTATTCCATTTACAGTTACTCCCAGAATTAAGTGTACACTTTTGAAAAATACATTTTTAAAATTTCTTAAATGCAGGAATTTAAAATTATTTGAAACTTTTTATTAAATAAATTGTGCAGATTTTATATACAACAATAATAAATAAATAATAATTGTTTTAATAAAGTTATAATAAATCTGAAATATTTTATACTAAAATATGTGTATTTTCTTGGTGTACTTTTAATTTTGGGAGTTACCGTACATGTGAAAAAAATTAAATCTATTACATAGGTATAAATCTTTTGCTTACCGAGGCAAAAAGTTGCAAGGATGGTGAGAAAAATGGCGCTCTCATAGGGCATCCTTTTTGGGATTCAGTTAAAGCAAAAAGAATTAACGATTTAACTTTTTTGTTGCATCTATACCAATCACAAAAGTATAAAACTTCAGATAATTTTACGCACTGAAATGTATTTGAAATCACAATAAATAAGTATTAAACTTTTTGAAATTAAACAAGAAAAAAAAACAAATTTTACATTTTTGTCAACACATTCAGCACCATAGCAACATGCAAAAAGATGATTCGATATACCAACAGCATAGATTATATAATTCAATTTGAAAAATCCTGGAGTCTATACAAAAATATTTAATAGATATTTATTTGCAAAGAATATTAAATAAATTAAAAATGAAATCACCAAGTGAAGCTTAAATAAAAGAATCGCTAAGGTAACGCTCGCAGATACGAAATGAATAAATACCATGAACCTATTGATTCGATTGAAATGTTTGAAAATTTGAAATAGTTTTTGCTTTCGCCTTACGAGTTTTCGAAGTTCTATGTAAAGAACTTCATTACTTGTTGCATTCAAATCTAAGGAGAATATGATTTATTTGTTAGTTACTCAATTTATTTAAAAATTAAACCACCTCACCTTTTGACGAGTGAGTCTTGAAAGTCAATGTGAAGTCTTCCTGGAGACATTGATAGGAAACAGAAATATACATGCAGAAGCACAAATATGCCCCATCCGTTCCAGTTACTCCAAACGATGTAATAGTTCCAGAATATGACAGCAACCAGAATATGCACGAATATAAGGGTTTATTCATTTGGGTCATATCTTCGTAAGGTAAGCTTTAAGCAAAAAACTTAAATAAGTTAAGTGGGTTTCGATTATTTGGTTTTTGAACTTACGCAACTTGGAAGGGCAAGCTGACCCAACTATATTTTTGTGCATTTATGTAGTATTGATAAGTCCAAACTAATAACGGTTTTAAAGCAAACAATACAGTTGCTGTCATAGCATTCATGTAAAGCACGCTGCACCACATATTTGTAAAATAAGAAACCTTGGCAATCAGGATTTTCTTTTTAAAAATTTGCGTGTCTAAAATAAAAAAAAAAAGTTAAATAGTATCTAAACCTTATGTAATAAAATGCATAATTTTTTACCTTGCTTACAATGTTCGTAGAGACTTTTCAAAATAAATATCAAATCTTTGCGATAGATAAGAAAAAAAATCAATTTAATTGAATATACCAACTTAGTAAGGCACGGAGAAGCCATATCAAGTGCGAGGAAAGGATCTCTTCGTAAAAACCAGGCAAATCTTATCTCTCCGGTAATTACTGCGAGAAAAACTAATAAGTTAAATATTATTTTGATTTTTGTTTTCAAACATATTGGATCCAGAGGCCAGAAACCAAGAAATCCTAAACACCACTTGCAAATACGAAAAAATGAAACATCAAACGAATCCGAACTGGAGAATAAAAATACACTGGTAGCCATGTTTTCATACAACAGCTACCAAATAGTCCTTTATAAAGGACGGAAGGAAAGATTCCATTTAAGGTTATAAATAAAACTAGCAATTTAGTTGGGAGGTGCAGAATCATCAATTGTAGGTATTATAATCTTTTTACGATAAGCTTGTATTTTGCATAAGTAATGGGTTAATCGAGGAAATTATTTTATGTTTTTTTTAGGACATTCTTTCTTTTAACTAAAAATTAAATATTCATTTGAACTATTTTGGATGCAAGTTTTTAATATTGATTAAAACAAAATGCACGACTGCGTCGCACGTACTTGATCCTAAGAGTGAAAAGAATGAGTAAAAAACCTTTAGCACAAACTTTTAATTAAACTTCTTTTAAGGCATTACATGCTTTACTAAGTAAACACAAACAACAATTTGAATAGTGACTGTTCCTAGCGATCGTACCATTTTTGACATTTATAAACGTCAAAGTGACGTTAAAGTTAGCAAGATTCTAAAAAGATAGAGTTGACAACTAGAAGACATACCTGTTGACAGAAATAAGAACTGACTGAGCTATGTAAAAAAAGGAAGCCTCCAGTCCTTTAATAGTCCTTTGATGATTTAAGCTTTAGCAAAACATTAACTCATAGTAGGTACGCAGCTAAAGTCGTTTATAATTAGTAAATTACTATTGCTAACCTAGAACAATTTTTCTTCTTCTATTTTTTTCTGACGTTGCTCCTGGTCCAGAAGTTCCAGTCTACAAGACTGGGACCACAATTTCACTCCAATTCTTCACACTAAGGCTCCATTTATGGGGTTCGCAGGTTTGACCTCAGGAAACGTCAGCATGCCTACCGATGTTAAATTTTTCCATGTCTGAGGCCAACTAAATGCAAGCGTCTTCGTGGCATTTGCTTCATTCAGGATTTTTAGCATCTGCCGCGTTGTTGGACCGTATTGGAACGTCGTCGTGTGCTCAGGGCTTTTACATGACCAAGTAAACTTTCTCGGATTTTCTTTTTTTTTGTTCACAGAAGATGGCAGAGTGTTTCCGCAACATCACCAACTATTAGGCGATGTTTGATGGCGTCATTAAAAGATTATTCGCGTTTGATCATAGAACTAAGATTTTGAAATTGTTTGCACTTGGGAAGCACTGTACTATAGGAAAATGCAATAAGAACGCGATCAAGAAATTAAATTAGGCTGCGCGGTTTTATTTCATTTTTAAAAAAGAATTTAGGCATTAAGTACAATATTAAAGCATTTTTAGTATGATACCAGTTTCAAAATATTACTTTGTTAATTTTAAACGACTAAAGCAACGTCACTACAATGGATTTCAATCCATCGCTATTGGTATAGATTAGACCAGCAACTTCAATATGTGATTGGTGCTGTGTGTATGGCAATGTGTTTGGAAAATATTTGCTGGCCAGTGGCATCTTTGCTGTTGAAGGCGCTGCGCTAGTGATGTTGCTGGTTGAATCTGTTACACCCTTTAGCACCTTATAGTTTAAAATGTTGGTGAATATTAAGGGAATTTAATATTCAGATGGGGATAAAATTTTGTCTTCTTATCGTTGGAGTTCTTTAGAAAAACCTTAGATTCAAGTTTCTGACCATCAAACCTTTGCAGGGTTGCCGCCATCTTGATTTACGAAGTCAACTCGGGGTTCCCTATTTTCTAAACGGGAAGGGAGATAAATTTGAATTTTTGTAATCGATAGGTTTTGTAAATAAGAGAGTTGTATTATGTTATACTATAGGTTTGCCATGGCTGTCCAAGCTAACCTAGAACAGAATGTTTTTAAATCCCGAACTTTGGAGGACATCATCTACCTTACAAAAGAGGACAAAATAAAAGCAAAAACTATGTCCATGAACTCTTACAAATATATTTCATTTTTAAAAAATAACATACTCGTAAATTAATACACAAAAAATAAATGACTTATAGTTTAAAGGAACATTTTTGGTTTTTTGCAACTTACAGAAGGCCAGATAAAATTTTTATTTATTTTCTTTATGAAAGAAAAATGAAGCCGAACGAATGGGTGCGTTCAATTAAATTTTGCAGTTCGACATTTATAGGGTTAACACATACTTACTTACTTAGGTCCTCAGACCGTTTACGTCCGTGGTGTTCCCCTTGCGGGGCCTAGGGCCTCCACTACTCCTACGCGCCATCGTGTTCGATTTCTGGAGATGTATACCTCAGCTCTCTCCAACTCTTCCCCAGTTGTGCTGATTCCTCTTCGACCGTTCTTCGCCAAGTACTTCTAGGTCGGCCCACTCCTCTGCCTTGCTGCGTGAGAGGGTTCCATTGCATCGCTTGACCCGCAATGCACTCGTGGCCTTTTTGAAGCGTATGTCCAATCCACTGCCACTTACGTTTTCGTATTATAGAGTCAATGGGTTCCTGACCTGTCTTCGCATGAAGTTCATCATTGGAGATACGGTTAGGCCAGAAAATCCGCAAGATGTTTCGCAGACATCTATTCACGAACGTTTGCAGCTTTCTTGTGACAGTGGGTGTTACTTTCCAAGTGCTGCATCCATAAAGAAGCACGGATTCTACATTGGAGAGGAACAATCGTAGCTTGGTCTTTAAGCTTATAGAGTTGTTCCTCCATATTTTGAACAGCATTCCGAACGCAGCCTTTGCTTTCCCGATTCGGCTCGTTATATCTTGTTCGGTCCCGCCATCAGTAGAGACAATACTCCCAAGGTATTGACAACTTTCTACCATCTCTACTGGTTGTCCAGAAATATCTATTTGAGTAGATGAGGAAGTTCCAAGGCTGATCCTCTTTGTTTTTGCCGTATTGATCTTAAGCCCGACGCTTTCAGCTTCTCTCTCCACCCTTGTTGTAATTTGATGGAGATCCATGATCCTATGAGAGAGTAAGCATACGTCATCTGCGTAGTCTAGATGTTTAAGGTGTGATAGCAGATTCCACTGAATTCCTCCATTTACATTCGACAAAGCTGCATGCAGTACATCACTTATTACCAACAGGAACAGTATTGGTGACAGTATACAACCCTGTCTAACTCCACTTTGGATTTCAAACTCCTCTGACAACCTCCCTTTATGCAGAACGTGACATTTGGATCCCTCATATGTAGCCTTGATTATAGCAATCAATTTATCCGGGATGCCCCTCCTGCGCAGAGCAAGCCAAATAAATTCTCTATTGACACTGTCAAACGCCTTTTCGAAATCGATGAACAGCAGGTGAAGTGGTGAACGATATTCGACGCACTGTTCGATGATGATCCGCAAGGTGTTGATGTGATCTACACACGAAGATCCAGTGCGGAAACCCGCTTGTTCGGCGTCAAGGGTGTCTTCTAGGTGGACTTTTATTCGTTCTAAGACGATTTTTGCTATAACCTTCGCTACAGCAGGCAGCACGCAAATTCCTCTCCAGTTTTCGCACTGAGTTAGGTCTCGTTTCTTTGGGAGCTTAACGATCGTCCCCTTGTCATGCTTGTCATGTCGCACGCTACGGTGAACTTCTCTCATCTTCATGCGGTACTCTGACTCTAGTTCGCTTCTGCCAGCTGTTGGAGTTGCTGCAATGCGAACTTTGAGCTGTTTTCTTTCTTCGATCCTAGCCCAAGTTTCTTCGGAAAGCCACGCACTATTTCTTCCTTGCGACCGACCGACTATACTTTCAGCACCGGATATGAAAACATTTTTCACAGCACACCAATGGTTTTCGATGGAGGTGGGTTCCGTGCTGCTGATTGCTCTCAATCCTTGTGAAAGATGGTCCCTTAGTTGTTGACGGACTGCGGGATCCTTAAGTCTATCGGTATTAAACTTGGGCATTCGGGTGTTTTCTTGGGATCTCCGAACTGCAGCTGTGCGTAATCTTACGGTAGCAACCATCAGATGGTGGTCTCGGGCAATTCCCATGTCTGCACCTCTTCTGTTTCGAACATCCTGGAGACTGCTTCTAAATCGCCGACTGATCGCGAAGTGGTCAATTTGGTTGGAAGTTGCTTGTCTGTCTGTTGACACCCAGCTGATTTTGTGGCACGGCTTGTGCTCAAACATGGTTCCTCCTATAACGAGTCGGTTGGCGTTACAAAAATCGACAAAACGTTCGCCATTGTCGTTGCGACTTCCAACACCATGCTTCCCCATGACATGTCTAAGTCCGTTATTGTCATTGCCAACCTTTGCATTCAAGTCTCCCGCATTACCATTATGATGTCTCCGCGTGGTGTGCTTTCATAAGCAGCACTCAGCCGGTTATAAAAGGCCTCTTTCTCCTCGGCAGAAGAGAGCTCTGTTGGGGCGTAACACTGTATGATGGTGACGCGACGTACTCTAGTCCGGAACCTAGCTTTCATGATCCTGTCATCTAAGGGCTCCCAGGAAATTAAGCTCTTGAGAGCTGTTTTAGAAAGCAGCAATTCAACGCCAGATTCACGGTTGCTTCCAGGTGTCTTTCGGGAGTAGAGTAGTACAGTGTTACGGGTTGGAGACTTATACTTCCCCGAGCCCAACCATCTAACTTCACTGATCCCTAAGATATCCATCTTATACCGCATGAACTCATTCTCTAGTTGGAGGAATCTGGCATTTTGAGGACCTTCACTTCCGTTGTCAAGAAGCGTCTTCACATTCCAGAAACCAATCTTTGTCCGGGTACAAGTTCAGAGTTCGACGATTTTATTTTATTTTCAAAATAACTTGTTAGGGGAAAAAAGAGGACTATTTCTTAAAAATTTGGAGTTCCGTGCCGGACCTAAAAACAAGACTTGTCCTCCAAAAAGTGGACGCATGACATCCCTATGTTGCTATTAGTTCCCGAAATATTGAAATCCAACAGTTTATCGGTAAAACATTTAATTTTTCAGAAACATTAACCTTTTTTTTTGTATTGTCAAAAGATCGCTTCGCAGGTTCCGAGGATTTTAACTCTATTTTCATAAGCACTGCTCTGCTCATGCAACTCCGTTGCTCCTGAAAAGAGAGCCTCCCCATGGAGGCATCAATATAAACATTTGTTTTTATTAAAATTACCTATTTTAATAATTTTCTAAAGGAATTACATTTTAATATCTCTTAAGAAAATGCATCGTGTTAAAGTCGAAAATTAAAAATTTTTGTTTGCGTGCAATCATTTTTTTTTTGTAAAAATAAAATTCACCAAAAAAAGTCAAAAAATTGGTGGAAAAATAAAATTTTTCTTTCTAAAACTCAAGCAAAATTTGTTGAAAAAACGTACCTTAAGAATTTTGAAAAAAAAAAAACAAAAAAATGTTTTCCAGGGAACAACCAAGGGGAAATTAGTGCAACCGCCCCACCCCCCATAGAGTCTTCCACCAGTCCATGATTCCATCGTTTTATAATTTTATCATTCCATGTGCGTAATTTAGTTTCAAATAGTGATATTTGTATTATTGATTGAGTTGATATTTCAAAAAAAGTTTTTCAAATATAATTTTTAACTTATGTATCTACTAGTATAATGTTATTTAATAATTTAAGTAATTCAAAAGTTTAAAAAGTTTAATCTTATTCAAATTACTTACGAATTCTGAACTAACTTATTTAATCAGTACCTTTTATTATTGTAAAATTCATACATTTCAATTAAAAAAAAATGAATAAAAAACTTTTACAAACTAATCACTGAATTAGCGAAGAAATTGTAGGAAAATATAATGTCTATATTTTTTTTTATCAATTATTAAATTTCCATCTAATTGCTATATACTTTTATTATAACTCAAAAATGCAACCTACATAATACCGAACATTTAAAAAAATTTCTTTTATAAAAGCCTTGACTAGCTAAATAGAAACTCTAGTTTATTCGCTATAAACGTTGAAAATGTCTCCTACAGTTTTTCGGTTCTCCCGTTTGGATTCATTTGATGTATCATTTTTTCGAATAACCAAATGGATTCTAGGGTTTCTCGGTTGTTGGCCTAACGACCTCTTAAATCGAGTAACAAAATTCAAAATACTTCTCAATTTAACACTTTTGCTTGCAGCAGTTATTGGAGAAATTCGATTTGCCTGGTTCTTACGAAGAGATCCCTTATACGCCCTTGATGTTATTTGTCCGTGTCTCACTAAGATGGTAACTTGGATTAAATTGATTTGTTTTCTAATATATCGCAATAACCTGGAACTTATTGTGAATTGTCTCTTCGATCATTGTAAATCAGGTAAGAAATACTTGATGACTTTTCCAATAACAACAAAAAAAAACCTCCTAATTTCGAATTTTTAGATTCGAGAATCGTTAAAAAGAATTTCCTGATTTCGAAGGTTTCTTACTTTACAAATATTTGGTGCATAGTGCTTTTCCTAAATGCTTTGTCAACTAGTTGTTTGTTCACCTTAAAACCTTTAATAGTTTGGGGTTACAATTTCTTGATAAATGGACAAGGAAATAGTTGGGTTGCCTTGCCTTTCCAAGTTGCGTAAGTCTTAGAAAAAATATTATCTTTATCAGTGGCCATGAAGCCTCGTAAGGATCTTATTTATTTACAGCCTTCCTTACGAAGATATGACTCGTGTTAATGACAAAACCTTTTACACATTTATATACTGCTTTCTGGCATATTCTGGAACTATAACTTCCTTTGGAGTTTCCGGTACTGATGGAGCATTTTTGTGCTTCTGCATGTACATTTCTGTTTGCTTTCAATGTCTCCAAGAAGACTTCAAAAGGACTTTCGAAACTTATGCATCAAGAGGTAAGTTTGCTTTTTTTTGCGAGAGCCTTTACTTCAAATAATGTTTAACTAATTTAGATTTAAATGCGACAAACAATAATGATGAAGATTTTTACAATGAGCTAAAAGAACTTATAAAACGACAACAAAATATTATTGGAATATTTGAAAAATTCAATCGAATTTACAAGTTTATGGTATTTATTCATTTTCTCTTTGCCAGCATCACATTGGGAATTATTTTAGTCAATATTTTATTGGTGATTTTTTTGCTAAACTTAATCTGTATTGATAGTTTTTTTTTAATTAAGTTTTATTTATTTTAATAGACTTCTGGGATATCCAAATTGATTTATCTAACTTATGTTCTAGCAGCAGGAAATCAGCTTTTCACATATTGCTATGGTGCCGAAATGGTTAATAAAAATGTAAATCTAATTTTTAACTGTTTCTTTTTTTAAATCATAAACCAAAGTGTTTTTTTTTTTAATTTAATTTTAGTGTTTAAAATTATCAGAAGTTTTATACTTCTGTAATTGGTGTGGTTGCAGTAAGAAAGTGAGACTTTTGATCCTGTTTGTTTTGCTTAATTCTCAGAAAGGAAGTTCTTTCAGAGCACCTTTTTTCTCACCATCTTTGCAGCTTTTTGCTTCGGTAAGAAATATTTTTTTTTTAAACAAAAATTGGGGTAAAAATGCTATTTATTTAAAATTCTGTTTTTCAAATTTGTGCTTTTTACTGCGCGGTTATTCTGATCGCGTTCTGCTTATCCTCAAGCAGAAAGTCAAGGAATGTAATAAAGATCAAAAAACTGAAATGGCATGTCTGCTCTTGCTCTCATATTTGTCCATGATCCATGACCAAGAAGAATTCTGGAACTCCACTAGTAACAACTAGTAACAAAATATTAAACATATTCTACCATCTGAATTGGTTGTCCATTAATATATCTTCTTGAACAAATGAGAAAGTTCCAAAACTGATCGTAAATTTAGAATTATGTGCATTAGAACACAATCGAACATGAACATGATTCTAAGACTATACAAATATTTTGAATAACCCAGTAAAATAAGAACTACAATTTAAAATGTTAAATTTTTGCATGAAAAGGAATTTTGAACATACGAATTTAGTATGAAACCCGAATTTCGACTTGTTGCCAAAAAAAAAAAAAACAGTTGACAATAATTTTATAATATTATATTAATTTTATTATTTGTAGTATTACTTACCAGTTATTTTCAAAAAATTTAAATTTTATGTGAAATTATTTACTTGCAGATTATTCAGACGTCTGGATCTTATTTTACAATTCTACAAACGATTTTATGAGCACATTATTTTACAAGTGAAAAATGTATTTTCATTAAAATACCTTTGCATTAATTTAAAAATTTAAATTTAACAAAAAAAATAAAAAGATATTTAAATAAAATTCATTGTGAGTTTCTTTGTCATTAATTAGTTGCTTATCGATACATAACCGCATTTTTCAAGTTCCAGAAATTTGCCGTTTAGTTGTGAACTAGTCGTGCTATATTTTTTGCTGATATGATGCTAGTTTTGTAAAAAAAAATATTGCAGAATATTGTTTTTAGTTGGTTTTGAATTGTTCGTGACAACTTCAACTTTGTCGTGTGATATCCTTTATGTTTTTTTTCTTGCAAACTTCATAAAATCTAGCAAAACCATCTAAAAAATTTGCAATACTCTCTTCTGATATTGAATAATTTATGTCTTGGTAATTAATTAACTAGTTAATTAGTGTGACAGAATTATATTTTATGGCTTAGGTAACATACCTACTTCTGAACTAGATGCTATGTGGGTTACAAATTTAATTAAGCTATACCATTAGCCTAAATTAAAAGTTATTTCAATTTGAATTTTGTTAAGCTATATGTTTTTAAGCTTAATTAAACTAGCAAAGCAGTTTCTTGAAAAGGACATCTTATATTGAACATTTTATGGTACAAAAGGCCATTTTTCTCAATAAACTCAATTTTTTTGAGACTTCAGCCGATCCATACCAAAAATAGCTTATAAAAAGGATTTCATCAATGCTATATAAGATCCTGTTGTACTGAGAATCTGGGAATGAAAATATGCATAAGTTAAATTAAATATTAAAAAAAAAACATATTTACTCCCATAAATGTGGGTAGCGAAGGTGTAAAAAATGGCACATTGATTGTTGCCGGTCTTTGAGCACGAATCAATATCATGAGGATCATTCTTCGTGTTTCCGCATCGCATTTATACCATTCAACCAGATACACCGAATCGCATATTTCCAAACTCTGAAATTTCATTGAAAAGCTCTTTTCCGGTCAAAAAAAAATAATTATGTATATACATATGTGTGTATATGTGAATAAATTAACAATAAATTATTACGCTGTCGTTCACATAAGTCCCACCGATGCAATATAAAAATAATTGTGAGAGTGCTGCTATGCTATAGCAAACATACAACACCAATCCAATGCCTGTATTCTGCAAAAAAAAATATATATGACAAAAAAAAATATTTTATGTTGTTAAATTATTTACAAAAAGCATGTTTTATAATTAATTTAAATGATTGAAAGAAGAAAAAAAAAAATAAATAGAATTCATTACGTATAGGAGATCAATGACGCTGAAGCACACGACAAGGGATGCTGACAGGAAATGCCCCATGATGATGGTTGTGAAAATTTCCTTGAATTCATTGCACAAATCGATGACTTCATTGTGTCGTCGAATAATTACCTTCAATTCTTGGCGCACTATTTGATTGTCCCGTCTGCTGGCTTTGCCAACTGGAATTCATTATTATTTTATTATGTTTTCTTGTTTTATTTTGAGATAAAAAAGGAAATAAATTGAGTTGATTGAATTAATTTTCCATTGATTCAAAATATTTATTTGAATTTATTAAATATGATGAACTCACGATATTGCAAATGGACAAACAACTCCTGGATATCGTATTGTATCATCCGAAATAAAGCACTGATGTAGAAACATAATCCGACAAAGCAACCATCGACGCCACAGAATGTAAACACCGTCATTACACCAGAGTAGGACATTGAAATATATGTCAAAGGATACACCGGATAGTGGGTCAGAAAATCGGGAAGTCTATGGAAGAGAGTTTAATTTATATTTTTATTGGAATGTGATATTTAGGCAAATAATACTGATAGACAATATTCATGATTTACTAAAGTTCATGTAATTTTATTTAATTTCCTTCGTTTTGGAAAATCAACATAACTAATAATAGATATTTTTTGTAACATAATTATTTTTTTAACTTAGGTTTGTAGCTTTAATAAACCAAATTTCTATTTTGAATAAGAATAAATTTTAATTCATTTTTCGGACATAGAAAAATGTAAAAAAAAATGAATTTATTTGTTTCACTGGTGAATGAAGATATGTCAATAGTTGATTCAAAAAATAAAGGCGTCAATATAATGTTGTCCGTATGCTAGTGGGACATTATTTCATTTTTTCAGGTGATGTTATTTCCCACTTAACTTAAAATTTTTTTGTTACTATTCAAGTGAAATTATTTCTAATTAAGAGTGGGTAATAATTTCACTTTTCATGGTGACTGACTGCAGGTCCATAAAAACTTTTTGTGGACTTTTGTGGTACATCGATTGGGTCATCAATTATTATCACATTCCATAGCCTCTGTATTCGAAATGGTTTCAAAACACTCGTTCAAAATGTTCATACAGTCATTTCAAAAGATTCTGTCTCTAAAATTTGTATGCTCAAAATATTTATAAACGCTTACACGGTTTTAATGGCCCAAAAATGGGGTCCCAAAGTTTGCTTAAAATGAACAACTACTTGTTGATGATTTTGTGGTGGAGTATTTTATGAAGAATACATTTATTTTTAAAAATGAATGCCTCAAAATTTATTTTAAGTTTTTTTTTTCAAGTATACCTACAAGAGAAACTGCCAATTTCAAACCCTATTTCAAGTTCCCAGCTTTATCACCCCAATGGAAAATGTATATAAGCTGAGAAATTTAAATTAATGAATTTATAGTTAATACTTACATCATTTTAAATGGAAGATCAAGTGTTGCATTTTTTCCATTCGAGATGCGAATTATATTATTAATTAGCGGCCTTGTGTTAAAGAATAAATTCGTTGAATTTGCACTCACAAAAAGCACAACTGTTAAAATTGATGCAATAACAGAAAGTTTTTGTGCGATTTTCCTTTTATCCTCATTAGCATCTATGGAAGTATTTAGTATGTCATGATAGAAAAAAAAAAAAAAAATAATATCAAAAAAATATGCAACATCTTTTCACTTCATCATTTTTTCCAACCATTTTTATTGCTCACCTGCTGTCAAAAGTTTCTCAATTCGTTCGATAAGTGAATATAACTTCTCGCGGTGCACAAAAAATATCCACATTTTAAAGAGTGAAATCTGTTTGGTAACGCCCGGACACCAAGCTTCCATGGTTTCTAAAATTTGACTCAATGTCAGCGCCCCAGAAATACATTCGCCAAATGCTCCAAATGCCACTGCCGAACTACTCGCTAGAAAATGCAATATGCTGATAAAAGTTGGAGTTTTCTTTTGCGGCCAACAGCCCACAACGCGCAGTGAAAATCTGGGTATTAGAAAATATGTTTCCCCGATTGGTGTTTCAGGCGACAAAAACCGAAACTTCATTGTTTTCAGACAGGGACTCTGGGTTGTCAACAGAAAGACAATGACTCTTTTTCTATTCGAAAACTTTTCCGACACTGGCATTTTATACAACACGAAAAATATCACAGCCAATCTAATATTCCAGAATGACAAAATAAAAAGAAGACAAGCTCAATGCACACTATATGCTCTTACATTTGAAATGTACCTAGTATAAATATTTGATGAAGTTTTCTGTGCAACTACCAAACTAAAATTAACGCTTTTCCATTTAAACCACAACAATACCAATTTCTGGGCGGTGTTTTCCGATTTAAAAGTTTTTAATTGTTTTGAAAACAAAATACCTAATGTTTGGATTAATTATATGAGAGAAGTTTTCTATGTTTTTTTATTTGTTTTATGTAGATATTCCTATTTGTTGTTGTGGAAAGTTTAGAAAAGAGAATTGAGCAAATATCTAACTACCATTTAATTTGGTCCTAAATATTTATTTGAAAATGATACAGTGACGAATTCTCTGAAATTTATGGGAGGTCTTAAAAAGTTTAAGCCTTATTTTGTGTGGTACTTGAAGTTCAGGTTAAAATACTTAGTTTTAGAACTTGACTTAGTAATAGAAATAAAATAATTATGATATAAAATTACGTTATGTTTCTTTTATTATTTTTTTTTCTAACTCTCCTGTAGGTGTCGTTGCATTTGTTTGATCCAGGAATTTCTGGGCTTAGCTTTCTCATGCGATACGTCAAGTTGTGTGTTATAAAATTTTTGAACTGGGAACATGGTTTTTCAATCCTCCTTTAATGCGAAGCACTTTCATTTCAGCTACCGTGAAACACTCGCATGCGAATTGTATATTGTGTGAACCGTATGTAGGAGCAGGACGAATAACTGTGGTGTATAGTTTTTCTTTCAGTTAATGGAGCATTTTCCGATAAAAAAAAAATGGAACAGTTTTCCCGCCACTTCAAAGCAAAGAATGACTGATTCACTTCGAGGTCCGTCACCTTACCCACACTGGTCGCCTGACCTCATCTCACCAATGTTCATGGTGTGTGCCATCAGCTTGATTGAACGATAGCTTTGTGTACCACTTTTAGATTGGAAGAAGGTAACTTTCCCTCCACACATTTGGTTACAGCAAATAAGTTTGAAGATGAGAACCATGGCCCATCGTACCCTGATGTCTCCCATCTTTTTCCGGAAGTCAGAGGGTATCTCGTTTGGCCCAATCGCTTTTCCTTTTTTGGAGTTTTCCACCACAACACTAATTTCTTGAACTTGAAGGTGCAGCTATGGAAAGTACAGCCTTGGAAATTTTTAATTTAAAAGACTGTCGTCAAGAAGTCGGCCTTCAGTATTATTGACTTTTGGCACACAAATCTCCTTGCCATTTTTCGTTCTCTTTGTTCATGTGTAGCATGATTTGCATCTGAATATACGGTTTCCGCTAAATACTTTTTGTACGATCTGCTTGAAGTTGGACATACTTCTTTTTATTTTCTTTCTTTTAAGGTCTGTACCTATGTGGGAATGGTTTCCCAGTTTTTTCTTTGACCAAGCTTTGAAATTTTTTTTCCCTATTCATCAGTGCTTTGCCTTCGATATTCCACAACCATTTTTCTTAGTCTCTTGATTTCGCTTTCTGAGGGCTTGTTTAAGCAGAGACCCACATTTTTTGTATTCTGCATGTGCATACCTCGCTTTTTTTCTTCATACAGATTGACCACTTGATTCCCCTAGAAACATGTCCATTCAATTTTCCACCCACAAATAAAAGTTAATTTTTGGAGATGTTTTTAAGGTGGTTGCGGTTAAAGCAGTAGAAAGGGGAGCTTTACACGTAATTGGAGCCGTTATCTGTCAGAAAATAGCCCTGAGCAAGCACATTCAATTACCTTTTACTAAACAAATTTCATCTCAATCCCCAAATTGTTATACAATTTTATATTTTTAATTATAAATATGTAAAACCCACAGTAGTAATTATTTGAAACAACTTAAATTGGCATATAATTAACATTAAACGCTTTTTATACATTTGTTTTGACCGGATCAAATTGTAATTTAAATGCAAGTGTCAATTTCATGCTCAAGTTCAATCAGGACAAACAACAAAATAAAATTATAAATTCCACTTAAAATACTGCAATAATATGTAAAATTGCATACCTACTCCAATGAAAAAATAATAACATAAAAATATTTATCAATTTAAAAATAATTACATAACAAAAATGTGTTGCACGAAAATACAAATATACTCGTATACCGACATACATACCTTCAGCTGTAGCCAAAATGAAAATAATCAATTATATCCTCGTTTCCCAGAATTGAAATTGTTTCGTAAAAATATTTAACTTTAAGTCAAAAATTGAAATTTAACTGACATTAACCAATCACGAGTACCTCTTTTGGCAGTCTCGTGAAATAATATTTTCGGAATTGAATACAATTGCTACGCTTTAAAAATTTTAATGTCAATTAATTTTGCCTATTTTGCAACATTTTGAGATGAAAAAATTTAAATTATCATAAATTACTCCCCAGTTATACTATATCGAAATTCGATGTTTAATACGCGTGCAGAGCTTGAATATTAAATAAAAAACATACCTTGAAGATAATCTTTGTATATGAAAACTATAGTACTATCATGGTGGAAGTCGAATGGGGCGACATCTAATTTACCTATGCAACCCTTACTCTTTTTTTTTTGCGGAGAGCTTATGGAGGTTTTAAATGATATTTATTATTATTTTTTGGATGCAATAATCCAAAAAATAGTCTCCTCTTGCTCCTACCACCAATTTTCGACGCTTAAAGACTCCCCAAATCGGATTTTACACCTCACATTTTGCAGCGCCACCACCAGGACCTCTGCAACCCTAAAAAAAACTCGCCATGATAGTACTATAGTTTTCATATACAAAGAGATAATATATTTAAGGGAAATTAAACAAAAACTTGATTTGCAGTTATCAGTTTTTAGTTTAAATTTTTTGTACACCTAGGCGTCTGTCTATTATGGTTCTGTGAAATAGTGAATGGGAAACATTTTCACCCTTTTTCGCTAAATCCTTTTCTGATTTTGCGAAAGAATGCCGGAAAACTTTCATTATGAATGAATTCCTTTCACGCTTTCATCGTCATTGAATAAATATTTATTGAATGCTTTCAATTCACCATGAATCCAAAATGAAAAGATGAATCCCAAAATTATGAGAAAGTCAATTACACGTGTCTCTTTCTCTACGCACAAAGAAAAAGTTATTTCTTTCTCTCTTTCTGAGAAAATTGTGTTAGCTCCATATGAATTTCAAGGGAAAAGTTAGGTTGTTCAGTGATAAAGTTTTCAGAATTGATTAAAAACCATACATCTTGTTTATAAGACAGAAAAATAAACAATAGTTTCTTTTTTGTGGAAATTGTTAAAAAAGTAGCTCTAAACAGCAAATAATTAAAATAAACAAGTAAACCAAAATATTTTAACTGGTTCTTTTATCTGGGATAAGTTATACAAAATACTTTTTTTGGTTTTTTATAAATCTGAAAAAAAAAAAATTGGCCACCCTGTAAAATATTTTAAAATTTACGGCGTGACAAGCAGAAATATAGTTCATCAACTGATTGGCTACATAAGCTGATGGGGGCACAAGTAGTTTTACATCCATCGTCTATAGAATTACGAAATAGCTCACAGGTATCAACAGCTCTAAACATCACATTTTAAAAGACACAAACGGATCTGTGCTGGTTTCTCTCAAATACATACAGAAGAAGCACTTTTCAGTTGTTTTGACCGCGTTTTTGAAAGTGAAGTGAATTTTTCCGAAGACGCACTGTAATCTTTACCACAAACTAAGCACGGAAGAACAACAAAAGTGTTGGACTTAAATAGAGTCTCCGCAGATCTCTTTCGAGCAGCGCCAAACAAAATCGAGTGAACTCCTGCACGCACTCGTTGAGAGAGCGGAATAAAGTTATGATTCTCAAATCTCAAGCCCCCAAAGAACAGGGATCTAACGCAGTGCGAAGATAAGAGACAAATTTGCGTGGTTTATTTCCTCTGTAAATGTCTCGCTTTGGCTAAAATGAGAATGGAAATGGTTTTAGCAAACTCCACTGGCAGGTATTTTAATCATCAAATCATCTTTAATGTAAATCTTCTTGTGCGATATTGATTGATTTATGGTTAGTTTTACCTGAGCTTAACTTGCGACTAGGGTACAAGTTATAGGGCTAGTTTTGGATAAGTGAAAAAATCCAAATTAAGATAAGGTCCCGCAATTCTGCCTGTCGGTCTAGTTGCCTGTACCTGGAACCACATTCTAAACTAATGAAGTGATAATCTCCGAAAATAAAGAAAAATATTTGTCTCGAAAACGGTCCAATTACTTACAATTTTTTAAGTAATTAGTATTATTTGTTGTAAAATATTTTCCAAAAACCATTACTAACGGTAACTGCCAAAGATCCGGATTTTTTCCGAAAACTGAATTGACGTATTGCATTAAAATGATTTGAGTAAAAAAAAATAATTTTGCAGTTTTTTTCGAAATGTCAATACATATTTTGAAAACGGGTGCATTTTTTTTGTTTGAAATTCTGTTTTTAAGTGTATGTTACTAAATACTAAAATCTCGCATTCCAATTTTATTCTCATTATACTTCAGGAATTTTACAATAAGAAAATATTTTTGAAAAACTGCTCTAAAGATTTTTGAAATTTTTTTTCTTCAAAAATTCTTATATTTTTGAAACATCAGATGGGAGAATTGTTTTCCCATTCGAGGAAATGGCCTGAAAATGAAGAAGTATTTAACATAAGAGCATGTTCGTACATGTTCTCAGTGAAATAAAAAATCGATGCAAAAATAAATTAGTAAATTTTAATTTCATTTAATTTTTATTTGTACAAATTCTTAAAGTCATAAATTAGTTTTATTTTATTATATAATTTCCCTACTTTATAATTTAATGTATAGTTTCATCTTGCTTCCAACTTTTTTGTTTTGCTTTTTTAAATTATTATTTTGTTAAATTCAACAAGGTACACCATATCGTATCATACTATAACACAAAGCAAATTAATAATTCGATGATATTAATAATATTGGCTGACGACGACCATAAATTCCACAGGCTGTTCCCTTTACTCTTCTGCATTGCTGCTGGTTTTTCATCTGAAATTTGAGAATTTTGAATATTAAAAAAGGATTACACAAAAAAAAAAAAAACAAAGGCAATCTGAGACAAAAGGAATCCATTACCATTAATCACATGAACCATTACGCTGGCACTATTTGCTGTCGTCGGAGAGCAAGTGTAATTTCCTGTATCCAATGTCTGAGCATTTGATATCCTTAGCCTGGATATGAGATGATAGTTAAAATAATTACAATATCATCATAAATTTATTAAAACAAAATTAATTAAAGAGAAATTACCGTGATTTTAGTGTGTCTCCTAATTGTGACTCCATTGAAATCCTTTGGGATAGGTTGGCAAATGTTGATGCTTCGTTTGGATGGGTGTTAAAGGGTGTAAGGATGGCTTCGCCTCGATACCAATGGATCTGTCCAGCCAATTTCGTTGATATGAGAGGTTGTTTTACAATGCAGGTAAGGATAATAGAGCTGCCAACTTTGAAATGCAGGTCAGGTGGGCCGGCGATAACAGCTTTCGCATGGGGTGGTGTTACTGCAGATGAAAATAAAGAAAAAAAAATCGGTATAGAGGATGTAAGTCGAAGAGGTGAAGTCGGTTTATATATAAGGATGTGTAAAATGTAGAACAAAATATTTAATACCCTTACACAAGAGGAGAGGCAGCAAGTGGAAATTCTTTTGTTTTTTTTTTCTCGAGAATGTTTGTAATAGCCACGATAAAAATGTACGAGGATTGCTTTAAGATCCAGATTGATGGAAGTGGAAGTAACCCATATGTTTTGTTTTGTTTTCTTTTGTGAATGATCTATTATCATAATTATTTTGAGAGGAACATTTTTTAAGTGAATTTTTTTCAACTCTGAAAATTAAACTTAAACTTTAATTTAAAGACTAAAGTCTAGTGAAATTGTGGTAAAAAAAAAACATTTGGAAATAAGGTTTGGGGTGGTTTTTGTTTTTTCCCTTATTTATGATTGAATCCGAATCTGATGTTTCCCAACAAAATTTCGTGACGGAACATAGAAAAAAAGCAATAAAAAAAAACAATGATTCCCAAATACAACTGAAAGTATATAAAATTACCTAAATTACTGGCGTTTGAAAAAAAAAAATTAAGAAGGCAATTTTTTTATACTTTGCGGAGAAAAACGTCAGGACCATTTCAGTGAAGCATTTAATTTTCTATACAAAAAAGTTATGTGTGTAGTTTGGGACTAGAAAAACCAAAAACTGCCTTGTGGAACGTTAGTGTTATGGGCTCAGATTTTTACAGACGTGTTTTCTAAACAAACCTTAACTTTTACGCCAGTTTATTCGAGTATTGTTTCTTTGTGTTATTCCTCTTATTACATTATACCGAGTCAATTACCCTCCTGAATTGTGTTATTTGTTTCAAGATGTCATTGTTAATCGTAACTGAAGTGAAAATGCATTAAGTTCAGTTAAGTTCAGTTTTGTTGTAATTGGATTAAAATTCATTAACCTATACCCGGCGGGTTTCAGTGCCAGTTGGCTTAGACACTTGAAATTTCACATACTGGCTATTTTTTGTGTACTAAGAGGCTTTTGTGTGTTAGATGGGAGAAATTCCATGGGAAATATTATTAACGAAGTGAATTTGATTGTGTGTTTTTTAAATATTTCCTATCTTAAAAATATAAACATTTACAACCATCAAGTTTTAAGTTTCTGACCTAAAATACTGAAAACAAAAAAGTGGGTAGGTACTCATTACAGTAAAATTAATTTATTTTCAGAATTTCCTAAATAAAAGCTTCGGTCCATGGGAAAGTTTAAGCTTGTGTGTAAATTTTTTGGACTGAATCTTTACATTTCGTTTATTAGAACTCAGATATATTTAAAGTACAATTTTAAAAAGCCCTTCAAATTTTCCATGCAAACTTCAAAATTTCCAGTCAAAAGCTTGGAAAATCGCTTGTATGTATTTACTTTTTTTCTGTTTTCAAGAATCTATCTATGTACATATGTACATTAATTTTGTCATAGGATGTGGTTCGAGTATGAAAAAAACAGATTTAATTGATTCCACTTTACAGTACCACCTGTGTTTTTCCGATTTTTTTTTATAGAAACTACTGCAGATAATTGAACTGATGTCGAAGAAAGCTTTTCAATTTGAAATGTCAACATTTAAAAAGAAAAATTTATTTCCGGGAAGGGTTTTGTTGTTAAATTTTTGTTTAGTTTTTGGCGTATGCGTG
Source organism: Syrphus vitripennis (assembly GCA_958431115.1). Taxonomy (NCBI): domain Eukaryota; kingdom Metazoa; phylum Arthropoda; class Insecta; order Diptera; family Syrphidae; genus Syrphus; species Syrphus vitripennis. Next base: position 123,849,255 of record OY288108.1, read on the forward strand.
GAAACAGATTGAAGCAAAGACAGCAACGCACCATCAACAACAATCGATATTGTTTAAGGACCAATACTTTTTAATCGTTCGATGCAGATTAAATCAGCAATGTCAACAGCGTCGTTTCGTAAAAGTCCTAAATCTGCTGTTACTGGTGTATTATGCTGTTGTTTTGATGTTGTTTCGAAAGGAAATGTCAAGCAATGTGTTTTGAAATAAATATATACTCCACTTCACTGAAACAAATTTTTCTGCAAATTTAGTATTTCAGCTAAGCGGAGTCGTTTCTTCTAGGCATTTTGAAGAATAAGGGACAGAATGTCAAAACGACAGTTAGCGTTTTGTTAAGAAAATAAATTTCGTGTTAAATACATTATTTTCTATGGTTTTTGGAACTCTCCCATTAATTAATACCGCAGTTATCATTAGTTGACGTTTCTATAATAATGCCATTAAATTTAACTGAAAGTCAAGAACTGTAAGGATATTATCATATAAAAGTCCTTATTAAATTAAATTCGTTTGGGAAGAGTTTAACATACCTCAGGTTAAACGCATCGTGTTATCAGTTTAAAAAGTTTAAAAACGTCTGTCCAATATATGACTATCTAATTTTATTTTATTTTAATCAAACTAATTGTATACTTCATAAAATGAAGTTAATTGAATAAAAATTGTTTCATCAAAATATATAATTTGCTGATAATAAGAGAACATATCAAATTCATTCATACTTTACAATATTTTGAAAGACACACGTTTCATTGAAGAACGCACTCACTGAATTTTCTATGGAATATTATACTCGTGTTCGGAAAATATCTCCGCCATCATGATGAAGCCATTCAATTCAACATAAATATAGGGCAATACGTGCCAACATCTGTTACACTAAATTAAATCTGAACTCAAGCAAAAAGGTGACAACGTTTCACGATGATTTTATTTTTTTTTTTATTTTTATTTATTTGGTATTCTTTTTTTTTGTATTGTTACTCTGTCAGTTGCCATTAAATTCTACACGTTCTTCACGTGTAACCTTAGTTGGAGTTCAAAGGAGTATTTTTGACATACTCCCGGTATAAGGTATCCCACTCAGTTTTTGTGATGATGAAAGGTAAGAAATACCTGTTTGACTTTTATTTTTAACACTTCAAGTGTTATCTCATAGAATGTACCTTATAGCAAAAATGATTTTGGTTTTGAGCAAAAAAAAAAAAAATATATCTTTTCATGGATAGAATTTTTTAGAAGTCAGCTACCTTTTCTCAAAGGAAAAAAATCTGTACTATACTTACATAATACACATGAGTGGGATAGAGGGTATGTTAACCGCATTAAAAAGCCGGAAATTAGCACATAAACACCATGTGGAGGAAGTTTGATAGGATTATAAAATATTTGTTTAACATATAAGGATAACTTGGGTAAGTGTAAAGTTTTATTTTATTATTAAGTTTGAACTTGAATACGTTGTAATTTTTTTCTTTTTTAACTTTTGCAAAACGATAATTGCTAAATTATAAAAAAAATACTCGAGAGCAGCTTGAGACAAAACTCAATTCGATTCTTATTGCTTAAAACTTAAAAGTTGATAAAAGATTTCAGAACCTTGAAAAAAAAATACCTCCTACTTATTTTCTAAAGCTCCTCTAAAATTACTCCAAGGAATGTCTTATGATCTAGTCAACAAGAGGGACGTTAAAATTTTGTATAAAGATTTGTGTCAAAAAAATTTGTTGAAAAATCAGTTGCGAAAAAATGTTCGTCCTAAAATAATATGGTTGAAAAAAATGGCAAAAAAAGAACAGTAAAATTTGTTTTTGTCAATCAAAAGTGAAGTGAGGAAAAATAGAAGTTTAAGCTCAAAACTGAAGATGCATCATAAATATACGAATTTTTGAAAAACAAACATCAAAAAACGTTAGAACCATTTTAAAGTTTACGAAATTTCAAAAAAAAGGAATTGCTGAATTTGAATATTTAATACAATACACTTAAAAAACAGAATTTCAAAATAAATATCCCGTTGAAAAACACAACACTGCATCGTAAATTCGAAGGAAAAAATCAATATGGTTGATATTTCAATGTAACTTCTTTACAAATAAATGGTACTATGGTTTTTGAACTTTTTAAAAATATGTTCGTACAAGAATCCGCGATTTTTCAAAATTCAATATTCTCAATTTTAGATTCAGTTTTTTGCTTACTTTCCAAGATCCCTGTTAATAGATTTAAGACTCATTTATACAAAAATCTCAATACTGGCATTCAAAATTTGGGTTTTTGAAAATTAAAAATTAAATGTAATAAGATTATCAGATTTTTTAAAAATTTCAAAGTCCTATACTTTCAATATTCGGTTCATTTCCAAATAATTTGTACAAACAAAATTTTCAATACAAAAAATACTGAGGTGTTTCACGAGTTTTTTCCTAATATTTCATCTCTTTATATATTTTTCAATATTCAAATTTTGGGTGTTTCTTAATTTTTCCACTTTTTCATTTTAAAAATAGAAAAAATTGAAGATAAGGCTCAAAATGAAAAAAAAATTACAACAACAATTTGTTCAGCATTTTGTTGGGCAATATTTCCAAATCGATTTGGGAGTTGAGTAGTTCATCTCATTATTATTTTATTTTATTTTGACCCCCATACCATATTCTAAATTAAAAATTATTAAAATTATGAATTACTACCAATAATTCCACATGGAAAGTAATTTCTTCTATCAAAATCAACCAAACGTATGTACATGCCTCAATGTTTATTTCAAAATGTTTAATTTCTAAACAACACTTCCAAAATCTTCTATTGAAATTATATTTCTTACAAATTACTTCCGGGTTGTTTAAATTTAACAAAAACGATATTTTAAATGTGCCTAAAGGTTCATATTCAAAGAAGACAAAAAAAAAAATCAAACGATGAAATCTCATAGTGTTTATTTAATGCTGTGCATATATACATTCCATTTTCTTTACTAGCATCAACCAGTTGCAATTATCCTACAAATTATATAAAGAAAAACCTAAGGAAGTAATAATAAATTAATTTCCTTTTTTTTCTGACCAAAATCTCTTATTTCCATGGAATTTCGTTTTGAGAATTTTAATTACAACTGTACTCCCATCGCTGTGGTATGGGGGCGATTGGAGAGAGAAGCATAAAATGTAGGGTGACCGTATATTTTCTCAAATGAAAGCATATTTGTTTGATGTTTTTTTTTCTTCTGTTGGTTAAGCCAAAACCAAGACATTCTTTTCAATTTTTAGTAAAAAGTTACATAATTTATAAAAATAAATCATTACAAAAAATGTTCTTAGTGAAATTTTGAAAAAATACAAAAAAAAAAGATTTAAAGTCCTTGGGTGAAAATGAGTAATTTATTTGTAAGTCCTCAAAATTCTTTTATCTTAAAAAAAGCACACATGGTCACCTTTATAATTATACCAATAGTAAGGCATTCCTTTTGTAACATACTGGATAAATTGCAATGCAAAACCCATTCTCCTCAAAATGTAAAAATACAATGTGTAGCAATAAGAACCTTCTTTCTGGCTTATTCCATAAGAGAAGACAAAAACTGGGCTCTAGGTTAAAATAAAATAAAACTCCAACGTGATGGTTGGTCTGGTCTGGTCTACTTACCTAAAACACTCAGTTGAAATGCCATGGAAATCTTTGGCTCTGTATTAACTTGGCACTCGTAGATTCCGCTATCTCTTGGCTGGGGAAATTTCACCTGCAGCGTCCATTCCTTTGAGTCTTGCGTTTGGGTGACCTGTTTCGTATGAAGGACCAACCACCATGCCATCCAGCCACCATCATCATCATCATCATCATCATCATAGTCCAATAAAAACAGAGAAATGCAAAAAGTAAAGATAACCATTAATTGCTTGAAACTTGAGTATTACAGTTACATTATATGCAAACGGAACAAATAAAATTAAAACAAACAGCATACAAAAATAAAATGGAGTACTATCGTACTTCCGGAAGCAATCAGACTGAAAAATTGTTTATTTCTTGCTACACTACTTTTGGATTTCTCAAATTATTCTGCAACTGAAATTGAATGTTTTTCTTGCGAGCTACTCGTATATTCACTGCCAGAATGGAAGAGAAAACGTGTTCGCAAACAACGATTAATTTGGGGCGAGAATTTCACGATGCAGTGCGATAGTTGTTATTGATTAATTTCATTTGTGTAAGAAAGTCAATGTAAGTGATTTGTGATTATATTTTAAAGATTGGTTTGGGGTAAGAAAAACAAAGTCATAAGTCTTGTCAGAAAATGACAATAAATTGATCTAATTTAATTAGAAAAATGGGATTGCATTTGTAAATAATCTAATATAGTCATACTTCATTTTTAATTAAGATAAGTTTAGGTAAGACTCTGAATTTAATTGCATCTTATTTGAAGTTTCCTTTATACAGGGTGTCCCATAATGAATGGTGCGAACTATATTTTGTGAAAGTGATTTAAAAAAAAAACATAACATTTTATATTTGAATTGCTAAAATAAGAAGTTTGAGCTCAAATTTAAAGATGGCATCAGGGTTGGCCACGAGGCAAGACCGAGACGAGGCATTTAAAGTCTGGACTCGGTTTCTGCAAAATTGAAAAATAAAATGATTTTTCTTTCTGGAAACATCACCGAAACAGTATATGTCTCGATCTCGTTTCCTGCGACGAGACCGAAATGTATATCGGTCTCGTGGCCAATTGTATCGAAAAAATACGAAATGCGGGAATAAGATCAAAAACCGTTAGAGCCATTTTTTTCAAAAATGGAATTAATTTTTTATTTATATTTTTTTTAAGTTTTTAGTTTTTAATAATATATACTTAAAAAAACATTAAAAAAATATTCACCATTTTTAAAATACGCACTGAGTTAGAAAAATGCATTAAAAAAATGCGATAAGCTTTCAAAAATTTTTACAATATTTTTTTTTAAATTTTGATGTGTAATATTATTAAGATTATGAAAGACCTGTTTAAAAAACATTTTTATTGCAATTTGTCAAACCGTTTATGGAAAAAATAGAAAAATATGGAAAATCCATTTTTTTATGATTTGTGTAGAAAAGCAGTTTTTTAATCTGTTAACTCATAAATGCAAAATTAAAATTAACAAAACTTGCTGTAAAACTTTAAAAACTCAGTTTCAAAAATATCGTGCAGCAAAAAAAAATTTTCTCGAAAGTTCCTCTGGTGGAATTGGTCCACTCGTTGGGAAACACTCAATATCTTAAATTAGACATAAATATACTAAAAGTGCTCGAAGAAAAATAGAAGAAACTTTTACATTTTTTATTCTTTAAAAAAATGCGTATACGCAAGAGTGTTCAGAAACATGTGTTTTAAATTTCTCTCGAGCCATCATTTTTTTTGTTATTAGATCCTGAAATATTGACGGTCGAAGTAAGAACTGCTATTTTAATTACAATAAAAATTTTTGTGTAAAAAGGTGGCACAAAGACAAAATTAGAATGCTTCTTTATCAATTGACCATTATTTTTATAAATCTTTGACAATTTTAGTTTTCTATTTTACTCAATTTAATTTCGGAATACAAAAGTTTTTATCAGTTTAAAACAGAAATTACTTCTAGTTACTTAGAAATTACAGACTATTCTAGGTAATATTTTGGATAAAAAAATCTCAAAAAAAAGCGAAGTGTCATTCAAAATTTTTAACGATTTATTCGTTAAATCAATAAAATAATTCACGTAAAATATAAATTAAATTTTCCACTGATATTGTTCCATTTCTCCAAGGTAACATTTCTCGTTTGTTTTGAAAACCATCATCGCATAACAGAAATTCACCTCAACTATAATCTTTATCCTTATACAAGATTAATTCAATACGAAGCTGTACAAAACTAAATAAATTTCATACAAATTATTGAAACAAACCTGAAAGCGCTCATCAGATGTGTAGGTTGAGGTACCAACGGTTAGAATATGCAAGTCCCTCTTACGTATCCAAGATATCTGCAACAACAAAAAAAAAAATATTTAAAATATCACCTTTATCTAGGAAATCCTTAAGGAAGCATCTTTTCCAACTATGTACATGTACACGCTTAAAAATACTCCTTGCTAGTTCTACACACTAATTTTATCCTTACCGACTTGTCACCTAAATTATCAACACGGCATTTAATTAAAGCTGCTTGTCCTGTCCTTGCCGAAATATTTCGTGGCATACCAAAGTCAAAAATAGGCTGATGTTCTTCTTCTGTGGTTACGGCTGTATCTATGAGGTTTTCTGGATAATTATTATTGTTGTCGTCGTTGTTGTATTCACCATCAGAGACTGCGAGATCCTTCTCACCAAATACTGGAAAAAAAGAAAAAACAAATAAATGCAAAGGATATAAGAGACACACAGCAGAGCAAAACGTTAATTAAAAGGAATAAAGAAAAAATGTCCTTTGTTTATATTGATTGAGAGTAAATCGGCTTTGAAAATGAAATAAGAAAAAAAAATAATAATAACACCATCATGGGAATGATTGGATTGAATGGGATCAGGATTCAGGATTCAGGACCTGAATTCATATGTCAATTTTGTTTTTGCACAGTTAACCTCTTGTATTCTGAGAAGAGCTTTGACTTGAGATAATGGAAATGTTGTTGCCGTTGAGCGTTTTAAGGTGACATATTGTTTCTTGTTTTAACCTAGCAGCGAAACGATTTCACGGAAATCAAAAACGAAATTCAAATAACGAGATCTCGAGTTCTTTTCAAAAATCCTGCTTTTCATTATCTCGCACTAACAAAATCCCGTTTTTAACACTATCGCATTTGAAATTGGAACTAAAAAAATGATATTTTAGTTTAGATTTTGCACAGTATTTCGAACATAACCTTTGTTTCCCGATTTCATTACTATTTAGTTTTGATCCATCATAGGTAGAGACAGTACTTCCAAAAAATATTGAAAATTTTCTAGTATCGTTGTCGTGAAATATTCACTTGAACAGATGCTGAAGCTTACAGGCTGATCGACTTTTATTGGTTTTGGAGATAATATGAGGCAGAGGCGTACGTCGTCTTTCGTCTGCGTGTTTAAGGTGTTGGAGGTTGGAGGATTCCAGAGTCCACTAATTTCCTCCATTTCCAGTTTACATCACTTATAACCAACAGAAACAATATTGGTGACAGTATTCAGTCTACCTAACCCCACTTTAGATTCCCTGATATTTGGATTTATCAGCAGCAATCAATAAATCTATGATGCCCCTCCTGTGGCAAGCTAGCCAGATATCACAGTGGTGATAGCAATATCCTATCCAATGCACCGATCTTCCACACTGCTCTAGAACCCTGTCTTTTCGGCCTTGGTTGTGTCTTCAAAGTGGTCTTTTATTCAGATCTACTTTTGCAACTGCTAATAAGCAAATGGCCCTTAAAGAAATGTTTTTCTACAACAAATTATGTTTTCTTGTTGGAGCCAAAAACTTCGGTAAATTCACAATTTACTTATTGTTCTCCACAAAAACGACATTTCATATTTTGAAACCGTATTTTTTTTGCTATTGGCAACTCTGTCAAGGATGACAATATTACATTTTCAATCCCTGAAGGAATGAGTTCGCATTTCCTTACACAAAAGAAAGATAAATTCATGGTGATGGAATAAGCTTTGTTGTCGTGGGTGACATGACGTTTAAATTTGAAGTCAAGCTAAGTGGATTCTTGTACATTTTTGAGCCTTGAAATACCTTACAAATAAATAATTTATTTTTGGTTTCTTTGTAACACAAAATATTTATTTATTTATTCTTTTTTTTGTTGTGGTTTAATTGAGTGTGTGGGGTGTGTATATACGAGTATATAGAAGAGGCAGCCATTAATTTGTTGCCGTTATGGTTGGTTGAGTAGGTTGATATTGTTTGATTTTGTGTAAGGTAAAAAATATGAACGATGGCGCATTGTACATTTCTGGTGTGATATACTGTATATGTTCATGACGTAGATAATAAGAAAAATACGTTCGTCAATATAACCTGAGGAAAAGCTTTGTACAACTTTAATAAAAGTTACATAACAAACAATTTTAATGAAAATTCTAACGCAAGATTGCTCATATCACGTTATGCATGGTGGAGAGTAAAGAGATGAGTTTGATACCAAGGTGGTGTAACACAAGGCTGTATACTGTCACTAATATTATTCCTGTTGGTGATGCACTGAACGCAACTTTGTCGAATGGAAACGGAGAAGCGAACTCTGCATTCATACCTCAAACATGTGGTCTCCGCAGATGACGTATTTTTACTCTCAAGTGACAACAAGACTGAAGAGAGAAGCTGACATCCTTGGCCTTAATATCAATACGGCAAAAACAATATTGATCAGCTGTAGAACTTCCTCATCTGTTCAGGTTGATATTTATGGACCACCAAAAGCTGCGTTCGAAGAAAGTTCTAGAAAATTAAAATGTTTAAGTACATTTATATCTTGTTTAAATTGATGTAAGAAAAACTGGATTCATTGCACCCATTGAATTAATTTTATTTTAAATTTCAGGAATTATATTCATATTTATTTTTAAGGATTATATTGATCAACTTTCCGGATGGGTGTTTTCTAGAATTGCATTAAAAAAAACTCCCAACTCGAAAAATCGAAACCAATATCTGTGCTCACACATTATAGAGAATTTTCTGACCTTTTCCGAAAATGAATATTGTACCTAAAAAGCATGGAACATAGCATAAATGTATTCAAATTTATATACATATATGACAACCGAAGGTATCAGCTTACCAGGTTTTTGCACAAAAGACTTCTGAAATATTGATTAATAAATATTTATTAGATATATACCTATATGTGTATTACAAGTATTTCCTCCTCAAGCTCCAAAAATTTAAAATAACCTAAGGAAAGCACATGCCAATCCAATGGAGATGTTATGCTAAAAAGCTGATGGAAGGTGTATCAGAGAAAGGCCAAAGCCAATTTATTTAAATGTATTTAATATGGGACAGCATTTATCTGAGATTTTGTTTAATCAGAATTCGATATTATTTTTTTTTTAAATAAAATCGAAGTGATATGTATCGGTTTCCCAAATTATTGGTTTTATCTGCAGGCAATGATGTTGTGCAAGAAGTGAAGATATAGAAATAATGAAAATGAAGCACCTGGATTTATTTTTATTGAGATTCCTGTTGTTTTCCGTAATAATAAAAATTTATATTGGTGTTTTTCTTAATTTATTATAGGAAAATATTTTATGTTCTTTATAGCAAATATGTACATATATAATTATTAACATTTGAAATATTTGTTTTATGTGGACATGGGTGATGATTGATTAAAATAAGAAAGTAATTTCGTTATGATTTCATTTGTGTCCTTCTTCATTTCTTTGAGACTTTGTTTTGCATTAAATGGGAGATGGCATGTTTCAATGAGTTATAGTAAGAAGACCTTTTCGATTTCGACAAATGAAGACTTTTATAGAGTGCACTATGTAGTTCATACCAAAAGAGATAGAGGGCGACACAGTTTCCAGATATTTGTTTTTTTTCATGTTTTGACATACAAAAACTTATCAAATCAATGAAATTTAAATACAATTTTTGAAATCTTAAAAAACATGTCTTATACTACGTTTTCACCAAAGGTTAATCTTGTTGAGGATTAGTAAATCTTCTGAAGTGTTTCCACCACATTAAAAAGATTTAAATAAGATTAAATTTGACAGCTTCCTTGAAAATTCAAATGGCGTTCTCTTGTTTCTTATAAAGTGAGTGAGATAGAGGCTTCCATCTGTGTCAAACAGAGCAAAAAAAAATTGTGGAATACGTTCCACAACATAAAGAGAATATGAATTTAGGGATGTTCGGTTTTCGAAACTATTTATTCATGAAGATTTATACAAGATTTATTTATTTATTTATTTATTTCGTCAATCAAGTTACATAACTTTATGGAGACTAAATTATATAAACTAGAAAATAGATAGCATATTTACATAGTAATTGAAATTATAATATTTACAAAGAGTTCAATATATCTTTCTTAATACTTAACCTACTTTTATTAAAATCAATGGCAAGATCAAAATCATTTAAAGCAATACAAGAACTAATAATTGGATTATGTTTTGCATAACTTCTACTATGAAAAGGAACATAAAGGAAATTTCCATCTCTTGGACGCAAAAAACGAGAAGGTGCATAAATATTGTACATTGAAAGTAGCATCGGACAGTTAATATTAGAATTAAGTATATCTCAAGATTTATTAATATGGTAAATCTTCGAGATTTGTACAAGATTTATGGATAATCTACTTAAATCGCAATTTAGCTCTTGGTGAAAACGTAGTATTAATTTATCACCCCTTGCTTGCAGAATTAAAAAAATCAAATTAAAAAAATCAAAAATGCTGAAATGCAGAAAACAGAATTACTAATTTATGTACAGAACCTTGGCGATTTTGAAATACCAAATAATGACCCGTTCCAGACACATTTTTTATGGCCAAAAAGGAAAAGCAAAGTTACATTTTCCCCAAATTAGAAAAAAAATATTTTCAATGAAAACTTTTTTTTGTGGGATTTGGAACTTGGTTTCTCAAGTTGGGCGATATTTTCAAACATTTTTCATTTTTTTATTCATTTCATTTTACAGTTAGTTCAAAAACTTTCAAAATTGCATACTGTCAATATTCGGCGTCAAAGCGACCTTGCACTTAAACTAATCATATTTTAGAAAAATATACATATTTCTCAGAAATTTTAGCTGTCTATCAAAATAAAATTCAACTTCATGTTCTTTACTTTTTTTTTAATTAATTTATTGCTTCCACTACAACAGAATTTCCAATTGGAACAGAATTTGTCTCCGGTGTCGGTGGTCGGGCCTGGGGTGTTTGTCGAACTTTTTTCTGGACTGGTTTCTTATCTTTAAACATCATAATTTTATATTCATTTGGAAGATCTTCTTCGGCATACAATTTATGTGTAAAATATATTCGACGAATTCTTATATTGGCGTGAATTTGAACACGAACAGTTTCCATATAATTGGTGCCGTAAGCTCGCCTTGTAAAATCGGCCAAATTCAAATGTATTTGATTCCAACCCGGAGACAGACCCATAGGCATTGACATGCAAAATGTCTTCACTCGAGTTTTGCTTTCATAATTCGAAATACGAAATCGACGCATGAATTTTTGATCATCTAAGATCTGTAAATAAAATAATTTTGTCTATGTGGTAAAATTGAATCGTATGATTCTTAAAAAACGAATCGAAAAACTTTTAATGTCTTTCGTCTTGTCCAGATACCTGAACATTTCGAATAATTAATACTTCCGAAAATGTTAAATGTTTTAAAAAAAAAAACTTGACCAACATAATGTACATAACTGTGACTTACTTGAACTTCAAATGTAAATAGTTTTCTCATATTTTTCAAAAGCAATACAAGAAATGGAAGTTTAATTCCCAGTGAAATTTTTGGATCTTTTGGAGCTGCGATAAATATTGTTGAGACATTTGTACCTATAATTTCTAAGGCCATTGATTTGATGTCTTCATCTACAATTCTCTTCACGTGACCATTGTTTACCTTTAAAAAATAAAACTAATAAGAATTTGGAAGAAATTTCAGAAATTACTCACTTGTTGACGCCATATTGCAAGTGGCTTACTTCCAATGCTATAGAAAATTGTCAAAAAGCCTTCTTGGTAGGAGTTTCTGAACATTTCTTTTTGTTTTTGTTTAGAAAAGTTTATATAAAAAATATAGATTTATATTTTTTTGTCAAGTTTTTATGAGTGTTCTTGTCCCTACACTAAAAAGTCGATTACTTGAATGAATTATAGAAATTTCAAATTCTAGATATTCAAATTTTGTACATAAATATCGAATTGATGAAAATCAAGAATCGTGTGACCAATTCGAGCATTAGGAATGTGCTAATGCTATGCATAGTGCTGATCCTAAATAGTTCAGAAATGATCAGGTAAGAGCTATACAGATTCCGGGCAAAGATTTGAAAGGACGTTTTGGAGAATATATCGAGGACAATGAGGAATGTCATTTTGGTATGGCATACGGAATTAGAAATCTTTTTCGCGAAGACATCAAAAACTTGTACAGATTAAATAGAGTTATCATGTTAAGTACCGTGTTCATCAAAAACAGAAGAACTTTATCACTTACATGAGCTGCGGAAAAGCAACTTAGATCGATTACCATCTGGTAGCCAGTTTCAAGAAGCTGCAAGTTAGAGATCGGCCCGCAACGCTATCTTCTGCAGACAAAATTGTTTAAGAAGATTAGAGACATCAAGCCCAGATAGCTCTCGATTCCTATCTCCAAACTTATATGTGGTGACCAAAAGTCTACATGCCGATAATCATTGACATGTACGAGCAAGTCCAAAACATAGTTGATATGCCCCGCAACGAAAAAATCAGCGAAAAGTTCCTAATCAAAGTACACATAGTCCAAAAAGTCTCCGTACAGGAGATAATATTTTTTTTATATCTGCAAAACAAATAGTAATGTGCAATAATAGAGCAAAAAGGGAACACTGGTGATAGCACGTGTTCTATTCTCGCTTTTAAACCAAATTCCAATAATCTATGTGAATGAAGTATACCGTTATATATTTTATAACGCCGAGTTTTTTAAAAATAGAGAAAAAAAAGTGTCCGTACAGGTCTCATTTCCATGTTATTTGTAGTTGGCAATGAAAGGATCATGATAACATTTTTTTGTTTTTTGGGTAAGTTTTAGCATTTTTAATAATATTTCAGTTAAAAAATATCTTTTTCATCTAAGGAAACAATAATGGCAACAAAAAATAAGCAAAGAAGCCATTGATTCGAAAGGCAAATAAAAAAGCTAGGCTGTAGTATGCAATCTCACACTTAAAGATAAGGAAAATTCTTTCTGGGGCCAGGTTCACATGGGCGTCGTGTGGTACAACACTGCTCTGAATTCTAGGCACTATGTTACCACGTGCTATCACAAGTATTCCCACTTTAACTCAATTTTTTTATATCTGCAAAACAAATGGTAATGTGCAATAAAAATATCCTGTACGGAGACTTTTTGGATTATGTGTACATATTATGTAGGTGTACACCAGGGAAGCGTCTTGAGTTATTTTATCTAAAGTGACGGACCCCAAAGTGAATCAGTTATTCTTTGATGACTTTACTTTTTTGATCCTCGGACTTTACAGCAGGAAAAATTGTCTTCCAACAAAAAGCAAGAAAATCCAAAATACAGCCTAACCAACTAAATTGGTACTCTCATGTACAATGAAGATGCCCTAAGAACCATGTTCAAAAGCCAATAACACACGGTGGTGTTGGTACTACCGTTGGGAAAGATAGGAGCAAAACTCCTGTTTCAGTCATGGAACAATTGAAAGTCGGAAGTCCTGTCAAAGTTTTCTGAGGTCCAGCCACCGAACACCACAAGTGTAGCCTCAGGATGGTGGAGCGAGGAGTTGGAAAGTTGTGGTCTCAGTGAAAAAGCTCTGTAACATGACAACCGTCACTTAAAGAAGAAGAAGATTCAAAAAGATTGTCATCACCAATAAACATTTCAATTTTCCCATCATCAAATTCTTCGTCTTTTTCATAAGCAATATTTTATATCAGCTTAATCTTGAAAATTTCTTTATACTTTACTTAAAAAAAAATATCTTGACTTATTTTTGATTTACCATTAACATTATTTTACATTATATATGTATCTTCTACTCGTATTGAAAATCTGTGTTCTTGGATCATTGAATTTCCAATTTTGTTTTTTTTTTTTCGCTGTTGTCAATGAATGCAAATTATGTTACATCCAGAAACAGATATACTTTGGCAAAAACCTTGGTCGTAGTCGTTGACTTCCTTTGCTATCACAATTTGGAGATCAATTTAGGCCCATAAATCACTGCTTATATTACCATACCATGCCATACACAGCAAGATGGCACAAATTACAAGGACGAAAATAAAGAGCCCAGGATATGCAAAAGAATGATATTAAAATCGGAAGTGGGAGTAGAGTAGTAGTTTCCTTAAAAAAAAAAGTAGAAAAAAATCGAAATCCAATCTTGAGGAGATGTTAATAAACACAAACACAATTGGATGGTTGTTGGTTGAAGTAGGTAGCCGATATGAACTTGAAGGTTCCATTTTGGATGGGAGACATTTTGTAAATTACAAAAGAAGAGAAGGCTCCGTACCTAGCCTACTTATTAAATTTTGTATGTTATATGGTTTTGGTTACAGTTCTGGAGAATAGCAAGGAAATGTTTAAGTTTATTTTGGAAATATACTGGACAATTTAAAATCTGTGAAGGATCATAAATGAAAATGAGTTTGGGTTATTTTTTAAATATAGATATTGGTTTACTCGTATCTACACTTTTTGTGTACATGTCCTTATCGTACGGTTACGGTTCGGATTCAACGCAGTTAAAAACAGATTTGTAAAATTTATTAAATATTTATACTTGAGTTCTTGTTGAGTACAATTAACGTGTACTTGCACATTAAAAGAACCGGACAAAGAAAGGTTTCTGGAATGTAAGAACAATCTCACAACGGAGGGGAAAGGTTCTCGAAATGCCAAATTTGTTCAATTAGACACAATACAATACAAGATGGTATCTCAGGAGTTAGCGGACTTCGGGAATTACGAAACAGAAGAGGTGCAGATATGTGAATTGCCCGCTTCATTTCTGGCGCCTTTTGGTGACGGGTTCCTGAAGACCAGGTTCTGTAGTAGAGTACATCATAAGACTCACCATAATACAGCTCTCTTTTTACAGGGTGCTGCTTATATTAGTTCATCAGGCAGTACAAATTCTTAATGTTAGGCTTGAATTCCAAGTTTGGCATTGACAGGGCTGGTCTCAGGCATGTTATGGGAAAACATGTTGACAATCGCAATGACAATGCGGGCGCTTGGATTTCGCCAAATGCCGTTTTATAGGTGGGACCGTGTTTGAACACAAGAGTTGTCACAATGTCATTTTGGTGAGGATAAACAGACAAGAAAGTTCATTCACTTTACGATCAGTTGGTCTTTTATACGCAGCCTTCAGAACGTACGAAACAGTATAGGTGCATTAAAGGGAGTGACCATGGAACACCATCTGATGGTTACTACCATAAGATTACTTACATCCGCAGTTCCGAGATCCCAAGAAAACACCGATTGCCCTAGTTCAATACCAAATGATCAAAAGATCTACGGGACTTCTATTCACAAGAATTTAGAACGATCAGTAACCCGGAACTTACTGCGTTATAGAAGCCATTAAAAGTAGTGCGATAAGCGTAACTACATCAACGCATTAGGTGGAGAGAGAAGCTTAGACCGTTGGGCCCAATACCTACGGCAGACAAATCAGGAAACTTCATGCTCTATTCCAGTAGATATTTATGGACAACCAATTGAGGTAGAAAATGTAATGTTTTGGAAGTACTGTCTCTGCTGACGTTCAGAATGTAGCCAAAAGTACGGATAAGCAACTCAACAAGCTTAAACACTAGGCTACGATTGTTTTCCTTCAATGTTGAATATGTGCGTTGCAATGGAACCGTCTCACGCAGGCATGAAGATGAGGTGGGGAGAGCTGAAAGACTCGTTCAGAAACAGTTCACGATGGCGCAAGGAAATAGTTGAGGTCCTATGCCCCGCAAGAAGAAACTCACGCATATCGCTTGAATACAAGAATTTTAGTCTTGTCTGTAGTTCATTTTTTTATCTGAGTAGTGCGTTAATGCACGTGTTCGCGTGAATGTCAGATAGGTATCTGGTAAGATCTGAAGTTTTTACATAACTTTGAAATGTTGCTACTTTAGATGTTTTTCTTATAGGTGCTGACTTGAACGCAGTTGATATTTCTGTTCCGGTACATCTCGGTTGCGTCACGTTTTTTTAAAAAGTATTTTGGTATTTTTCTGTTCGAAGTAGGGTTTCGTGCATTTGTTGCAAGCTTTGAACGGAAGTTTTATAACGGCTGCAAGTTAGCAGTCAATGACTGCTAACTTTTGATCTACAGTATCAGTTTCCGTCATTCTTGATTCCTTAGATAGTAATTCTCTACCAAGTTATACCACAAAGTCCGTTGCTTGTGGCAATGAAAACTTGATCATTTCAACTTAAAAATTTTTGTCAGTGAGCAATAAACTGGCGTAAGAGTACGTCAGATTTCATTACTTTTTACGGCTGACTTGGCTCTTTTTTTTAACATTTCCATGTGTGTTATTCCATTAAGCACTTACCTACCAGAAAAAATGAATATTTAAATTTTAAATTGAATTTGGGGGGTTTTGGATTTTTCCAACCTAACTTTTTTGATAGTCAAAGCCCGTCAGCAATCACTGCAAATTGTTTTAACTATTCTTAAAAGCCGATTGGAAATTTAATTTTTAACAAATAAGATTTGACGGCTGCATCAAAATATTTATTCTTTTTTTACTGCACCATTTATCTGATCCTTTTTTGCAGTATTTTATATTTTAAAATAAACAACAAAATGGTACGAGTATCTACATAGAGGTACCCACATGCACGTTCTATCCTATGTCATACATACATACATACTGTACTGTGACACAAAACATCGCCTGAATCATTTTCCACAAACACGACAACAGTCAACAGACAGACCAAACACTCCGAAGGCGACACAATAAAGGACATCACATTCGCATCCACTCAGAGTCACAAGCAACTATACTAAAGTTTCATTCAGTATACACCCCAGATTTCGTTAAAATCCAAAAAAGGATTGAAAGGACATTTTCACAGAAAGATGAAAACATCAACTATCATTATAAGCAAAAAAAAAAAAAAAAGAAGACATCCACGCTAGAACAGAGAACGCCACACATGGCATGTCAAAGTCCATCGTGAAATTCAGTATACCCCAGTAACGCAGAGCTATGCGCCCAAGGATTTTTGCTTTCCTATGGCAGTCTAGCTCGCGTTTACTATGCTTCAATCAAAAGTTGCACGTTGATTAAACAGTCAACATGCGGTTCTCTGTACAACCCAGGCACATGAGTCTCCTGCGATTTTAGATACATAGGTACAATAGCTGCAGTGTGTCCTTTCGTTCCATTTTTTTTTTGTTTTTTTTTTTTTTGCAGGGAGGACAAGACAGTTTATTTTTGATGAAAACCCTAAGAGCGGCATGACATGTGGCAGTGGCAGTGGCATGTACAATATGGGAAAGGCTACAAATTCTCATCAAAAACATCTCTGATGCCTCATAACTGTATACACATGTCGGATAAAGTGTAGTGCTATTGGCTAGAAAGCCGAACCAACAACACACAGCATTTGGACTATGGGCGATAAGGACCTCTCTACCTATTATTATCTTGTTTGGTCCTTATTGTGCATTAAGACCAAAACTGCACTTGATACTTGACACTGTCGCAAAAGTTCATATTGTGCACACATATGCATGTACCTACGTATCCCCTTTTGATTATGAATATCAGGTTTCTGGTGAAAGGTTCTTTCTTTGGAAAATAGGTTCCTTTGAAATAAAAAGAGGCTAAAAATAATGAACTTTGTTAATTAATTAAAACTGCACATATTTAGTGTATATCAGGGTGGTCCTTAAAAATTTCTCTTAATAAAAGTTTCTAAGTCGAAATTTATTTTCAGATTTTTTTTTTCAGGAAAATTTAACAATGGCGTCCTGGTGAAAACTTTAATTTTTTTTAGTTAATTTTGATAATAAGTAAAAATAAAGTTTGTTTTAATCAATAAAAGAGAAAAATTGTTTGCCTCGCATTGGACTTCTTTACCTTAAGCCTCCACTTTTAAAATTCGCTGGGTTGACCTAAGAAAACCTAAGGACTGTTAGATAACTAAGGCTAATCCAGGAGTTTTTGGGGCGTGACTTAATTTCATCGTATGAGTTTCAAGACATCTTCTTTTAACATGTACCATCTAAGTTGGTCATGTTTTATTTTATCTAAGATGGTTCCCTCGAGTTATCTTGTTTCTTGTTGCCTGCCATTTACTCTGATACGCCTTGACAATGCTTTTCATGTAGTGCTTTCCTTCCAGCTTAAACGGCATTGTTGCATCACAAAAGATGACAGAGTTTCTTGCCACTTCATCCACCTTACGCTCACGCGAAGTTTGTTATCTTCTCATAAGATCCTTCGCTATTAATCACAGATTAAAGATATTTAAACTTTTCGTACTTGTACACGTCCATGATCACCCACATGTAGACTTCTGGAACTCTTCGTTGTCCAAGTGGCTTACAAGATTTTCGACTAAGAGAACACCAAAAATGGAATGAAAACGGTCCAGTGACCGTTTGATGTCTCTAAAATTAATGATGCAAGGAATTGTATGGAGCATTGTCAGTGCTTATGCTCCCTAAATTAGAACTGAACGACCCGAAAAAGATGCGTTTGGACTAGACTTTCCTAATAACCTTAAGAATATCTCGAGAGATAAGCTTTTGTTCGAGGGAGCTGATATCAATGTACACGTTAGTAGATCTAACGGGGACTATGAGGACTGCCATTGTGGTTTGGGTTACGGACCTAGGAACCCTCCTGGTGAAAACATCCTTGACATGTGTAGAAGCCGCAAGTGAAAGATTGCAAAGTGATTTTTCACCCGGGAAAACAGTCTTCCTCTGTTGACAGAATTATTTTATGGATACGAGAGAGACGAGCAAAAAATCAAGTAATCTGTCTCTATAGTGGTAAGAGTACGGAGTAGAAAAAATGTGAGACTATGTGCAAAACGTACCTACCCTCAAAATACTCGTAGACTTACGAAAAATCTAGATTTTTTTTTCGAAAGATTTAAAAACTTTCAGAGAATGGAGACTACATATATTATTATTTTTAAGGACCACTCCAATATCTAAAATGCAGGTGGAAACATATCCCATGTTTGTTGTTTCTGTTACGTAAGGTTATAACAGTGTTAGAATTATGGGTTAAAACAGTTACAAAGTTCCAATTAAAGAGCGTATTTTATAATTAAAGGATACAATTCCAATTACACATCAGAGAGAAAAAGAGAAACATAATCACAATTTCCAAGAAAGTAAGCACTTATATTTCCAAGTGTTATATTTAGTTACATAAACAGAAAAGTTAAGTGTCTTACACATTACTCGTATATAATGTAGATTCCTACATAAATGAAAATTATTACAATCTTAAATTTACAAAACTTCCGCTTTAATTAGAACACCCAAAACCCATCATGATGAGCCATGACTTTGAAGTTTGTAATCCATCCAAAGCCGCACGACAACGATGACGATGACGATGACGACGACGACGACGACGACGACGCTTCAGCTGTATCTTTCTATATATGACTTTCATTCAAAGTCAGATAGATGACCTAGAGCAAAATATTAAATTAGAGTGAAAAGTATAGAGATAGCATCCAGCTAAAAAAGGTTAAATTAATTTTATGCTTTTGGTTGGCAGTGCGATGTGGTTGGTGGATGGTGGTGCGGCAGCAGCAGCAGCAGCATTGGGGTGAAGGATTTACATGGTTGAAGACTCTGTTACTTAAAGTAAGTGGCTTGAAGATTAATAAATTTCAAAAGTATCTATACCTCGCCAAACTCATTCACTTTCACATAGATTTCTCATAGTTTCGTCTTGTTTTTTTTTCCTAAAAAATGTGGCTTTTTAAAGGTTTTCGTGATGGTTAAAATAAAAGGGATTTCCCTTTAGGAAGGTAGTTTGTGTTTCATAAAGATAAAATTTAGTTCTCATGAATTTCATTTTTTTTTTGTGGTGGAATAGGAAGTTAATTTCTTTGAAATGTTTGGTTTGGATTAGTTCATCTCTCGAGTTATATAATTTCTTTTAATGGATTCAAAATTTTATTAATTTATTTAAAACAGAGGTTTGAACAATTTGTTCAAACAATTTGTTGACTTAAAATAAATTTCAAAATCAAAAAAGAACTCCGAAAGAAAAAAATTTGTCAAATATTGTCAAAAAACAAAAATTCCCAGAATTTGGCAGATAACAATCATGCCTCCGTCAATATGGTTGGTGCGTAGGACTGTTGTGCAGGAGGTCTGGGTTCGATTCCCAGCCTTGTTCATCTAAAAAACAGAAAAGTTTTTTTCATGGGCTGCTGCCTCTTGTTGGCGGCTTACAACTTCTGTCAAGAATAGAGGGCTTCGATTCGGTATAAAATTGTAGGTCTCCTCCATTTCTATAATAACTCGGAATGGTTGAGAGTTATAAGTCACTTGGGCCCTGGTTCTTCGTAGACTGTAGCGCCACCGAATTTATTTTATTTTGACAACCAAGTCGAAATTTTTGAGTACGGAAAGAGTAAAAATTGATCAGAAATTAAATTAAAAAAAATCAAATGACGAAGAAAAAAACCAACAGAACTTGGGTGATCCACCACGAGTACGACTGCCAGGCCAATCATCAGACTTCTTTTGGTGGTGCTTGCTATTTAGTTTAATTTTGCCCAAAGGGGACTTGAACCTAGAACAAGTTCGCCCTCAGAGCCATATGCACTATTCTCTGCGCTGCAGAGGTCACGTGATCAAATTTATCCCAAATTAAGTTAGGCCAGATATAGATGGAGAACTAAGGCGAGTTATTTTTAATACCCGAGTTTGAGTGAAATCTTTAATCTTTTTTTTTTTTGTTAATTAAATGGGCGGAGATCGAAATGCACAAAGGAACTATATTTTTAACAATGCAAAGGATAATATGGTTATAGTTATCTACCTATATACATTCTTGTTCAACCCTCTTAAGAAAGCAGTCATTTATACGAGTAGATAAGCCGACTTAAGTGCCTTAAGCGTTTTGATTTAACTGGTTGGTTGGGTATAACAATTAATCGCTCAAAAGCAAATATTGACTAATAGCAAACAAAATGGTGTACTTTTATAATAATGAACATTTCATCTTATGTCCTTCATTATTATTAGTTCTTGGTTCTTTGACCCTTTTAAGCATTTAATCAATAAACATAATATTCAATTAATCTTTCCACGCATTAATGGACATCAAAAGGATATGTTTAGGCTATGTTGTTCCTTTTGTCAATTGAATTCTAAAGGACCATTTATCTACAATAGAAATTATTGTGTAAAATTTTTTGACACGCAAAGGTATATAAATTTACTTAAACACTGAGAATGTATTGTTAATCTTTAAGCTATCCGAACAACAACAATAATACTAAGTTTTAAATACTTTGAACTTATAATCCTAGTCCAGTCAAATAAGGTCTTATTTTAAGTTTAAATATGAACTTTTGATCATTGAACATTGAACCCTTGTAGGGTTGCCATGTATCTTGAATTTAAGAGGGAATTCATTTGGATTTGTGAGAAATTGAATCCGAGATGTTAATCAGACCGAAAATTACTCCTGTTTTTCGGTCTGTCAGTACCTCAACATAGAGCCTAATGATTAAAAAAGCGATTTTTTTTATGCAAATAAAGTCTTTTCGAAAAGAATTTTTTTCTAAGTTATTTCGTTTGAAAAATAGTGAAACCTCAGTTAACTCGTTAAATCAAAATGGTCGCACATCTGGACAGGGATGATGGTTGAAGACTTGAGTTTAAGCTTATTAAAATCCCACAGGACTCATGACAAACTCGACTGGACTATACTAGATGCACGCAAGTATTTACAGTTAAAGTAATCCTATAAAATATAGTTACCGTTTACATCTTGTATACATAGGTATTACTTAGTATATAATTTAAAAGTCCTTATTTTTTTGCTTGCTTGCTCCTATAAAATTGTGTCCTTGCATAATAATTACATGTCATGCGTGATATGTGTGTGGGTATGTTACCTTAGAATTAATTTATCCTTGACTGAAATATTTTCCAACCACAAAGCTCTTCGGTTGTGCTGAAATATATGGTGAACCTATTTTTTCCTTTTTTCAATTTCTTGTTTTTTCCCATAAAACCTCTTTATTATTTGTTGATATTTTGAATTATGTCCAAAGAAAAACCATTAAAAAAAATAAAAATCATATTTTCTTTTCGTTTATTTTTTATTTTGTAAAGGTCCTGGTTTATACAATAAATCTGTCAAATAATTTATATATCATGGTTTCTTAGAAACTTTTAATAAAGCCCCTGAATAATAATTCTTGGAAATAATTATAGCTATACTCGTATCTATAAACATTCATAAATTTTATTAACATTTCTATATACGTACATATACAAACATAACCAACTATAATATTGATGTCCGGAAATATTTATTATCTGATACTGATTTTCATCTTTCAGTTAATTTCTCAAGAAATTAATTGATTATTTTGTCAAAAGTTTGTTTATAATGTATTTCCGGCGTAAATTTACTGTAATTTTGCCAGAAGGGAAGGCGTCAACGTGGTCGGCAATGGCGTCACACCCAAACCAACACATCCGAAGCAAAATATAATAATTTGAAAGTCACTCGAAAGTAATGTAATTAATGTATAACTAATGAATTTGTGTTATCTTCTATGGAATCTATAAGATGATGATGATGATGATACTAAAATAAAGACTTAGGTATGTACAGTGGGACGGGAAAATTTTGTACATTTTATAATTTAGGTTTTTATCTGAACCCAGATTTAAACTTTTTAAATGTATTGTTTAAATTATCAATGATATAGATTTAGGATGAGTAAGACGAAATTGGCCTTAATATTAAATTTTTCTTTTAGACATCAAATTTCCAAGTTCAAAATCAATTTCAAAATATTAAAAAAAAAATTCAAAATAATCTTCAAACTTTTTTCAGATTTTTATTTTGACGCTAAATGGTACCTCTTAGCTGTCGGTATTTCGGTCTGTCCGCATCTCAACCTACAGCCTAAACGATTTTTTATTCAAACCTATAACTTATCATTTTTAAGTTAATTTTTCTTGTCTAGCTCCAATAACGGTACCTGTCATATAAACCTTAACACAAAACATATTTATCTCGAAAATGGCTCCAGCGATTTTCATGAAATTATGTAATAATGATGTTTTGTAAATTATTAAAATTATTTAATCAAAAACTGTTTTTCAAAAAATGGTTATTTGACGAATTATGATCAAAATTTTTATGTAGAAAGCTCTATATAATTTTAACAATGTTTCATATCAAAATTTGCAATTTTTTATGTAAAAAAATCCATATTTTTCATCAATATTTTGAAAACGGTTTTTTGGTTTATGTTATTAAATAGTGAGAACTTGCATGCCAATTTATTTTTCTAAAAATATTTTTAAAAAATTTTGTTTTTGTATTTTATTTTTATTTTTATTCTTTTATTATTATTAATAAACATGAACAACATTATTTTTTATTCAAAACAAAAAAACTTTTGCGATTTGTTTTCAAAAACTTTACCTACAAAAGTATTTTTTTTTTCAAAAGTAAGAAAAAAAATCGGAAAAGTTTTTCGAAAAAAATAATACTAATTGTTTTTTTATTATAGAAAAATTTAAAAACCTCATTTTTAAAAACTTCCTGTAGTTCAAATAATTTTGAAAATTTATGACTTGAAGGAAATATTTCAAAAGTTGAATAATGATGCTTTAAATTTATAAAAATTTTGTATTTTAAAGGTGGTGAATTTTATAGAAAAAGATCTAAAAACAGCTCGCTCAGAAAATTCAATAAACTTTCAAATTTAATATTTAGTTTATTCGAATTTATAATCAGTTCCAAGCGCCTTCAATCAGGCGACAAATAGTGAAACGTCTTACTGGGTTCCGTGACTTAGAAAGAACTATTTTAAGCTTATTGGCGAAATAAATTTTACATAAACTTCTTATAATTTTTATATTTTTTTTTCTACTTTAACATCACCGCTCCACTGTAGATCGTAAGTCAGAGACGACAACTTCAAACCAAAACCACTCTATTTTACTTGTTTTTGGAACATTATTACATTACCTATTTCGTATCGTTTTTTCTTTGTTTCTTTTGTTGATTTTAATGAAGCTACTAATCTCTTTGTTAAATATTTATTAGCCCCTAGGCAGCAAAGGACAACAATAATTACTTTTTATAAGGCCTAAAAGTAATCTCTTTCGAAATAAAAGAGAAAAAGTTCGTTAGTGAGTGTCTCGAGTCCTTGAACTTGGTGATTGGAATTTTGGACAACGTTACTTCTCATAGGTAGCTTAATATATTTTTAAGCTTGAGAAAAATATTTTTTTTTTGCGTTTTTGCTTTATTTTGATGTTGCTTTTTCAAATAAGATCCAGAGATGCCTGTGAATATAATTAATTGAGAATGCGATTATCCCTACCTATGTCTAGGACTCTTTAGGTTATGTTTTATTTATATTTATATTTGGGTTATGTACTTATTCCTATGTGGGTTGTTTGTAGAGTTACCACAAGAAAAGAAAGTTATCGCTGTATAAAACAAGTCTTGGTCGATACATAAATTAAACATGATAATAAGTTGTTTGAAATGGCTGACTTGACTAATGGATTCATAAATTAAGTGTGTCTGGAAATCTTGGCTCTTTTATATTTTTACTCAAACTATGTAAACAACACCATTCTTAAATTAAAGTTGTGTAAAACCGTAATTTGGTTAAATAATTTTTCTGTCTAAAGAAACGGTTTTAGTAATTTATATTTCAAAAATTTTTTGTTTCATAATTTTTATCCCAGCATCATACATATTTGAAGGTGGAAATTTTGAAAAAAAAAGGACTAAATATGTAAGTAAATTTATTTAAACTTATCTGAGGGAATCTAAAAGCTCAAAGGTTGTCTATTGCAATATTTGACCTTAAAATAAAATGTTTTAAACAAGTGTTACCACAGAATGCAACCAACAACAGTTAAATAAACCCCAGCCTTTCATCTAGCGGAAATATTTTGCAAAGTTAAATCGCTTATCAGAAATCTTTTATAGGAATTTTTTACAATCCGTATTGAAAAAATTGGAAAACAAAAATCCTGTTCTATGGCAATTACTGTTAATAGAAAATATTTTTTTAATAAATAGTTTTAATTCCAAACATACACTTACAGCAATAATTTCACCTAAATTATAATGGCCGTTTTCGAGATAATATGTTCTTTCTTAACGGTTATGTGAAATGGGTCGATATTTTAGGTAAAACAAAAATTAGGGAAAACAAATCGCTTCTGCAGTTTTGGCGGTCGGTACAGATAGAGGTCACACAAAATTTTGAATGATTTGAAAAATTATATGTTTGACATTCTTTTTGAGAAATCAACAAAAAAACGGAATAAAATTTAATTTTGCTCAAAAACTCATAAACGACAAAAACTATTTTTTTTATAATTAAAACGCTACCTAATTATACATGTTAGTTTTTAAGTGTGAACAAAAAATGTGTAGAAATTTATCATTTTCAATCCATGGACGTGACAATCAAAAATAATGTTTAATTTTGTTAATTAAGTTAAAACAAACAAAAAAAATTTACTTAAAGAGATTGTTTTACTTAAAATTTCCAATAGATAAATTTTCACCAATACTCGTATATTGCAATTTATATTTATTTATATTTTTCTTAGTAATTCATAATTTGAAATTTAACCTTGACTTTTTTAATGTTTCTTCTAAGAAAAACTCTAACTATATGAGTCTCTTATTTCTATCTTTTTCAAGCAGCAGGATTCTTTAGATGATGCCTAAACAGAATACATTAAATATATAAACGACATTGGCACTTAGGTATAGCATAGAACAAAAAGTAAACATTAATTTACGCTTACGCCTACTAGCCATAGTGCGATTATTATCTGATTCTCCAGCTAAAATATTTTTACTTAAGAAAACAGGACCATCATGGCAGAGACGCACAGAATCGACCTCTTCGGCCACCGCAAAAATAACTATAAACAAACGATTATATCTTTTCTTATGATATTCATAACAAAATAATCTAATTAAATTTATGCAGAATTCACCAAGATGCAAAAAGCAAGAAAAACCCAAAAATAAAAGTTGTTAGATTTAAATTGATGTGAAGCAAACATGAAATTAAAAAAAAGTGCGTATACGACGCAGTGAACTTGTGCGGAATTTTGAATAAGATGTGACATATTGAAATGGCGGACGTGATGATTGTAATAATAAATAAAAGAAAATTTATGTGAGATGGGTGGCCCAATCTTTTTACGCGATAAGATAGAAATTCATACTTCTTATCTTATCGTATATGAAGGTTAAAGAAAATACCTTGTCATCGACTAGCTGGCCCACCTCAGCTTCGCTGCGACACAAGATGTGTTTATGCACTAAGATTTGTGCAGCTTAGCATTTTGTTTTTGCTTTATTACTGTAAGGATATATAGTACAGTTACACCCACTGGAATGTATTTTTACTCACAGTTGCGTTACGTTGCGTTTTTAAACATGGAGACAAAACGGTTTTTGTACGGCATCAGTTGGAATGCAGTAAAGACAGAATTGGATAAGTTATGATCATGAATTTCTAAACGAAAAATTTGAATGAGGAAATTTCTGAATTTTTTTTTGTAAACCAAAAAAATTCTTAATTGATCAAAAAATTAACAATTTGAATTTTGAAAATCAACTACAAATGTGTGGAGAGTTGTCAGTATGTCTTAAATTTGCACTCATGTGTAACCAACCCCTTATATAGAAACCTTTACTTTTTGATAATATTCATATTTGAAGAAGGTTCTTAAGCCAATCTTTATTTGGTATTTTTAGTTTTTGTTTTCAGATTCGGGATTTTGTCTTACGGGATTTTGGGGAAATTCCCTTTCTAGGCTTTTTAAAACTTTCCTTGCTATTGCGTTGAAAATAAAATAAATATGAAGAAAGATTTTAAAATATTTTTTTGTTGTAGGGAAATCCCGATTCACAAAATCTCTAATCACAAAATCCTGAATTACGAAATACTTAATTATGACATGCCTGTATGCATTTTCATTTATACAGTAATGGTGACACGATTTGATGAGAATCAACGAGAACGAAGTTTCTTCGTGCTTGAATATTCAATATGAAGAAGACTATTCTGATTTTTTAACGAGTTTTAATTGTCTTAAAGCCTGTTGACGAATTCCCCGTCAAAAAATTATAAATGAAATGTTTATTCAGTTTTTATTAGAACTTTGTAGAGGCTTAACCTTATAAAGAGAAAAATTATAACAGCGATTTAGAAAATGTTGGTTTAGTCTCTTTCAGGCCCGATTGTTTTTGACAAATTTATCAAAAAATGTTTTCCAAAAAGATGTCAGAAAACGTACAAAAAAAATTCGCCAAAACATTACATTCTCAAAATATGGAGGAAATCTGCCTCGTCGGAGCACTGATAAGAACTGAAATTTATCCTCAAATATTTTTAATTTTTCAATTAAAAACGTATCAAAATAAAATTATTTAAAGAACAAAATAGTTCCTTAAAAGTAGAGTGAAAATAGCGACAAGTATTATTCAATTTTTTAAACGGGATTTCGTGATTCGGGATTTTGTACGGCGAGATTTCGTTACCCTTCCGAATGTTACATATAAATAAAAATTAACATGAATGCTTGAAGCCATGATATAGATTTCCGACTCAAGTCCCGTTTCTTTGAAAACCAAAAAAAAACATGAATACCTTTATACCTACCACTCCCTAACATTTTCTGATGTAAAAAAAAATATAAAGTAAACTAAAAGAATATACAGAAAGTGTGGGCCAGTCGTGCATTTCATTTAATCTAAATTGCCAATTCATTTTTCTTTTACTCAGAATATTAATGTGAGTCTTTTGAAATAAACCTTTCATTTTTCAAAAATAAAAAAAGGCCACTCTGTCAGTTTTCATTACCTTAATATGTTCTTTTTTTCTTGAATCATACACAAAATACTTTTTCTTATAAATGAAAAGAAAAACTCTTTCATCTTCAGCAACAATTTGTGCAAACTTGACAAGTCCTGATGTACTACATATACTTACTCAAAAACCAAGCGATAAAGACTTCCCCTTTAGTGATGTTTTAATATTCTTTTCGGAAACATTCATCATAATAAAAATTTCAATTTATACCATAATTCATTTAATGTAGTCATGTGTGCATTATAAGTAGTGTTCATTTTGCCAATATCCTCTGCATTCCAAAAGAGTTTTCTCCATTATCGTCCTCATCATCATCTTCGTTGTCGTCAAAAAACAAAAAAAAAATCAACCTCAAAACCATTACCAAATTGCATGCTGGCCGCCACCATCGGTCGAGGTTCTTCATACTCTGTAGTAGAATTAATAGTAAAATCAAAAAAAAAAAAAAAATGGAGGATAGACTTGCTCGTACACTGCCAATGCATGCACCTTGGACTTATTTTAAATGCAGAACACAGACTCCAAGACAGATGACCCCATTAATAGCCTTTTCTCTTTAGCTCTCTGGTGTGTTTGTTTGGTTGGATGTGATGCTCCTCTGCATAGCAGTCACTTATTACACCAAAACAATATAAAAAAAAATACAAAATTTCCTTATCCCTCTTGTCCGTTTTTCACTTGAATTGATTTTTAAAGTTGTTTTTTTTTTGTTCTACTACAATTTTGTTGTTTTTGTTTTATTTAAGTTACTTAGGGCGCAACAAAAGTTGAAAATAAGTACAGAAGCGGAGTTAAAGGGATCCAACACTGCATGGAAAATAGGGATTTTTGATTTGGCATTTTGGATTTTTTATAATTTTCGTTATTTTGTGATAGAAAGAAATAGAATAAGCCAAATATTTTGCGAAAAAAAAATAAATACTGAAGATTTTTGAGCAATCAGATTTCTGGCGGCTGCCAGTTCCAGTCGACTTGGAAACTTGAAATTTCACACAGTATTTATTTTAGAAAAATAATCGGAAAATCTTCGGGTTTTCAAGAAAACTCCCGATGCGTTTTTCTTTGGAAAAGTTGTCAAAAAAAGTTTCTAAAAAGAGGCTGGGTGCGACCCACACTGATAACTTCCCATTTGTGATCTTGAAAACTTTATATTTAGTTTTTTTCAAATAACCAAATTTTCTGCGAAACAAACTTTAGCTGTTAAATTCAAACAATCATTATTTTAAGATTGAATAGCATTTTAATTATTTAAAGAGATTTACGAAATGCACATATAGGTATTATAGAGATTAAATGCCTAATGGCAAAGTCAATATCATTGCTCGTTCTCAACATATTCGAGTCGAAAAACCAAATCTACCACTTTTTAGTTTATTTTTTTTTATATTTTCTATCAAAAACTGTCAATTAGATATTTGTCAAAATTTAACCTTTCATAAAAAATTGTACTATGTATAAAATAAAATACGAGTATTTTAGAAGGCACCATCGTTGTTCGTTCTCAGGATATTCGAGCCGAAATACAATTGTAACTACTTTTCTTCAGAATTTTTAACAGTTTTTGATTTTTTGTTAAAAAACTGCCTATTCAATATTTGTCAAAATTTTATCAGTTGCTAAAAATTTTGTTATGTAGAAAATAAAACAAACAAGAAGTAAATATCTTTACCCGTTTTTGAGAAATTTGAGTCGAAAGACAATTTATACCAATTTTTGGTAGAATTTTTTGTAGTTTTTAATTTTTTGTAAAAAAACTGTCAATTGAATTTTTTTTAAATTTTCACCAGTAGTCAAAACTAACATTTTTTTTTAAATAAAATTATTTTAAAGCTAATATCGTTTTTCCATCTAAGGATATTCGAGTTATAAATTTTTTTTTTTAGTTTTTTTGATTTTAAAAAATAACGGTAAATTGATTTTTTTCCAAATTCATATCAAATTTGTATGACGTCATAATGTGTCGAATAAAATTTATTTCAAGTCAATAGCATTATTTGTTCGTGAGATATTTGAGGCCAACCAAAATTTTCACTTCTTTTTTAAACTGCTATAATAAAAAAACAACTGATTGAATATTAATAAACGCCCTTTCAGCTTCTTTCCAAGTTATTATCTGTAAAACAAAATTTATTTCAAGTCGATATCTCTACTCGTTCTTGAGATATCGACGACGAAAAATGGTACCAGAACGTACGGACGTATGGACGAACGGACGTACGAACGTACGAACGTACGTACACACGCACACACAGACATCTCTCTAAAAATGATTGATATAGGCTCTAGGGACCTTGAAACGTCGAGAAATGTCAAAAATTTCAATTTGACAAATCGGACCGATTACAATAACTCCCTGTGGGAAGTTAAAAATAAAAACTAAATTTTAAAATGATAACCCGACAAAAAAAAATATTTCATCGTAATGTTAAGTCTGATTAATATCTCGAATCTTGAACTTACCCCCGCATTATTTAGCAAGTAAAAGTTATTGATAATAATAAAATTGATTAAAAAATAAATACAATAGTAGCGACTTTTGAGAAAATATCATAATTCCTTTTTTTTAATTTTTGTCTGGCAGTGAAACTAAAACTTTAAATTTTTTTTGTTAATTTGATCTTAAACTGTCCTTAACTGGGTCTTAAAAAATGATGACACTATTTGGAAAATAAATTTTTCAAAAGTTACCTTTAGAAATAAATGAGGTTTGTTGCTAAACATTTTTGAAATCGTTTTTGCAAAAATTATAATACATTCCTCAAAATAATTAGAGTAAGAATTTTAATAAATCCGCTCCTGAATTAAAGTTTAGCAATTGTGAACGTAAACTTTATTTAAGCTACACCCATTCAGTTGCAAAAAGGGTTTAAGGGCAAAGTGTGCTTGCTCCAGCCATCGCCGCGCCGCCGCCACACTTCATTATATACAAAACATGTACACCTAAGTAAAGTATTATAACTACCTACCTCCTACAACATATTGAGTTTTTGTTCTTGCAATTATTATCGTCAAGATAACTCAATAGATGGCACATAAATTTAAGAAAAACAAAAAGGAAAAACGAGAAGAGAAAATTAAAATAGAAAAAAAAAAATAGTAAAACAAGAAAATTGTTCCAATGGAAATATTATAGTGAACTTGGTCCTGTTCCAGGTTTTAAGCAATTTTCATTGTTTTTTGTGTTTCTCTTTTTTTTTGTTTTTAATCCAAAAATGCACTTCAGCTTCGAGTTGCTGGGAGCTTTGTGAGTGTCAAAAAAGGGCCAAGGTAACACTATACTTAACAATATGAGTTTTTTTTTTTTTCATTTCTGTCAGAGAATGTCCCCTAAGGGAACTAGCTCTAGCATCACCTCACCAGCACTATATATTTTCAAAGCTACTGAATTTTATTGTGCATCGACTTTGAAAGCGGCGCGCGATATTATCACAACTGGATATATTGTCTTAGCTGTATTATAAAAGAGAAAGGAGCAGACAGTATACTTTAAATACAAAAAGGGGCCAAACTGGGAGAGATATAAAAGGACTTATAAAGGTGCCTTTTGTTTTTCTTCTTTTTCAGTAATTTTTTTTTGTATGAAGGTATTAAAAGTTTAAATCACTTTTAAGTCCAGGCAGGGTGAAAGATCTGGATTAGAGATTTTAAGTTTCTTTCAAAACTTTTATCTTCTATAAGTTTTAGGTTTGCAATGGTTCTGGGATTTAATGAGAATATTATTTCTCGTCAAGTATTTTGTTCAATGTTTGTTCTTTTGGTCCTTTTCAAGTTTTTTTTTTTGTTTTCGCTTTTGAACTATTTAAATTGAGATTTTTTGAGTTCGTCAGTTTATTGGCTTCATTATACGTTAAATTTATTTCATAAAACTGGTTGCATTAAATCCTGTCAAATTTAAGCTGCATACTGGTGACCGATATAAATACATTTTCACAATATTCACTTCTTTTATTTAATTTAAATTTTAAAAACATGCATACATACCTACATATTTTTAACAACAAAAAAAGGAAAATAGAAGCAAATATGAAAAAACAAAATTAAATTTTTTTGTTTCAACTTTATAATAAAACCAAAAGGATAAACAAATAGAAGACATTCCACATTTAAGCAATTTAAAACTGATTTGAAAAAAGTATTTTAATATCCAGTATTAATGGCGCTTTTTTAAATTAAATACTTGTCCATTCGTCTAAAGACGAAAGTTAATTCATTTATATTTTTTTCTGGAATAAAAATCCACTGACCGCTTTAGTAATATAAACGGCAGTTAGAAGTTTGAATTATTATTCTTTTGAATGATTACTTCACAAAAAAAAATGAAAAAATTACTAAAAATATTATTTTGTAAATGTTTTATGTAGAAATTAATATATCGAAAATTTTTTACAAGTGAAATATTTTTATTATTAGCTTTCCAAAAATATTAAATATTTTGCCATTCAATATCATCCCGATTTTATTGGAAATTATGTTTTAAAAGTCTAATTTTCCGTTATTGACTTTTAAACATTCAAAACTTTATTCAAGATTTTCCTAAATTTCGATCGAATTTTAAAACAGTCGAATTTTTTGGTTTTTTTTTCAATTGCTCAACTGCACTTCGACGTACAGCGTAAACTACTGAGGGATTTTCGTGAAACTTTGATAATGAGACCACTAGGCAGTTTCTAGCTCCAAAAATAACGGTGACTTTCATATAACTGTAACGGAAAAACAAATTTATCTCAAAGATTCTTTTTGAAGATTTAAACGATATTCTAATAAGAAATTTAAATTACTTATTAAAAAAATATATTTTACAAAAAAAAACGATGTTAACGGTACCAGCATAAGAAACGGATTTTTTTTTAATTTACTCATAAAAATATTGGAATAAATCAAAATATTTTTTTTACTACAAAACCTGCAAACCATTCTTTTTAAATATATAAAATAAATTACATGTTATAAATTTAAAAAAAAAAATAAAAATTTAAAAAAACCGTTCAAACCACTTTTAAAATGATTTTCAAAAAAGCCATTCAACATTAGTTTTGAATTCAAACTACTTTTTCAGATTATTTATCATAATTTGTTTATTTGTCGTCCAAACGGAGAAATTTAAGACTTAGGTAATAGTCTTGATTCCAAATATTCGAATTTTATGGGTTAGTACATAGATGATATGTTAAGGCTTCTTAAGTTTTCTTTTTCTAAATCATTCTTAAATCAATTGAAAAATGGAGGTTCTCTTAAAAAATTACGCAAAATGATAACAATAAGGGATTAAGTGATTTTTTTTCTTACTTATTATTTTATCTGGCATCCATGAGCTATTTAAACATTTTCAAAGCAAAAAAAAAAAAAATAACAAATCTAATAAATCAAGCTGAATAAAAAAATATATTATCGGGAATCCTAAAGTAGTTAGGTACTTAATCAAAAAGTATTTCCTTTTTTGTCTGACGATAATTTATTTATAAATGCATATTTATTGGTAAACATAAAAAAAAACTATGTGTAAGTATTTTTTTTTGAATGAGTAAAAGAGGACATCTACCTACTGTATTGTATATGATACATAAGTTCTTTTAAGCTTAGAGAAAAAAAAAAATAAATAAAAATGAGTAATAGTCTTCAGTTTAGGGTTCAGAAGGATAAAAGACCGTCGAATCATGTGGGTTTGGGACGTATTAACATGTTATACTACACTAATCTGAAATATTTTGTGTGTAAGTATTTGGTTTCAATATCCATCAATAGATTATACAGAGGCGGATTGTTTATGAAGTAAAGTAACTAACTGCCTGCAGTGGGTCATGAGTTTTTTTTGAGTTATGTATATCAGTGGGTAGGGAAGGGACTAAAGAGAATATTATTGTTTCTTATTTTCAGTAGGTTTCTACAATTTACCTTGAAATAAATGGGCTACATTTAGCCTCGGAGTTCGTTTTTGACTAATGGCATGTAAAATATAATTAGAATATCCGCCATCTTTGTTTTTGTTCAAACATACTTTAAATAGACGATTAAAAATAAGCCTCATTGACTTTTGATGGGATAAATGGAAAGTCCCATTAACTTGCCAGAAATGTGGCAACCCTGAAAATCATTTCAAAGTAGAGGCCTAATCTTTTGACATATTTTGAATAACGGACTTCATTTTAAGTTTTTAAGAAGGAATCTTATTTTTTTTAATTTGTCAAGATTTCCAATTTTTTTTGCAACAATATTTTTAGAAAAATGGTATCCCTTAAAGTATTTTAAAGTGAATTGCTATGATGTAAAATAAGACTTTCTTTTAATAGGCTTTCAAAACGAATACGGTTTTTCAAAAAAAAGTGTGAAAAAATTAAATTTTTTTTGCACCGGAGAAAGGTAAAATTTGTAAAAACAACAACGTGGCAACACTAAAAAAAATAAATTAGTCTGGCTTAGTCTGGCGAGGAACGTATCAAAAATGGGTAAAAAAATCAATACTATTTTGCATTGCAAATAAAATAATTTAAAAGAAAGACTTATATTAAGCCTTTGAATATTCTATTTTTGAAGTGGAAAAAAAAAGAAATTTTTAACATTGAAAAAAAAACGGGATTCTCCAATAACGAATCCCGTTTCACCAGGAGCTTAGCCCGTAATCCGAAATAGTCATGCAATATTTGATTTAAACTATAGGTGTATTTTTGAAATAATTGTCGGGGTTACCATATTTCTAATAAATATTGCACATTTTTCAGATTTTTTTTGGTTTACTGGTTTTTGCAGTTTTAGAGCAACAACTACCACACAAATATTCAGAATTATACATATTCTTGAGATATTAGACAAAATTTAAGGTTAGACATTAGTTTTCCTGCATATTTAACCCTATATTAGATTCAAAAATTTGCGATTTTAATGGTTATAAACTGCCATTTTGAATAAAAGTTAGTCCCGATGTTCCGATTTTGGAAAACAACTAGTACAACTAAAAAACATTTTATTAAAATTTGTCCCTAAAAAATCTTATATTGACTCGTTTTCAAGAGGGCATTCCCAAGATAGCATTTTCTAATTTTCAGGTATGAAATCATTCAAGGACTTTATACAAAATCAGCCAAAATAATAGGGCCTAACCCTTACCTGATTTATTCTAGCCCTGAATATCAAATATACAAAATCCAAACACCCAGGCTTACTTAAAATATATTGAGTTATTGCCTAGCAAGAGTTGCAAGTTCATGTTTGTCAGTTCCATTCCATCATGATCCGGTGATGATGATACGAGTAGAATTTGAAAATTCTCCTTCCACAGACCACAATATAAATAAATATAGAACATAACCTCTATAATGTAAAAAGGGTTGTTGTTGTTGATGTCTATATTATACACCATAGATATTTTTAGCTTATTTTATTTTTGGTTGCGAGAAATTTTCACGAAAATAAACACAAAAAACAAGGTCAATTTTCGTTTTTAGGTACTTGAAGTAGGTACTGCAGAGGAGGAAAACAAGTTGTGTTGGATGTAAAAAGCCCAAGGGAAGCATGTATATAGGTACTTCCAACAAAATCCGAAACCAGCCGACACTCGGGTTTTGTATATCTAACTCATTTGCATGTAAACACCTTAAAGCCCTGGTTATTTAGTTGGATAAAGAATCTCTCAAGAGATGAAACTTGATGGCGATGGCGTTTAAATTTTGAAAAAACATAAATGGTTATTCTTATACCGCAGAACACGCAGAAGTTGTATAAATTTAAGGGGTTTTTCTAAAAAAAAAATATAAGTATAAATATTATAAGTAACTGGTGAATTTTTTTTAAAAAGGAAGGGTGCGTTGTCTGGTGTGAAGTCAAGTCGAAAATAAAATTATCAGCTACCAAAAAGTCAAAAGCTTTGTTATATTGTGAAAATGAATACTTACATAATATACCTATGTACATAATAAGTATACTATAATATTTATATTCGACTTAACTTTTTTTTGAAAATTTAAATGTAACACACTTTTGGACTAGGAATGACCGGGAGAGCTTTATAGGGGGGCTACCCTTACACAAAAGGTAGTAAAGTTTTGAATTTTGGATACATTATCTAGTAAATAAAAAAGAAGATGCCCTGAGAACCCTGACAACAATATCAAAAGGCAATGGTAAAACGAGGGAGCCTATCGACGTATCCCTAGGTCAATCCGTGGAATCCCACAAGTGCAGCCTTAGTTGCTTAACACTAAGGGAAACTTGAGCTTTTTGCAGCCTGGTGCAGTTGGTAGGTAAAATTATTTGTTCAAACCATTGTAATATCTGGATACCTAACTTCGCCCTGAGAAGGGAAACTTGTCCACCATTTGTTTTTCTGACATGTTTTCGTAGGCTATACAAAAAAAAAACCCAGAAAATTAAATGGCTGTCAAACAAGTGACAGCTGGTGAACACACACACACTATTATTTACATTTCTGCCTACGAGAAGATGGTGGCACGAAAAAGATCCTATATGAAGCCGGTGAGTGTAAAAGTGGCGTCGATCACTATTTTTTTTAACGTTTTATTGTGGTTTAACTTATAATATTATTTATACAATGCCATCTAGCATTTTTTTCAATTTTGTTTCTTTCTATTCTAATGCAAGAACCAATTTTTTACTTATCAAAAATACAATTTAACTTCATTTAAAATATATTCATTTCTGTTCACAAAATTTTAAACCGCCAACGGCTGTGTATTTAAAAGAAATGACGCTGTTCGTTCTTATAATTTATATTTGGACCTTTCCTTAACTTAGGCTATGGTTACGGGTAACACCAGGTCGCTAAAAAGCTCGTTCACGCCAGTGCGCTAGTAAGGAACCGCAGTTGTGTGACTTACTTCAGCAAGAAAACATTGTTTCTTTTACTAATGCAAACCAGCTCACTGAATTTAGCTGTAACCACGGCCTTGTGGTGACGCCATTAATTAAGGTGCTTACACAATAAATACTTAATGGTCAAGCTACATTTATTTTGTTACAATCACTTTCGTGTTACAGTATCTACTTAACTATTCGTACGATCTAGATGTTTATTTAAAGTTGAAAAATCATAGTTGTAGACAAAATTTAGAATAAATTTGGTTGCGCTGTAAAGCTTAAAATGAGTTATTTAAATTAAAAACATTTTTACCAAAAGAGCTAAAATTTCACGATTCAAAATTATCTAATAAAAAGTACCTCCATAATTTTTGTAAATTCCGACTGAACTGTAAGTTGAATACGAATAAAATACACACATTCCCATCAAGGAACCAAGAATTCTGACCATTAATCTTACCACCCACAAGAGATCACTTAAATTGGAGAGCATTTATTATGAAAACATATGCAAACAATTTGCAGAATTCTTATTTTAATTAGCTACATTCACGAGATACATTTTGAAAACATACCTACCTTTTATGTAAGTTGGTACACATATCTAACATATGTATGTAAATATTTACAAGAAAAGATACTCATATAAGTGAAATCTTAACATTTGTAAGCAATTTAGCAAAAGTACCTTTTCGTTTTGGGGAAGAAAATATTGTTTATGCGTTTTGTATTATTATGATTATGATTATACATAATATCCAAAAGAAAAACTTTTTAAAATGAACAAAGTTTCAGGTTTTTCTACCTCTTTTGTGTAGGAATGTGTTGCATACATAGCTATATGATATGAGATTTTTGCAGAGTATTTGATCTTCATACTCTTTCTATATCCCATTAACGAATTTATGGAACTGATATAGAAACTTGAAATGTATTATTGCTCTCATTAAGTTTTTTTTTTACCTTTCAGAGTGAATGTTTAATATTTAAATTGTTCAAGGTATTTGAAACTAGATAAAAAAGTATTTAATTTCACTATAGTTACTGTTTTCGAATGATAAGCAGTTTTTCATGGAAAATTCAACCAAAACTAATCTATGTACTTT
This sequence comes from Syrphus vitripennis, assembly GCA_958431115.1. Lineage (NCBI taxonomy): Eukaryota > Metazoa > Arthropoda > Insecta > Diptera > Syrphidae > Syrphus > Syrphus vitripennis. Next base: position 123,887,020 of record OY288108.1, read on the forward strand.
TATGAGAGTTTCATTTTTAGCGAGTTTTAGCTCCTGCAAAGCAAAAGAAATGAGACCGAGACCATTCTTCTTTTAGACATCCGAGAGGAGAGTCTAATTTTTGGAATGAGGCTTACCGAGAGTGTCCGTATCACTATACCGTTACTATTTCCATTAAAGAAAACAATACAAAAATCTTTTTTTGAAAACATGATGGTGAAAACGCTCATGTCCCGCATTTTGGATTTTTTTTTATTAAAAGTGAGCCAATATATATTTAGATTTATAAAAAAAAATTCAAAAAAATATGGTCTGATTGTCTAAAAATTCAAAAAAAGTCTATGGTAAGTACCGTTATTTTTGGTTTTAAAAAAATCAAAAAAAAGTATGGAGATACCCACAAAACACTATAAGTACACCATGTTTCAAGAAAATCCACCCACCCGTTAAGGCGGATCGCACATCGATTTTTGGACCTGTTACAGAATTTCACATTCGTGTAGTGTGGCCAAAGAAAAAATCTCCGAAGTCGAAAAATGGGACAAGTTTGTGTAATTCAAGTGTGCATTATACCATTTTTTAAAAATCAAAATATAAAAATGACCATTTTTTTAAAATCGCTCTAACTGATCAAAAAACATTTGTTTTTGAATGTTGAAAGATCTAGAATGACCATACTTTTAAATCTCTCTAATTTTACAAACCCAACAAAATGTACATTTCTAGGGGTGGTAAAAAAAAGTTGAAAGGTCATCAAAAAAAAAAACTTTTTTAAACACATTTTTTTGGGCCAAATTAATACATCTGAGACATTGCATTGCTGAAAAATCTTAGCATGACTGGTAACAAATGATCAAAATTTTCAAAACGAATTTTGTATTCGTAGAGCCAATCGAGCTATGTATATGTATAGTTCACCTCTTATTGAAAGTAAAAAACTGTATTCCTTAAATATCAATGGAAGTATTTCAAAGCATAGCAAAATATTTTTTTTTTCTGTTTATTTCAAAAACCACTGTGGATATAGACAATCAATTATATTGAAGCATTTGAAAAACCTCAACGTACACAAAAAATTTATATAAACAGTCTCATTTTTATCAAAAATGCCAATCAATGAATCGAACATAGAATAATAAATAAACTTGAATCCTAATAACAATAAAAAGGATTCCACATTCCTCTCTATACCACCCGCATATAAACATCAAAAAAAAAAAAAAACAAACATGCACACATACTTCTTTGTCAATAAAGTAACAATGTGTGTATTGTTTGCTAATGCATATATATATAAAATTGTATATAACAATATGTATTATTTGCCTGGAGCATAATAATACAAAAAAAAAATCGTTAATTGATTATCCCGTTTGAATCTCAATATTTTTTTTTTTATTTTTTTAGTCAAATATTTATATTCCTGTCGGATATTTTCTTTTGTTAGAATTTCAATTTTAAAAAATATACCAAAAATAACGAGCAAAAAAAAAAAAATAAAAAACACAACCACTCAAAACAGTGTGTGACAAAACAGTGTGAATAGTGGCATAATGCTATGTTGGGGCTTTTTTCTGTTTTCATTTTTAGTAATGTAGTTTTACATTTTACATGATGTGGGTTTTGTTGAATAGTTTGTTGAAAAAAATTATTGAAGGCATGTACGAGTAGATGATGTTTTATATTTTTTTTTTTATGAAAAAAAATATCACAGCGAAAATTTAGCTGATATTTGTTCATTCATGAAAAATCCATCGGACATTTAAAAAAAAAATTAGGTTTTTGAATTCATAAAAAATATTAATGAAGCTAAAGGTGAGCTTGCACTTTGTAAAATTGTGTTGAAAAATGGGAATAATAGAAAAAATAAAAACATTCCTTATGAAACATCTATGAGGGAAGTGTAATCAAAAGGTAAATAAAATGCTCAACTGGATCTCACGAACTTGCTCCTTTGTTAAAGTATTTTAAAATAAACATAACTCAAACATTAAGATGCCATCTTATGTCACATAAAAATAAGAATTTTCGAACGAAAATTCAAAAATCGTTACAGCCATTTTTTCAAAAAGTATTTTGTTATATATTAACTCTTTAAAGTGTTTAAAAAAAATATTCGTATGCAAGTTTTATTATTCCATAATCTACACTTAAAAATAAAATTTCATAAAAAACAATTCAACCGTTTTCTAAATATTGAGTTTTCAATAAAAAGTGTTAAATTTTTTAAAAATCAAAACTAAATTTTTTTTCAAAAATTTCGGCAATATTATTGAGATTTTATAGGACCTCTTTCAAAATAATTGTATCGCAATCTGTCAAACTATTTGACACACATTTGAAAACCAAAAAACTATTAAACAATAGCCGATATTGTTAGTAACGGTTTTTTGAAAAATATTTTTTGAATTTGATTTAATGAAAGAGTTCTTATACTATCTTAATAATATTAAATTTTATAATTAAATTTTTTTTTTTGGATTTTTGAAAAAATATGAATAAATATCTAATTTTCTAAATTGTGTTCTTAAGTTTATGTCAATAAATTTTTTGTTTAAAAAATTATTTTTTGAAAAACGTTTTTTGATTTTTTTTTCTACATAAGATGGCATCTTTTGTTTTGAACTCAAGCTTCTGTTTTGGCTTGTATATATAAATATCGAATTTTCAAAAATTATTTTAAAATATGGCAATTTTTTTTTTTTAATTTTGATTTGAGAACAAATATTTAAAATAGTGAGATAAAAAATTTAATACTTTAAAGTATTGAATTTTTGAAAATGTAGATAGATTTTTTTAATTCCAAAAAAGTGTATTTTTTAAAAGTTTTTAGGCATCTGCTGGCGATAAAAAGTATTTTGCTGGTTGGAGTTTATTGATACCTACATACACATAGTAGTAACTCAAAACAAAACTATTTTTTTTTTATATTCCTGTAAAAAAACAATAATAATGTCGGTTTCCATTGGATTTTCACTCAATCTTACTTTCTGTTAATTTACAGGAATACCAAAAAAAAAAAATGGAAAACTCCCAACTCCGATAGTTAAAAAGGATTAAAAAGGATTCCGTGAAATATTACTAGAATAAATTTTCACTTTTGGGAGTTTCACAGAGAAAGAAAAATTAACAAACAACGTGTCTACGCCATCATTTAGGAAAAATTGGTAGTTTTGAGTTATAAGACAACAATTTTAAACTAAACTTCGACTTGCTTATAATTTTTTTCAACAAATTCAAAGAGCTACATCTTTTAAGCTTTTTTTTTGAAAATCTCAATACCTATTCTCCAAAATGGCTCTATAGATTTTTATGAAAAAAAAAGATATATTTAATATTGACTAGGTACTAATTTATTTTTCAAAAAATGAGGATTGCCAATTTTTCTAATAGAACTATTTTATTTTTCAACAATGGTCTATTTTATTTTGATCAATTTTCTTTTGCAAAGCATCTTCATAATAAATAGTATTCAATACAAAAACTTAAAATTTTTTACAATTAAATGAATTCTTTTTTCGAAAACTAAAAAAAAACTTAAAAAAAAAAATAAGAAAAATAAGCTGGTTGTTGCTTATAAAAAAAATATGTATCTTCAAATTGATCAAAACTATGTGGTATATAAAAATGTATACAGGTATAAAAATATTTGTATACATAGATTAGGGTGGTCCTTGAATAAAATATTTCAAGTTTCAAAATTTTACTATGACATTTACTAAATATTCAATTTACGGAAAACTTATTTTTGTTTGGAAAGGACAAGACAAAAATTGTATGGGAGGGAGTCTATTCCCCTCGCCCTGTTAAGCTGGAAGGGCACCTTTCTCAGAATTAACAGCTGGGTAAAATTATAAAATTTAAAAAGGATTTAGTATACAGTTCAAAAAAATAAGTTAACCAACAGCCTTATTAATGAAAAAAAAACTAAACAAACCTTATTCTCAGGTTAACTAATTCATGTATTAAATTTCATTTGAACTCAATCGAAACGGAAAGTAGTTTTTTGCGTTGAGTCCAGAAAATTCTTATTCCATGGATTAGTTAACCTGTTTGAGTTTAATAATAAAATAACGGAGGCAAGACTTCGCAAGTCTTGTCTAGGTTTCGTCTCGTGGTCAGCCTTAAATGTAAGCTTAGTTCTGATGAATAACTTTGAATCTGATTTTTTATTCGCTAGTATAAAAAAAATAATTCTTTTGCCAGATTGTTTTCGCATTTGTTTATTTAATCTCGATAAAACAATATATTGCAAATTAATAATGCTACTTTTCATAATTCTTGTATTTGTAACTCGCAATAAAAATTTAGATAGTTTCAATGCCAGAATTCGATTTGAGAGATTTCGTAGCCATCCCCAGTTAAAAATACCCTAATAGGATTAAATTAATCGCCAAATTTTACTTACTTCCATTTCTAAAAATTTATTTACCTTCCTTCATAAATGTAAGTTAATACCGTAACAAAAATTCTACTTTACGAGTATAATATTTTTAATTTAATTTAATAAATCAATACAACAACAAAAAAACCCATGCCAAAGTCAACTAGTATAGGCCTCTAAAACTTCATAAAGCTTTGATTTGAAATTCAATTTATCATTTAACAAAAATATTTTGTCCTTCTCTTTTTTAATGGATAACTGAATAGAAGATTATAAGTATCGTTTTTTTTCCTTTGTAAAACTTTTGCTCTTCATAAATTTTTAAACGACCAAAAAATCTCGTCAATCACCATTCCGTTTACTTTTTTGTTATTATTTTCTTCTAACTTCCGCAAAATTCAAATTCTCTGCCATTTGGTCAAAAAAAAAAAAAAGAAAACCTTTATCAGAGAGAATTTTCAAATATCATTGAAACTCTTTCGAAAAACCCCAAGGGACGGATAACTGAAAACTTTTATTTTAGTTCAACTCTCTATATACCTACTGTGTCATGGGAGGGTATAGAGTACTATACACACGCAAAATACCAAGAATAACATTTGAACCCTTTTTTAACTTTATAGTATGCCATTGGACATTAACTTTTCTTTCCTCTCATAATCATAACTTAAAAAGACTAAAATGAATGTTTGTCGAAAAAAATGTTTGCAATATAATAAATGTTAATGAAGAAAAGCTGAAAAGTGAAGTGGTTATGCGCTTGAAAACCCTAACAAAAAAAAAGACAAACTTTTCATGTACCATTCGGTGGAGTTTTAAGAAATTAGCTTGGGTACTATACAAGGGTCTTTATAGGCACACTCAACCGGACTTAATAGCACTTAGAAAAAGTGCTGTTCTTGATTTATTCAACAGCAACAATATAACAAAAAAGTGAGAAAAAAATAAACTACTTAGAGATGTTTGGAATTCATCGTATAAAACAATTGCCCATTCTGCTTGTTATAATTTAACCATTCAAAACACATCTTTCTTTCAAACATAAAGAATACATATATCATCGTATTAAGAGTCTTTTAGACCAATAATCCCGGAAAATTTCACCATCACTCTATTAAATGGGTCTCTTTTGGCATTTTGATTTATTTCTATAAAACATAAAAAAAATGTTAGTTACATTCAAAACATACCAAAAACATTGGACAAAATGAGAAGAAAAAGCAGTGAGGTGAATCCATTTGAAACACTCGAGTTGGTCAAGTGTTTCACTGGCATCCAGCAGATGATATTGTATCCAAAGTATATCCCAGGCAGTATATCAGCACATTTTTATAATAATTTTTTTTTTATTTTATTTTATTTTTTTCAAAAATAAAACTAAAATTCACACCAAATTTCACTTGATTAGTATTTTTCAAAACACATTTACATAGCATTTGGGTCAAACACGGATCGCGTTAGTTTAAACATGGAAAGTGGTTGGTATAAATTACCGATTGAATATTTAATATTTTGCGGAAGGTCGTTACATTTACGTGATTTTATTTTTGATTTAACCGCTTATAGGAAAACCACAAAAACCCGACACAACGCTGGGACTATTGACGAAGAACTGGCTTAAGGATTTTTGAAAATATCCCTACGATGAACCAAGAAAGATGATGGAAGCTTTTGATTTGACAGAGCTTAACTCTATTCCGAAAGAAAAAGCTCATATTGAACTTTGTTGAAAAAGGGGGATGATGTGAAACTGTTTCTAGTTCTCCTTGGTTGAGGACATAAGCATCAGGGGATGGTATTTTGGATTTAGATGATGTTAAAAGTCTGTAAGGAATACGGTGTATGAAAAAGTGTATTTTGTTTAGATGAAGAAAGAAAGCTTTTTTTGTTTTGGAATCAAAATGTTTACGTTTGAATTAAACCGCGCAACAGGTTTCTCATGAAAAGATGGTTAGGTAGTTGATTTAATCGCTTTTCCTTTTTACAAAAAATTTATAAGGAAAGAGTCGAAAGGATGTTAATAGATACCTACCCAAAAATATTTATGACACCAAAAAAATACTTCATTCAAATGTTGGTAATGTTCAGCATTTTTGTTTTTGACAAATTCTTTTCGATATTTTTTAATTTTTGGAGAATATTTTTTTAAATTCGCTTCGGTTGTTTTTTTTTTGACTATTTTTCTTAGAATTTTTTTTTTACCAACAATGGTGATTTGCATAAGGTGTGACAAGAGTGTGTAATGTTCAACCGAGACAATAAAAAAAAATTGCATGTCCCCAGGGCCAATTTTCGAAAAAAAAATATTTCAAAAAGAAGAAATAATTATTAAAGAGTACGGCAACACTAAAAAGTCATTCCGTAAGTTTTTCTTAAACCATGACAGCTCACTTTTAATTCAGAAGTTGTTTCAATACACTGAAAATAGGAAAGTTCTAGGATTTTTAATTTCAAAGATACAAGCTGTTTTTTTTTTGTGTTGCCAACAAAATTGGGAAAAAAATATTTTTTTTTCTCAATAAAAATTAATAACAAACTTTTGTTAAATTTTATCTAATAAATAAAATAAATGTAGTAAGAAGACCTTTCCAAAGACTTCAAGATTTCAATCACTTATTACAAAGAATTTAAAAAATACTTCAAATGTAGTGCAATACCTACAACCTAGTTCATACAAATTACATTCAAAAGATTTTAAACTTTTGCAGCAGCTTTAAAAGGATTGCATCAAAGAATTAAGACTTCAAGCTAAAATATTGCGTTAAATTACAACTCTGCCACGGACCTACGGAGTGATTTTGAAATTAAATTAGTGCGAAAGTGATAGGTGATGTTTTTTTTACGAAAGAATGCACGTTTGTGCGGACACACATATTAGGGATTTTCATTCTGGAAAAAAAAATTGATATAAAATCGTGCAGACAATCTCCGACTACTCTGGGGTTTATGATTACCCATAAAACGATTAACATCACGTTTACAATTACGCCCGATAGGAAAATAGGTTAGGATTTTATGCAGACGATGCCAATTCCCAATGGTTTTAAATAAAAAGTAGGTTTAATGGCAGGGATAAAAAGGCCAGTTAAGGCACTCCAGACATATAGAGGTTGTGACCGAAGAAAAAAAATGTCTGCACTTAACAGACATTTTTTTATACGAAGTGAAGTACGAGGCGTCAGAGAGAACATTATAAGTAGATTTGAAGTTGTAGAAGAAGTTGTTCAAGTTTAAAATAATTTCCTTTTAATGCTGACAATTTTTTTATTTCTCAACTTTTTACTTATATTGATATGATCTGGAATGGGACCACAGTTTCCCAACTCCACTGCTTCAACCTAAGGCTCTATTTGTTGTGTTCGCCGGGTTAACCTCAATGTCAATAGGCCTCTCGGCCAGGTGTCGTTGCATTTGTTTTATCCAGCCTGCACTTTCTGCTGCGAAGGAGCCCATTATATGGTCCTGAAACTGCATTTTATTTTTAAATATATTTAGAAACTTTTGGCCTGATGATAAGTATTGAAATTTAATGAATTTCAAAATCAAAATTCTCAAAACCCTTATCAATACATATTTTTAATTAATTTTTTTTTCTTTCAATTTAATCGATTTTTATAAATCCCTCAGTTTCTAACAATATAAATATTTTTGTTGTTTGGAAACTCTTTAATTCTCAAAATACATCAACCAAATCTATTGTGTCTATAGCTATCCAATCAAAATTTCTATTTCAGAAACAATAGATCAACTGGAAAATAATATTTTTTTTTTCAAGAGGACAACACTATGTATGTATATACCTATCTGTATCTATATCTTCTGAAAGTGTGTATTGAACTGAAAACACACAATATTGTATAAAGTGTAAGTTAGGATATTGTGTGTTTTCAGTTCGAAACAATATTTTAAATGAAACCATAATGCATATATCTTTCCTAAAATATATATCAACAATGTATGACTAATATGGGAATAGAGGTATTCAATATATACGATATTCCAATTCCATATAGGTACCTTTGTAAAATAATGAAGCCTAGATGCTCGTGCAAATGAAGATGATTTACAATCTTTTAAGTGAACTGTTTCCCAAGGGCCTAGTTATCTTAAAACCTATATTTATGTATGCAAGAACATGAATGGTAGGTAGTACTACTAGGATAATGTATCTTTTTAGTTATGGAATTATGGATTGGGCCAAAAATGTTATATACGAGTACCTTCGTTTCTTGCATGTTGTTTCTCAATTTAGCATTATACAAAATTATGAAATGTTATTCATGCTTTTCGAAATGCATTCTTAATTAATATCAATAAATTGAAGTGTGCTAAATCGAAGATGTTATAATACGTATAAAAAGATAAAATGAAGACATGCACGTAACAGAATGAAGCAACCGAAGGTATCCTTAGTCCATTGTGAAAAATAAATATATCATATTAGGAATTCTATAAAGACTCATGGATGTTAGTTAAGTATCACAAAGTGAATTTGTTGATTCGGGTTGGGTACGAAACCCCGCATAACAAAATCCGGCATCACAAGATACCGATTAACAAGATCCCGATTCACAAAATCCCTAAACCCAATACCAAATTGCCAGAATTGTATGGATTTTCATTTCCATAGTGAAAGTAACACGATTTGATGAGAATCAACGAGAACGAAGTTTCATTGATTCTCATTTTGCGAACAAAAAAAGATGTCCAACTTTACGGGTCAAGGACACCTACGTATAATTTAGCGGCAAAGCTGCATTTTTCGAGTGAAAGAGCACTCCTTTGATCTTTAAATATTTTTGCCAAGTGCTCAGAATTATTTTTGGAAAATGTTAAAAAAGGGCAAATTCTTAAACGCAACATTTGCAAAGCAAACCACATGCAAAGCAAATGAAGAATGCAGTTGAAAAGGCAAAGCAAGTGAAGTGCGCAAGATATTTTTGACATTTGCCGAAATACATTTGCATTTGCGCATGAAAATAAAATCTACTACATTTGGGGACAATCTGCTTAGCAGGGATGTTTACGTTTGCATTTTGGAATTGTTTGCTTAGCATAATTTGCCCAAGTTTTGCGTTTAAGAATTTGCCCAAATATTTTAAACAAAATGTCAAAAAGTTACTGGCCAAAACATAACATTCATCTTATATCTTTAACTCCTCGGAGTTCTTTTTCATGTAGTTAAAAATTAATCAAAAACTAAATATTTTATTAGTAATAATTTTTTTTTTACTTTTTTTGCGGGATGTTTTTATTTGGGATTTTGTGTCGCGGGATTTCGTTGCTCTCCCAGTTTGGCAGTATCACCAAAGGACCCCACCCATCCTTAGTTTTCTCCTCTCAGTTTGCATAAGTGGGAGCCGCCATCTTGAATTTTGTTCAGTTTACGAGTTAATTCAGTTATCTTTGCAAATATTAGTTTAAGAGGCAAAATGTTGAGACAAAAGTGTTCAACATAAGATTTGCAATAACTTATGTTACCTACTTTCTTTTCCAAAATCTGGCATATTTTCAAAGATATCAGCATTCAGAAAATTAAGTTTTCGATGTTTAATTGATTTTGTAGCTCATAAAATAGTCTACATATTTCAAATATAGATATTTTTTTTTTAGAATTTCTAGTAAGCTACGAAGATCTAAAAACGCCCTAAAGTTTGCTCCGGAGTCTGGAATAACTAGTCAATATGATGATATTTATATTTCCATAATTTATACTTTTTATTTATGTACCTCCAGGTAAGACAGAAGTTTTGTTTTAACAAACAAATCGTATAACTGTGGGCCTGTGAATTGCCTGCAGGTTATCCTGCAAGTTCAATATTTTTGTTTTGGTTTTTTAGTTTCCATTTTTAGTTCAATCAACGAAGATAAAGTAAATGCAATAACAAATGTACTCGAAGCCCCCAGCCACGGGCTGGAGCATACTGATGTGTTAACGAAAAAGTTTACAATACAAAATGAAAGACAATACAATTTCCCACAAAATACAATAAAAAATGAAAGACAATACAATTTCCCACAAAAAACGGATGACTGACTACGTCCCTGAATATGATGTTCAATTATTATTTAAGGAAAGTTCATTTATCAAAAACATAAAAAAAAGTTAAAGAAATTATATGATGGAAATGTAATAATTTGCTTCAATACACACAATCAATTTAATATTATTTGTTTGATTTATAGTAATAAGTAATACATATTATATGCATGTACCAAATGTACCAAGATGTTTACAATAATTGGGAATCATATCAAAACAAAGAAAGTATTAAAATTTGTTTTCTGGAAAGTGAAGAAATAATAAATTTTTGACATAATGTAGAATAAATAAATGTGTAATTTGTACTTTGTTAAAATTTGAACAGATCTATACAAATGTTTGTGCTTTAATGTCTGTGAGTCTCAATGGCCGTGCAGGGCATAGGGCCTCCACTAATTTACATTTCTGAAGATGTATTTAAGCTCTATCCAACTTTTCTCCATTTGCGATTCCATTCCATTTCGTGATTCCTCTTCGACCCTTTTCGCCAAGTGCTTCCAGGTCGATGCTCGATGACAGCAGTTTTGACTTACCAAGTTCTGCATCCGTTATTTTGGGCGGCATACCGAACGCCACCTTTGTTTCCCCGATCGTCCTTGATAATTTTTCTTTTTGCTGAATTGATCTTTAGCCCAATGATTTCTTCTTCTCTGTCCAACTTTTTTGTCATATATACGTCAGCTATTTGCGTAGTCCACATATTTGAGATATGATTGCAGAGTCCACTGAATTCCTCCATTAGCAGTCGAAATCCTTAACCATAACAACAGAAACTATATTGGTGACTGGAAAAAGACTTGTCTTCATAACAGCAATCATTTCATCTGGTGAGCCGGATAAATTCTCTTTTTGAAGGCGATGCACAGCAGTTGTTAATACCTTTCAAACAAGATGATCCAGTGCGGATTGCTGCTTTCTTTGCATGGTCTTTTATTATCAAAATGGCAATTCTCGCTATTGCGTTGGCTGTTGATTGTCATCAATCATTATTGCATACTTTAGTTTATCAGAATTAAACTTAGGTATTCGGGCGTTTTCTTTTGATCTTTAGCTGAATGTAATCTTACCTTAGCAACAATTAGATAGTGAATCCGGGCCCATGTCTGCACCTCTTCTGTTTCTCACGTCCTGAAGGCTGCTTCTAAGTCATAGACTGATCACGAAGTGGTCAATTTGGTTGAGTGGCTTAAACATAGTCAACTTATTACCATGCACATACGAGTATATTAACATTTTTTTTCATAACACCATGGTGAAACTAACTGCCACTAACTCAGATATTTTCTTCATAAAATGCTTTCCAAGAATTTAGATATGCTTTCTTCCAAAATCACACAGTTTCCGAACATATCAGAGTCGATGAAATTAATAACGAATATTCCAATAATTTCTCATTTTGTGCCATAAATCTTCCAGTCCATAGACCGTGCTGAAAATCCTTTCGATGTCGTTTGATGCGGACACAAACGCAATTCTCTCCCCATTTTGAATATGAACGTCGCCGTCGTTTTTATTTTCCAGCATACGGTTTATTTGAAAAGAACTACAGGTCTGCCTATTTTTCTAGATACCAAAATGAAGCTCAAAAAGGTAACATTGAATTGCAGTTGCTTTTTTATTCAAATTCTATGGAATAATCAAAAATGTCATCCAATTTTGAATGAGCCTACATTTATACCTATCTAGGTACCACCATATGAGTCAACGGTCGAGGTTATACTTTCGGCAACAAAAAAAAAATGGTCTTTTATGATTTATCGGAGCACAAATCTGTTGTTCCGCGTGGATGGACGGGCACACTCCTGGTTGATTGCAAAAATTGGAATACCTAGCAATAAACCCACTCGTATTTGATTGCAACCCGAAACAATATACCAGCGCAGCAGTGACAGAGGTTAGAAAATAAATTTTCCAAAAATCATGTTATTCTTGATTCAATAACTTGCGGTGTCCATGGAGTTTATAAGCGCTCTTTTATATGACGAATGGAAGGGAATTTTTTTTGTTCAATAAAAATTTCAACAAAACGTTTTTTAAACGAACAAATATTTCCTCTCAAATTTTGTTCTAAATTGATTGTGATTTTTGTATTTATATTATCCACGAGCACAAACATCCAAAGGTTAGCGCTTTGAAAATTCTTGTGAGATTTAATTTTTTTCGGTAAGAAATTAAATCTGTGTCACTGTTGTATACCTAATATACCTATTGTAGTACAGTTTATTCATAAATTGACGCAGGTTTTTTTTTTATAGGCCTTGCAACTTCCTTCTTCCGTTTCAGTAGATTTCCAGAACCCAAAAGAAATGGTAGAAAATTATATCTTGGAAGTATTGGTTCTACTATTGACGGAACAGAACAGACTTTAGCAGTCACATCCGTTGTCACTAGATAGTTGCGAATCATCTTGAGGATTTTCTAGCTGGTGAGCTTAATGCAAGAACTGGTGAGGAAGCCATTGACTCTATAATACAAATACGTAGGTGGCAGTATTACCGTATCTTTAAAAATGTGCCAACTGTACTGACCTATGCAGGCAGATGACCGGGCTGACCTAGAACTTAGAAGTACTTGAAGAGCTGGTTTATTTTTTATAATTTCCTACAATAATAAATAAAATAAAAAACAAATTTGTTGGCACGACACAGTCTATGAAAAACCAGGGCATATATGAATTACAACTCTCAACCATTCCTGTGTGCGCTTTATTGCATGATCTACAATTTTAATTTAATTTAATTTCTTTAAGAATTTTTCCATTTCTTGCATGAAGCAGCAGCACGTGAAGGAATATTTCTGTTCTGTAGATAGACGAGGCTGGGAATCGAACCCAGACCTCCGCCATGACAGTCCTACACCCTAACCATCACACTCTAACCTGACCCCGACTATTGCATTCGCAGAAATTGAGCTAAATTCTAACGAACGCGGTGGGCGGGTCGGTTGTAAAATATTTTTTGTTATAAATAGAAATATATAACATGAATCTTAATAATGAATTTTTGTATTTCTTTTCTATTTAGATCTATACCAAAATGTTTTATCTTTAATGGCTTATGCTTATCATAATCAGACAATGCATAGTCATCATTTTGAAATAAATCACCGCATGAATCCAATTCCAGACTTAATATTCAATGTTAATTATTATTATTGTTCGTGAAAAGTTCAAGGGTATATATTTTGTGTCCAACACACGCATTCTTTCTTGATGTGTTATAAATGCTCAAGGTTCAAGGCTATAGACATTTTGTGTCCAATGCACGCATCCCCTTATCTGGGATAAATACCAAACGGGTAGGTGCTTAAAAATGGGTATATATCCAAATGGATTGTAAATACAATAAAATGTGTTTTTTTTATATTTACGGACTAAAATAAAACCTTTCCTCTAGAGGAAAGGGTGATGCCAGGTATGTACCTACGTATTTTAAGCTTAAAATTTAAAGATGAAAAACCATTTTCAATTAAATATGTAACGAGTTTTTGTTGATTAAATATGACGGTTTTATAAATGCACTAAACACTAAGGAAGTATGGCTCTCTTCTCGCTCTAATTCCATTTTAATTTCGCAGTCTCATCTTGTTGCGCTTTAATATTGCTGTCGTCTTTGTCTCAAGCTTAACGCCGTCTTTTTTCGATTTTACGATAAAAAAGAAGTGTCGAAAATGAAAGGAAAAAAAAATATGAAAATAGTGTTTTTTTTTTCAATTTAAAGCAACGAATCACCGTTATTATAGTCAAAAAGATCAAGAACACCGTTTTTCAAAATTGCCCTTGAAATCACAAAGAATTGCTTAGCTTTGGTAATTTTTTTGTCTTAAAACAATAACTTTTGTTTCGTATCTGAGGGTTTAAAGGTTGCAGAATACATAATATCCTTGGGATCGAAAAATCATATATTTTCGAAGACATGCATTTTTTGTGGAAATTGTCCCAGAAAAGGTGTTCTAAACTTGAACTACTACAATTAGCCAATTAAATACTTATTAGTAATAAAATACGTAGAACTTGTAGAAAAACAAATTTCAAAAAAAATTTGTAGTATTTTTGTGGCGAAGCTACAAAAAAGGCTTAAATCTCTTTTCGTCCTAAATTTTTAGTTTCTTCCTTCCAATTGCGCAATTACTTTTCATGATTGATTTTAAAGAAAAACTCTTAAATCGATCTTTTTGAAAATTAAATTACCTACAAATTCATGCATCTAACAGCGCCCCCTGCCTGGGATATCCAAGGGGGAGGGGCGTTGAACTCCGACGCTAAATACCTATGGCTTTTTTCTAATTATACTTTATCTAGTCTCTCATAAGCGAGTGTCTGAAATCTAGTCGAGGATATTATAAAACAACAATTTTAAATGTTTATTTGTCAAAACTGTGATAAATTTCTAAATAAATTAGATAAAAAAGAATTAACAAATTTTTTAAATGAACTTATATACATATGTATAATAGTTATACATTAGACTTCACTTCGAAAGGGCTGGCAAACATAAACATTAAGAAAAAACCCTGCTTACTCTTTTAGCTTCAACTAAAACACATCAATAGCCTTGATTGATTGATCAACAATTTTTGGCCCAACAGGATTTCCATACGCTATTGCCGCCTTCATATCACATCACAGTGTCCGGATGTGATGTACATACATTCGTTTTACCCATGAGTGTGGCCGTTTGTGCATGAGGTTTTATCCTCTTATAACGCAGGAACTTTATTTTGAAACTTGAAGCTGTTTCCTTTTATTTTTTTACGAAATAAATCTCTTCATATGCTTACACTAGAAGTCATTCAATTGAAGCCCATCGAAAAATCCTTATTATCTATGGTAATTTTTATAAGCGACAATTTTTTTTGCACAATAAAGTCCTTAATTAAAAGAAATCATAAATATTACCTACTAACCAGTTCCATAAATAATTTTTCAACTGAATGATTTTATTTCAAAAAAATAATCCTTATTATTTCGTCCTATAGATTTTATTCTATTTGCCAATTTATAATACCGCATTGTTCAGCCAATGTTAATTCGTCTTTCTAATTAATTCTACTTCATTTTGAAAAACTAAATAAAAAATAAATCATTTTCATCATAATCAAATGTCACAGAGTGTTCGTATAAGCACAAAACATGGCAAACACATCAATCTAGGGATATGGTGTATGCGCCAAAATGAAATACATTTCTGTTGGAACATAAAAAAAAATATGCGAGAATTTCCGGGTTATTCTAAATGCATTACCCGTTATCCCATTTCGACAAGAATTTCTTGGTGTATAAATTCACTAGCCATCAACTAAAAATGAAAAATTCAAAAACCATTTTCCATTAGACCCTGAGAGAGCACAAAATCTGAGCCGAAAAAAAAAAATAAGCAGCAATAAACATCGCTTATACTTGATACAACGCCAGACGCAAAATGTTCTTTGCACCAACATTCACAATAAAATTCCTAAAGAACCACCCATCCAACGAATTTGCTTTAAAATAAAAAAAAAGGGAAAAAGTTTATCACGATAGGTACTCCAATAGCATTAACATGGACATTGGGACTGGGAGAATGGGAGTACAGATAGACGATCATAAAAAAATTGGGATATGGGACATATTCATAGCCGTCTGATAAGTTGATTCTTTGTCGCGTCTAACCTAGAGTTATGTTATTCATAGACAATTTAGACCCGGGTCCAAAAGATAAACTGGACCTCAATCTTTAAAAACGGTTGACTCTTTGACTAAGTTGTTTTTTCTTCTATCTGTCAAAAAAATGGATTGGACTTAAATGGATTGACAGACAATAGTACTAAAATTGTAGTAGAATTTTGTTTTTTACTAAACAGAACTGCCAAATTCTTTATGAATAGCAGCTGTTTCTAACCTGTGTGTTAACCTTAGACTCGAGGCCAGTTGGACTCGGTTCTAAAGTTTGACTATGAATATGCCCCATTGAGTTTGCTTAATGTTCACTACGTTGGACATGTCAATTATTTGAGTATGTTTTTCGTGGGGAAATAAAAGTTCGAATTTGATTTTTTTGGAATTGATATCACAATATCAATGCGCACGTCATATCCATTTTACATAGATTATTATCAATTTTAATGGACGAAAAAAAATGTTCCGCATCAGTGATGCCAGACTTTGAGAATAGGTTTTTCCACATTCAAACAAAAAATTCCCATTTTTTCCATGGCTGTAAATATCTCAAAAATCTTTTATAAGATCATTAGCACAAAAAAAATTGGCTCTGTTATTTTATTCTGCTCTAATAAAGCATGCTCTGAAGTTCCGACTAAAATAAAAACACATTTTTTGTGCTCTGATATGTATGAGGTAAAAAAAAAACATAGAATAGTTAAAAAACGAAAAATGCCAAATGACTCGTTGTTATTGATGGTTGGTTTCGAAACAAGCTCCCATATATTTTTGCATGAGTGTCGATTTAGTGAAAAAAAAATGAAAAATTATTAATTGGAAAATTTGCCATTAGTTTGTCGTTAATTAGTGGTTACAACTCAGATCTGTTCGTTCTATGTTTTCTATGTTTACGTCACATTACGTCACATTAGCTTCTTATGGAGAATAGTTGTTGGCTTAGGAATAAGTTATGACAGTTGAAATTGGAAATCATAATAAAAAAAAAAAAGTCAATTAAGTAGGTACATTTTGTGAAAAAATGCGTGTCATCGCACTCCATATTAAGAAAGTTTATACCAGTAAACATCATACTACCAACCCAGTTCATACCTAGGTTCATTTCATACCCAAAACAGTTCATACCACCACTGTTCATACCAGTATCCTTCAACATCATTCCAACCCAGTTCATTCCAAGGGACACTTCATAGTTCATAGTCATACCCAATGACAGTTTATACCAAACTCGCACCTACCCAAAATAGAAAATATACATCCAACCTCCACCTACCCCAAATCTTGTCATGTGCTTGGAGATTGCAGAAGACAATACATTTTTTTTCCATTTTGAAAATTTTGAAACAACAAATTCGAGGTTTATATTCTCAAAATTATATTAATGTAGATACCACTTTCTTTGCGTTGGACCGCTTTGGAGTGTTCCCTCTCTTGGTCCCTAAGTATAAGTGTCGTTCGGTATGAACTGATCGGTTGGTATGGTGTGTGTACCAGTATGAACTATGGCGATATGAACTGCCCCTGGTTTTGTAGTATCCTGCTCCTGCCAAGATTTTTCTTATTTTAATATCATTTGCAATTGACTCATGTATGTCGTATTATGAACACAAATAGCAGAAATACCATCAACCATTTCAAAATCAAAAAAAAAATGTGAGAATCTAATTATAATGTATTTTTTTTTTAAATATCTAAACTTTAATTTAACATGCAAGGCAATTAGACTAAAAACCCGAAAAATGCTTTTAAAAGTTAACAAATCTCAAACAACAACATTGCCCTTGGAATCATGGATTTATTTAAAAGTCAAGTAACTTTACAAACAAAAACTAAAATGAAAAACTTTGCCAAACTGAAATTGCCATCATTAGAAAACTATTTCATACAACCAATATTACTGACCACTTTCACTTTGATACTAGTTTTAGTTTCGCATCGCAGGAAAAGCAAAGCATTGTTGTGGTCTTAACTTGAAACTTTAAGGGTATTTTTTTAGATTTGTTGTTTAAAAAAAAACACACACAAAAATTGCAAAAGTTCAGCAAAAAAATTGAAACAAACGTTAAACCCATTGACAATACAAGAGGGCTGCAGGTTAGTGCGTTTGGCGCACCTGGTTTTATTTGAGTTGAAGTTTGAACTAATTTTTGCTCCAACCTGCAACTTGTTAGACCAGGGAAAAAAACTAACCATACAAACGATCCATCGAGAAGGACGTTGCAGAAATTTGTTTATTGATATATACTTAACGTAGCTATATATCCGAATACTTCGGAACTATGTTTAATTTACTCGTTGGATTTTTCAATCTCACAAACCATGCATTTTTTTCGACAGCTTTTCCTCCCAGCTAAGAAGAAGTTTTCTTCCTTTCTTTGCTGCTTATCTCAACGAAATATTGGGGTCAGGATACCCAACTACTGATTTTCTTTTCTTTTTCCGACAAAATAAAATTTTATTTTTGGCTTGAAGTTTGTAAAACTCACGAAGAGAATTCGATGGAGGGGTTTGTGGTGATACTGAGAAAATAATAAGAGGCGAAATAAAACTTTCACTACTCGACTTAAGCTATATCAATTTTTTGATGAGAAAACTGTAAAAGTTTGGTTGTGCGGCTTTTTAGATAGATTGAAAATTAGTTTTTGAAAAAGTTCTTATCGCGTACAGAAGAGTATATGGATAAAGTTTTCACTGTGTGGCGATATTTTGTATCAGACTTATACATTATAATAACATGGAGGCTACATATAAGTGAATTGTATTGTAATATAATTTGTTTAAATTATGTTATCTATAAAATTCGATTTTACAATAGAAAATATGAATAGATTTTCCAAAGTAGTTTATAATAATGATAATGATCAAAGAGAAAGAGAGAGGATGTGTGAACATGCTATTTGTTGGAAAAGATAAGTTTTGCAATTTTTTTTTTTTTAGAAAATTATAGATAACTCGTATCTAATAATAAAAGTTATGCTATCAAATGAGAGAGCATACGGGATTATCAGATTATTATAATTTTCAGTTTGGTCATGTTTATGAGAAAAGTTAAAAATATGTATTATTGCATTTTATGATAATATACAATTTTTAGTTTAGAAACTCATAATAAAACACTTATGATAAATTTAAGGATATCGTATTTTTAATAATTTATCAAACTTTTTTCAAGGACCTACCCATCTACATAAATCTAATTAGATATGTTTGAAAAAAAAAATAATATTAATGGCTCCTTTGGATTCGGAATTTCTTGGGAAGGCAATCGATTTGTAATTATTAATGAATTTTTTTTTGTAATTCTTTTGGCAATTACTTAGTCAAAGTTGGTTAAATATATACCCATGTAAAACGGAATTTCGGAACTTCAAAAAATAATAATTGTTTACATTGTGCAGACCAAAATACTTCTCATGTAAATAAAAAATGTCCAGTTTATCCCTATATAAAAAAATACTATTTAATTGACCAGAAAATTGTCAAAAAAATGCACAAATTCGATCAATTAGCCGAGGAAAAGTCTACTTTCACTGCGAAAAAATTTCGACTTAAAAATATCGTTCATGGTCAAATATCGATAATATTAGTTTTTAGCGTATACTGTAAATAATAAATGATATAAATGGTAAATTATATCAAAAATATTAAAAAGAAATGTTGTGGCCCTTGTGATTTACTACAAAAAAAGTTTTGATTATTTTCTCTTTCTGAAGAATGGCTAAGAAGATATCGGAATTTAAAAAAAAAAACTTAAAATGACGAAAATATCGTTTTTTCATGTATAACCTAGAAATGTTAATTGCAACCGAAAACATTTTCATGCAAAGTTTGTACATTACGTTAATAAAAACATTAACTTGTTTTTTCCTAGAGTTATGTTGTTATTTGAAAAAATTTGTCATAAACCTAAAATTTCGGTTTTTTGGCTAAGCTATCAAAGACTTATTCATGCTCAGTTTTTAAAGTGTAATCTTGTCTTGAAATATAAAAATCGTTTTTTCATTAGTCATTAGTAACAAGATATTGTAACTGGAACATTTTCAACACTTAAAGAAAATCAACTTTTTTAGAATACCACTCCGAAATGGTAAATGTTTAAAACTTTGTTTTTATACAATTTATAGATTTTGAAGTCTTCTTTAAAAAAAAAAACATTTCACCTAGTAGTGGGCATTAAAAAGATATCATAATTTATAAAATCAAGACAAAAAATAACGGTTTTTGCGTTTTTCTCTTGAATGGTAAAGTTTAATAAAAAAAATTTGTTAAAAAAAAAAAAATTTACTCTATCACCGTTATTTTTAAATAATTTTTTTTTCATTCTAAGTACTTTTTTATAAAATGGAACAGAACACTTCGCGTTACATTTTTTCACAACAAAGTAGCACTTTTTTTAAACACCTACGACACCACCTATGACACCACAAAAAAAGTGATAATCAGAAACATGAAACAAATAATTTGCAAAAAAAAATTAACAAAAAAAATGTATTCTATAACACAAACTATAGACTTCTGTAATAAGTCAAAATTGCTTTGAAGTGCCTTTAGTTCAATAAAAAAAAAATGGTGTTTTATCTTACTTTGCTGATTCAGAAGTATATAAAGTTTGTAGCAACACTGGTAATTGAAAAGTCCAAGCAACAAAACCCCAATTTTCGTGAACAACCAAGTGGAAATATTTTTGAACCGCCTAGCCTACATATTGAATCCTATAATTATTCCATCGATATGTCATACCATTAATCAATCAGAGATGTGTGCAAATATTATTATTCATTTTAATTTTAATTTAACTTTTTTTAATAAATATTGAAACAATAAAATTAACATAATTTAATTAAATGACATTTTTCCAAGAGTTCAAAATCAAATGAACAAAATGCATCAGACATCACCTTGACGGGCAGAAAATTTGAAAATGCGAAGTTATTATTGAAAAATCAATTATTCCTTGAAATTGTGTATTTTCCCTAAAACTTCTTTGATGTGAATGCTACAAATTTGTTGTTACTTAATTTATTAATCCAATAAATACCTAAGTATTATAATCAATTAAATTTATAGTAGCTGCAGGAATCCGAGATATGAGTGAGTAAAGATTTATCAAGGCAAATAATGCTATTGCCATTCCTTCTGGGCATCAACATCAACATCAACTAATACATATACTTATCTACAAATGACATAAATGTTTTAATTAAATGCTCTCTGTACACAAGACACAACATGCAGAAACAATTATTCTATAAGGATACAATTTGAATTTAATCTAAAGGATTGTCTTCATAGAAATGTTCTGCCTTTGCCATCATGCCGATAGAGGCTTTCAACGCGATTAGGCAAAATCGAAATGCCGAGCTTAAGCAATGTCGATTATTCTGTTTGTGGAATATGTCATTCAAATTTCCAATAACTAAGCAATAATCCCATTCATCCAAATAACTAGAGAGTGTTTCAGCAATTTTGAGTTTATGTTTAAGGTTAAGGATTTCTCTGATGCGACATAATATGATGGAACTATTTATTTTACTGATACGCAAAAGCTTTATAGAATGTTTTCTCAAATAGCGAAAGTGGTATTCAAATAACTACAACATACACGCTCATCATCGAGTTGAAAAGGGGGGATTTGAAGTGCCGATGGCGCAATACATAAATGCCGACTTTGAACTCACATAATGATTGTCGTGTTTGGGTTTTATATAATCTATGGGAGGGATTTCGTTGTCTTTTCTGTTTAAATTGAAGACTTGTTTATGAATTAATTTGGTTTGAATTATTATTGATTGATTAACTGAAGTGTTTTTATAAAAGAGAAATGAGAACAATGGAAAGCTGACTAAAAATGGAGTAATTTTTACTACGGCATAAAAATTAACAAAAACAATGAGAGTTAAAGGTTACATACTAAATAAACAGCAATTTTAACTGTGATGACTATGACCAAAAAAGAACAATGGGAGTGGAAAGTTACATCCAATATAAAAAGCTCCATCTTTTTTTTGTATTTTAACTCACACTGTCACTTTTAACTCACATTTTTTTTAAATTATGGTAAAAATGACTCCATTTTAAGCGGAGTAGTAGCACGTGGCGTAATGGTTAATGAATAGGACTGTCATGCTAGAGTTTGGGTTCGATTACTAGCCTCGTTCATCTTAAAACTCAGAAATATTTTTTCACGAGCTGCTGCCTCTTCCGACAAATTGACAAATTGTTCTAGAGCATCACAGCATAAAATATCACGCACACAGAAATGGCTGAGAGTTGTAAGTCACTTAGGTCCTGCTTCTTCATGGACTGTCGCACTGAATTTCTCCCACATTCTGAAATAGAAAAAAATTGTAGGCTCGTATCTGGTGGATAAAAATGATAGCCTTTTTGTCATGAAATATTAATTTTCAATGAGAATACATTCCAGCGACCACGTTCTTTACGTTAACAATTTTCGACAATGGGATAAATTCGTTGGGAAATTTCATTCACGCTACCCCACTCCTGTTTTTACTATATTTCTTTTTGAGTAATCACGTTCATCGAGGAACTATAAGAAGTTGTTCTCCTTTTTCTGCATCCAATTTTTTTTTTTTATGAGTAAAATAAAAGTTTTACCATAAAATGGAAAACTTTCAGCGAAAAGCATTTCAATGCAAGTTAAGGTGCATAAGTACCTCACTAACTCAAGTTTCTTGACAACAGGTACAGAAACAGATAGCTAAAAGTACTCGTAGCTATAGATATTAAGTTAGGTACCTGTTCACCATGATATGTGAATTACGTGGACTTGTGTACATTGGATTTGAGTTATTTTCTAACTAGATTCAAAGTTCCCTTTTTCTACTCTACAACTACCTAATCTACCTGTATTCCTAAATCGATGTACGTACTTGTACCTTCAGAGGAAGACACACGGACAATATAACGAAATCATCATGACATTTTTGCTGCAGTTCACATGAATGGAAAATTGAATTCATTTGGAATTTTCCTTCAAAGGCACACACAACAGAAAGCACACTTCTGAGACGTTTGAAATAGATTTTTTTTATTCATCGGCTTTTAACTTTTGACTGTGTATATTAATCTTCGTTTAGGATTTTCTTTTGTTGTAGAATTTACCTTTAAACTAGACTTTGCATATATGCATGCATTTTTGAAGTTGTGGACGCAAATCGAAATATCGATGAATAAAGAGGAAAGTACGAGTACCTATATGGGTGAAAGAACTTGATTTACTTTGTGTTTCGTTAAAATATTTGCAAACTTTTTCGATTCCCAGATGTTTCTTTAAATTGAATTCCTGGTAGATATGCGACCGAAACCGAAATTGTAAACGTTCAACTTGAAAAGAGGATAGAAGTTTTGAAGTTCTTACCAAATTTGATGCAAGGGTTGACAATTGAATGAGGCCTTGGTACATCTTAGGTTATGAGTGCCATCTAGCAAGTACAGAAGTAAGATGTTAGCTCCAAGACTTCAGTCTTATTCAAACGGAGTCAAAAAGAGTTTTGAAGGAGTCTTTTGTATTGGCTGCCATTTTGAATTGAAAGCAATTTTAATTTCGCTATTTTAAATTAAAGACCTACAATTTTAGTTACCTATAGCAATTTTTTCTCTAGGGTTAACATTTTTTAAGTTATTGCAATAAATATAGTATTTCATAATTTATCAGATCAAATGTTGCTGGTGTTTTAGGAATTTAAAAGACTTTTTTGAGTACATTTTAAATGTTTTTTTTTATTTCGTGTTCAGTTAAAAGTTAAAAAAAATTTATTTATTTATTAACAGCGATGTTTTTTCTTAAATTCAAGATGGTCGTTTTAAACTCTTCGAATGTAATTTATTTACTTACAATTGTTTTAAAAATAAAACTAAAAAATATATTTTTGTGTTTTTGTCGTTTTCGGATTGTTAACATTTTTCTACGTTCAAAAAAATATGTTTCTTAAAAATATAAAAAATTACGAATTTAAAAAATATTTCTGTCCAAGCGTAAAATTTTATTTTGTAAATTTCTTTCCAATTTCAATTTCATAAACTAAGCAAAAATCAACCAAATAGCAGCAGTTTGCCTTGGTTCTTAAAGAGTCCCATTTTTAGAGCTATCATTCTTTCACTCAAATAGTGCAGATTACAGTAATTACTATTTGACAAGAGTTGAAAAAGAATTGAATACAAAATTAAGGAAAAATAACGTTGCAAGAAATGGGCGCATTCCTCCCTCGCTCAAGTAGAACACGTTAAACTGTTTGTTTCCGTTTTTTAGATTTTCAGGAATAACATAACAATGCAAATATTTTGTTTGCTATAATGCTAAAACCTAACAACACTTTAATTTCATTGAACGTAGTTGAAGACGTTTTTGCATTGTAATAACAAAATGTTTTCTTCCAACGTAATGAAGTCTTGAGTTTGTTAAAGAACAACTGTTTCCAACATTCGTCAAACTTTAATACTAACCCTTAACACATCAAAAACTTATTGTTTCATAGCTTCGTTTTATTACAGTTTTTTTTTTTTTTTTTCAATGAAGCAATTTGTAAATTTTGGAAATGTCCTGTGGTGCTTGCTGTTTATGTCGTATGTCGGTATGAGGCTGAATATTGATTGAAGTTACTTCTTGAAGTTATGCTTATATACATTTTTTTTCGGTATGGATATTGTACCTACGAGTATGTATGTTTGTACGATTGAACGTACGTACATAAGTAAAATATAGTTCAAGGACTTTATTACATATTTAATTGTTCATATGGGTAATAAATTTGCCTGTTGGATTTACCAGTCAATTTGTAACATTTTCTTTTTTTCTGCTGATTTTATACATAAATGAACAAACAAATCAAAGATTTATGAGATTCATTTTCTTCGAACATCTTGAGGATGAGAAAATTATAACTAAAAGATTAGAAAGTATAAAAGAGAGATAAATTCAATCAGCAATTAACTTTATTTCGAAGAATTTAAATTAAAAGCAAAAGCTTTCAATAGAAAAGGATAAAGATCATTTTGGGTATTTGTCATAAGATATATATATTTAAAAGTAACAGCAATTATATGACACATTAGCACTGACTCACTAGGTCCGCCATGAAGTTTCAGGTCGATACTTCTGCAGTGGCTGATGTGGTCTGTAACAATTGAGGATTTGGAAGTGTTCAGACCGCTATTAATTGTGACATTGATGAGCGAGTCATCGGAATTTAGAATATTTTCCCATTCCGTTGAAACGTCTTGATCAGATATCATCAAGCTGTAGAGAAAGGGGCCTAGTTTTGAGTCTAGCAAGTTTCGAATCTGATGCTTTTCATATGTGACATACAGTTGTCCATTTGAAGGAAAAATTTTTTGAATGGAAGAATATTTTAATGTGTTGGAAAAGTTGATGTAAAGGTGAAGTTTGTAGTTTAGGGCTTGTATCCAAACCCTATAAAATGCTTTCTCGATATTCAGAAAGCTTCAAACGGTGATATGATGTTGGTCGAATCCTCGGTGAAGAATTTCTTG
The DNA here is from genome assembly GCA_958431115.1 of Syrphus vitripennis. Classification (NCBI taxonomy): domain Eukaryota; kingdom Metazoa; phylum Arthropoda; class Insecta; order Diptera; family Syrphidae; genus Syrphus; species Syrphus vitripennis. The sequence continues at coordinate 123,912,592 of OY288108.1, forward strand.
AGTAGGACTCCATGAGGAGGTCTACTTCTTCCATTATTTTGATGATTTTGTTGAGAAGTGATATCCGCATAATGTTGGACATTGGGTTGGAAACACCTTTTTTCAAAATTGCCACGATATTCGCTGTTTTCCACTTCCGGGGGAAAAAACAATTGTTGATGCAGTTGCTTAGAATCTATCTATTTTGGAACAGATTCCTATTTGAAAGTGGAAGAGTAAGAGTAATGTTGTCATCGATTTCCAATATCCAATTTCCAGAATTTGCAGCAAATTAAAGGTCATCAGTGATACTGAAGAGTGCCTTGCTTCGTCAGTGAAAATGGTGGTCAATCTGGTTAACCACCTGATGCCTGTAAGCCTAGAGACATTTAAGTAGTCAGTAATGGTCCGTCATTCTCACAGTCCCTTCTGGATGGGAAGACTTCAAAATCGCTACTGAGGACCACAGTATGATTGCAGTAGTCTACCTCTACTGGAATACGTAGTCGAAAATTCTGATTGTATGTCATCAAAAAGATATTCTTTTCCTAGGTTCGCTCTGAAATCTCTCAGGTTAAATTGAATGCTAAGATACTTTTTTTAATCAATCATGAATTCATCTTTCTTTTAAAACTAATTTTCTAAACATTGTTGCTAGAAAATTATGAATTGATCAACGAAGTAAAGAATTCTTGTGAGCAATATAAATGTGAGGATTTGATAACTTGAATGCTCCGTATTACATATATTTGAAAGCTCCATAGAAATTGTTTCTTCCGAATAAAGAATAAAAAACTTCAGGCTATAACAAATTTAGGATCCTGTTAAGGTCAGAACTGACTCAACAATTCTTCCATTATTGTGCTCTCATACATAAAATGTCGTAATATTTAATTTAACACTTAACACTTCTTTTATAATCTTAGCACAAAAGTAAATTTTATTACTTTTTTGTTTACACTGTGACTGTCCAATGATAGAAGTTTTCTTGTGCCATTAAAAAAAATTCTCATACACATGTTTGTTGTAGGTACTTGGCTTTTAGATACAAATAGAATAGGTACAACAAAAACAACTGACTTCGGTACTTCAACACTTTACAGCATAACAGCTCCAGAGCTCATAGAGATGGATATAGAAAGAGAGAGATCTTAGATTCTTCAACAACAACAAACAACAACAACTCGTTGTGCCAATTTGTAAGCATATTAAACTTTAACAACACAAAGTGACAAAAAGCTAGTGTGTGTGCAAGCAGTAGCATCCTTACAAGAGTTTTAAAGTTCGTTAAAAATTTCAAGTCACTAAAAACCATATTCATGCCCTCTCACTCTCGCACACCCTCTTGCACATATAAAACCTATCAACAAACACTTTTACATCATTCCACAGAATTATATAGAAGTATAAATGTGGTATCCGACACGTCGTCGTCGCTCGTCGCTCGTCGGTCGTCCTTGTGACACATGCACAATAATAATATGTAAGTGCTATTGACATGTTTCCTTTTTGCTGGGAAATGAGTTTCCTGAATGAGTTTTAAGCTTTTTTTGTTTCCAACACTCGTATACGCAACGCACTCGTGATGACATTCAGAACAAGAAAGAATGAGGCATCACAGAACCAGCAACCAGCAACCCGCAGCCAGCTCCAGCAACAGCAGGATACGTGAGGAAGCAGCCAGAGAATATGTGCGGGCTTTTATATTTATATGGGACATTATGTTGTTTTACAAGGACTTTTAAGGACACGAAAGTTGTACTAATTGGTTGGTATAGTAGGTTTTCATTTTGAGCATTTAAAACAAATGCGCTTGTTATGATTGAAAATATAGCGTGAACTTCTACAAATATCGTTTTATCATCAACGGCGTCAGCAGCTTTTACAAGTTCAGTGCGCCATGTGTTATTTAATTTGGTCATCAGTCAATATTGCACAGCAACAGCAGCAGCGACTGCGAGTCGTCCTTTTATATACTCGCACTCGCATGTAGAGTCCTTGGCTTCGCCTCATTTTTGCGGTGACAATAATAACACACGTCGGTGGTTTTTTCATTGGGCCAATTAATTGGAAATGGAATTTGATTTCGTATAAATATAACCGTTTTCTCTGTCTCTCTCTCTTTCAGTTCTTGTTTCATCTTTGTTATTGTTCGGAATCAATTGTATAGGTATACCTATTAAACATCATACTTTTAAAATTGGTTATTTGAATATGATGCTGTAGCTGTTGCTGTAAATGTTTAATTTGTTTTTGACTGATAAAAGCATTTAAAACGAGCGTATTTTTATGGTCGTGGTTTTTTGTTATAAGTTTGTTATAATAAAAATTTATTAATCAATACTAAAAGGAAAACAAATCTCATAAAAGACAGTTTTGGGCAGTTAAAAGAAAGTAAATATTTCAAGTAAAATGCACGACAGACAACCACTATAAGGGTTTTACTAAGGCTCCGGGTAGTTCCGTCTAGGTGCAGATGATCGTATTTATTGTAAATTTTTAGATGAAAAAAAGTTCTTAAAATTTTTAACACCTTTTAAATATGATTTGAGAAACAACATCAACCTTTTGGAAATAGGTTTGCAATTTTTTTTTTAAATATTTTTATATGGAATATTATTAAGAGTATTGTGGAACCTCTTTCATATAAAAATTGATCGAAATCCAAAATCGGTACTATTAATAAAAGTAATTTTAATTATGTAGATCTCACATAAAATATTTCATAAAAATCGTTTAAGCCATTTTCGAGAAAAATAAGTTTTATCGTAAAGATATGACAAGTACCTAAATCAAAAATCGTTTTAGTCGTTTAAGCTGTAGATCGAGGTAGACTGTCCGACATACAGACACAATTGCGGGACCCAATGTCTTCTCCTTCGTTTTTACACAAAACATTTTTTTTTTTCAAAAAATCTTTTAATTTTTGAAAAATCAAAACAACAAATGCTGAATTTTCAAAAAAAATCAAAAAAATGTTGTTTGCATAGTCTTAAATTTTCTTAAGAACCAATTTCGTTTTCCATTGGATTTTGGAACAGTTCTTCTATTTTTTGATAACGAAATTTACACACACATAACCTCGTATTTCCATTTTACAAAATGGCTTCATCAAAAATTTTCCCTTATTGACAAATCATCTTACGAAATAGTTTACTTGTATTGGCGTCCTCCAAGTTTACACCTTTATAAGATTGAGAACAGAAAAATACACCGAAAACAAGGTTTTTGAAGTTAAGGAGTAACTATGAGCTCCCAAACGACATAAAACACTTAAAAAGATCTAGCTTCTTGTATTCGACTAAGAATTGATGAGGGCAATGAATTACTACAGCAAAATCAGTGTTCAGGACTTTGAAACAGAAGGGAGTGACAGTGGACCATCTACAGAATACAGATGCAAGAAGTTCACAGGTGTCTACAGCTCTAAACAACAACTGGAGGCATTTCTAGTTTCGGGTAAGGGCCAGCTTCAAAGAACTTCAAAGAACACTGAACCCAACGTCCGTTAATAGAAGCGATGCAATGGAACCCTGTCAATAGGGGGCCGACTTAGAAGTACTTGACGAAAAACGGTCGAAGTTGGGGAAATGTTGGAGACAGCCAAAATACTAAACCAAATTGTAAGTTGATGGAAGTTTTTATTTAAATAAAGTTATTTTAAAGTAAACACTTTATTTTTCAATTCATTCGTGGCAAACATTAAAATAATGATGAAATTCACAATGGTAATATTTTGTATTATGTTTCTGATTCTTTTATTTTTTCAAGGACGTTTAACACAACCTCGCCCACAAACTACACCAAAAAAATACTGAATTTTCCGCTAATATCACAGAATGAAAATATCAAATTGCCCCACGTGATGGCCTTAAGTCCAGCTGTTGGGTGTTAATAGATGAGAGTTTTTCCAGAGCCATCAAACGAAAGGTTCTTTTTTAAGCTTTTTTTTTACTCCATGTGCTGATGCATTTGCAGTCGTATAGCGCACGTTGTTCTACTCACTTCGCCAATTCAATTTGAATCCTGTGAGCTGTGTTTTGTGTCCTTTACACACAGATGTGTGTTGTGCTAAGTTGGCTGTGTATGTTTTGCAAAAACGAATTATATTATACGGACCAGCACGCTTCGCAGAAAAATAACGATTGCGGAAATACGTGCAACACCTGACTGCATTGCACCACGACCGACCAACCAATAACCAACAGCAACACACGCCGCCGCCGCCGACCAACCATCACCACAGCAGGAAGCACGAACATATTCATCAGGCATCCTTAACACATCCAGAAAAATATGTGAAATGTGAATAAATAAATTTTCAACACTCTCATTTGGAGTAGGTTGGGACTTGGGGCAAAAGGTAACAAGCCGAAAAAGTCTCTTCTAAATACAACGTGAAAATGGCTTCCCTTTCCAGATCCGGCTGCCAGCTTGATTTTTATTTGTATGTTTTTTTTTAGGAGACGGGGATAGGCGTGGGTTAAAACTAAGTGAAATTGGTCCCGGTAATGCTAAGCATACCGAACACACATGTGCCTAGCCTAGCTTTCCGAAACCGAGGATACTACTGTTGGGGATATAAATGTTACCATAGGAAATTTATTAAATGAGGGTCTAACGAGACTAGAAGCTACCACCACAAACTGGCACCAGTTTGTCGTGCTATTCATGGAACTAAATGTATTTTTTTTTATTTTCACTAAAGCCATCATGCGGAAGAAGTTAACACTTTGTTTGCGGGAATCATAGAAATTGCAGCGAGGTGGCGGGTGGCGGCGGGTGGCGGGTTCTTGGTGGCGGGGGCCGCACAGCGCACAGTCGTCGTTCTGTGAATTGCAAGTGCAACTGGAAAAGGATCCGACATGTTGTGTGCAAGAAGAAGGATTTGTTATCCGGGCTTGTTATGCAATGTGAATCAACTATGTTAGGTAGGTACGTTGGAATGAGTATAACACTAGATGTGCCGGAGGTGGCTTGAATACCGTTGTATACATGTGCGATTTGCGTTATGCGAGGAGCATTTTTGAAGTTTTGCCACTTTCAGCAGATGGGGATGTACAAAAGGATAAAAATCTGCAGGCTATGAAAATATGAATAGCTGAAGCCTTATTCTTGAGAGATTTACTTCTTTTTCCGGTTGTTGATGGCGCTCTGGCTGATATGCTGATGCTGCTGTTGCTGTTGCTGTTATTTCATTTTTTCGTTCTTTTTGTCGCTCGTTGTCGTTTGATGCGGTAACGTTACTATATATGCAGAAACGAGCATACCTCTTGCAATAAACTTTATATGAAACAGTTTCCAAGCAAAGATATTGTATGATGCTTGTTATATTTTTAGAGTGTCCTTAGACAATCGTTATTCGGGCTTGCCTTCAGTTTGTTGGAGATTTAAGTTATATTGAGTTCTATGCACCTACATACGAGTTATGTATCCTAGGAGTATTTTTTTTTGACTGGATTTTTAGAGTAACAGTTTGACAGAGGAAATTGAATCCGAGCTATATTTTTTTCTTCTTTTTTTATCTTTTGTAGGGCAATGTGTAGAGGTTTTATTTTTACATATAAATAGTTGTTGTAACACACAAGTTCCTTACAGGGTATGCTCAAAACAACAATCCTACAAATCTTAGGTTGTTTTTGAAAAAGTAGGTATTGGTCAAACTTAAAAACTTGTTCATACCAAACGAAGGGATCCCATAACTTTATTTCTACGTCAAAAAAATACAAGAAAAATACGACATTTTAATAAACTTACTTACACTGTTAAAAATTTTTGCAAATTTACTACGTTTTTACTAAGCCATTGCATAGTAAAATTACAAACTCTTGCATTGTATTGGAATTTTAACATGTATTTGTTGTAATATTACATTTTGTAATAGCTAGAATACTGAGCAAGTTGCAATTTTACAAATTTTTTGTATTCGTCAGATACTTATTGTAATTTTACAATTCCAAGCTGTAGGATTAAATCTAAAGTTTTGTGAAATTTTTATACATTTTCGGAATGTAATTTTACCACAACTATCAGTAAAATAACTAAACAAGATTTGCTATTACAATTACATGAAATGAGAAGAAATTTACAAATCATTTTTTTTTTTCTGAAAATTTTGTTTGTATTTTTACTACATTTCATTGTCTAGTATAATTACAATCAATTTTTGTACAATTACTATAGATTTATTTGATAGAGGAAGTGTCGGTAATATGGCCCCTGTATATTATTTGGCCCCCCTAATTATTTTTTATGTGATGAGCTGCATGTGTTTCCAAAGATCCCTGCTTAAATAGTTTATCTTGAAAAAACTGGCTCTTTGAGCGCTTAGGTGACATTTCAAATTGAACTTGAAGTAATACGTCATAGCCAAAACTTTTTTTTACTGTTAAAATTTGAGTGCGACGGTTAGAGTTTTTGGGTTGTCGTGAAATATTTAAAAGAATAATATAATTAAAACATTTTTTTTTTAATCAAGGTGAGTACTTTAAAGCAGAATGTTATTATGATAACTAGACTTGATACAAAAAAAATTGTCATGCACTTAATTTGGCCCCCTGTACATGTATATATAATGGCCCTGGAGGCCATATGCGAAGTAAAAAGTTTTTTGTAAATAAAATGTTAAAAAAATGTTATTTCTTCATTTGAAGATGCCGCCGAGTAATCAAATTTTGAAAAGGAAAGCCTGGGACTCAGGCGAAATGATAAAAGCTGTTGAGGCAGTTCGAAGTAACAAAATGGGCTATATTAGAGCGTCATTTTTTGCGACATAAAGTTTTCTGAAGATCAGTAAGGGGAAACTTGGATAACGTGTGAGGTCTGCAGGAAATGGCACATTTTGATTGCGCTGGTGCTGAAGGAGACCAATACACTTGTGATTTTTGTCGCTGAAGCAATATGTTTTTAATATGGCTCCAGGGGCCATATAACCTACAGTTTTGAGAAAACTCAGTTTTTTTCCTTTTTTTATAAAAATAATTTTTTTTTACAAAAAACAGTTTTTTTTTCTTTGATAAACAAATTTCAACAACTTTGGCAAAGGGGGGCCATATTCGCAACACTTCCCACTACATTTGGCTTAGTAAAATTACAAACAATGTATAGTAATATTACTAAACATAATTATAGTAAATGATTAGTAATTTTGCGACTGATGATTTGTAATAATTTGAAATTCAGTTGTGATAAGTTGCGTAGTAAAATTACAAGACTGAGTTCCACAATTACTGAAATGTGGTGCGTAAAAACTTCCTACACAAATTTAGTAAAATTACTATGGAAATTTTTAACAGTGTACAGCGTAAACTTAAGTCTTCGGGCCTAGATTATGTCCGTGAAGTTCCCCTTGAAGGGATTGAAGATGTTTTTCAGCACTCTCCAATACTTCTTCCCCAGTTGTATTGATTACTCTTTAGGCGATCTCCTCGTTCGTTCGTCCGCACAGGGGCGCATATTGAATTTTTTGGCTGCAAAAATCATTGTTCGTTAGCAAATAAAGATATAGTTTTCTTCTGAAATACGACTTTCTCACAATAAAAAAAATACAAATGGTTCTTCTTACAAATTAAATTTCAGTCTTTACACAAGATGTTACGCCGATTTTTTTTTCAATTTTAAAAATAAGGAAACTTTGTTTACCTGTATCATACGAATCCTTTGAACGATTTTGAAATTTCTTTCGGCTTTTGAAGCTTCCAATATTTCCTAATCCATTAAATAAATTAGTTTTGGATTTAAAGCACACACGAAAATTGAATTTTGCAAGCACTTTTACAAAAAGGCTACATAGTAGGTATGCCATTTATGTCTTCGTATAATAGAGTCAATGGGTTTCTCACCTATGGAGTTCATCATTGTACATACGGATGGGCCAGAAAAACTCATAATAACAAAACTTAACCTAATAATTCTGTTTTTAAAAATTGTGTAAATCTGTGGAAAAAAATAAATCATTTTAATAATAAAAAAAACTGCGCACTTTGCAGAATTTCTTAAAAATAGAATTATGGAAAACAAAATTTGGAATTACCAAAAATTGAGCAAAGAAAATTTTGAAATTCAGAATTTTGACATACGGAGTTATAGTCAGGCAAAATTTTTTACAGCCAGAATTTTGAAACACAGAGTATTATTAAGTACCTAATCATTGTTAAAGTTAAACATGAAACAACAATTTTTATCGATTTTTTTAAAAATAGTTTTGAAGGTTTGTTGAATTTGAAACGAAAAAATTCTGAGCAGGACTAATCTTTTAACAGTGATTTAAGTTTAATCCATGATTATTCAAACGCGTAAATCTTAGAATTTCATTGTAAACTACATTTTCAGTTAGAGAACCCAATTACTGATAATAAGGCCCCAGTCCTACATACTTCATCAAAACCTCGAAAAATACACTTGCTATGCTTCAGTACTATTAAAAGCATTAAACAATTGCTACTCTCATGACTAAAACCATGACACATTCTCGAACACAGTGCATCCGTTGAATATGTGCGTTATGTATACTTTCCATCTATTTAACATTTGTTTACTGTATAATTTCCAGGATACCCTGTACAACGCAACAGAATTATGTTTTTCGCTCAAATGAACAGCTTGAAAAGTAATGACTTTCTATTTATACATAAAAGCAATACGTAGAACTATAAATGAATTTATCACTGTCATCACTTTAATTGGTTTAATTTTAGATTCTAGAATATGAAGAGAAATACTTTTCAATGCTATACGTCCTCATAGTTACCTGTGCTACATTATATAGGTTTCCCTTGTGTCCTGTGTACGTTATAGCCAATTTAAAATTTTTGATGGGAATAAAATATTTTCCAGGAGGTACTTTAGTTGCATATCTAGTTATGGTAGTTGCATGTTACATAAATTTTCCAAACAAAAATTTAGAAAATCATTTTAAATGATTTTATTTCAAGTAGTAATTTTTTTTATATTATTTTAATACGGTAGCAAAGCAATCAGAATGTCAAATGAAATGATGTTTTTCTATATTATGCACAATGATGTGTAAAAAAAAAGTAAAATTCAGCACATTGTTTGGGAATTTATTTGAAAATTTATTTAAAAATGTTGTTCGACATCGACATTGAGCTATACACTCTCATTTTATATATACAAATAAAATATTCATTTGAAATAATATTGTAAAGTTCACTTTAAAAAAAAGAACTGAATTGTAAAATTTTTAGTTTTCTAGAAAACAAATCACATTCGAAGAAGTTAGTCCTGCGGTGAAAAACTCCAAAAAAGGAAAAATAATTAAATTATTATCAGACGAGATACCCTCTGAGCTCTGTTTTATTATCTAAGGATTGATGTGGATTGTGCAATACAAAAACATCATGTGATCCTGCTTTCTACCTGGGTCTATTTCTGCTTCCTTTTTATGCGGTATCAGTTTATCAGCGTTTAGCGATGCCTGAGGATTTATTTTATATAAACTATATCAGTGTTTCTTTCATTAAAGATATCTGAAAAATGGTTATATCAGCTTTTACTCCAATAACGATTACTGAGGAATCATTATGTCAGTGTTGTCTCCGATAACGTTGTTTGAGGAATAATCATATTAATGTTTACTCTAAAAACGATTCCTGAATGATTATATAAGTATTTGCTGAGGAATGATTATATCAACGTTTACTCCAATAATGATTATGTGAGAAATAATTAAAACAGTGCTTACGCTAGTATTGTTTATTCCAATAAACATGCCTGAGAAAATATTATATCAGCTGTTAGTCCAATAACGATGTAAAGTGTGTATATTACTAAAAACAACTGTGAGGATTTTTTTATACCAGTATTTACTCCACTAATGAAATCTAAGGAATGGCATTATCAGCGTTTACTCAAGATGTATAAGGTATGTTTAATACCAGAGTTTACTCCAATCTGGAGTGATTACACCACCGTTTACTGCAATAAAAAGGCCTAAGGAAGTAGCTGTACCAGTGTTTACTTCACACCAATATAATATGCTGCAGACATTTTTGAGAAATATCAGCATTTAAGGACTTCAAAAAGACTTTAGTTAAAAAAGCAAAATTTTTAGTTTGGGCCTGCAAGTCACCGGACAAAACATATAAAAAGAATATGTAGTAAGATGATGCCCTCAGAAGGCAATAGAACACAACGGAGACGCTGCAACACTGAAAGTAAAAATTGGTGGATTAAACGAATGCAAAGTTGGTTTCAGACATCGAACAATCCAAAACCGTTCCCCTGTCGAGAGACTCGAATAAGGAAGAACAAATTGAGAATTTCTAGAGAGAACATGAATAAAACTATCGAGTGTACCTACGGACATACATATGTACGTTCCCGTATTTCACCTCATTATTTTAGATTTGCAAGATAAATGTCACAGTTAAAAAAAAAAAACTTCAACTGCAGACAAATATATATTTTCTATTAACGATGCGTCCATATTATGTGCGACAAGTATAACTCGCAAAATGTCAAAGCATTTAATATTCAGATCAAGTTATGTTGATGGTGTTCTCGTTTTTGTCGCCTTATGCAATATTTATACTGTGTGAATTCTGCTTCCTGGGTAGCAAATTCGACTATAAAAGTCAAGAACTGCAGTGCAATTTAAATGAAAATTGCGATAAATCATACCAACCAACAATTCACTACTATACCTACGAGTATATAGGTAAAGATATTGCAATCTCTGAATGTTACCTTTAACATTGTTATTGTAGAAGAGGGTTCCAGAATCTCAGATCCTGTGATGCAAAATAGAATTAATCGATTTTCTTTTATAGTTAGTCAACTCTACAGGTGACGAGTTGACGACTCTGACAACGGCAACAATGCCTTGTGATTGTGAGTTTCTGTCATTCTATTCCTAACAACGAGCATATATTCCCCTCCTATACATAGTTTCCTCGGATTTAGCAATGGAAAAGGAGTTAAAGTGGTACGTGCAATGAATCAAGCTATGCAGATTTTGAACTCAATTACCGTCTGAAAATGTGACTGTTCTATTATGCCTCTTGGGTGATCATTGGAAATCGACATTTTCACAATAATAAATTAGATGGGTGGGAAAATGATTTAGCGATTTATTTTGCAGGAAATCTTTAGGAGCTACTATAGTTCGTTTATGTGGTGTGGTGGAGCAAACAATTGAAATTCTGAATCTTTGAATGACTTTGGGCTGCGGAGGTAATAAATGATTGAACCTTTTAGTGTATTATAATTTAATTTAATTGCACTTAATGCTGCTCTATTATGCCTACTAACTCTAAGTACTGAATTCAATTGAGAAAAGCATGAAGGATTTTTAATTCTTACAAAATTCCACCTGAGCTTCAAATAATTTGAAGAATTGTGAAATCATGCAAAGATTTTCATTTTTTTCTCTCAGCTGAAGTGTTGAGATGTCTCCACGCAATTTTTTTTTTGTGTGGTTTGACTTCTGGTTTTGGATTGCTCCATGGCCGATAAATTTGACATTTTTTTAAAACTTTTTTTTTTAGCATTTGAATCTCCTTCATACATTTATTAAGGTTAGGTTTAAATGGCTGTCGGGCAAGAAACCCAAACACACTTAGATCCTTATGTGTCCATTGTGATACCATGAAACTAGCAAGATAGGATCTCACTAGCCGAACCACTCGGAGCTTCTAATGAATAGGGATAGACTTTAAGCGTCCGTATTCACTAGATAACTAGTGTCCACATAGAAGAATTCTCCTAGATGGAGTTTCCTTCTAGCTGAGAGAGCAGGGCAGGTGCACAGAAGAAGTTGAACAATTTCCTCCTCTTCTTCGTCGGAGAACATACCCTTTCGTTTTATACATTTAATAAAGTTTTAAATGATTTTTTTATTATATAAATACACACGGAAAATTTTGTCAAAATCCTCGGAGGCATTTTCAATAAATTTTAAGTTATAGGTATTGATAATATATGGTCTTAATTTCAGTGCTTTTTTTTTAAACCACCCATTCGCTTAGGCTGTAGCTCAAAATTGGGAGACCCACTTATTTCATGTGTCATTTCAAGTTTGATCAATATCTCGAGTTATTTTTTTTTTTTATGATTCTAAAAAATGCCCCATACTTAGCAGAGTAAAGTCTGGTAATTTGGACCACCAATTGTATCTATTACGAAAAAAATGATAAATAAATACATACCTTGGTTTTTTTTAATCCGGATAACTTCGAGAGGTGTCCCTACTGACTGCTCAAACTACACCGAAGTAAGTTTAAGCAGGTCGCGCACAATCGCAACTAATTGTCCCCTCGATTGCTTTGTGTGAGGCGAGAACATCAGTTAGTGGTCCATATTAGCCGAGTGGTCCACATAACCCGACCTTACTGTATGGTGGCAAGTACCATAGCGACCATAGCGCTCCGAAATGCAATTCCAAAGATACTCGTTTCCTATGTTTTAAAAAAAATATTTTTGTTTGCACACGTTACAATTTTTTTTTTAATTTATCTAAAAATTTCGAAAAATATGCTAACAATTGTACATTTCTTAGAATATTTTATGACGATTGCATATTTTTAGACAAATCAATAAAATACGCACAAAAAAATATATTGGGACGTGTACAGACGAAAACAGATTTTCCATCAAATTGTATTTCGAGCTCTATGGTCGGTTTAAGCCTCTTTTAATTCAAAAACTGTGAGTGTAAGTTTTTGTCTAAAAGTTGTGCAAAATTAAACAACGCTGTACATTGTACAAGCGATTGCAATTATCAGTTTTGCCACAGTTATTACGAGGCTACACGACGAGCATCCAAAACTCAATTAGGAGCATTTTATTAAACCAAAAAAAATAAGTAAAAAAAAGCAAACGTTCTTAATCACAAAAATATCCAAAACACAAAAATCTAGAGCAAAAATACTTAAAAAAAACTTAAAATCTTATGCGAAAAAAACATAATACTCTTTACGAAATAGTTTTCTACAATTTCTCTTTAACAAACCAAATTCAATTTAGAGACACATTTTCGTTATATTACATACATAAATATCCACTACGCTATGCACTCGTACATTTGTATATGTTCATATCTTATATCTAGTTCTTTTTTGGAATTTGGATATTCCTAAGACAATTGCAATTTAAATTTAGAAACAAGGATATAATGTATGTAATCGGATTTTTTATTTTGTTTGGTAAAAACAAACAAGACTACGCTCTGCCATGAGCCCAGCATGCTTTTTTTTCTTTATTTAATTTAGAGAATTACCCATAACAACGTACCGATATAAAATCTGTTCTTTTAGATGTTTAGCTATAATATATTTTATTATATTTTAATTCATATCCTCTATGCATGCAGAAATATTATTCATCACAAACAGAAAAGGATTTCAAATATTCATAGTGGAACCTTATGCCTAGGTACATAGAAAAACATAAATGAAAATGCTTTTGAATTTTGATGTGAATTTAGACGAGCCAATCTAAGCCTCAAATCGTGACAAATTTTAAGGATATCTCGAATAACTGGTAGGTATTGAAAAATTAAAGCTTACAAGCATGATGTATGCTTTTTTGAGGTAGTTGGAGTATTCCTTCATTACTGGGAATTTCCAAACTTTCTTACCAATGTCATAAAATATAAGCAAAAATATGGCAATGGTCTAATTAAAACCTTTCCTTAAACACATTGAATGCCTATTTTTGATAACTAATCTAATTTTTTTTGCAACTTTAGGCCCGAGGCATCAGTACTCTCCACTACTGTACTGGTGTAAGCAGTTGTTTTTTGTCATCAGAATACCTACTATCGTTTTGGTTTCCAGAATACGCAGCTTAGACAAATTTTCGTTTTTATTCTTGCAACTTTAAAAAATTACCGTAAATCAACCCACCACGGGTCCGCCTCTAGCAGTCAGTTTCCTGTTTGTCGGGCACCTAAAATACACAAAAAAAACCCAAAATCATGAATCCGCAGATCTTACAATAGTGACCTATTGGAGGAGTTTGAAATAAAAAGTGGGGTTAGGCAGGGCTGTATACTGTCACCAATATTGTTTTCGTTGGTGATAAGTGGTATACTAATCTCAGCTACCCAGTTGAGATGGTAGGTGGTTTCTTCTGATGGTGGAACAGAACTAGAAATTAACAGTCAAATCGGGAACTCAAAGGATGCGTTAGAAGTATGACCAAACAACACTATTAACATAATACCAAGGTACGACTGTTCCACTCCAATGAATAAATTCGAGCTTCTTTATGATTACCATTGCTGTTACTAAAAAGCTGCAAGCTTTTGTAAGCAGATGTCCGAAACGTTTTGAGGATTTTCTGGCTATATTTATAATGATGGAATTCATAAGAGAACAAAACAGGATTCATGACAGGCAGACGATTGGTCCGACCTAGAAGTGCTTGGCGAAGAACGATCGAACTAGGAATAAGCACAGAGACCGAAATAGATTTAAAAGATACGTACACGATTGCGCGTAGGAGTAGTGGAGACTATGCCCCGTAATGGAGAACTAAGGCACATTATAAGTAAGGGCACCTCTTTTAATTGTGAAAATGGAAATTTAAGTTTTTAATGTATTAATTTAATAGGTGATAGTTTAAAAATTAAGTTAAAGTTAATTTTAAACCAGAAAACCGACTTCCTGCAACACCATGGTAGTATCGTGTATGGTGAAGCTGTTAGGTAGTCTCTATATAGGTTATTTCTGTAGGGTGCATGTTTAATGGTTTTAAGGTAGCTGATAGGATAAACACATACATTCGTATAAATGTAAAACGTTAAAACAGCAAATAAATTAGTATTCAATCGACAATCGAAGCTACATATATCCCACTAACCAACCAACCAACCAACACGCCAACGTGCTAATTATCACATCAAATGACTTATAGGACTTACAACTTTGGTTTACAAATTCTCTGATAACGAGAACAGAAGCAAATGAATCGGATGAATCGGTGGTGACAGTTTCTGAATTAACAATGATTATATAGGAATTTTAATGAGAGTATCACAGGATTCGATTATATTGTGATAATTGCCATCTCTTTATTAGAATCTATGAGTTTCAATAAGTTCAGTTCTTTTTTTTTTGCGAGTTCCCGCAATCCATACCAAATTATATCTCTTACAATATTACCACAGGTATACCTACTTTTTGCAAATGGAGGGGTGTGAACTGTGAAAAAAAAATATAAAACAAAATAATTGAAAGCAGTTATGTTTAATTATTTTTAATTGGGTTTTGTTATGAACTACATATACACATATGAGTATGAAAATTAGCAATTTACCGTCATGCATAATTTTGAAAAAGAAATTGCGCTAATTAACTATTCCTTAATGGTTTCTCTTCTATATGGTGTGTTGTGCTGACGCTGAATTTATTCTAAATAATAATTACCTACAGTTAAATATTGAATAGTGAATTGTGATGTTATGTATTAACATTTATATAATGCAATAACTGGGTAACTGGAAATAAGAAAAATAATATTTTGTGTTGTGAAAGAACAATAACTCTAAAAATTAAATTATTTCATAATTGGAACAAAATTTAAATTTCAAAAATTGAAACTTTCGATAGGATCATTTTCAAAAATTGAAATGAACAAAAAAATTTAAAATCAATAAATAACACAACAAACAAATTATTGAACACGCAAATATTTTAATTGAGGGTGGTCCAAGAAATAGAAACTTCAATCTAATAAGCTGATCAAGCACAGGCGCCTCACCAAATTGTAATTTTTTTAAGCATTAGTGCGGCTTCTGAGATATATAGCTTTAAAAATCACAAAAACAATAACTCACTGACCGAGAAATTATGGAGCACTTTCCGATACCGTTGTATCTTGTGATTTTGATATTGTTGCATATATGTATATTTAGATAGATTTTATAAAAATTAAAAACAGAATTTCTATGTTCTCTCAGTTTACGAAATTCCTGTCTTTTTTTTTTAATTGGAATATTTTCCGTCGCCAATGTCCCAACTCAATAAACCTTTTCCTAAAATTATTTCTCAAGAATAAAGTGCATTGTTCAAGTTTAATGATTGGTGAAGAAAAAGTCTGAAATCGTTAATTAATGTTTTTTTTCCCAATTCTTGACGTTATTGTTTTTACTTGCGACTAAAGGCACTATAGGATAAGTTGTGGATTCGTAAAAAAAAATATCAAACTCGAGACATTGATTAGAACTGACTGAAAAAAGTGGGTCCCGCAGTTCTATCTGTCTGCAACTCGATTTAAAAGTCTTCAAACTTTGGACTTAAGATTTTTTTTAGCTCAAAAAGTAACGGTACCTGTCATAAAACCGTCAAGACAAAACATGAATTTTGAATTATCATTGGATTTTTAAAGGTAATTAAAATTATTCGATTAAAAAAAAATATTTTCAAAAAACATTTACTAACGGTATCATAAAGAGATAATGGTAAATTTAATAATAATATCATATCAAAATTCTCAAAACGATAACGATCGATTTTTTTTTGAAATTTTGTTTTTAAGTTTATATTATTAAACACTATAATTTTGAATACAATTTTTTCTACAAAAATAAATTTAAAATTTTATATTTAAAAAATTATTTGTTTGAAAAAACTGCTCTAACAATTTTAAAAGTGACATACATCTTCATCTAAGCCCAAACTTCTGCTTTGGCTCATTTCAGCAATTCAAAAAATGAATTGTGGGCTTTTTTTTGTTTTTGAAGTTTTTTCATTGTTTATTCCAAAGTGCTTTAAAATAGGAGCAAGTTCGTGAGATCGAGTCGTGCATTATATTTTTTTTTTTAAAGTCAACTGTTTGAGATAAATAAAACCTCTCAATACTTCGACAGAAGAAATTATTCTTTCTTGTCTTTATAAAATATTTTCTTAAACTTTAACCAGTTACAAAAGAAATTCAAATGGTTGATATGCGGCAGGGTGGGTAGATTAGATTGCAAAAAGGACACTCTCTATTTGTATCATTTCGGAAAAGTGTACATTTAAATCCCTCAAGCATTAAATAAAAAAAAAAGGTATAAGTAATAGAACGCAAAAGAATGCAATAAAGCACTTTCAACGTCTATCCTGTTTGCGTTTTGCGGATAGAAGGACTTTGTCATCCTGGCCAATGCAGCTTTACCATCTTATGAAAAAGTAAATGGAAGGAAGAAGAACCTTTAAGAAAAAAATGTTACAAAGCATCTTGAAAACTGCTTCTTATGGAAGTTGAAATGTAGCAAACATTTGATTAGAATGTATGTATGTACAGTTATTTGTAAAAAAAAATATCGAAAATAAAAGGACCTTCTGAGTAATAGTTAAGAATGGACTTCTTCGACAGGATATTAATTGCTTACATCGCATTGATAAGAATAAACTTTCAATAGAAAGGAAAATAATAAAAGAATGAAATGACAAGAACGAAAACAATACAATTTCCATTAATTCAGGTCATGGTCACCACATTTTAAATGGCATATCTGTTTTCCATGAATTTTTTTTCTGTATGAAAATTATATGGGTATTGATTTTTTTGTGTTGAAAAAAATAACATCACTTAAAAAACCTTCGCCTTCAAGGTAAATACAAATATTCAAATGTTAAAAATCTCTACTTGTTCTGCAGTATTTTTGTTCCAGTAGTTCAATTTTGAAAATATTTTTACTGCGAACATTTTCAAAATTCTAAAGTCGTTATTATGATTGCATTTTGTTAGTCTCATGAGTTTTTAGTTAGAATAGAAGCATATACTACAATTTCTATCTTCTTTAATTTTTGCTAGTTGCTCCCATTTAAAATCGTTTAAAAATCCGTTTCTTGTAAAGAATTTTTGTTGCCATACTTGTTGCCGTATATCTACCGGACTATGTATGTATATTCGTATAGGTCATTGCTGTGCGGTATACAATGCGATGGAAGTAATACTCCTCTTGTCCGGAATAGAAAAAATATTCCTTCCATACCAAACCTGTCATGGAAGCAGTTCCCTTCACTTACATGCATAGCATACATAGATCGTATTAACGCTTTGAATAGGTTTCCCTGTGGAGTGAACTTTTTGCCTTTCTTTGCTATCTTCTCTTGCTTTGGAATGTTACCTTACCAAGTAGATTGTAGAGAAGAAGTGTTTGTATTTTGATTGGTTTCTGATTTTTATCTTTTTAGAGATTGGTTCAGAAAGTTGAAATTTTTATAGATGATGAACATTATTAATCTTGAAATTCTTTGAAAAATGAAGCGGAGAAAAATATAGATTTTCAGTGCTTTCAGTTATCAACTCATTTATGAGGAATGTGTTTAATGATTGGTTTGGTGTTTCCTAAATGCAAAAGTTTAACGGTTGAAAATCTTTGTGAAGAGAAATCTTAATGATGGTTTTAAGCTATGTATATTTTTCTACGCTTAACGGTAAGCAATGAACCTTAATTTTCAATTGGCTATATCTCTTTGCTTCTTTGTGAAAAAAATATATCATAAAAAAGTTTTATAAAAAAATTTGTCTGAACAATAATAAACCCTGGGCCCGGACGATTGTTAATTTTTATTAAATTTAAGTAACCTGTCGCCAATAAACAATTTTTTTTGTAAATTTATTTTAAGTGTAAATTTATTATATCTGATGTAATTTCTTACAAAATATCAAATAAAATCATCTTAGTAAATAACGGTGTATTTTTTTTTTTTTTTTGAAAACAGATCGATTTATTTATCAATCGATAAACAAAAAAAAATTGTCAAAAACTGAGATTTAATTCCATATTCTGTTGAAAAAGTAATTTTTTGACCAAAGTCTTTTAAAGGTGAGAAGTTTTTGTCCAGCCAGTAGTAAGAGTTTAAAGTGCGGTTGCACCAATATATTTATCGGGTTTTTAAAAATGTAATACTTAAAAGCGTATAATGCAATTGGCAATTTTTTTTCGAAATTTTTGATAATTGGAGGACTTAGTTTTAGTTGATTAAGTAGATTTAGTTGCAAAATTTTTACATTTTTTACGATTTTTTTCACTTAAAAATAAAATGAAAATTATCACATTTTTCAACTACAAAAATAATTTTTGAAAATCTGTAATTTTTATCTGTAGTGATATTTTAGCGAAATACTTTTTTTTTTTAATCAAGGCATCTAATGGAAATAGGTGTGATACATTTGAGTTACCGCGAAAAATATTTTCAAGAAAAAATTAAAGTGTGGCGCCATTATTTTCAAGTTTAAATGTTATTCTCCTTTGTTTTTCATATACAAAGTATTCTCCCATAAAAATTCAAGTTTTTTTTTCAATACGAGTTTTATTGATTTCATAAAAAAATATCGAAAATATGTAGCTTAAATTATAGTCTATTTTTTTTTTTTGGAAAACTGAGCAAATTCTTAAATTCCCAATGAAAATTTCGAAAAAATACAAAAAAATATCTGTGAATTTTGAAATAAAAATAAAACACTTTTTGACAGCAAATTTTGTATACCAAGTGGTATTTTACTGTCAATGTTTTTCATTTATTATTTAATCATTATTGTTTCGTTTGATATTGAAAATTTTAGTTCCAAAAAGACAGTTTCTGAAAAAAAAATTATGTAAAATTGAAAGTAAAAATAGTAACCCTCATAAAAAAAGTAGAAAAACAATGTTTGTTTTAAGCAAAGTATCAAATGAAAGTGAAAATCGAGCTTATTTTTGTTACAGTACAACATTACATACCAACATTTTGCATTTTTAATGTGAAAAAGCAAATTCTTTTATTTTCTGTGTAGGTAGTTACGCCACTGTAATTCTTATGCGAAATTATATATTTATATATACATAACTATAGAATCAATTTAAAAAAATATTAATTTTATTTGCAAAATTGATATTTTTCCAGTTACCGTTTATGTTACAAATATTATGAACCAATAAAAAAATAGGTCAAATTAAAATCTCTACAGTTCTTGTCTTGAGTTGTGCAAAGTTTACGAAGATGGTAACCATAAAATAATTCCAACTGGTGTGCCTCTCTTTTTTTTATTCGCTACGCCACTTAAAAGAACTGTTAGAATTTGTATATAATATTTAGTAATAGTTCAACTTTTGACACATCAATTTTTGTCTTTGTCTATTTATGTATAACTTTTTTGTCTTTTCTGTGTTAATGTTTAAAAATTAAAAATTTTAAAACGAAAAACAAAATGAATCTCGAAGGCTCAGGTTTCCATGCAATAAAACTCCTTGGAGAAGGTACATTTGGTAAAGTTTTCCTAGCTGAAACCGCACACCACCGCCGCCCGGTATGCGTGAAACAAATTGTGATGCGAGATCCCCCCAACGAATTGAAAATGATCCGCGAGGAAGTTTACATCATTTCCCAGCTCAAGCACCCTCGAATAATTAAGTTCCTTCAATCATTTATCCAAGGAGACGTTGTCAACATCATAATGGAATATGCCTCTGGAGGAACTATGCGAACAATAATCGACAATCACCCCAAAAAGCCACTCACTGAAAAGGAACTTCTCGCCTACTTTTGCGATATGCTGAGTGGCTTAGAATATCTGCACATTCGTCATGTTATACATCGAGACTTGAAGCCCGAGAACATTTTGCTGGACAAAAATAATAGGATTAAATTTGCTGACTTTGGCATTGCTCTGATTCACTCTAGTCATGCTAAAAAATTGGACGCTCTTGGAACACCATACTACTTGGCACCGGAGATATTAAGGGGTTACCAGTGTGACTTCAAGGCAGATGTTTGGTCCCTGGGATGTATCCTCTATGAAATGTGCTGTGGAGTGGGTCCATTTAGTTTTGCAGAAACCATGAATGAATTGAGAGCAATGGTGTTGCACAGCTCATCATCATTTTACCATTGTAAAAAGCTGGAATTGTACTATGGGAAGATGTGGTCGGAGCTTTGTGAAAGAATGCTGACTTATGACCGAATGCAAAGAATCTCACTGCCTGACATTGTAAAGTTTCATCCATCGATTACTTTGTATTTTTATAATTTGTATTTTGACTATTCATATTGACTATACATGCGTATATTATTGTTTTATCTGTTTGTGTTTTAAAATGTTAACGTTGTAAAAGTTTATAAAATGTCTGTATAGTAAATTGTTGTTAATAAAACTATATTAAAATATTTTTGGTTGGCTTTCAATTGTGTGATACCAGTTGGTTAAAGGGTACCTGAGGTGCCCGCGTTTTCTTTTTACCTTTAACTCACTTTTTGGGCGCACAGTCTTACTCACGCAACTATGTTGCTCCGGTTTGGATATGTTGAGTTGCCAGGCAATTGCCATCATAACATTTTTTTGATTAAATGTATTTTACCCGCAAGGAATTTTCAAAAATAAATAAGTAAAAAAAATTATAAGGAAATAAAGAAAGTTTATTCGAAAAAAATTGTGTGGCTTCAAAATTTTTCGAAAATAAAAATTTTAGAAAAGAATTGTTAAAACAAACACTGCCAAAAAAAATTTGTCGGAACAAGCAAGTGGAAATTGAACCCGCCTACCGAGTTAATCAGTCCATCAGAATGTCATTCCTTCGGTCCATCATCCTTTGTATATGAAAACTATAGTACTCTCATGGTGGAAGTCGAATGGGGCGACATCTAATGTATGCCGGCAACCCTTACTCTTTTTTTTTGCGGAGAGCTTATGGAGGTTTTAAATGATATTTATTGATATTTTTTGGATGCAATTATCCAAAAAATAGTCTCCTCTTGCCCCTACCACCAATTTTCGACGCTTAAAGACTCACCAAATCGAATTTATACAGCTCTGGTTCGATCTGTACTTGAATATGCTGACGTTATATGGAATCCGATTTTTAAGATTTTCTCTCTTCGCATTGAAAGAATCCAAAGACGTTTTACGAAATTTATATTTTATAAAATGAAATGGAGTTTTATTCCAGATTATAAAGCAAGATGTTTATTCCTTGGAATTAAATCTCTTGAATCAAGACGCACTATTCATGATATAATGTTTGTGAGGGATATTTTATGCTATCACATAAGATGTGCTCCCTTACTCTGCTTAATACCAATTTATGCACCGTTAAGATCTTTCCGTTTTATGAATTTACTTTTTGAGCGATATCACAGGACAAGCTATGGTAATAATAATCCTATTTGTAGATCTATAAGACATTTCAATGAAGTTTGCCATTTAATTGAACTATGTAACTCTAGAGACTTGTTTAAATCTAATCTATTAGTAATTTTTACTTTTTAGTTATGCCATTATATTTCATATATTTAACTTTATTTATCTGTTATAAGATATATTGTAAATACATAATGTACATATTTAACTTTTATTCTAAATCTGTTAGCTGTAATCGCTTGTAGATAATAAATAAATAAATAAATAAATAAATTTACACCTCACATTTTGCAGCGCCACCACCAGGATCCGGGCAACCCTAAAAAAAAACTCGCCATGAGAGTACTATAGTTTTCATATACAAAGCATCATCCTATCTGTTTTTCCCGGAAGTATATTTTATTAATTGATGGGCCGTTTTAACGACCAAGAAAATCGTCAACATTATAGGAAACAAAGTGTTATACCACACGTTAAGTTTTTCTATTTTTTAAATATTAACCATTTTATGGTACAACAGAAAAGGAAGAATTTATGTATGAGGGTTTAACTATTTACCGTTAATTTCCGTTATAACGACAAAGGAACAAAGTGTTATAATAAAAGGTGTACTAAATATAATAACAGATTTGTGGTGCTATAAAAAAAGCAACATAATGCTTTCATGATGCGACTCAATTTTAAAGTAGAATTATAATCTTTCGCGATATGCAAAGCTTTAGTTTCATCTTTGTACATATGTATATGAAAAACATAGGCGAGTATTTTTTAATGTTGCCCCGACCCTTATGGTAGCTCTGCATTTTTTTGGTGTAGAATTTGATTTGGGGAATCTTTCAAGCATCGGAAATTGAGGTAGGGGAAAGAACAGAATGTTATTTCAGTTGACGTAAACAATAAGCATCAATAAATCTCAATTAAAACCTTCATAAGCTCTCCGCAAAAAAATTTTTGAAAAGACGATGTCGCCGCATTCGACTGCCACCATGTTAGTACTATCTTTGTATATATAAAGTTTATAATATACAAAGGTACTATGTTTTTCATATACAAAAGTTTCATTTACCGTTTATGACCGTTCTAATAACGATAAAACTAATCAAAATTATGGCAAACCTACAAACTGTTATACCAGCCGGTTTGTTTTTTATTTCGAAGAAACAAACCATTTTATAGCATTAAAACTTAACGAATGTATCTAAAACTAAAAAATCAACAGATGGTGTAACTTAAAAAACTCAATTTCAAAATACACTCAAATAAAATACTCATATCCGAAAAAAGGAGGATGTACATGTACATATTTCTATCAAACTTAATCCTGAGCAAAATATACATAATGTTGTAAAAGTTGTGGAACTCTTTAAAAGGGAACAGTTTTAATATTACAAAGATAGAAAGCTATCGGACAACTTTTTTGTTTTAACTTCGCCTTTTTTTGAATAGCTTTCTACCAAATATGTAATGTTAATCAATAGTAACGTAAAATGTCTGTAATGTCAGTTGAGGAAAAAGCTACTGTCTACTCAAGTCGGGGTAGTATTGTATGTAGGTGGTTTAGTTGGTGTGGTGAATTTATTGGATATCCGGAGGCTGATAAATTAAGTTAAATTTACATCATAGTATGAGAGAAGCAATCTAAAATGAGCATTAACAATTAAAATTTGTATTGGAATTCACGATTTTTGTGATGTTATTTATTTTCATAACAAATCTGCTCTAGGAGGAAAAAAAATTCATTTTGATGTCTGATATTGTAGAAATCATTTGAAAAATCAATGAAATATCAAAGAGAACTTACTATGTAGTTGCGATAGTAGGTTTCGTATCGGATACTGTGCCGTATGAGTTGGAAAGAACTGAACTGTATCTCAAGCAACCGTAGACGATGCGATGGTGCGTAGAAGTAGTAGAGGCCCTGTGCCCCGTGGGGAAAAACTAACGGACATTATAAGTCCGAGGATCTGAATAAGTAAATGAATAAATGATTTTGCACAATTTTCTTATAGGACGTTCTTGAAATTTTTTCAAATGTTTTTTTTTTTTTTTTATTCTAGAATGATTAATCAATCATAAAGCCAAGTTTTTGAGATCCAATCGTAATTTCCTTCAAAAAAAAAAATATCCACCCAACAAAATATTAAAATATTGTTCCGTAATTTTAAAAATTGAAGAATGATACCAAGCAAACCTGGTAATTAATTTTCAAGCATGACCAAGTCAAAATCTAACATAATTATTATTATTATTATAATTTATTAATCTAACAATAAATGTACAGAATAATATTTAATTTATCAGCTGGAGCGCCTTAGGCTTTCTGCTGAGAAAATTAACATAAAAAATAGGATAGTTTCTTAATTTGAAATAATAGCCAAATTTAAAAAGAAGTTTAGTTTTGTAGACCCAAAAATAAGAGAATAGTTATTTTACCCATTAAATAAAACGATTGTTTTAATTTTTTTTTAGTTTTTATTTATTAATACTATTTAACAAAAAATTAAATATAAGATATTTCCGTTGGCTACCGCAAAAAAGTTCGTTCGCATTTAATATCATTTTGTTTTCTTTTTTTCTCATTTTATTTCTTCTTATTTTTTAAAAAATAAATATTGCGTAAGCAGATATTCTCAATATAATTTGATTTATAATTTAATTTGATTTTCTCTTACATATATAAAACAATTAAGTTTATATATCGCAATTTGAATAACATAAATATTGAGATATTTGACTAACAATGAAAAATATTTAAACAGTATTAATCGGTAGCTTGATCGCTGTTGTATATAATGTGACAAAAATAACTGACATTCAAACTTAAATCATAGGAAAGACTAACGGAACAGTCCTGCTACTCATATATTAAGTATTTTAGAGAAATGATGTTCTAAAACTAGACGAGTTGTTTTTTTGTTGTTGTTTTTTTCGTGTTTTTCAATTGATTTTAGGGAACCTGAGGGAAGTTTTTGGGGAAGGCCATTTAATTGCCAGATAATTGCTTCATGCGGTTGAGAGCACTTCCGGCCTTGAACCATTCAATTTGTTGATCGTTTAATGTGTGGTTGAGCTTAATTTTGTCGACTTTGCCATCGGCATGCTTGATTTCACAGTCAACTGGCTTACCAGCTCCCAAGCCTTTAAGTCCAAGCAGGGAGATTTTGTCAGTTGGTTGGATCTGAAATGAAAATATTAAATTATTATTTGAGCAATTCACTTCGGATAGTTGCAGTGTTTTCATACCTTATCGTAATCAGAGGGGTTGGCGAATGTAAGTGGAAGTAGACCTTGTTTCTTCAAGTTGGTTTCGTGGATACGGGCAAACGATTTGACAATGATGGCACGGCCACCCAAATGACGTGGTTCCAAAGCGGCATGCTCGCGAGATGAGCCCTCACCGTAGTTCTCGTCACCAACAGCAACCCATTTGATTCCGTTGGCCTTGTAGTCCCTGGCAACATCAGGTACTCCACCCCATTTGCCTGACCGTTGGTTCTTAATGTTGTTCATTTCGTTGTTTTCTGAATTGGTAGCACCAATAAACATGTTGTTGGAGATGTTGTCCAAATGACCGCGGTATTTCAACCATGGACCGGCGGCAGAGATGTGATCAGTTGTGCACTTTCCTTTGACTTTAATGAGAACAGTCATGTCGGTTAAATCTTGTCCATTCCATACATCGAATGGTTCGAGGAGCTGAAGACGCTGGCTCTTAGGGTCAACATTGACTTTCAGGTTGTCGCCGCTCTAAAACCAAAGAAATTTTTACTTTGGTATACATTTTTTTTTTCAAATGCAAAAAGATAACACTTACGGCTGGTGGAGCATCGTATGTATCCATACCGGGGTCGAAGCCCTTTGATGGCAACTCATCACCAAATGGAGCATCCAATTTGAATTCCTTGCCATCAGAACCCTTCAAGCTGTCGGTCAATGGGTTGAAATCAAGACGACCGGCAATTGAGAGAGCTGTCACCAATTCAGGACTGAAAAAAAAAATATAAACATAAACTTGGGTTCTCTCTGAAGTTTAACACAATTTATAAATGAAAGAATTCAAACAAAATCTTCTAAAACTGTCAAGTCGGAGGCACATCAATCTTCATAGATTTTTATTTACTGAAATAGTTAACAGAAACTTTTTTCGAGAAATCAAGTTGAAATGTTTAGGGGTTTTTATGCCTCAAAAGCTTTTCTAATGAAAATATTTCATTTCATCTCTTGGCTAAGCTACAGCCAAAGTACATCATGAATATAACACAAATATTAAGGTGATTTAATAAAATGTTTTTTTTTTATTGAAACAAAATCACGAACGTGTGATTAAAATGAATAATTTTTTTTTTGTATTTGAATCTTTTTTTTTCAACTTGTTGTCATCATATTTTTATAAAATACGTAATATATAATAACGTGTATACATACATGTTTTAATTTTTAATTTTTTATTTTCTACCTGTACCACTAAAAGTGGAATTAATGCAAATCAACTTTTCTTGAAACATTCTGAACATTCATCGAAAGCAATATGTCCCGTCCATTGTGATGTGATAAATATTTTCAGACAAAATTGTTTGGTTTATTGTATGAAAAATTCTTTTTCGGTTTTAAAGTCGCATTTGATTGTGCAACATACATAGTACATATAGTTATCATCGGCAGAGCGAAGTGAACTGTGACACTCATATTTGGCAGCATTTTATTGGTGGATATAAAATTAGGCACAAGAGGAAGTGGTAGAACGGGAATATGCTGTTATTCAAAAAGAATCTCACCATCTAAGATGATGAAAGTTTGTTTGATGAATATTTCTCTACTACGTAGATAAGTTACAAGAACCCTAAAAATCTTAGATCTATTAGTCTTGCATTATTCCTTTTAAAATCCTTTGAACGTCTTAAGGCTATACACATTTCAACTAGCAGTCTATAATAAGAAACTCAAAAAGGTTTATCGAGTAAAGATAAATGTTCATAAATCCATTTGGTATCACAAAGGACCAATCTAGTGGTCTAAGTGAGTCAGGCTTTCGTCACGTTTACCTTACCACACCTTTGCATATTATTTGGAAGTAGTCATGATTTTGTCTGCGAGATCAAACAAAGACTTATACAAAGACTAAATCATCCTTTTCAAGAACTGATCAACAACAAAATTTGTTCACGTAGTTTATAAAAACGATTGTTTGCGTGGGACACACAGATTCTAAGCACAAGAAGCATATAGAGAGAAGCACATCTTTTGAATTCAACCGATAGCCACAATTCGGCATTCATCTTCCTAAGGATCTTGGGAAATGATTGCCAAAAGAAAAAATCTCGAATTTCACAGGCACAAAAACATTCAGAAAGTGTTACAAGTTCATTTTTTCTTGCAAAACTTGTTTGGAATCTAAACTTACATATGGTTTAAATTCAGAACTGAGTTTTTTTTGGAAGTTAAGTAATTATTCTTAACCTGTGGTATGTATTTTTTTTATTGTTATTTGAGATACGTAATAGTTTTCCTTTTATAACAATAGAATCATTCTTTACATATATCAACCTCTAAATACACATCCAATTATTTATTGCACAAAATGAATTGCACAATATTTTTAAAAGCGCTGAAAATCAAAGGTTATGAAAAAACTTTTATTAGAAATTAAGTCTAAACGGAAAAAAATCAACTCTAAATATAGGCAAATGTCAAATATATTGCAAAAGTAGAAATTTCGTTGAACACCTCTTTGGTCTGAATTTAAACTAGTCGAAAGTAATAGCAAACATGTCAATGTTAAATGCTTGCCAAAACGAAAAAAAAAAAACCATAAGTTTAATAGAATTTTTAGAAAGTTCACTTTTTTTAAGCAAAAAAAAATCTATTGATAAAAATAGTTTCTTTGTTTAATAAAAAAATGTTTTCCTTGTTCCGCAGAAATAAAAACATATTATCTCGAAAATTCTTAATTAAATTATAGTTTTGTGGAAATTTGTGTACGTCAAAATCACTATTAGTGAGCTTAAATTAACTGTAGCAGTTTGTAAGCCCATAACATCGTAGGATTTTTCCAGAAAAGTAAAATTATATTGTATTTGAAATATAAACCAAATTAGTGAATTTAAATTTCAACTGCTAGTTTTTTTTATCCTCATTAACCCGTTTTTAGACTTTCCTTTTTTTTAAATATTTCTCGATTGGTTTCTTGCCTCTCCTACAAAACGTGCCATATTTTGTTCAACAAGGTTTTGAATGCATGCAAGTAATATTAATAAGAATTAAAAATATAACAACTCACCTTGTGACAAAGCAATGGGTGGCAGGGTTGGCATCGTTACGTCCGGTGAAGTTACGATTGTAAGATGTAACAATTGTATTCTTGTCGCCCTTCTTCACATCCTTACGATCCCATTGACCAATGCATGGACCGCAAGCGTTAGCCAACACAGTACCACCGAATTCTGACAATGTTTGAGCAATACCATCACGTTCAATGGTGGCACGAACCTGTTCGGATCCGGGTGTCACATTGAAGGGAATCTTTGACTTGAGTCCATGCTTCATTGCGTTCTTGGCAATGCTGGCGCAACGACCCATGTCTTCGTATGAGGAATTGGTGCAGGAGCCAATCAAGCCAACCTTAATATCCATGGGGTAGCCATTTTTCTTGGAGTTCTCACCCAATTTGCTGATTGGATGGGCCAAATCAGGAGTGAATGGACCATTGACATGGGGTTCCAATGTGTCCAAGTTGATTTCAATGACTTGATCGTATTCACAGCCACTGTCAGCGGTCAAGAGATTGGCCTTGTGTTTCTGTGCTTCGCCAGCAATGTTTCCACGACCAGTTGACTTCAAGTAATCAGCCATGCGGTTGTTGAAGGGGAAGAATGAGGTGGTGGCACCAATTTCAGCACCCATGTTGCAGATGGTGGCCATACCAGTGCAGGAAATCGAATCGACACCCTTACCGTGGTATTCAACGATGGCACCAGTACCTCCCTTGACGGTGAGGATATCAGCAACCTTCAAGATGACATCCTTGGGTGATGTCCATCCACTGATCTTACCAGTCAAATGCACACCAATAACATTGGGGCACTTCAACTCCCATGGGATGTTGGCCATTACATCAACGGCATCAGCACCACCGACACCAATGCAAAGACCGCCCAAACCTCCTCCATTAGGTGTGTGCGAATCAGTACCAATCATCACAAGACCAGGGAAAGCGTAGTTTTCCAAGATGATTTGATGGATAATACCACTGCCTGGTTTCCAGAAACCCAAACCGTATTTGGCGCATGCTGAAGCCAAGAAATCGTAGACTTCCTTGTTCAAGTCCTTGGCGCGGGCCAAATCCTTGTCACCGCCAACCTGGGCTTCGATCAAGTGATCGCAGTGAACGGTTGAGGGTACAGCGACACGCTTCAAACCAGACGAGATGAATTGCAACAGAGCCATCTGAGCAGTAGCATCTTGCATAGCCACACGATCCGGGCGCAAGCGAAGATAGGAGTTACCACGAACAATATCTTGCTCTTTTGGGTTGTCCAAATGGGAATATAGGATTTTCTCTGACAAAGTCAGAGGACGGTTCAAGCGGCTACGTACGACTTCCAAGTTCTTAGCGAGCTTCTCGTATGGAAGGTAGACGTCGGTGTCGAATTTGGACATAGCCACCTTGGAGGCAACGGCGCATGAAGCATGGAAATTGCGTGACTGAACGTCGAATCCATATTGACCGCATTTGCGAGCCTAAAAAGAAAACAAAATAATTTTTTCATTATTAAAAGTAAAGAATAACAAATGAAACACGTTATCTTTTATTTCAAAGGTCTAAAAAGTTTTATATTTTTTGTTTGGGAGATTTTAATCAGTTTAGATGATTATTATTCGTTAATAACAGATAAAAAAAAATTTTTTGTTTCCGTTCTAAATCTAAGAATAATTATTAGAACGTCTATTTATGCAAAGAGTATAAAACGCAATAATTGAAAGCGCAAATTTATGGTCTGGCTATTTTACTTATTTATAGATAAGATTATTTTACTACATTAAACCTTCTAGTTCTGATGAAAAATTTCACTTTATGTATTAAAATTACAACTCAAGTGTTGTAGTTTAAAGTTTTTGATTAAATAAGAATTTCAACCTATCTATAGTAATTTTTGAAGTATATAATATGTGTATGATAGTTGATAATGCCTGCGATTACCCAATTACCAAGTAAAAGTATTTTTAACTGTTTTACTAAAAAATCTTGATTTGGGACAAAAAAGGGGTTTTTAATGTCATGTGGCAAACGCAGGTTATTTTTTTGTAGTTTGTTGTGGTTTTGTAGTATTCACTCTTTAAACTTTCGAGTCTAATATTTTGGAAAAAGAAATATTTTATTAAAAATAAATTGAAACAGAAAAATATACGTTTTTTTAGAAATTTAACAGAGTTAAATTTTCGGTTTTAGCTGTCCCTGATGGTGACTGATGAACAAATTTTTTTATGTTCTCCAAGACCAAAAAGAATTGTTTGCTTAGAACTCCAGAAACTAGTCTTAAAAATGAGCATAAAGCTTAAATTTTAAGGTTTGGAGTTTATTATGCACTTTTATTTTTACCATATAAAGGGAAACAAATAAATAAAATTTTAAGAATTTTAAACTTCTAGTCTTTGAACTTGCAAAAAATTCGTTCTCAACAACAAAAAAGTTCTTAACTATGTTAGTTAAATACAGTTCGTTCTAATACTAGAGGCACAGTTGTATCGACATTTTTGGAGGCTTTTTCGAGACATTAAAGATTTGTTTTAACGGTTTTTTGACCTTACTTAGTTGGTTGTCATATATCAAAAATATCTCTCTTCGAAATATATTTTTTTTTCAAAAACGAGTTTCTTTCTTAATTAAGGGTTGTTATTTCAATTAGAATTACATTTAAGTTAAATTTATTGTTGGATAAATATTTTTTCGAGACAATATATATGTATATATGTATATACATATGTATGTAATATATAATAACTTTTCATTCGAACAAAACTGATGCATAGCTACGAAAAAAATAATTTGTTCCCATTAATAGTTTTTGAGCAAATTCCTGTTGAAAGAAAATGAGCAAATAGTTGCTAATCGCTACTTTTAGATGTATTTGTATGTATAAAAAAAATGATCAAATTCAAATAAACCATTTTCGAAAAAAAAATCAACAAATGGTTTTATGGCAGGTAATGTCACCTCCCACTTTTTCTAAAAAAAAAAAAAAATATTAAAAATCTGTGAATCTGTTGGCCAAAAGCTGATTAAATAATTTTGGTTTCTTACACTACAGAAAAAAAAACTATGGAAATCGTTAGAGCCATTTTCG
Source organism: Syrphus vitripennis (assembly GCA_958431115.1). NCBI lineage: Eukaryota > Metazoa > Arthropoda > Insecta > Diptera > Syrphidae > Syrphus > Syrphus vitripennis. The sequence goes on from OY288108.1 coordinate 123,943,983, forward strand.
AGAAAAATAAGTACCTAAGTTCCAAGTTTGAAGAAAATAGTTTTCTGTCTTATCTATTGAAGCTATGTCGAGGTACCCGGCAGACTCTTTTTTCACCTTCTCTATTATTAACACAAACAAAAATTGTACTGGAGGGTGTTCTACTTTCCCCTATTTAGGAGGGAGTGCAATTATTGAAAAATATTTGAAAAAACAATGGCATCACCTACTGTGCTTCCAGAAACAATCCGGATTTTTTTTGGTCAGTTTCATTAATTGTTAATTAATTTATGTATTTAATTTTTTCTGTATTTTGCATTAAGCATTAAAATCATCAAAAATTAACAGAACTAAAAATAATCCATAAACAAAATTACAGAAATCAAAAGTTGGATTAGATTCAGAAATTTCGCAGTTCAAAACTAACCGGATGACTAGTACTGTTTTTATTGGTAGATTAAAAAAATCATGCGCTTCAAAATGTCCTTGTATTGACAAATTTCCATTATTTCTGTTTTTTCGTATACAGGAGAAATCTCTGCACTTGAAAAACAGCCCCGAAACCACATCAATACTCCAACGTGATTTCAAAACAACATTGGTAAAAGATAGAAACGTTTTATTTCCATTCCGCAGTTTAAGGACGATGCATATGTAAATGTTAGTTTTCAAAATAATTCTCTGTTAATTTAAGAATGTGATCATTTCGGTAATTTACAGTAAACAATTCGCCAAATAAAGCAAGTACGAAATCACTTTTAAAACGAGTTCTATAATAATTGATATTGTTGAATCAACTATAGGTATCAACTCTTTTATCAATTTTTTTTTATATTTTTTTAAACATATACGTATGTACATATGTACATACAGTACATGCCATATAGGTACATATACCATTACTAAAATTCAATTGAACCTAATCGTTATAATTTACCTACTTCCCCCAATCAGATATTAAATTATCTAATTTCTAACAAAACAAAGAAAAAACAACACAACATTTTACCTAGCAGTTGTTGACTTCAACGTGGGAAATTATTCCACCGACAACAACAACATAAGTATTTTCTAGGTCTATATTTATGTTGAACTTTAAAAACACCACCAATTGCATTTTCAAGACCAATTCAAGTGCAAAATCGTTCCGTTGGTCTTGAACTATATTAATATTGTTATACCTCAGAAGAGAGAGAAATTTATTTTAAGAATTTTTTGTATAATTCATATTTTAAGATGGTAGGTACCTTCAGCAAGAAGAAAAAAAATTAAAAATACATTTGTACAAAATTTATGTATATCTATACAACAACCTAGCGTCAAATCATTAATTTGCATAATTAAAATATAAAAGAATATCAATTACATAAGACTTCACACTTTAAATTAAAAATAAGCAATGAAACTGATCAATTATCTCAATAGAGGCAACCAGGCGTACGACAGAGACAGTGACAACCTTGTTAAATGCTTCCGAATGCATTTCAATTACTAACAACAATCATTTGTGTAGTTCTTAACTGTAAACAAAAACTTTCTTGAATTATGCAAACAAAACAACGGCTTATCTGATATCAAGAAAGCTTTTGGTCTTGTGACCCTAGTGGCATTTCCACACTAAGCTTAACTATGATAAATGATAGTGGGAGGCATGGGCGGATAGGATTCTTATCACTTGATCATAGCTTCAATTCGCATTACTTAAAAGATTATTCTATTGTTTGTATTTTAGATAATTCTAGGTCAATATTATGTACAGACCCAGTTGTAATTCTGTAACCCAGAAGCCTGAAATAAATCAATAAGCTTAAATAAAGCAGCACCTGTTTTAACTTAAAATTGTTTTTGTTGCTGTTTTTCCAAAATGTGTCGTTCAGTGTGTGATAAGAAATCTTTTAGCCATGTGATGCCGATTCAGAGTTTGATGACGACGCAAAGAAGTATTACTTGCTGGTGATCTTGATTTTCAAGATTCTCTGACAATTGGCCAAAACCGAAAGTATGACCCTCGAGAAAAAAAATAAAATTAAATCGAAAGTTCAGCGACCCTCGTTTTGGCAAGCAAACCGTCTGACAAAAGCAGAATCGCAATAAAGCAAAAACAACTCGAAAGACGAAAGAAAAATTTGCTAGAACGTCCGTTCTCGGTGGTGGTTAGATAACCAATTTTATGTAAATTGAGGTTATGTGGGCGAGAGAAGAATAAGGAATATTCCATGATTCCTGCAAAGATCCACTTCAGGAAATCCTTATAATTTTTAGGAATTGTATCCCTGGAGAACGACAATTGTATTACGGTAAATGGATATGCATATTCCCGAATATGAAGTGCAAAAAAAATATGAGGTAACAATTAAAACTCTATATGCACTTACCTGGCCCTGCAATATTCTCAAAGATGCAGCCATAGTTAGAGAAAACGATTAATTCGTTGGGAAATCTGATGAAACACTGGTAAGAAAATCACAACACTTTAGAGCTTAGGTAAGAGCCCTTTTTCTAGAATTCGGATTTGATCGGAATTTTTTTTGCACAAAAAATTCAACTTTTTTTTAGGACACCGGACGAAATCTTCAGCCTTCTCAGCTGGAAGATTTTATATTCTGACTGAATTTGAGTGGATTTATTTGCTCATTGGGCCATTTTGATTATACAATCAGTTTGATTGAGTGGATTTTTTGGGGCGATTGCAGCGGTGTCTAGTGGGAGATAGAAAGCAAAGACTTTGAACTTTATTATTTCTCTAAAGTTATGTCTACATTCAGTTGGCACATCACTTATGTCAGTTGGTTTTGTTTCTTTTGACACAATGCTTGGGCTTAAACAATTTTATTTGCATTCTAATTCTGACAAACGTCAGTACTACCTTACAAGTAACATCAGCTTCACTAGGTTGTTGTCTCCTTCAAGCAAATCACAGTTTCTTTTTAACAGGGTTTTAAATTTTAATACGACGTATTTTTTATATAACAAAACGTCATTTTAAGACTGAAAAGTGTGCTAAACTTTTAAAAGCGTTTGTTGCAACCAGGCATAAAAAAGAGCTGTTATGAACCTATCATTTAATTTCCTTGTATTTGCTTATTTTCTTGAGACCCCTTCATGCATCTTCCATCTATTATGGTTTTTTGAGTTGCTAAATTAATCTGAAATTATCAATTGAACACAGTTTGCCAAACATTTTTCACACACAGGCAACTCTATCCCATATTTATTTTTTTCGCGGCGACACCCCAGACGAAACCGATCTTTAGTCGACTTGCACAATTAATTAAATAAAAATGGAATAAAAAAAGAAACTTAATAAATTACGTGGACCTTCAACACATTGAGTATAAATATGAATAAAAAAATAGACAAACACAAATTTATATAGTATATGCTAATACATATATAGCAATTTTTCGTTTTAAAATTAATTGATTGTTTTCCTTTTTTTTCTGCCTTTCAGGTAACTATCTTTTTTTTTATAGGACTCACTCAGACCGAATTTGGCAGCGGAGCACCTTGGCCCTTGGGTTCGACCGATTCTGATGTTCTCCGGATGTTTCAGCGAGGGCACCTTCGGGAAACCACTCCGTACGTGGGAACAGCGAGTGAATCCGAAGACGGGAGTGTTTCAACAAAGATTGGAGCAATTTGAACCCGATGTAGTGGTAACTCGGCAATAGCACACGGTGGGCAGACTTGCAAGAAAGTCCTCTCCACAAAATCATCAAAAAAAAAAAAACAATCCGAGAAGATTCTTAGGGCCGCCGAGAAATTACCTAGGATTTTGTTTTCACCTTATTATATTTTCATTAAAACCCATTAAAAAAACTCACCACTTTCAAATATTTGATTCAAGTTAATTTTGAAGAAAATGTGTTAGCAAATGAAAGAAAATAACTGCACAGTTATCCAAAATATTAATTCTAAAAAAAATTTAATTTTAAGTATTTAATTTCTTCTTTAAAATTCAATTTATGCACTTACAATTATTTAATAAAAGATTAATTAATTTATTTTGATTTCACTTTGTTGGGACTTGGGTTTTCTTTTTTGTTTTATTTTCTGATACAATTTTAAATTCGTTATTATTGAAACGAAGAACGCACCAAACAGTCGTTTTGCTTTCATATGAATTAAGATATGTCAACAAGTACCTACAAAAAAAAAAATCACCGGGAGACGAACAACAACTATTAAAACCCACCAAAAAAAATGTAAGCAAACGAAACCAAAACAGATTTTCCTTTATTCCCATTTATCTTTTCTTTCATTATTCTCATTTCCTTATATTCTCCCTTATTCACTCCTACTCTCCTAAATACTCAACAGGTGGGGTTGTTTACGACTTTTTAACTGAGTATTTATAAGACAAAATTTTCGTATTATTAATTTATTTTTATTGGTGAAATAAGTTAAAATCCTTACGAAACCACAGTAAGATTAATTGCTAAACGACAACCATTGTTGAAAAATTACGAGTTTTGACAAAAAAAAAAAAATAATAATACCGCCCACATCATGAACATAATGGAATACATCTATTACCAAGTAACGAGAAAAACGACTCGGGTAAACGTGAAGATAAAACGGTGGAAACATAAAAATAAAATAGGAACGACATTTACTACTAAGAACAATCAAAATTTTATTTTTTATTAATCAACTATGCTCAGACAGTCACTTCAGAAAAGGTGAGAGAAAAGAGTGACAGAATCACAAAATAATCTCTTATAAAGAAAAACCATGTAGTAACAGGAGATGCATGGTCGCCATTTTTTCTTACAATGACGTCGTCTCCTGTTATCTAATCTCTAGACTCTCTATCTATTATTTTCGTTGGCTTTGACAATTGCCAACAAACCATTAACCAACCGAAAATGCCGGCAATGGACCTGAATTGTAAGAGTTTTTATTATTTTCTGTTTATTTAGTTCTTTTTTTTCTATTAAATTTAATTCAAAAATCTAAAATTATTATCCTACAGGGTTTATTTCGGTTCCAGCAAGGATTATTGCCCCGGATTTGTATGCCTAAAAGTATGTAAGTCAAATTTCCTTACAGAGGGATGTTTTTATTTTCAATATTTTGTTTTTAGGTCCCGAATTTCCCGAGCACATTCATTAGGATGGGATAACCAGGCGTCCGCAACAAGGTACAACAATTAAATGCAGCTTCAAATTAATCACCTATCATATATATATGTACCTAAAATCTTGTAAGAAATTTAACTCAAATACCTACACATGGCATGACCTTGGCAAATACCTACCTATTATTCACTCAATGAAATAGTTTCCCAACGTAAAATTTACTTTCCAAATTACTTAGGCATGTTGTAGGTACCTATATAATTGCCTTTTGTATGTTTAAAATTCGAAATCTTTGAAAACAAAAAATGTTACTACATAACTTACTTGCAAGAATTCGAGAGTCGGTATTTATGTTCAATTTTTCTTGTAATATTTAAACATTGACAACGAGATGATGGAGCAATAACACTCCGAAATGCGTAGTTAATACTAAATAAAAGTTGTGATAATAATTTGACTATTCTAAATTAAATAAAAGACAAAACAAAAAATCTAGTTTTCATTTTTATTCTTCTTTTTATTTATTTTTAAATTCTTTATTAAAATGGTATAGGAGTAGACCCAAGTTTAGAGTTATCATGGTATTACATGACTACTGATTAACTTTTGAATGATAACAAACAATAGTTTATCGATAACTTATTTTGTTTACATATCAAGGAAGGGTTCAATACCTACTTATAATTACATTTTGTTCAGATTCCGTTGCATAGCATAGATATAGAACCTTGGAATTGTTGAATATGGCTACTGAAGGCACAAAATATGGACAATTTTTGGCAATTTTGTAAGAATTATTATCTACTCCAGGAAAATTAGACTTTGACTTCGAAAAAATTCCGATAAAGGTGAATTTTTTGGTGCTTAGTTTCGAGGTGCTTAGTTTCGAGGTCCAGCACGTCCTAAAAAGTATCCTAATTTTGGATAGTAGCTTAACTTTTAGAGGAGAACTTTAAGGGGAAAATTCATTTTATTGCAATTTACTTTAAAAATATAATTTCTTTTGAAAAAAAATTGAAGGCATCAATTGTTCCTCATTTTATACTATACAAAAGAGAGACCAGCAATAGGTTATGAGAAAAATGGTCCCAAAGATGGGGTGTAGCAAAAATAACGTTTTGCGATATGGCCAACGTTTTTTTTTTATTGTTTATGCTAAGAAACTTATTTTTTATACTATCATATAATCGAAGGTCCTATAACTTCAAGACCTAATTGCACCTATTCCACCCATTAAGTAGTTGGTTTCTTATTCAGCACAAACACTGTTTGTCAACCATTAAGTCTGTTATACATTTTTGTATAAATTTCTCTTTAAAACATAATCTTTGGTATTTATAAGATAATGCTGAAGAGATTAAGCTTTATCGTAAGTCCAGTCTTGTAAGCTGCTAGTTTGCAAGACTTTTCTTGACTATTCTTGTGCCCCTGCACACGTACCGATCGTACGATGTTCTGTTTAACAAGTGCAATACCGAACTGTTCAAAAATGAAGCACTTGAACTAAGCTTCCAAACGTACTATGTAGTTTGTGGTCTCTTGACGCACAACTATTCAAATTCATTTAATCTGTTAAATCATTTCAATATTCTGCCTAAACCCAATGGCTTACACCCTTATGTCCATACAAAAAATATATAAACATATCTCATTCGTGGACACTAAATAGACTAAAATGCCCATTCTCCTTTTATCTATACATTTTATTGTGTTTTTTTTTTAATTTTCCAGAAAAATTATGCTCACAATCTTCATTTTTTACCTATTTATTTTCAGAAGCATTGAATTTATATAAATAAATAATTAGGTACCTAAATAATTACGCACAGTTTTGAAACAAATGCAAATAAATTTTTTTGTGTACAAATTGCTGAAAGTAAATACAGCAAATAATATTAATATAGTTTTCTTCTCTTCAGATCCTAATTTATTTTTGTTAACAATTTTTTCAGTGTATTCGTGTAGAAACGGATATTTTTTTTGGCAATTTTAATTTAAATTCAAGACCATAATATAGATTATCCGTTAAGGAATTTGGAAATTATATGTAAATTGATTTCTGAAGCAAACTCTAATCAATTTCTTTTTATTAAAATCGATTTTTTTCGTTCCAAATCAATATTACCCATTTTGGCGTCTCACCTGTTAGATTGATCAAAAAGCATTTTAGTATGTTTTATTGTTTTTGGTTGTTATTTTTTTTAAATTCTATTTGTGAAGCTTGTTTAGCATGTACAGTTATGTATGATACATGAAAATAATTATTGAATAATAATCTTGCAAACTAAAAAAAAACATAGTTATATATTGAAAAAGTGTCGAAAATTGGCTAAACAAAAGTAAGAATACCAATAAAAAATTCCGAACATTTGCCCCATTTTGCCTAAATTACTATTCCCAAATAAAAATCCGTCTTAGTGCTCAACTTCAAAAAAAAAATCCAAACCGATGATATTTTGTACAACTTTCTATAGCTACACACATACTCGTACCTACATACCTACCTACTCTTAAAAAATATACATATTTCAATCCAACCTACAAACTAAAGTATGCCGGCAACCCTTACTCTTTTTTTTTTGCGGAGAGCTTATGTAGGTTTTAATTGATATTTATTGATATTTTTTGGATGCAATAATCCAAAAAATAGTCTCCTCTTGCCCCTACCACCAATTTTCGACGCTTAAAGACTCCCCAAATCGAATTTTACACCTCACATTTTGCAGCGCCACCACAAGGGTCTGGGCAACATTAAAAAAAAACTCGCCATGATAGTACTATAGTTTTCATATACAAAGATGTCACCCTATTCGACTTCCACCATGATAGTACTATGTTTTCCATATACAAAGCTACCATCTGTGAAATGAAAAACATACAATCACGAAAAATAAATTTTGTGTCATACATTTCTTTTCAATCAAAAAAATCGAGCTGAAAGGAATTCGAAAATCTATTTGTATAGTAGGTGCAGTGAGTAAGCGCCTTAAGGTTAAGAGCTCACCAACAAACTAAATTTTAATTCAATATCTAGTCACTTGAGGTGTGTGTGCATGATAGAAGAATCATCATAAATTGACAGCAAACGTCAATTTTGTTTATGTTTATATTTTGAAAATCAAATTCAAATTGAAAAAGAAATAAATTATCTTCTATCTTCGAATTGGACGTACATATAAACTTATTTTATTTTGGTAAATATTTTCAAGAATTATAAATTTTCTAAGATTATATTGACACCATTTATTTTATAGTCAATAAGTATATAAAATTATAAAGTAATAATTCCAGTAAGTGACAGTGTAGTTTTACTGGCAAATTGGTTCTTAGTCCAAATAAAATTGTTTTGCAAGTTTCCCTTAGATCTAAGCTTAAACTAAAGTTCATTATTTTTAAATATTATTAATGGTCAGTTTCACAGTTTGGTTTAAATTTGAGTTCAGCAGTACAGAATTTTAAACGAACACGGTGAACACACTTGATTTGAAATCAAGGGAGATTTTTCTTGCCTTACTTTTCCTTCGCTTTCCAATAAAAGTTACCTGCATTTGTAGCCATTTTTTTTAAATATTTCTATTTAAAATTATTTATAATTTATAGATGATATTTAAAAACAATTATTAAAGTTAAATAAATAGTCACTATTTTTTTTGAAAACAAAAGTTTTAAAACGCAGTCAACATTAAATTAAAAATTACCGAATATATTAAGATTTTCAAAAAAGCCCAACACATTTGTATGGCAGTACCGTTAATTTTGGTCTTAAACAAATCAATAAAACCACCGTCGCACAGTGTATCGTTTTATACATGCAAGAAGTAAAAAAATCACTCGGAATTTTTGTTGACCACAAAACAACAACAAAATTAAACCTAGCACGAATAAGCTATCGAATATGAAAGGTAAGATATTTACGATTTCTTATGAAAAATGTGTTCATAAAATTATAATAATTATTTTAAATTTAGCATAAGATTATTTAAAACAAAAACTAGAAAATATTTTACAGGGTTCATAGTCTATTATTTAATTAATTTCAAACTCGAGTCATATTTTGTTGTAACGAAAAAATACATAAAAAATGCAAAATTCGTGAATTTCAGCTATTTTGGAAGATATAAATATGAGTGTATCTTTAGGTCCTGATAAAATATAAGTCTTTGGAAAGGTCTAACTGTCTACTTTCAGAGAGTATCCTCGGTTTATCTTGCACGAATTTGCATGACATAATTTTTTACGTTTTATGTGAAAAAAATCGGATTCAAATGTTGCTCTTTTTCATTTCAATTGAATTTTTTTATTGGTCAATGCTCAGTATTTTTTTCACAGATTTGTTATCGAACACTCTTACCGCCATAATATTAATTTTTGAATTAGAATTAAAAAAAGTAATTCAGATTCCATTTGGATTAGTCTGGCATTAGATGAAATAAAATTGGATTAAATAATTGAATAATATAGAATTGTATTAAATACATCTGGTTTAAAATTTAAATCTGGGTTGAACGAATAAATATAAATATATAATATAATGGTTAGAAAAATAATAATTAAATATCCAGTAAATATCGACAAAGCCCTTTACGAAACTTCAATTCAATGCCAACAGAAATTTTGAAATTTTTAATAGTACCGACAATGGATCAGGATGATAATTGGATTCCGAAAACGTTTTGGAGAAAGAGAGTACCTATGATAATGATGATTTGTTTTTTTTTTTTTTTTTATTAATATTGAAAAACAAATATAAAGTTTCAATTAAGTTGTAAATTTATTTTAAGATTCTTTATACAGGGTGAGTCATGAGCAATGCGACAAACAAGAAAATGATGATTTGCTTTAAAAAATCCTTTTATTTTTACTATATTTTTTATTGGAAGGACTTATAAATAAAGCAAATCATCATTTTCTTGTTTTAAAAAGTTTAGCGATCATTAATTTTTTATTTTTAGCTTTAGAATTCTTTTAATTTCTTGAGAACGACATAAATTTTTTGCATCCGGTTTTCTGATTTTGAATTAGAATTAATAACAGCACTTAGTTTTGAAATTAAAATTAGCACTTAATTACGTAAAATTTTGAAAAAAATTAATTCGAATATTTTTTTTCCACTTTTTTTTTCAAAATTTTGACTTTGAAAATTAATTGGCCAGTTTATATTTCTAAGAACTCTGAGAATATTCTCAGTGAAAATGACAAAGATTGAGAAAGAAATATAAACAACAATTCTCAAAGAAATAAAAATTGTTGTTGTGACGCCTTTTAAAAATACAAAAGCAAATAAAATTAAATTATTTTCAAAAGTCAAAGCTATCACTTTGTAAAATTGAGAAATCGAATCGAAAAATTTTCATTCTCAGGGTTTTGACAGTAGAATTGAGAAATTTGTATGAGAATTTTTGTTTATATTTCTCAGAATACGAAGATCTCTGAGATCTTAGAAATATAAACTGGCCAAATATTTCAAAAACTATTTCTTAGAATAGATTTATTTAAACACAGAATGAAAGAAAAAGTTTTTAGCTTTTCAAAAAGGTATCGCATAGCATTTTGAATGAAGCCGTTGATTTTAAATAATTTTTTTTGCATTTTAAGTCAATTTTTTCGAAAATTGCCCCTCCCGGCTAAACGGGGGGGAATAGACCCCCCCTCCCATACGATTTTTTTCTTGTCTCAACGCAACCTACACGCCCTAGCATTTTGTCGCATTGCTCATGACTCACCCTGTATAAAATATTGTTAAACTAAAAGAAGTTATATTTTCAGTTCATTATATTCAAGACTTTTCAAAAAATTAAGGCAACAATTTTCTGTTTTTTTTAAATAGCTGTAGCTTTGTAATAATTGATTGAATCAGATCGAAAAACAAGGCCTGATAATTTGTAGAAAGAAAATACATCTATTAGTCTAATAGGTACCGTTATCTCACTATTATAAGAAATAACACGAAAAAAAAAAATAATTTTGTTTCTGTGTGAAATGTATTATTGTGAAGTACAGTACGTTGAAAAAAGTATCCGCTAACAAATATCAAACAAGACAATCAAGGCTTTAAAATACTTTTTGTTTTAACTCGATGCGACCACTATTTACAAAGATATAGCTTCACAAAAAACCAGAAAATTAAAAAAACATTCATTTGGAATGAAACGACACACTGTGCGTAGGTGCTGCCCAAAAACCATTTATACGAAGTTTGTAGAACATTCAGATACCGTTTAGGCTTTAGAAACCCATGCAGACTGTGAATGAACACATAGCATAATAAAGGGTCCTGTTCAAATCTTATGAAATGTTTGTATGATGTTGGTTTTAATACTGATCGAATTTGTGCCTGAAAATCAACCGTTTCCAAGTCATATCGGTTTGATTAACTTATGGTTGCAATAGCGCGGTCTTGTTTCATTTTTTGATCACAGGCCGCCTTATTTCTATATTCCAAAAATAAATTATGTTTCTTTTTCGTTGTAAATGTTTTTTGTTCCATTTATACTTTGAGTTACAAATTCCCATTTTGCAAAATAATTTGTATTTAATTAATTTTTACGTATAGTAAGAGGAACTTAAGGATATTCGAACACGCAAAACGAATTAAAACTCACTAAAGCTTAGTACTTATGTGAAAAAATCATCTGGTACCGATTGGAGTACAATTGGGAAAACAACAAATACTCAAAAATACATTAAAAACAAGAATCTAAACTTGTAATTTAAGCAAGGATTTTATAGTAACTTAATTAAGAAAATTATATTGCAAATGTACACAATAGAAAAAAAAACTAATATTTATTTCAATTTAATTAGTACATGCTAAGTTTACGCGGTCCATTTTAGACAGCGTGTTTCCTGATGAGTATGCAGACAACGAATGGAACAGTACCTAGTGCCGCAAGCAGTGCAACTGTACTTAGAAAAAACCCCACAAACTGCACAAAAGTGTCGAGGTGGATATTTGGAGGGTTTAGCTTGTGCCGTAAACCAATTTGGTCCTTCTGGTCGCAGTTGTTTCTCCTCCTCTAGCAGTTGTTGCAGAGATTTCTTATATTTGGCTTTTGATTCGAGTGCTTTGCGTTTAGGTTTCTTCTCCTTTGTGATCTTGAGGCTATCTTGGAATTTTGGCAGTTTCTTTGACATAACCAAGTCGGCGTGAGGATCTTCATGGAAATTGTCCTGCTCTAGTGCTTCGAGAGCCTTTCTGGCACGACGCTCTCTAGCCGCCTCATCAAGAACACGCTTTTTGTCTGCATCCTTAATTCTATTCGATTCACGTCCTGTCATCTTTAGGTTTTGGTTTTTTTTTTTTTTTTTTGATTTCTTTAGTTTATGGATCCTTTTCGTGCAGCGGGAAACTGATTTTGTCCATTAAATCGTCAATACGAACTTGTAGAGTCTCAACGATGTCAGTTGATATGAACAGATGACCTTCGTCTAAGTCTTGAATTATAAATTTTCTTCCTAGAGCAAGTTTTTCGTCTAAGTGAAGAAGAAATTGTTTCATTGCAGGATCGCTGGAAAATAAAACAAAAGTGTGGTGTAAGATAAAGGAACTATAATGTCAAAAAAGAAACCTCTGTCTGGGGAGGAGAAGCGAACAAAAATGGTAGAGATCTTCCATGAGTCACAGGATGTCTTTCAATTGAAAGACTTGGAGAAAATCGCTCCCAAAGAGAAGGGCATTGTGCAGCAATCGGTCAAGGGAGTGTTGACTGAGTTGGCTGATGATGGAATAATTGATTCCGAGAAAATCGGAACTAGCGTTTATTATTGGGCTTTTCCAAAGCAAGTATCCCTAGATACTTTATGCCATAAACATTTAATGGTTTGAATTTCTTTTAAAAAGGAAATCCATAAATGATTTGAGGAAGAACATTCGAGAATTGGAGTCGGAAAATGAAAAAGCTGACCAGAGAATCAAACAACTTGAGGATTCCTTGCAAAAGTCTACAGAGGCATTGGAAAATATTGACGAAGTGACAAGAACGCAGAACGAAGTTACCCTTTTGAAAGTTGAGAAAAGCGACTTGGAAAAGGAATTGATTAGTTTGGGAGAAAATGATCCAGAAATGCTGGCGGGAAAAGAAGATGAAATTAAGGTAAGTTGCAATTTTATAAAATAAGTCAAACGGATATAAATAAAATCTAATTTAAGAAACTTCTGGAAGCTGCGAATCGATGGACGGACAATATTTTTTACATCAAATCATGGTGCAAGACAAAGTTTGGAAAGGAGGATAAGGAGCTAGACAAGGGATTTGGTATACCAGAAGATTTAGATTATTTGCAAGAATAAAATGTTTATACTTACCACTGAACAAGAACGCCTTTCATAACATTTACCATTATTTAAGTTATTTCATTATTTTGTTTTAAGGAAAACAAAAATTGGTGTGTATTTAAATTAAACTCAATTCTAGAACAAAAAAACAAATAAAAAGCACTCAAGAATATTTTTTGACAGCTGAGTAAACAGAAAGTGATAAAACGCTTCTGTCAGATTGTTGAAATCAAAATGAGGATATTTCTATTTGTATGCAGATGGCGCTTTATACCGAATAATAGGGTGAAACAAAATAAAAGTTGTGGTGTTTGATTTAAACATTTTAGATTGGAAAAAAACGATCTGAAATGATTTCACTCACAATAGCCTTTGTATATAAAAAACATATTACTATCATGGTGGAAGTTGAATGGGGCGACATATAAAAAGTGGGGGCAACCTTTACTCATTTTTTTTGCGGAGAGCTTTGGAAGCTTTAATCGATATTTATTGATACTTTTTGCTTATGGCAATCGAAATAATGGTCTCCTCTTGCTCCTACTCCCAGTTTCCGATACTTTAAGACTTCCCAAATCAAATTCTAAACTTAACATATTGCTACCACAAGAGCCGGGCCAACATTAAAAAATACAACACAGCTGTGTGGAACGTGTTCATGAGAGTACTATGCAAATTTATATACAATGGCCATTGTATATAAAACTTATAGTACTATCATCACGATGATTTTTGAGTTGTGTTGTGTGGTCGTCTGGGGGCGCACTTGTATATACACAGAACGGGCAACCAGAAAATTAGTTAGTTGTGTGATCGCTAGGTGGCCGACGTGTGGAACGTGTTCATGAGAGTACTATGCAAATTCATATACAATGACAATGGCCGAGTGCGAATTTGCAAACAAAAATACAGACAAAATTTTCAAAATGTGTTTGCAGCTTTGTGGAACGCGTCTTCTTTTTGTGAACTACGAATATACATTTACACACGAATGCATTGTATATAAATTTGCATAGTACTATCATCAGCACGTTCCACCACGTCGGGCCCAAGCGATCACAGCGCATACTAATTTTCTGGTTGCTGTTTCTGTGTATATACATACAAGTGCGCCCTCAGACGACCACAGCGCACAACTCAAAAATCATCGTGATGATAGTACTATAAGTTTTATATACAATGCACGAATGTACATTTAAAAGTTCACAGTAGTTGTTGGCAAAGTGCTATTCGGAATTGCTTCTATAAGAAAATCGTTGAGGGACCTATCCCTGATGAAAAGCTTTCTTAATTTATTCATTGGAGTTTTCTTCGCTGATATAACGTTTACGTTAAACGTTGGAGTATATTTGCTCCAATTGACTTATAAAATCAAATATGGTGAGCGTTATAATATCTTCGACGACATTTCAAGCCCTTATGATGCCATTTTATATAAATTATTTTGACTCTTAACAATTTTACTGAAAAACAAAATTTTAATATATGTACATGTGTAAATAAATAAATAATAAATTTAATCAAAATGTTTTTAAGGACTTTAAAGCCAAATGTGATCGCAAGTAGGAGCGTTCGTGCTCTGTGAGAGGAAATTCACCGTGAACATTTTTCATTCATAACTTTTGTTATCTCTCCTGAAAGTTTCGTCAAAATCGATAAATTAGTTTAAATCTTCATGCAATTGAGACCAACGTGCACTAGGGCGTATAGAGCATTTTTATTTTGATTTTTACCAAGTTGCCCTCCAATTTTTGTCTGCATACTCTGCTTTAGCTCTGAAGAAATTGATTTTTAAAGACTTTCGTTCCTTTAGGTACTTTTGTATTACATGTTAATGATATCCAAATTTAATAAAAAATTTAATTAATGCAAAACAATCTTCAGTAATAAAAAAACTGAAAACTAATCTGTTGAGAATCTTGTTTTTTAATATGAATGATTTGCCCAAATTCATAACGTACCAAAAACTTGGACTATCTAAACTATCAAGAACTCAATCTCTAATGAATTAATGACGCAAAATAATAGAATAATTACCTATACCATAGATATTAGATAATTCACATTTATCCCAAGTCTCTTTTCAGCTTTAAAACTCTTTTCACACAATAAGTATATGTAGGTATGTATGTAAAAACGGATTGTCTGTCTGAAACCATATACCTAACTAGATTTTTAATTTAAGGTGCAAGAGCTTTCTACTTTTTCATATCACCTGACAAGAGAATGCTTCCAAATAACCCCAAGCAACACATATTGAACCCATAACAATAAATTGATGAACCATCAGGAGTGTTCCTTGTACATATGTTTCCCATAATATCGTATACCTGCTGCACAGTAACAGTAGTTTGTTTAGAAGTGCAGCAACAGATTTCAATTATCAAGCACTTCCCTCTGGATGTTCACACAAGGTATAGGTAGGTACATGATTGCCAAGGAATTTCCAAAGATTTGCAAATTTCCACATCGTTCTCTCAAGTGGTTCAATTCTTATTTAAGTGCTTGCATCCTTCTCTTGATTTTCCTTCCTGGGCTTAAATTCTCACCCCATAATTGGGTTTGCCGAAAAACTTTCTGAATATTTGCCCAAACTTACAAAATAAAAAAAAGAAAAGATATATAAAAAACATCTTTGCATTTGCACTCGCAAAATAAGAACTGGGGCATGGGGACATTGTAGGTACCGTGGGAATTCTAGGCAAGCCTGGAACTGGCAGCTATACGAATGCCAATGTTATTCAGCATGTGTTCTGTACTGTAGGTTGTAGCTTTTAGGTATATGGCTAAAGAAATTGTATCCTGTCCTGGCTAATATTCAAAGACGTTCTATATAGAGATGAAAGACTGTTATCGTGTTTTTTGCGAATTTTTTTTGTAGGTTTCTGTTTAAAATTAAGGGAGTCTCTTTTTGCTTTCCATTCGCTTGGCGTGGTTTAATGCGATTTGTTTCGTAAATAGCTTAAGTTGATTTATTCGAACGTGTTTGTGCTTTTCATACAAATGCCATCATATTCCACCGAGGGTCATCGAAATGAGCAATACAAAACCTAACTTGCTGCCAGAGGAAGGATCTCTTGTCTAGGCTTTGAACTTACATAATTTTATTTGAATTGTCCTTCAAGAAACAAATTGGAAAAAAAGTGATGCCACACAGTGATGGTTGTTTTCTCTTGAGCACATTTAAAATTCTATGGGAATTTATTATTTTAAACTGAAACATCAATAACTTCCCCTTAATATTTGTGTTGCACTTGTTTTTCATTGAACTAAAATTTAAAAAAATATACATCTATTTATTTAATATATAACTCCATTTCAGTTTTTGTCCATACTTTATCTTTCCTCGCAATTTAAAATATGAAAATTGAAAAAATTAAGAAAAATAACAAATGTGCAAGGGTGTGTTCGTAGATTTAACTTAAATTGGTCATTTCCCTAAATTTCAAAATATTTAGAAAATTTTACCTTGATGAAAGCTATCGAAATTCAAAAGATTTTTTGATGTTGAAATGAAAAGAGAAAATAAAAAAAAAAGAAGTCTAGATTTTTGCTCTTAAAATATTATGGAAAAAGAGAGGCCTTAGATGAAGATCTTTGCAACAAGCACTTGTCATTATACCAGTTTTCTCCTTCTTCTGTGAGTTAACTGCAGTCGTATTTACTAGATAGAAAACAAGCTGTCTGTGTTGCGAATAATGTATCTGATTTTCTTTGCACGACTCACGAGGTCCCCTAAGATTCAATACTTGGACCTCTCCTCTTTTCCTTGTTCTCCCTGTCCTTACATACGGATGTGAACTGTAATAGTGACGCAGCGAGCAAACGTAAAATTAACGTTGCATACAATAACACTATTCGTTTCATTAACGGTTTGAATCGATTCGATCAATTTTCCAAGAAGAGTTTATAATTTTTTTTTTTTTAGCTACACACTTCACTCTTTTAATTTAAAGGCTTTCACTTTTCCCCCACAATTCTTTCCTCTACTATACGACGACGACGACAAGTTTGTGCATACACATAGCGGCACCATGGTGGCTGGCAAAGCCACCGCAGCTGGGCACTCACTCGTCGTCGTCGTCGTCGTCGTCGTCGTCGGCGTCGTATAGTAGAGGAAAGAATTGTGTTATATATTTTACAAACGGAAGCTCAAGATAGATACATTGTATTGAAAGTTGAATAACTACATAGGTGATTGCTTGGAAAATTTTTGCTATATAAGATCGATATTTTCGCATTAATTTTTAAATGTTCAGTGATCGTTCGAGTAGTACCACATCGTCGTCGTCGCAACAACTAGAATATGAAACGTGCAGCAGCATCAAAGTCAGCAGTAGTATAGCAGCAGCAGCCGCGAAGCAGAACCGCACCAGCCAGCAGGCGAAGATTGCCTTCTCTCTCGCCGCCAATACTGAATATGATGATGACCCAAGCACTTCTCGCCAAGCAATTCTCTTCGAAGAGGATTATTTACGAGATCACTCAAGTGCTTTCGTATATAATCGAAGAGTTCAAACATCGCGGGATAAACTCCAAACAATGCTGTCTGAAGGTTAGTTGGTTATATTTATATTTATTATTTCTTTTTTTAATAAAATTTTCCTAATGAAATAAACATAATTAACTTACAGGATTTCGTGAGATGCCTTGCTGAAGGAGAATCTACACGATGTGTACGGAGCCAACAATTTCATTGGACTGCCAAAACTGGATTTTAGAGAACTACACAAGTGCTTCAGCGGAAGCTACCTCGCAATCTGCTACCACAACAACCACTTTCACATCATCCATGATTGCACCTACTCCAATTCCAGTTGCAGATGCAGCTTTCAGCGCGTCATCACCGAAGGCAACAAAATTATCGGACGGCGATTTTCTCGGAGGATTATTTCCTCCTACGAATTCACCCTCAACCACTGGATTAGTCAGGATATCGGGTAGTAAAAATGGATATTTGCGAATTGCGACTAATAAGTCAATTGTAAATGACTCTTTAATAATTTTCATTCATACTTAGTTTTTCATTTTCAAAATATTGTTTTAAATTAAAGCTTATCACTAGTTAATAAGATATTATATCTAAATGTGTAAGCATTCAATAAAGAAATACAAATACAAATACATAAACTATTTACAATGACTAACTTTTGATTAAAAACCTTATCCAATCTATTTATTATGGAAAACTATACATTTTAATTAGAACATGAAAATAGATGGTTTAGAGAGAACAGATTCAAAAACTTTACATTTAATTTAAATTTTATCTGAATGAAAAAAAAAAAAACTAAAAACCCATTGACAACTATTTTTGTTTTTAAAATTCAACTATGGATGTAAATATCCATAGCATTGGTCTGTCTGTGCATATGTGTACTTTTTCAATCAACATCAACGTCAGCATCATATTCATTATTAAAGTCAAGCCTTAAAAACTAGTGATGAACTCTATTATCTAAGTTTCACTGATATTCCAAATCCCTAACATGCCATCACTCTAAAAATCACAAACATATAGACATTCCGACGTTGCGTCGCGTCGAGTCGGTCCTCGGTCAGTTGTCGAAACTTGAAGCCCATTAAATTCAATTCCAATTAGGAATTAGAAAATGAGCGAAAATTTCACAGCGAATGATTCAATTTGAAAAATCCATTAAAACTAATGATAAAATTGCAACAAGTTCCGTTAGGGAGATGAATTGTATTTGTATGAACTTAAATTTTTTTAAAACTATACAAAGGTGTATTAGAACTGGGACTGATCAGTGGTGGATTTATTCTTCAAAGAGGACTTATCATTGAAGTATGGATTATATTTTTTATTTTTTTCTTTGCACTTGAAATCTATAGTACTCTCATGAGCACGTTCCACACAGCTGTGTGGTGTGGTCGTTTGAGGGCACACTTGTATATAAACAGAAACCAGAAAATTAGTTAGGTGTGTGATCGCTGGGGGGCCGACGTTTTGAGCGTCTTGGGCATCTAAAATGCGTCTTGGGCGGCTTTGCCATCTTGAGCGTGGTCTGAGTCATGAGCGTTGGCAGCGTCTTGGGCGTCTTTGACGTTTTCAAAATTTTTCTGTGATCCGAAAATTTTGGTAGAACCAGATTTTACAAACAAAACTTTAGACAAACATCAAAAACTTACAAAAATCTTACAAATGTTGGGAATGTTCAACGTCAAAATTTTAAAAATTTGTATGATCCTCACTAATTCTTTAAACAAGAGTAAAATACTTCTGAGCTATCTTTCCAAAACTGAAAATGCCATTCACCATTCCATTCCATTGAATTTCAAGTTAGTCAACTCAATCTTGCTCTCATTAACTTCCCTTCCTTCACTTCTGTCTAAGTTTTTACGAAAGCGCAACTGACATAATTTTACTTTTACTTCGTTCATGCTTTGTCAAGCCTGCTGAACTTTGCTGAACGAACAACTGTAGCGTTAAACCTTCCCTTCGGAACAACTGCCATGTTGAACCAACTTTTCCGCTTGGGGGAGATTTGTACCACACCAGATTGTCACTTGACCCACCCTATATGTTTTAATTAAAGATCAGATATCAAAGATCCGATATTTTTTTTGTCGTACATGTGAAGTACTGTTCCATTCGAATAATTGATCGGAAAAGGTATGTAGATTCGGTCTTTTTCGTGCTGGTGTGACATCGATTTACCTTCCGAGCATACTCTCATACAATGAAGTCCTCGTTGCAAGGATCGTTAGTAAAAATAACAAGCTGAAAGTCAAGCACTAATGTAATAAAAAGCAAAGGACTCAAGGCACTTCCCTGGTGCACACCAACTTTGATTGGAATCTCTTTGGTATGGCCATGGTAGATATAGCAAACCATAAAACTTCTGTATTTTTCTATCGCAATTGTTTTTTCAAAATAAACCAAAAATAAATTTACAAAAACATCTTTCTAATACCCGCTCAACAATTTTCACTGTGTATGACATCAGGTTGAATCAACGGTAGCTGTCGAAATTTCGTCTAACTTTCCCTCAACTGACTGCAGATAATTTTGGAGATGCGAACCGTGTGCCATATTTGCCCGATATCTCCAATAGCTTTTGCCTTCTGGAAACCTGGGAGCCTAAAAATTATTAGCTAAAGGCCCGAAAAGTACGGGTTCGATATTTCTGTTTTTTAAATACGCCCATGAGCATGGTTAGAGGCAAGCCATAGTTTTTATATGTAAAATACACAGCAGCACACGTTTATCCTTTAAAACTTACTAAAGCGTTTCGCAGTGTGAACTAAATAAATTTTAAAGAAACAACAAAACAGGATTCACTTTTCACAAAAAAATAATCATTGAGCCGTATGCAACTTTTAGTACCTATAATGCTGCTGGTGTTGGCTTTGTAGCTGTGGCATAGCATGCATATCTGCATGTGCTTCATGCTTACTTAACCACACGCGTATTCCAATTTCAGATCCCATTATGGCTGTCATTAGGTACAGGCATCCATTGCCAACGCCAATCTCTATATCTACATTTATCCCCCTCCACACCCTCCACCAGATTTATACCACCCCCCCCCCCCCCCCCCGCCAACGATATAAGTTCGCGCGGTTAATTAGCATATTTTGGAGAGCTGCATTAAACGGGGTGTGCAATTTTATTATTTTTAAAGGATATTTCTCTTCTCTCGATGTTGGCTGAAGCTGATGCTGGTTAGAAAATGCATCGACACAGAAAATTAGCACCATAAGGCCATTAAGACCACATTCATTCATAGTTGGGGATTTGGTGTGAAAATTAAAAAAAAAAAAAATCGATCACACTTAACGAAAAATGAAAAAAAAAAAATCCAACTCCTATGAGAAAAGTTAAAGATAACTTTGAAATAAATTTCATTTAATATTTCAACGCGATTTTCTCTCCGACTTTTGGTCTTTTACGGATTCTCGTATCCTCTGATGATGGTTGGATTGGCGTCAGGGTTGGAGCTAAGCGCGAAGCTAATTGCTCGATTTTTAATATGCACTTCACGCCAAAGGGCGTGGGGAAGTTTTTTTCATTTTTTTTTTTCAAAAGAATAACACTATAATGGCTTCTATGAAAATATTATACGCGAGTGTGTATGGTGAAGCAAACGTTTGTTAAATTACTCGGGAAGGAATTATTCAATTTAAATGATGGTTTAATCTTCGTTGTGTACACTCGTACTTGATGGTTTAATAATGACATTTCTTCGTGCAAATGTCTTTGTTTGTGCATCGATTTAAACGTAAATTTTTGAGAAATTTTATTAGAAAAAAAAACAGATATTACCTACAGACGAGGTTTATAATGATCAGACTTATTAATTGATCAAGTTAATGCATGGAGCCATCATAAGTGAAAATTTTATATCCTTGCAAGGGCCACTTAATGACGGGTGGATGTTCTGGAATGGAATGGCGCCATCTTCTGTCATCAAGCTGCAAGGGAGGCTCTTAACAGCAGTTGTTTGTTCAGCGTCAACATATACATACGTTTTACAATATTGAACGATGTGCCAGTAGATGTAGATCCTTCACAGCAGGAGTGATAGAATAAGAAGCAAGTTAACAGATGGAATCCTTCACATTGAAAGTATCATTTTTGACAAGGTGACCAGCATAGCTAGTCATGGATTAACTAATAATTTAAATAATTTTTTTTTGTTTTTTATTTTTTAAAAATAATTTTAGATATTATGTTTTTGGATAAAAAATAATTTTTTTTAAGAGAATGAAAAAGATTTTTGTAATAAAAACAAAATAATAGAAAATTACGTGTTTACATATGTGAAAAAATTCTATTGAAGTCAAAAAAAATAACCTAAAAATGCTTAAGAATGTGTTTGATATAAATTGTGGAAAAAAGTAAGAGGCAGTCAAAAGAAAAATTTATAAAAACGATTCTCGACTTTGAATTACCTCAGGAACTCATGGTTTGCTTCTGGGGCGCTGATTTCGGGACAACCTGTATAGAACAGTGAATAATGTAGATTGCAATGTTTTTTTTAAATTAATTGATTAATTTTCACTCTCATTTTTATTTGATCCAAGAAAAAACGTTGTAGATCTAATTTTTGAAATTCATTTCATTTCAAAAAGGTTCGATTTTTTTATTTTAAAATCTAAGAACCCAGACCTGATAGACCGATTCTGAGCACCGATTCGGGTTTAATTTTTGTTGTTTTTAGTTTTTAGTGTTCAAAGGAGAATATCTCGAAAACTTGATATGAGTGAAATTTTTGGATTCAAATTCAGCGTTTGGAAAAGTATATTTTGGTTTAGTTGTACTTTAGAATAAACCTAAAGGGTTCAATATATTACAAACAAAAAAAATCCAAAAAAAATTGTTTTGAAAATTTTAATTTGCTATAACGACAATCCGTCAAATTGATTTGAAATACATAAATTGAAGAACAATCCGATTCTATTATATGTACCTTTAATAACTTTTTTTGAAAAATATTTTTATGAAAAGAAAAATCCAGAACCGGGAGACCAAAAATGAAGCAGGGATGTTTGCGGTCACAGACGAAAAACTCGAGTTCATGACCAACGTAGCGTTGGTTAAAGAAGAAGAAAAATGAATATTCTATTCTGAAACGATAAAAGAAAATTAAAAAAAAAAGATTGCGGTATTTTTATTCATAATAAGGTGTATTTATAATACTCTGGCTTTTAATAAACCCATTTCATAAATTCCATCATCATCAAAAGGCTTAAAAATATAAACACAAAAGTCATTCAAATACAAAATGTTTACCATTTCAAAGGCAATCATCATATGAGTTAACTTCTTTGCCCTCATTAGTTCCTTAATGACTGCTTTAGTTTCCTTATTATTATCTTTGAAAATATTTTACCAATTAAGAAGTCTTCCTCCATACAAAAGCCATGAGCGATATGACGGAAAATACCGTACATATATTTATAAACCTCTGCCAAGTCCAAACATATGTTCAAAATCTACGCATGCAAATCTCGTTAGTACCGCACTCACTAATTGTGTCGCGAACTCAAACATAGAACGATTTATATACTTGTTTTTCGTCTAACAAGCAATCTGAATATGCATGAGCTATGCTAATGTTCATTGCCACATCGCCTCAACCAAAGTACCAAAAATCAACCTACACTCTACACCAAAAAAACCATAACCGAAATAAACGCCCACCATATCGACCTAGCCGTCGTCGTTGGCGTCACCATCATCAGCAGCATTGGCATTGCCTGCCTGCCTACCAAGCTCTCCCAAAAACCGCTCATAAACAACAAACTAAAGTCACACAAAAGTCACCTAGCCCCCGCGAGAACGATGATTCTTCCTTCCTTCCTTCCTTCGTCCCCCTTGCTTCCATTGTTCGTTGGCATTGCCCGCCACCGCCACTGCCGCCGTGCCGCATCACCCGCCGTCTCTGTCGTCATCGTCATCATCATCAACAGCCTTAGTTTCAGTCTCAGTCTCAGCTTTAGTTTTGTTTTTGGCTACGAAGAAGAGTCCTTGCAAGTGCACCCGCCGCGTCACCACCTCCGTACAAACTTTGCTTTTATTCATAAATTAACTTTATTGTTTTCTGTCTTCCCAGAATTCACAAGTGAAACGAGGTTTTTATTAGATTTGCTTCATTTAATTTTTGGTTTAATTAAATGTACGCGGTTGATGTAAGTCATGGAGAGGGATTTTGTGCTCTTTTAGTTTATAGTATTCTTCCAACGCCAACCAACTTCAAGAACAAACTACTCTACTATAGGTACTATTATAACAAAACCTCTAAACTGTGCTTTATTGTTTCTAGTAAACATAAGCAACAAGCCAAAGCAAGCTCCTAACGAATAAGTTTCAACAATAATTAAAAGCATCAAGGTGATGCTCTCTGCCTGATGAGTTTTGTTTCTTCAAAAACTAATGATGGTGTATGCCTTAAGCCTATGGGTGTATGTTTGGTTTTAAGCTGCCGCCAAAAGAATCAAAATAATAATAATAACTACATGCGTGATTTTTTAAATGGTGGAAGATGATACCCTATTTTTTTTTGTACTGATCATTCAACCAATAGAAAATGCAATTTGACTTATTTTCTGATTTTACAAAAAAAAATTACTCATACGCCACAGTGGACTTCTAATATTTTTTAATAATGACATCAATAACAGTACATATTAAGGCATATCCGGGCCTTTTGGCAATACAAAGCGGCAATACAAATATTTACTATTGTTCTCATTTTTGGATTATCAATTAATAAAAAATTGACCATTTCAATTGACAATAATTGTAAGACTACAAGAAATTTACTTGAGGCTTGAAATTTTCTTGTTCAATCAGTGGTCAAATTTTCATTGACCCACTTCAAAATTATTTTAGGTTTTTGAAAAATAAATTTTTAAACTCAAAATTTTGAAGACATCATTTTTTTTAATTAATAAATTCATTAAAGCTTTTTTACTGCAAATCGATTTTTGACAAACATATATAATATTTTACTGTAAATTCTGAAATGATTAAATTGTGGGTGTGACGGGTAGTTTAATAATTTTAAAAGTTCCTTACTTAGCCTGCTTTTGGGTCGCAAGGATTTTAACTCCTTTTTCGGAGGCACTGTCCTGCTCACGCATCTCTTGGGGTTTGTTTAGTAGCCAGGGAAGCGCCAACGTTAGCAGTTAGTTTTTGTAAGAAAAATGGGAAGCAACCATTTTGTTTGAATCTCTATTCTATGTTTAAAAACAGAATTTTATAAGCTTTTCTTTACTGAAATCACCATCGAGACTCTCGGTAAAAAATTTCTTTCTCCTTCAAAACACAAAACTGATAATTTTCTTGCACAAATTTATAATCTTACACACGTCGATATTTAGCAACAAATGATTTATTGCTCACCAATTGTAGAAAGCATTCCGATCAGATTGAAGATTTTTGAATTAAACATAGAAAGCACAGATGAGGCAGTTTGCGTAATTTAAAAATGATAGAAAAATATGATAACTTAAAAAGAACATGACCTAAATGGCTACCCTGCGGAACTCCAAACTTAATGAAGCATAACAAGAGTGACAACCGAGTGGCTACACGAAAAACCATGTTGGATCCTTAATATGCTTGGTGTGATACACTTCTAAATTTAATTATTTCACCTGAATTGTTTAAAATATTGTATTCTATGCGTCAGTATTTTATTAGAAAAACTAACATACCTTATTCCAAGCTTTGTGTTAATAACAATTTTTTTTTCAAGAGGTATGTACAATTGTACAGTGTACATAGTAAAAGCCACATTCATCCTTGAGGAGGGATATAAAATTACCATCCGGAAGTTCTCTTCATAAATTTATTTTTGAACTCAAAGTGGTTTTCTTAGTAGTTTATCTCTTCTAGTTTAGTTGAAGTTAATTGACTTGTGTGAATATACCTTTCCTACATATATACAAAAAACGTATGTATGTACATATATGAATAGATATGTAGGTACCATTATATAATCTTTTTAGGTAGTTATTTGATTAAATTTAGTTTTGTGTAAAAATAATGAATTTGACTATTCTTATTACAAAAAACTTGAAAACAAAACACGAAGTACCTGCTCAGAAGAAGGAAGAAATTGGAGCACTACGTGAGAATTTGTAAGTAGCAATTACATTATGTAAATACTAATTCTACTGGTAAGCAGACAGCTTATGTATTTTTGCAGCATTTAAAATTGCATTAATGTTTTATTAATATAAAATTTAAGTGATGTAATATTTTGTTGGAACCGCTTGATATTTAATATTTGGTAAAATCTTGTGCAAACTCTGGGAGAAAATTGTATGCAGCAAAAACAATGGGGAAAGTTCTGCTTTGAAATTGGATGCGTGGATCTGTTTAAGGTGCACCCATTCTTCTTCTGATTTTTTAAATACCTGTTATTTGTGTTTTTCAGCAAAGGTGGGCAGCGGATTTCAATTTAATTCGCAGTCAAACTTTACATGAGTGTTTCTTTCATCTCTATCTTTTTCTTTCTTCGTTATTTCAATATAATCAATGCTTTAATTTTTTTCTAAATGTCTTTTTTTGGGTCAATGAAAACGATACTGAAAAATCTCCTAATTTAATCGCAACTGTTTTTTTTTTAAATTACCGAAATTGTTTGATTTCTCTTCTTTTTTTCAGAGGAAAATTTTATGGCATTGTAGAACAGGGCTCCAAGATAATTTAAACAAAGCGTAAATGATATCTCTCGTATTTTTCATATTCTAGTGATATGATGGGCTGATAAATTGACTAAATTTGTAAGCGTTGCAAACAAAAAATTCGACGTGGTTGTTCGTTGTTCCCTGACAAAAATTTATTTGATACTTCCATTTTTTTGACATTGTATTTGACATCACTCTTCACTATTTTTTTTTGAAGATGAACATTTTTTCTTCAAAATTTATTTTTTACAAATTTTTATTCTCCTTGTTCAAAAAACTTTTCACTTGTTAGTTTACTCACAAAATGTTTGTGATGGATTTCTTATCAAATTTTTTTTTTAATTTTTTTGATTTGGTGTCGCAGTTCTTTAAGTGTCAAAATTTGTATTACAATATTCTATATTATAAAATTCGGTTATTCGAAAATTCTGCAAAACAAATTTCCGTATTTCAAAATTCTGTAAAAAAATCGAACTCGAAACCTGAAATGATTATAAAAGAGAACGCGAAAAATTTGGTCCCGAAATTCTGTCTGTACCTTTTCAAACCCAAATTTCATTTTTCTATAATATAAAAATGAATCGTTGAATGTGTTGCTAAGTGAAAATATCGAGAGCAGCTGAACCGATTTCGCTAATTTTTTTTTTTTTAATAATATTCCTTTAATTAAGTACGACGATGGTTCTTGCGGAGCTGACCCGTAAATTTATATAAATAAAATATACGATATGAAATTATGTACAATATCTTATAAATTTTTTTAAAAAATACATTTTTTAATTTTTTTTAAACACAATATTTTGAAAACTAATATTTTTTGAAATTTTGTTTTCAGGTACCTTTACCTTTTTTTTTATAAAAATACTTTAAAAAAAATATTACTTAAAATATTAATTTTTGAAAAATTTATAACTTTATATTTTTTAAATATATATATACATTAAAAATCACACCTTTACGACCTTAAAAAAAAAAAAGATATTGTAAGTTGGGCATTCTATTTCCCATACAATTTAACCACTCAGATGTAAAAAGGAACTTCTTCCAAGTCTTAAATATTTACTTCCGCAACAGATATCGTAGTTGCTCCTGCAGAAAATCGAAAATAAAACTTTAACGTCCTTTAAGACAATCCGCTGGGACATTTACAGAGATGTACAAATATTAGTAAACCCAATGGCGAAATTTCTTCGTTCCTTTTTTTTTTGTTGCGGTCACAAATGTGTACCTTATACCTTAAGTAACTTACAAATCATTAATGATCCTGCAGTAAACTTCTTATGTCAATAAAACGTTGAGAAATGGGATTTCGCTGTAAGATTTCTTTTTTCTTTTTTTTTTTAATATAAAACCAACACATCGCTACAAATTAATTATTTGAACAAACTCCTCTCACAGAAAATAAAAAAAAAAAGACAACCACCCAGGTTTAAATGCATTTTCAACTTTAACTTGATGCTCGAAGCATGGATGAAGTGTTCGGGAATAAATTCAGTAAGCAGTACCAAACAAAGGAATTATATCTCAGTGCACAATGTAAGGATAAAGTTTTTCGAGAGTTTCTATTTTTTTTTTTAATTGTATTCCCTTCAGGTGCAAATGTGGTTCGCTGCATTAAACTCAAATGGTCAACCATTTTTGTCTTTTGTTTGTGTATTTTTTTTTTTCTTAACCAGAAATGGGGATGAGGGTTGAAAAAAGTTCACAACAACGGACAAACTTGTCAACCTGCGAGTTCTTTTTGTGACTCCTGCGAGGACAATTGTCCTAATGAGTGTCAGCCAAATTGATTATAGTCTGTGATAAGAAGTGGTAAAATAGTACAAACGTAAGATTTGAAAAAAAAAACATAAAATGTTAATGACGTACATTTTTGGAAAAAAATCACTTTGAACAAAAAATAGTTCTTTTTTCTTTTGAGTTTGACGATTAATTTTTCTTAAAAACCATTCGGTCTCGCCACCTACTGGATAATAACTAGAACTAGAACTAGAACTAGATAATAACAATCGAATCGGAAAAGCAAAGGCCGCGTTGGGAATACTGTCCAAATAATAGAGAAAGAAAACTCTATTGAACTCGTGCTGCTTTATAGTCAAGCACTTAAAAAGTAACAACCGCTATCAGAAGAAAGCTGCAAACGTTTGTAAATAAATGTTTACAAATTTTCTGGCTCAACTGTATCTCCGATTATGAACTTCATAATCGGAGTGGAATGGAACCCTCTCACCCAAGCAGGCAGCCGAGCGGACCAACCTAGAAGCACTTGGCGATAAAATTCAGAACAGCTGAGGAAAAGTTGGAGAATGCTGAAATGCATTTGCATTAACCCTAACCGTATACTCCATATTTAGCAGACTATCAAACTGCAATTCTTTTTGTATCTATTTATGGGTATAACTCCTAACCTCGCTAGATTTTTTTTAGTGCCATAGTAAAAATTACTCCATTTCTAGCCAACTATTCATCTGCATTGGTCTTGTTCGTAGTGATTATTTGGGTAAGTAAAGGAAAACCTTTACTTTTCTATAAGTTTTTTTTTTGGTGGGATTCACTACTCCAGAATTGTTCCATCATGTTCATTGTATATAAATTTGCATAGTACTCTCATGAACACGTTCCACACGTCGGCCACCTAGCGATCACACCCCTAACTAATTTTCTGGTTGCTGTTTCTGTGTATATACAAGTGCGCCCTCAGACGACCACACCCCACAACACAAAAATCATCGTGATGATAGTACTATAAGTTTTATATACAATGATCATGTTACATTTTTGAGATGAACCATTGAACCCGTTAGAATTTTTTTTGTGTATATTTCGTAAGTTACACTGGGATTCAGTTGAATAATGACAATTTTTTTTATTGTCAGCAAAGCCCAGGTATATCTCCAAATAATTCAGTTCAAAGTAAGCTATCCTTTACAAAGTGAAGTGATTATTCCAAGATTTGTTAGGAGATTTAGAAAAGCAAGCAGTACATTTTTTTACATGAATAAAAGCAACTACGATAAATAAAGAAAATACAACAGTGTTTCTTTGTTTGGTTGTAGAAAAATACTTCCCTTACCATACTTCAAAAAAAGTTCATGCTTTTCGAAAAAAGTGAATGGGAAGGATAATTTAGTGTTTACTGAACCTAAAACTTAATTTCACAGACTATAACATAAACAAAAAAGATGTTAAACTGTACTACGTTTATAGATGAGGATATCGTTGCAATAATCATAGAGCAGTTTTGGTATCGTCTGCGTCTCCACGTTTCCATTGTAGATGTCATTCTCAAGTTTCGTTTTCGTGATGGTGGAGTCGAGTCAAAATGAGGATGCTCTATAACTATATGCATCTACCTTTCTTTTATTATCCTTATAATTAAGTGCTATCATTTATAAGGAGGACATTATTTTTGTTTTGCTTGCCTGCAGTAGTTCTTTGGTATTTTTCTATTTAGTTTCAATGATTTTCTTAAAGCAAAAGAAAAGACACAAAAACTATAAAGTGAACAAAAAAAAATCTAAAAGAGGTCGACGACGACGATGATGACGACAACACGAAATCAGCATGACCGTACGACACAAGGACATAGGGAAAACACTTGAATGGATAAAATAATTTCTCAAAGCAAAGATTTCTTCTTCGTCATTGCAGTGGAAGTAATTAAGCTTTATTTATGCTCTTTAATTTCAAAGGATTTATGTCTGAAAGTGAAGAAAAAAAAAATATCAAGCAAAAGCCCCTATAACGCCCCTATAACCATTGCAAGTGGAATCGGAAAAAGATATATACCTCCTTACCGACATATAAGGATATCAACTTATAGATGAGAATATTGACTATGGCAATCAAGTGAGCAGATTAATTACAGTGCGGTAGCGGCTGATGGCGGAGAGGGTTTATTAGTGCAAATTAAGCTTTTCTCAGATTTTCATCTGAATGTTAAATGATTCAGTCTGAATATGGATGGGGTTAACGAGTGGAAGCTGGAATTCTTCTCTTTGAATCAATTAAATTAGCTGCTTCTAATGTGCTTTTCTTGAGATTCGTGGTTGTTGAAATGACAAATTAGGTCGACAAATTATTTGGGTTTTCGGACACTCTGGGGAAATTGAATGACATCTCAGACGAAAAATAAAAAAAAAGGATGCCTATGGAAACCAATGAGCACGAAAAATTATGAAATGAGATTTGGACTTAAGAGCTCATATTTACTGGAACTCATGTGTTTACAAAATGGGGAAAAAATCAAATTACACACACCCCAAAAATTTTCAAATGTCTCTAATCTCATCGATCCATGTTTTGCGTTGATTCTAAAACATTTTTAAATAACCCTGTTGAACGCATTTTTTTATATATTACGTTTGTTTGCATCTTTCTTTCTTATATCGTTTGCTTTTTTTTATTTATTTATTTAATTTTGTTTTCGAATTTGTTTTTTTTTACGATGTTTCTTACTTTTTTTTTTTTGCTTTCCCCATTTTTAAAACGCAACAAGACGCTGTTGTCAGATTATGTACTCGGGGAATGGTTTAAGGACACTCGTGTGCAATAAAATAACAATTCATCGTCATATCTGTTTCGAAACAATAATCTTCAATTGAGATATGTGTAGCTCCGGGAGGCACATTTTTTTTTCTTCTTCTTTAAATAATCGTGACATACAATCGAAACTGGTTATAAAATTTAGATATGTATATAGCATTCAACATTTTTAACCTCAAAAGAGTTTATGAGTTATTATCAATCTCAGCTTTTTATAATTTTTTTTTCATTGTAGATTTTGAGCCTGAAATTTTTCAATTTCTTGTCTTATTATCTAATGTTTTAATAATTTTGAAATTTGTTGGCTTGTTTACTTTTCTCTTATTAGCAATATCAATACCCTACACATTTTATGTTAAATTATCGATATATTATATAAAAACTAAAATTCAAGATGGCGGCTCAAACAATTAAGTTTCGTTTCCGCAAATGGCTCTTATTGTTCAAACCATATTTTACCTGCGACTATGGCATGTTTTGGATTCGCAAAAAAATTTGACGTAAAATAAAATTTTTATGAAGATGAATTTTTTTTTGAAAACTCAGTATTTTGAAAATGGGTGGATATTTTTTGAAATGTTTGTTTTTTATTGCAGGTATATTGTTAAACACTAAAAACTCCAATTCCATTTTTTTCTTTCTTAAAATATATAAAATATAATACTATTTTGAAAAATTGCCTCTAACGATTTTAGAATTTTTAATATTTTGTGAAGAACAAACTTCAAAATATATTCGCTTATGTGTTTCCTTTACTTTACTAAAATTTTAAAAATCTTTTCCCAAAAATTTTTATATTTGTAAATAATATTGGCAAACACATATTTATGGTCGCTGTATGTTTTCTTTATTATACTCGTACATATTCCATTTAATGGTATTTATAAATTTATTTTTAAATCCTTCTAAGTGACTTTGACTGTATTCTTATTTTATGCTACTGATACTGAGCTTTATTTGACAGTTTAAGGTATCGCGTGTTGTATTTTTTATAGGCATTCGTTAGAAGTGCGATTGAAGTATTTCTTGCAACAAAGAAAATTGAATATGAGAAATTGAAAATAAAGCACTGTAAAATTGACATTTATTTGTGAAATAATATCGATTCACCAGATATAATATTTTGATGTGTTCAATTCAATTTCAAGGATATATGTACATATCTTTACTTGCATATTAGATATAAGAAAAACCTATTAATTATTTAATATAAATGTAAGAGGGTGAAAATGGGGATTTTAAAATGTTTAAAATGTTGTTTGGAATGGTGTTCAGATTAAAAAACACAATCGACATTATTATGAAAAATGTACTTTTGGTTTAGACCAACCTTTTGGCGTTTAACTTCAAGACGTGAAGAACAAATCCGATATTACTCGAAAAAAACCAATCCATTTTTTCTATCCCAAAAACATATTTATAGCACAGTGGCAACACTGGAAACAATCTTAAAATGTTGGCCTGGGCTAGACCTATCTAATGACATATCGTGTGCCATCTTCGTTCCACAAATTTAATTTCCAGGCATAAACAACAAATGAATTTCCAAAATTTTGAAAAAATGTTTCAACATTTTTTACCATAAAAAAAAATAGTTTTCCAGCAAGGCAGCAACACTCAAAAAATTATTTGTAACGCCGCATCTGATATGGTTTGTACTTAGGATACAAATGGTTCACGGAGATGCTCAGCAGGAATCATCAGAGAGTTACCAATCAAAGCCAGTGTGCGTGAAATTCATTTAAATTTGGTAATCTATAGTTTTTGAGTGCGTTATACGCTAGCGTTAGGCAACGTTACGCACACAATACGCCCGCAATACACCTCTAGTTGATGCCTAGTAGTTCAAACGAATTTTCTTTAAAATAATTTGAGAAGAAAAATGATTGATTTACATTTTAAGAATATTTAACTATGAATTATGTATAAAATTACGGAAATCCCTTGACTCAAATCATATATGAACGATATTAATGACTTTCTGTTTTCTGTATTACGAGTATTTTCTTCCCATTGATTGTAATATAAATTTCATTGCATGAAAAAATGTCTTTTTAAGTTCAATAATATAAAAAAAAAATACAAATAAGAAATGTTCCAAATAAACTGCCAGAGAGACTACGTGACTACGCTACATACCCAAACGCACCATTTGTAAAGAAATACGTTTCTGTTTGCCGGATACTTCTTCAAAAACGAATCTAATATACCATCATAAACCAAAAGTCTCATTGAAAGACATACAGTAGATATTATAGGTATAGTAGTTGTTGTTGGATGTTGGGAGGTTTGAAAATATTTTATAAAATATTCGAAGCACGTCATTGATTAAAACAAACGAAAACAAATTTTGCAATATGCGAATTGTTAAATTATGGTAGAAAACAACTTGGGGGCAGAGCTTTACAGATATTATTTGATTTGGAGAGAAAGTTCTAAGAAAAGAAATACATATAACCAAAAGCTGAATTATGAAGGTTTTTTTTTTTTAAATCACTGATGTCGATGTCATGAGGGATTTTTGAGATTAAAGATGGATTTTTCATGTTGCAAAAATTGTTCTATAAACGGCAAAAACTGAAAATAGAACAGTAAACTAAATATATGCAACCTCTTAACTATCTTTAGGATTAATTGTTACATTTACAGGAAAACCTGTTTAATTAATCACCTCTAAATAGATTTTCTCATTTGGTTGGTATTGAAGATTAAATACTTTATCACCAAAAAATACTTGTAAATGATTAACTAGTCAAAATATGTCTTTTGACATATTGCTTTTTACCTTCTTCAAAAAAAAACCTAAAATTTTTCCAATTAAAACCAAATATATTTACAAAAATGTGGCAACCCTATAAGCTATCGAAACCTTTCTGTTAAGGCATTGAATGACTATTTTGGATAACGGATTTGGCTTCTAGATTCAAGAAGGACTGCCATTTTTTAAAATAAAAAATCCAATTTGTTTCCCACTTAAAAAAAATATACATAGAAAAGTGGCAGCCCTGATAGATGAGTATAGCATTTTTTTTAATTTCTTGACCTTTTAGAGTTATGCATAAAAATTCTAGGCTTGAAGAACTTATCCGTTTTGTTTTAAGAAAGATCGAAAAAAGCAAGAAAAAAATATTTTAAGAATACATATTGGCAACACTGAAAAATATTTTTTGACTAAATAATTTTATTTAAAATTAACTTCGTTGGAGTCCCATTCGAGATAATTATGTTTTGTCTTAACGGTTATTATTATACGACATTTTTGAAGGTAAAAAAATATTTTAACTTCGAATCTAGGGAATTACCTTAAAACAGACATGCAGAAAAAAACGGTCGCTAGGTGTATTGGGGTTTTTCATTGCAAATTGTATTTTCTTGGTTTTAGAAGTACAACCGTTAAAAAATGGAGATAAAATGAGTTTTATTTTTTGGAAAAACGAACTTCTTGCCTTTGTACCGTTATAATGAGGCAAGCACATGTTCATTTATCGAAGGGGAATTCTTCACGTTCACTGGTTCCATTTTTCCTGAAGTCAATATTTAATTCGTATAGTGGACTATATACCTACACAAATATTTATGTGGTACAGCTGCAAAGAATTTTGGTTCAGCCTTTAGGTTTATTCATCTCAGTACAACAATCCCTAGAGTTTAAAATCTTAATAGTATTAAAGCAGCTTTAGATATCACTGACGTATTTGCTTACACATCAGTTGTCATTCCCATTTAAAGGTTCTCGTTTTGTATGCAAAAGATGTAAAAAGGACAAAATCCTAAGTCCTTAAATTTATCAATCGAAATAAAATATATATTTACTCCTACGTACAAATTCACAGGACAACAGTTGTAATAATCCAACCAAAACCATCCTGTCATACTCAATAGGTAGTAGGTACATTTATTTTGAAATAAAGTTGAGATGAGGGATATTTATGCAGAACATTCTGATGCTTGTGGCAATAATAGGTAGTTTATAAAAAAAAGGACTCCATCAGGAAAAATATTATGCAAAAAGATTATCTCCCATCAAGAAATGAAATAAAATCCATGACATGCCATGCGTCGTCGTCGTCGCCACCCCCACTCATCGTCGCCCTCGTCGTCTTACCACATGAAGTTTAAGTTAAAATCACGTGCTACATGTATTGATTCAAA
The DNA here is from genome assembly GCA_958431115.1 of Syrphus vitripennis. NCBI lineage: Eukaryota > Metazoa > Arthropoda > Insecta > Diptera > Syrphidae > Syrphus > Syrphus vitripennis. The sequence continues at coordinate 123,979,179 of OY288108.1, forward strand.
GAAAAATAAAAGTCCTTTAAAGTTCCATAGAGTACTTTTCGCGCTCCTTTATGCCAGAGCTTAAGAGCACTAAAGTATTTCCGATTCATCTAGAAACGCTTGCCATTGAGTTTATCACCACTTCGTTTAGTGAATGAGCTAATTGATGGATAAGATGCGAAGCGAAGTGTCGATATGGAATGATGAAGTTATGATGGCAATAATTCGATGTTGGTAATTGATCGTGAATAAGTACTTTAGTGGCTAAGTAAGACGTAATATTGCAAAATGACTGCAGATTTCATTATTTTTTGTGAATTGTGTATCTTTAGCTTAAGGTGCCAGTTTATAAAGTTGAATGAAGGAAAACTAAATTATTGATCAAAATGTACTTCAATTAGAATGTCTAGAACGTTAAAGTTTGGGCATAGAAGTTTAACTGATGGGAAATGGTTGTTTTTCCATCAGTATTTTTATAATTTAAGAACTGAATCTTTCTTTAGTTGTGATTAATCTTTCCTGGAAACAACTTCACAAAGCGCTCAGATTAGCGCTGATGCCTGATACGGTGATGCAATTAAGTGGTTGGGTGGTATCTGGTAGCCATTTAATGCTAAATTAATTTAAAAAAATGTATTTTTCCTTATATTTTCCATATTGGTGCCGAGAAAGCCTTTTGACTTTGTTTCCAAAAAACTGCCGTAATTCACATTTTTCATAATTCAAGTTGAATTTAGAAAAAAAACCAAAACTAAATAAAATGTTTAAAGGAAATCGTTTTTTTTTTTAAAGTCAGTCGTAGCTCCGAAGTTTTTTTTTTGGGTGTACACGACAGCATCAATAGAAAGATAATTTTGATTAAGGACCTGTCCCAGAATGGAAATAAAAGTTACTTTCTGGGCCGCTTAGAAAATAAATTGAAATGTAAGAGTTTGTTTGGTTCCAAGACCGACTCTCTAAAAATCCTAACCTTTTCGACAACATTCAATAAAATTGAATTTGAAAAATTTGAACCTCAACAAAACACACTTGCTATTGACTCAAATTTTTAAATACACTAATAGAGAACTACTGGATCTAGAGTTTAGCACTATTGATGACAATATGACGGTAAAAAAATCAACCGAGCCTCTAGTGTCTGAAGACAATCATCTATTGCTATTAAAATTGAGAAAGATTGTATTCAGCGACAACTTTATTAAATGGCTTAAATTTTATTTATTTAACAGATCATATTCTGTACTTTTCAATGGTCATACTTCTAAAATTTTTATTGCTAACTCTGGTATACCTCAAGGTAGTTATTTAAGTCCTATACTTTTTTTTCTGCATAAATGGCTAGCATCTGTGTTGAAGGATTTAAATTGTTTTGCTTATGCAGATGATGTAACGATGTTTTAACGAATTTTAGTTTTTTTTTTTACTGCTGTGTTTGTAACTGTTTGTTTTCTCAACATAAACTGTGAGTTTAAAGAGGAAGTTTTTATTAGTTCTCTTAATTATTTCTTTAATGGCTTATCTTTATCAAGTTTTATCGATATTTCTCTCCTTGGTGTGCCATTTGATGGGAAGCTTGAATTTATACAACTCAAAAGAGAGAATTAAGGCAATTTCCTGATCCAATTGTTACAAAGTAGCTTTTCTTCGGGGGCCTGATGTACTGCTTGACGGACGGCCTCGGTGGCCCCATCAATTTTTAAAATTTTTATGGTGCAGCCTTAACCTAAACATGAATTGCAATGAACTCTATCTGAGTTTTTGATAATCGTGCCGATTACAGAATTCTCGAGATGAAGTAAAGATTTTTCTTTTCATGAAAAATGAGTACAGAAAACATACAGCACTGCGAATCCATTAACCAGTAGCGCAAATTCCGTAGAAGGCACGAATGTTAACACTGAAAGTATAAGTTCTATGAAAAAATGTTTAAGATAAAATAATTATTAAATTTTCTGTAGAAGTAGTATCTACCAACAAATTTGTTGTGCGAAAAAAAGTTCTTCTCGGCAACACTTCTAGCTTTGTTCTTCTTTTAGTTTTTGCTTGATTTGTTTTATTTTTATTTATTTCAAGAAATGTTCTACAAAAAAGTCAACACTTCATCACACTCCATTGAATGAGTCTCATCACTACACTGCGTCCAAATACTAATTATTATCATTTCAAAAGTAATTCAAGACCGCAACATCGATAAATCAATGTTCAATTCTTCATAAGGTCACATAACTATATATGTAACTTTTGATATTTTCACACAATTGAATTGTTCCAGATCTTCAGAAAAGAATGAAAATAAAAAAAAAGAGAAGACAATTGAAACTGATGCCCGCGCTCCTCCCACGTTTATCCTTTATCTTACTGTCCATTTGAAACATTATTAGAAAACCTCTTCGTTCTATAAAATAACTGTCATGTATAATGTATATAAACCCAAGATATAAGAAAAAATCAAAAAAGCACATCACGTCAACGAATATTGAAGAAGAAGAAGAACCAACATCGTGGAAATGGATCACTTCGCAATTGAACTTATTCCATCAGGAACCGACACACGGGTTCGACTGAGTGTAGGCAAGGTACCTTTATTTATACCTTTCCTATTCCCACCTTGGCTTGATGGGTGCAGGTAAAAATGAGCAATCGACTATGGTTACTCATAAGGACAGTCACGTAAAATCCTAGTCCTAGAGCGATGGATTGTTGCGATGGTTGATGATGATGATGATGCTGGGTGCTGGGTGCTCTAGAGAAGATGAAGACGAAGACCAAGATGAACCAAGTGCCAAGAACTTCCTCCACATTTATCATTAATATTCGCTTTATCGCAAGCAACCTTGGGAAGGTATACTATTAATGGATGAGATGGTTTGAAGTTTGCGTGTGTTTGTTTTGAGCAAGTATGTATTTTGGGTCTGAAAAGTCTCTAACGGTTGACTAACGCTCATGCCTTTCCCGTTCCAATGCAATGGGGTGTCTTGGCCTAAACGTGGAAGAATTCGATGGGCGAGGTATATACCTACCTATACGTGATTGGAATCCTTGCGATTGATTGAAATTCGATTTAGTGACATGCCATACGCGCTCTCGTTTCCCAGGGATAGCCAAACCGAGATATAATTTCCCCCCCCCCCCCACATTCAGATCTGATAGCGACACCTAAGGGTGTCATATCCAGAATGCCTGTAAAAAAGATACCATCACAATGCCACATGTATAGCAAAATATCTGTAGGATCGTACCTGTAGTTCGTCGAATTATTCGATTAGAGCTGCGTTTATATTTTACTCGCGCGGAAATTGTATATTGATATGACGTTACATATAAAAGTGGATGATGGGTGTGAGGTTATAGGTTTTTGGCGGAAAAAGGATAAGCAAGTGGAAATGTGGTCCTGGAAATGTGTTCACTTTGGTGGCTTTAGAATATTATTTCCTTTTATTATTATTAGATTTTTTTTTTGAAATATGTACCTACACACAGACACCTACTGTAGGGATGTTGTGTGTTGTTCATGCCAAAGGACGAATTCAAATAAATTCGTATTTCCCTTTTTGAATCTCGATAGTGAAAAGCTGTAACATATATTGAGATTTGTATGTTGTCGATTCTTTCTAATGGTATTGGTGTTTTTTTTTTTTAAATAATTTCAAAAATGGATATATATCCTTATACGTATGCATGTACCGTACATCAGCTTGAAATATTTGTATTTAGGATTTGTGTTGGATGCCTGTATGCGGTACTAGGGATATTTATTATATTCATTTCCTGAATCAAGGTAGGGCAATTTAATTTCTTATTTAATTTCCGAAATGTTTTTGAGCTGAATTGAATTTTTTTTTCGTTTTTAATATTGTATCGATTGTATATTCTTTCGAATATATTTTGTATATGAAAAGATTTAATTTAAACTAGGATACCCCATCCTCTAAATTTCATTACGTGCATACATTATTCAAAATTCAGTAAACGGAAGTTTCGAGAAAAATAATATTTTTTTGATTAATATCGATTCAAATATTTTTATCTCAATTTTTTTCAAAACTGAAAATTTATTTTAATTAACCCTTTGCCCACTTCTTCTTTTTCTTAACCGATCGACAATTGCCTCTCGACTACGTCTTTTCCTTTTTTTCGTTTTTCTATAGTTCTTTTTGAAGGACCGTTGGCACTTTTGTTTTTTTTTTTAGAGGTTTAGAGCTTTTAGATTGCAAAACTTTTAAAGCTGCTAAGTGAATTGTGTTTAGTTTGCTTTTGTACTTCTACATGAATAGACTGACACCTGACAAAAGTTTCCGATTCTGATTTTCATAAGAGTATTTTTTTTAGCGATGAAATTTACTTTTGGTTGAATCGTACGTCAATGAAAAAAACTATTGAGACACGGTTACATCCAGAACAATTAACAGTTTGTTGTGCTTTATGGGCTGGTGGAATCATTCTTTAAAAATGATACTGGCCAGAATCTAACAATCAAAGGTGACCGCTATTGAACCATTAATCGTTCGTCAATTGAACAACCATGGTTTGCAGGAGCTATGATTTCAACAAGGTGGCGCCACATGTCACTCAGCTCGTGCCACAATTGATTTATTGAAAAAAGCATTTGGTAAGCGCATAGTTTCACGTTTTGAACCCGTGACTTGCCTCCAAGATCGTGCGATTTAATGCCGGTTACTATTTTCTGTGGGGAAAATTGGACCTCCAGATTAAATTACATCTCAGCACCACTAGGTTTTGTTGAGTCCCCTATTCACTACTACTCATAATACCCAATGAGTTTAGTTTATTTAGAAAATTCTTGAAAATAAGTTCATTTCAATTACAGGCTGGCTGCCTAACTCAAGCTTGAACCAAAAGCAGAGTTCACTTTGAAACTGGCCATAACATAAACATAAGATTATACTTTTACAAAAAAAAATGATCTTTCCCTAATCCGTCTTTATCTATCGTTTGGATTCTCCCAATAAAAGTTCAGTTAAATCAGCGCTCAATCCAGAAAATTGCCCAAAAGAGTCACTTTAATGTTCAATATATTTTTCATCTCTCAATCTCCGAACGAAAGAAGACCAAGAAATCTTTGCAAGTTAATTCCATTTAGTGCCACTGAGACTATATATTCTATACTCTACATAACTTAAAAATTAGAGTTCATTGTTAATCTGGGTTAAATCATTGTGTTAATTTAATTTATTGTCTTTAAACAATGACAGCATTGCAATGTCAATGAATTTAGGTAGTTTGCCTAATTTTGTAGCGAAATTAGAATAAATCCTCTTGGAATAAATAAACAAGAAGCTTTGTTAAACTGCTATTAGGGGAGGACTTAGTATTCAACAGTTAGTCAACTTAAAACAAACAAATGCTTAGAATTGAAATTTTTGACAAAAGAATATTTTGTTTTGAGATAAATTAACTCAATTTGAATGCATATAAAGCTTTTTCTTTTCAAGGACGATCTAATAGAGGCCCAATTGTCGTCAGCTAAATTTTGGCATAATTCCTTAATTAATCAATTTTGAAAAGAACACTGCGGGTGATATTTTTTTTTTTTTTTGAAAGAGAACACATCTTCTTCGTCATCACATTGCTACTTTAGAAAGCAAATTGTGTAAACGTGAGATTTACACAAATTACTGTAAAATGTTTTGCAAAAGTATGAAAGAAAAAAAAAAGTCTAAACAAAATGGAAGAACAAGCCAAAAACAGCATGACAGCTGCTGCTTCTGCTGGTGTGCTGGTATGCTGGAGGTGTTATCAAATAATCGTTACAAAATATCACGTAGGGAAACAGTTTTGTAAGTTTTTCCATTTCTCAGAAATAAACAGCGGTTTTTCTACTCGGCCATTTGTTTACAACGATACAAGGTAACGGGTAGTGTTTTATACAAAATTATAGCAATAGGTATTATTGTGTAAGCTTATATAGCATCATCACAGAAACAGAAAGTTAAATGAAAACTGATTTACTTTCAAGTCGTACCATCAGAGGGCGTTCACAGGAGGTGTTTGGAATTTAGGGCGCGTTTTTGTTTTGTCTTTACACGGGCAAGGGTATTTTGGTGGCAAAAAAGTCATTTGAAGAAGTTTTTTTTTGTTGTTGTTTCATCATCATCGTCATTGTGGGAATGAGATACGAGGACCAAAAGGACTGTGTTAAGCTATTTGCTGAGAGAAAATAAATTTATTTGCATATTTGATTGGGGAGAAGAAACGGGCGGTGCGGCGGCGGGTGTCTGGATTAAACACACAATTTAATGGGTCTAATTGTTTGGAAACTTTTCAAGGATTTATCACGGATTCGCATTCATTGTTTCTCTGTGTGATATTCTTTCTTTTTTTTTTTTTTTTTTAATATTTCTTCAAAAATTTGCTGCTATTAATCTTATGTGTGTGCGGTTGTGTATGAGTATGTATGATTTAGAAATCGGTTTATTCTTGTAAGCTGTAATTTTGAAGAAGAACTTTTTTTGTTTCAGGAAAGATGAATGAAGGGGGGGGGGCATATTGACAGACAGAATACATTGTGGTTTTTATGTTAAATTTGAACTTTTTCCAGGCGGTAAGTATTTTTTTTTCCTTTGTGTATTGATTAAACGATTAAAGGTTCTAGTGCTAGCTATATACCATACGTGAAATAAGGCTGAAGTACTGTAGGTATGAGAAATAATATTGAATGTGGAATTCGAAAACTTTTACTGTGAGGGGTAAGGAAGTGCTTTAATCAGTTTTCAAATAATCCGCTATTGATTTTATTTGCCTTTGAATTTTATAATAGTTCCGATTTTTTCCTTATTTTCACTGCACAGTGATAAACACAATAAGATTTATCTAGGGGTTTTATGATATAAAACAATTGAGAAAATCTTATTGACCATTCTACGAAATGGCAGCAAGCAAAACAACTTTTTTTGTGTATATATTGAAAATAGAAAAATACTAAGCAACAATGACTTCAATTATAAGTCATTCGTTACTCATTTATTTATGTTGTTAATGTTCAAAAAGAAAAAAAAAAAATATAACGAGAAAGGCGAAAGAGCAGGGATGAAAATAAATAGTTTTTTTTAAACATCTCGATTTCGGAAATCAGAAAAATAAAACAATTCTTGTTTCTTCGGAAATGTAATGGAACATTTATAGAAACTTTCGAACTACGTAATAATTTCTCATTCCTTGTGAATTCAAAATAAAATGCCCGATTTGGTAGCACCTTGAACGTTCGGGCTCCTTTGTACGATTGCAAGTTTTTGAGAAAAGTGTAAAACAATAATTTCCCATAAAATAAAAATGTCAAGCTGAAGGAGGTATCGTTAATAATATCTTAATTTCAATTTTTACTTGTTTTAAAATAAGCCGCGCTAACACATATAAACTCATAAAATTTTATCAAAATTGCTGGTGCCGTTTTCCAGAAATTTGAAATTTTTGACAGATACCGTTATTTTCCAATATAAAATTAATAATTGGTCAAATTATTAAATTTTGTATTGAAAAACTTTTTAGCACTAAATTTTAAAAATAGATATTGAGCTGTTTTTGAAATGTTTAATTTTCAAAAAAATAATTTTATTTTTTCTTTAAAACACACAAAATTTAAGTATTGACTTCTTTTTTAGAACCGATATCTACTTAAATGGGAGGTACTGTTATGTTTGATCCAAAGAAATCAAATAAACGTATGTGAACATAAAATCCACTCACTTGTTCAGACTGTTGCTCAATTTAAAAACTGATAGAATTGCGGCCCCATTTTTTCGAATTTCCTATCATAGTAATGTCAATTTTGATCAAAATCTCGAGTTCGAGTTTAGTCGCGAATCCATAGCTTGCCCTAAGTACCTATAATTGCAAATAAAAATCATGCACCGTATTGAAGGTACAACTTCCATTGTTATTTAAAAAAAAAACAAGAAATGTTCATCCCTGACCAGAGCTAGTGCCCCCAAAGGAAAAAAGGCACCACTGAACTCAACCCTCTTCTTGAGAAAAAAAAACTAAATAAATGACCCGCAAGCTTGAGGAACCATCATCAGGATCAGCAAAAAAAAAAACACCAAACATGTTAATGAATAGGTAAAAAAAAAACAGAAAGAAAACGTTTCACAAACAAAGCAAAAGAAATCAGGACAAAAAAAAGAGGAAATTCTCAAAAAAAAAACAAGAAATTCGTTACAAGGTTATTCTAATGAAGCATGAAACACAAAAATGTCTATTTCATCTGTTTAACTTCCCTCCGACAAGTAAAATTAATATTAATATTCGAACGAACTGTATAAGTGTATACTGCTAGAATAGCATTGGTTTTTTTTTCTTCTTCTCAAGTTCATTGTTTCGTTTCACATTTCACTTGTCTTTGTCCTGAAATTTATTTAAAACGTGTCATCAATTTCAGGATAAAATTTGTTTGCAGAGAAAAGAATCTTACATTTTGTCTGATTTCAAAGAAGAAATGGATCTACTTCCCGTTATGTTGGATTTGTTTTTGTTGATGCCTGTGTTCTCAATAAAGGCACATTTTGGAGGTTAGATGTTGACCAGATGGACTGATAGATTACCATGATTAAAAATCAATGTTTCCTGGCCGGAACCTCGATACTAGGTCATCCCATAAAAGCACAAATAACCTAAATGTATTTATAAAGTATACTCGTACTAGAATGACAACATACAAAAAGTAAATAGCCCGTAGCGTGACTTTAAGACTGGGGTTCAACTCCAATCTATGGCCCCTTCAAACAAAAATATTTGTTTTTCCAAGAGAATTTCTTGGTAAGACTAAAGTGCTTCTTATTTTAGCCATTTGCCGATTGATGTTTCAGCATCTAGTACTCAACTGTTTGTCTAGAAATATCTGCTCGAACTTGTTGTGGGTTCGATGCATATTCGGGATTGTTACTTCGGCGTTGGGTTCACTTCAGTGGTGTTGTTCTGTAAACACCCTTGAGCTCTTTGATAATTTTGTAGATGGCCCTATATTGTCACCCTGCTTACGATCACTTCTGCTTCTGTAAATTTTTACGCCACATGGGCGGGCGTATGTATCTGGTGACACATAAACTCTAGCTCGTTTCTCCCTGCCGTTGTAGCAGTTGTGATGCGAGCTTTAAGGTGTTTCCTTTCTCCAATCTTTGCCCAAGTTTCTTCGAAAAGTTTTTCACAGCACACCATTTGTTTTCGATAGAAGTGGATTCTGTGTTACTGATTGTTGTCAATACTTGTGACTGTGGGATCTTTTTCGTCTAAATGTATGAGACCTGTGCATTCGGGTGTTTTCTGGGGATATCTGAACTGCAGCTGTACGTAATATTACCGTAGCAGTCCGATGTTGATGGTTACGGGCCACTTCTATGTCTTTTCTGCTTGTTAATCGGCTGGTCTGATAGGGTTCTTCCAAGTCATTTGATGGATTTAGTAAAATCTAAAACAATTTTGAAGTCATTGAAGAAGTGTCTCCCAAAAAAACCTGTTTCTCTTATGGCATGGCACCGAACAGTGGCCTCTGGTATATCTTCGTCACCACTTGTGGTGAACCAGTCAATTGTGTCTAGTGGTGATACTCACGAGAAAGCTAGGCCAAAGTTTTCGGGTTATGACACAGCACACAGATATCAAACGAGTCCAATCTCTTGTTTATTAGAGCTAGAACTTCACTCTCGATTCCCTGATTTCGATCAAGTGTTGATCCTATTTTTGCCAGTTCATCAGCACTTTCATTACCTGGCAACCTGGGATACCATTGTGCCCAGAAACCCTATACAGAGCCTTATGTGGTGTTGTGTTGTAAGAAGCCTTAGCTGTTCCCAATAGCAAGTTACAAGCCTCGATTTATTAATTTCAGTTACAAAGAATGTTAGCCTCCATAACATATCCTAGAAAGTTAGCGTATCACACTCAAAATTTTTGCCTATTTACATATATACACAGTTGCCCGCAGACCACAACGAGGTAGTTACCCTAAATATTTAGGACAACTTTTGGGCAACCAGTAGTTTTCCGATTACCGATAACCCCTTGCTTTTCTTCTTCTTTTTTTTCGAATTCCCTTAAAACCAATGGAAAACATATTCAACATGTCATTGTTGTGACCCCCGTGATCTTTCCGGGCAGCCTTGACTTGTCTTTAGGCCCTAAGCTCCTCCCTTAGATTTTTTGCCTTGGGGAAGTGGTATATATAAAATATTTCTATCTTTCTTAAATTTGGAATTTCTTTTTAACATTAGTTTCCTTGCTTCTGCTAATATACGAGTAGTATCCACGATTTCTTTTTCAACACCGAACAGTCAATTTTTTTTTATGAAACGGTGTCTCAACATACATTTGAGGATTATCTTCACTCCAAACACGACAATTTTGTTAAGTGACGTAGCAGCTCAACCAAAAGTAAGCTTCGCCGCTAAACAAAATTCTCTTATCGGGATCAACGGCAATCTTGTTTTGGAAGCGTAGTCGAGTGGCAGTATATTCATGTTGAAATGCCAAACCCAACTCATTTAACAGCTGTTAAAATGGCCTCCAGTTAAAAAAGTGTTTCCAACTTAAAGTTCTATGCCTTGAAGTTTTTCTATAAAATCTGGACTGTAAACCACACATTTCCTGGAACTAATTTTGTATTTGAAAATAATATTTACTTAGAGCTAATGTTTTTTGTCTCTTTGTTGGTTACCTGGTCCTTATAATTATTAATTATTTTTCTGAGAATAAATAGGTACACTGTTTTGAATGAAAATTTCAACCAAAAGAAGATTTTTAATAAAGATTGCCAATGCTTACAGTTAAAATAAAGCAATTCAATTATTATTCTACAGATAAATATACAAAAAAACACACCTACCTAACCTACATATATATCAACCACAAATAAATCTCTTATATGTATTCCCTAAATTTGTTATAAGGACCTTGAACAGTTATACTTATTATTCTTCTTGGGAAAACCACATCCTGGCAGAGGCAGTTATGGTATTTTCTTGCCCGATTCTCACGGCTGTTTAGTATTAACTTCTTCGTCGGAATCTCCTGTCGTGCGAAAAATAATCGTATACCATATCCGTTGCCATGGAAGAAAAGCCATCAATGTGTATGTTATAAGCCGGATATATACAATCCAGAATACTACTAGGTAGCTACCTCGGCTATAGTACCATCAACTTACCCATCGATGAGAATTACCCCCTTGAACGTAACATTTCCGCCGCACTCTCTAATGCGAATCGATGATGTTGTCGAAGACTGTCAAGAGTTTTATGTCGACACAAATGTAAGGAGAGAATAAAGGCTATCAGATTTCGAAGAGGTAAGGGAGTATGATGGGGGTAGTAGGTACACAAAAATTGGGGGGTAAATTGCTGGTTTAGGGGTTAAAGAAGATTTCCTTCCTCAACTTGCTATATATTTGCTATTGAAATTTCAACCCACACGCATGTTTGTTTTTCTTCAACAACATATCAGTTGATAGAGCAAAATATAATGATGTTAAGAAGACCACCGTTATAGACAAAGGATGATAGCATAAAACCATACGGAAGGTTCTTTGTTGGCCCGTAAACGACATTTTTGTGTTTATTTGAAGTTACTTCAATTTTTCTTCTTTTACTTGTTTCTTTTTTTTCGTAGGTATCTTCTTCTGGTTCTTCTTCTTTTAGTGTTGTTATAATTTTTTTATTGCGTACTTTTACTATTTTTTTATATATACATATATTTTTTTTCTTTCTTTTGTTTTGACTTCAACCCTTGAGGTAGTAAAAGAAGAAAACGAACGGAGAACAATAAAACAGAAAAAAAAAACAAAGTTATATTTGAGAAGGTAGTTAAAACTTTGGAGAAAAGTTGATGCTTCATCGGGTTTGTTACATTTTAAGAAAACTATTTCATATTTATAAGAACAAGAACAAACAGAGTTTGAAATGATTCAATGGTAAATACAAAATATTAGTTGAACAGAGCTTCAATTAATATTTTCGTGTTCGTTGTTCTTGTTGGTTCTTCATTCTATTTTTCTAACTAATTTCGCTCTTTGTCTGTGATGTGATGTATCAAACCATGAAACAGATACAATATCCCAGAACTCTATCACGTAGAATTTGATCAATACCAAAAGATTTTCAGGGAATAAACTACAAGCTACATGATACTTACTAACAGTATATAATGTTGCTAATTTTTCAAAGTTATTAGCGTTTTTTTGTACTTGCCAGACCCTAATAGTAAAATCTTACGTCTTCAAATAGGATTTAGAAATGTAATTGGAAAAACATATCATGGGAGACCTCAACATTATATTTTTCTTGAATGTGTCCAAGACCTAAAAATGTCATAATCATGTAGTTAGAGAAGAATTTCATGAGGTAGGTAGTGATAAGCTCGGATAAGTTTAGGTAACGCTGTACTACTCTATTCTGGAATAGTAATACGAAACCCTCGGGAGTCGGCAATTACAAAGATGTGTTCCCATGCTGTTGTCAGCCGCCTTTTGAGGAATCATGTTTAAACACTAGACGTGTGATAAAGTCAGAATTCGACGGACAGTGAAGTAACTTACAGCTAAAGCGACCACTTTGTGATTACTTGGCCATTTAGAAGCAGCAGGGTTTAGGGAGCACATTTTAGAAGAATTGAGAATGATTAGTGGCATGGAACCCAACTCCATCGTATACAGGGGAATTTAGTGGACATCTCAAAGCAAAGCACCCTACTACGCGGGACAACGTATGCTTTCTCATAGGATCATGGATGTCCATAAAATGACAACAAGGAAGGAGAAAAATTTTAGCGATAAAGATAAATTATCAACACGAAAAAAAAGGATTTGACTTTTAGAACTTCCTCATGAGTTCAAGTAAATATATAAATAGACTTCTAGTTGAGATGGCTGAACATTTTCAAAATCGGTCTCAACTGATGGCGGAACTAAACTAGATATTAACAATCAAATCGGGAAAGCAAAGATTGCTTTGGAATGGTGTCCAAAATTATGAAGCAACAACTTTACAACTTCAATCGTGATAAATTGCTATCAAAACTTTTATGAAAGATAAAATCGATAAAATCTTAATAATACTGCATATTAAAATTTTGGAGTGTTCTTTGCATTTTCAAAAAAAAAAATATTTTGAAATTAAATATTGTGAAAAATGGTGAATAAAATATGTAAACCAATTTTGTTTGCAAAAATAAATATAATTTAAAAAAAAAAACCCGCTCAAACAATTCGTGAGTTTTTTCTTCATTTTTTGATATACAGATAGAGATGTTATCTTCAATTTTTAGCTCAAAATTCTTTTTTTAACTCATACATAACTCATATAATGACTTTTACTTTCATTTTATATTTGTTCTAGTTTTTGAATTTTGTTATTCTAAATTTTGTTTTTCGTCAAACATGCTAGTCAAACGTTGTTAAAGAAAAAAAGTTTTGGAAACTAGACAAAACTTTAGTAATTAAGAAAAATCATTTAATCCTTAAACTCAGTATTGGTAAAAAAAACAAAATCTAGGATGATGTATTTTGGTGTTTTTAGCTTAATTTGTTGTGGGTATGGCTTTTAAAAGCATTGTACTTGCAATGGCGTGCGTTCATCTTATTTTGCCTAGCTAATACAGATATGTATAGCTCCTATACCTTTCTAGTTTTTTAATGTCCAAACAGGAAAAAAACCGTAAATATTCGTTATTTTTATAGTGATTAATTGAAATGCCTCGAAAATAAAACACCAGACGTGTTAAACTATCTCACCTGCATAAAAGATACCCAATCTCATAATGTTGGATAATAAAACAGGATATTTTCAGAAATTAGAGAACTAAGTTTCCATGACGAACGTGTCTATGTCTCTGACTCTGATCTGGACTCCGTATCTGCTTGTCTTTTGTTTTCTTTTTTTCAATGGCATTAATTCTCAAGTATATATTCCACCTTCACTCCCCCTTCCGCATCCAGCTCATAGGTTTTTTTTTTTTGTTCGCAAGATGAAGTTTTTATATTTTATGGATAATGTCTTTGCGCTTTGTTTTAATGGGATAATTTAAGAGTTTTTTTTTCTTCTTCTTCTTCTTTTTATATCATTTACTATTCCAAGGCTTAGATATACTTGAACCAACTTTCTGTGACGGTTGCGGCCTCCGGCGCGGCGGGCGGGAATCATCGTTGTCGGTTGCGATGAATATGCTACCTCGACGACGACAACCGACGACGACGGTGCGGTGAGGTAACGGCAAATAGCAAGGTCCAAATGTATAGAGGTGGTTTGTCGTGGTTAACTTATAATTAAGACGAAATAAACCAAAAGCGCATTATAATGAAGAGCGTAGGTTTTATTTAATCCCATGAAGGATACACTCTCAAAGGATATTCATGAAATGTATAGGTGACGTTATATCTACCTACTTAAACTTTTTGATGGCCTTATGAGAGAAGACTAGGTTGTCATAAATCTAAGTGATACTTTGTGTTTATAATTTTTTTTTTGCAAAGCAAAAAGAAAAAAAAGAACGATGGAAAACAAGGACATAAAAGAAACTTATTTGATAAACGCAAGATCTGCATATTAATACATTTTAAGAGCATAATCTAGGGCAAAACGGTGAGTTTCGAATATAAATAATGTGAAAGGTTTTAGTATTATAATAAGTTGATGGTGCCTTCTTGAATTTCTAATGGTTAGATTGTGTATTTCTAGAAAATATCATTTATGGAAACGAAATTTGTTTTAGATCATAAAAATAAGGTAGCGATATGACTTTTCTTAAGACAAAATAAAAATAAGTATAAATATAGAATAACCTATAATATTATGTACTTAAATATAAAAATTCATCATTAGGTACCTTCCTACTTTTTATTCTGTTCGAAGTGGCTTTTCAGAACAGTCCTTCAAAGTAAAACACGAAAGGGTCGAAGCTTATCTACAACTTAAGAAGACCGATACGAAAATAGGCCAAGAATATTATACGGTGTTTTTAAACGGGGTTTTGACTTCCCCTAAAACGTTGGGAAAATGGGGAAGGATTTGAAAGAACATACCGTGGTACATTGATTTTGAAGTTCTGAATGTTATGATCTGTGGGTGGGTGAATGTTATGACTTATGATCATGGGAGTGGAATGCAACTGGTTATTTCATTAGAACATCGTTTGTAAAAATAGTGATAAAAACTATAATTTTTTATTATTTTGCATTGTATCCAAGAGTGTTAAATAGGTTATTGGAGCATCTAGCCAAATATTTGAATTGTACCGAAGTTTAGACGAATAAAGGCTTTATAATTTGCTTGCGTCTACGGAGAAAATAAACATTTTGCAGCATTTTTGGCGACGTCTAATATGTGATCATTCCACAAAAGATTGATTGTACATCACAGACCCTTTGATTGAAAGTTATTGTTTTTTTCAATACAAGTACCGCTCATGGATAGCGGCTTTGGAAGTAATTTTTACATCAACGACAGAGGAAAGTATTGAGTTCGAAGTATTCATTTCTGCACGGTTCTTAAATCCCCATTAGATAATGCTCTCAAGATCAGAATTTAGTTCAATTTCGAAAAAGAGAGATGAAAATCTGAAAACGAAAATAAAAGCTGGGGGTACTATCGTCCTTAGAACAATTTATTGAATTAGAAGTATCAGACAAAAGATCATTGATGAAGATAAGGAAGAGAATGGGAGACAAAACGGAGCCTTTCAGCACACCAGCATTTTTTTATATGAATATCAGACTTAAAGTCATCCAATACAACTTGTATTGAACGTTCTGAAAGGTTGTTTCCAATCAAACTAAGGAGATAATCATCGATTCCAATTGGCAGCATTTTCGATAAAAGAGCTTGGCATCAAACTCTGTGAAACACTTTTGAAATATCAAGCGCTGTAATTATTCCAAAACGATGTACAGATATACCATCAGATCACTACTACGAAAGCCGTATTGTCGGCCATTAAGAACAATAGGGGGATACTAAACGGGCCAGTGTATTTGTGTATGTCGAGATCCTTCAGGACTCTTGCAACTGCACAAGTGCCAAAGATTATTTGTCCCATAAAATCATTAACTTTCTGAAATACATGCGGAGTCATAACCCTATATGAGTTTTGGAATTAACAGCAAACTGTTCTGCAAGTAAATTGGCTTTCTATAGTGAGCTGACAGCATTTTAATAAAAAAAAAAACAAAATTAGCTAATTTTTCATGTACCTATACTTTAAAATGTATGTCCGTAGATATAACGGAGATCCGTAACGATACATATTTGACTACCACTACTATACTTCAGTCTATAGAAATGCTCATTGTTTTTATTAAAAAAACATTAAAATATTTTCATGGTTGCCATACATATATCTGTTTATTTTTTTAGTTTTTTTTTGAAGATTTTTGAACAGCCAGATTATTTTAATTAATAAAATTTGGTATAATATTTAAGGTACAAAACTCTATCAAAATGAATACTTATGCAAACATGTATTTCTTACACTTTTTTCATCAAATAGGGTTGTCTATTTTTGTTTTGGCAACACCAGGCACCCATTTTAAACTAGGCACTACCATTTGATACAAGTAAGGATTGCTAAGTCTTCTACCTTTAATTTCAGTAGTAGATACATATAAAGTGTTTTGAATTGTTAAAAAAAGAACCTTCGTGTAGGTAGCAACCTACCAATCATCTTTTAGAAATGATAGCTTTTCGGAATGATTCAAAACCTAAAACGAAATTTGCAATCGAATCTATTAAAACTTATTCGGCTAATTTGAAGTAATATTTGGGGGAGAAATTACATACATCAAACATCTAAGTTCAAATTTAATTTCAAAATGATTTTTTGTTCCTGTAACTAAAATCTTGCTGATCAGTGTATCTGGAGTGTCACTGTGTCACGTAAAATGCATAAACATAGCATTTTCATGGAAATTGTGAAAAATTGCTTCCTCACAAAAAACTCCATTTCTTCCTTAATAGGATTTTGAATTGAAAAGCTTCAACTTAATTAAGCTATTATAATTCCTCCATCTCCCTTCCTTGTCACTCAATATTACAACAACAACAACGAAGAAAAATATATATCACACCTAACTAAGAAAAAAAAAAACCCAAAATCTGTCAGTTGAAACTATGTCGTTTTTCACCTTCACGTCAACCACAATCACCCCGTCAATATTTGAGTAATTTGGTTGTTCATAAAGTAGGTAGGTAGGTACCTACACAAATTATACACAACCCACCTGACAAAATATCTCCTCGTAAATATCTCATTTATCTTTTCAACAATGAAGGTCCGAGCCAAACAACAGACAGTATGTAGTTAGAGCATCCCATGGAGGCAAGGTAAGGAGTAAAGGTGTAAAAGCAAAGGAAAAGGTTTAAGGATACCAAAAATACTAAATTATATTATCCTTCGTTTTTATACATTTTTGTTATTTCGTCTACGTTGTAGACACAAAAACCACCATAAATTTGTTGCGCCTAAGCTGATACACCTATATATTATAAAATGTGATGTTTCCTTTAAACAAAAAAAAAAATATGAAATTTTCATAGCATATCTACCGACCAACTATATAATATCGTGTATAAGAAAGGCAGACGCTCATAGCTTTCGTGTAGATATCTATGAAATAACAACTCAAGGCTTAGCTTTGCTTGCCATATTACCCACAACGACAATAAATAACATCTTTCCCGTAAGTTGTCGTCATCCTAACCAAAAGCTAAGTATTTGGGTGCAAATACCTTTAGCCCTCGGTTTTATGTATAAGCATGTGTCCCATCGAGCTGTATGAAATTTCGGTCCAAACAATAATATACCAAACACAAAATGTTAACCGGCACTGTATCATGTAATAATTTATATCCATCTCTACTTCAGCTGATATGGTTTGTTTTTTTTTGGGTATTTGCCTTCTTGGAACATTGCTCCAATGGCATATTTCCACATAACATTCTGGCATATGTCCAACGAAAGCTCTTCTTGGGAATATCAATTTTCTCCCCAAAAGTAGGTACCTATCCTGAAAACTAAAATAATAAAAAAAAAACAAAAAAGTTACCTATCCAAAGAATAGAAATTCTATGTTCCTGGCCAAAAAGAACTCCTTTCACTATACGACAGCAGCAGCATAACAACAGCTTAAACATACAAAATAACGTCACTTCACATTCACAATATACCTCACCCGTATAAACCAAAGAATATTATTGCCGCTAAGTTGGCATTTTAAAAATTGAGTAGGAGTTTCCGAGAGTAAATAATTGATGGGAGAGAAGAGTTTGACTGGCTATTGTATGATGTGTTCGGAGTTCGAACAAAAAAAAAAACTCGATTCACTAAAAATCTTTTCAATGAATTTCAAACATTATACAAGGTTTGCAAATTCCTAGATTTCACCATCAATGTGGGTTGTTTTTGTGTGACTTTGCTTTATATCTCAACCGATGCTCCCCGCTCCGCCAACGCCATCAACGTGTGTAGAGAAAAGCATCCAGCGCCAGTCTCTCTATATAGCCCACACACGTTTTATTAGAACGTATATCACACTCAACAACTTTAGTATTTACTTGGGTTTTCCCAGGATTTCCAGAAATACCATAGAGTCAAATAGGCAATAGCAAAAAAAAAGGAAGAGCTTTTTCAAGAGAGCGGCATTCAAGATAAA
The DNA here is from genome assembly GCA_958431115.1 of Syrphus vitripennis. NCBI lineage: Eukaryota > Metazoa > Arthropoda > Insecta > Diptera > Syrphidae > Syrphus > Syrphus vitripennis. The sequence continues at coordinate 123,997,804 of OY288108.1, forward strand.
CCAACAACAACAATTATAACCAGATAACAGCAAAAACATAACAACGGTACTATGAAAAGACCAACACAAAGAATACCTACATAAGAATGCTGATTGTGGTGACCTTGGCTGTCGTCGTCTCGTTTGTAAAGTGATAACAAAAATATTTTCCCATGAATACTGGAATTAAATATCCAGAAAGAATCTCTTTTTTCAAAAAAAAAACTTAGCAGAGAGAGAGAGAGAGAGCTTTTGTAAAAGTTTTTTTTTGTAAGCTTATTTTCTCTCAAAAATTCTCTTCCAGCTGAAAGAGAGCCAGGTAATTTTTTTTAAGTTTCTTTGTGGAACCTAAGTTGAATTTCGAAATTGCTATTTTCTCGAAAGCTTTCTCTCAAAAAAGTTTTTGGCTGAATAAGTTCGTACAAAGCATTTCTCTTGTCCTAATATTTCTATTATGTTCCCATTTTGTTTAGAAAAGGTTTTTTTTGTTTTTTTTTTTGGTTTTTTATTCATATTTTCTCAGACTTCAATGAATACACACACTTTAAGACTTCACTATTGAAATATGAAAAGCGAATGAAAAAGGAGCTCTCTCCAGCGACAACGATTTATGGCATGAGCGATGCAAAACAGAAAAAAAAAACTTTTGCTCAAAGTTATGTTTTGGAATTTTCGGTCACATAAAGCAAAAAAAAAAAAAGTTTTTAAACCTGCAATTTATAAACAAAGAGCGCATTTGTATAATATGAATGCAAAAATAAAATAAATGGGAGCAGTTTTATCCACTGTGGGGCTTGATTTTGTTTTAGAGATTTTGTATATGAGATTTTGAAGTTTTAAACTTTTTTTTTTATTAGTGGTCTTGACGTCAATATGGCGAAGTAATGATAGCTAACCCAAACCGATTCAGATTGTTTTTGGGGTTGGCTAGGAGAAAAAAAAATATTTCAGTCTTATAACTTGTAACTTAAGGCACTATAGGGGAAGTTTTGGATTCGTAAAAAAATAAATCGAAAATATTGTATTTTTCCTATTGAGGAGGAAAAATATTCTTAAGATAGTCTTTTGGCTTTTTAAAACGGTGGATATTTTTTTTATTTTTTTTTTATTATACATTATTAAATTGTACCTGCTAAAAACTAGCATACTATTTTTTTATAGTAAATAAACCGCCTCTAAAATTTATGGAAGATTTAATTATACTAATAGGGCAAGTTTTGGATTCATAAAAATAATCGAACTCTAGGAATTGATCAGACCATGCATTACGATGATAGAGACTGCGAAAAAAGTATGTCTGGTAATTCTAACTCTCTGTCCGTCGGTCTGTCTGTGTGTACCTTGACCTACAGCCTCAACTTCTGGAGGGATTTTTTTCCAACTCTGGACTTAAGGTTTTAAAAAGATTCAGAAATTGAAAGATTGTTTTAAGCTTGAAAAATAACAGTAACTTTCAGATAACCGTTAAGACAACTCTTTATACTACTCTAACGATTTTAATCGATTTTTTTTTTCAGTAGGGTTTCTTAAGTAATTAAAATTATGTGGTTAAAGCAGGTATCAGAAACAAATCTCAATCTTTTGAAGGGTTCTCTAATAACTGTTGTTTGATGTGCTTTTTAAAAATGCTCACTCAATGATATTTATTTTCAACCAAAAAAAATAACGTTGAAGGTCTGAGAGTAACATTTGTTTAATTTTTTTTAAGGTTACGGTTAATCACTGAGTTTTATTTTTGAGAGAAAAAAATAAATCTCATTTGCAATTTTATCAATCAGAATGCCCGTTAGTATTATAACCGTTAGTATTTTGTAAGCCATGATTCATGCGGGAATGCAGGTTATTAGGCTTTTTGTTTTAAGTCATCGGTTTTAAAAATAAACACGTTCTCATCAAATTCGAGTTTGTTTTTGCACTTTTGATTTATTTTCAGCGAAAAAGTTTAAAGGTTGACTTTTTCCATTAATTTTTTCGTAAAAAACACAACCATTGAGAGACATTTTTGAAAATAAAAAATAAGTGTCAACCGATAATTTTTTTTTTAAATAAATCTCAAATTGTAACCAAATTCTTTCTAAAGAAATGTAGTTACTCTCTGAAAATAACTAATTTTAAATAAAGGTTGACAGTTATTTCTGATCTCTAGGTTTAAGGCAATTTTTTAAAAACGGTACGTGCATTTTGTTTTAATTTTCTAGTCTCGATTTTATCCTTACTCAAATGCAAATTGTTAGTGCTCACTTCTACGCAAAGAAAAAGGTGTAAGACAAACTTTTTCTATATTAATTTCAAGTTTTATCGGTCTACTGAGAATTTTGAGGATTTTAATCTTCATCTTGAGCTACATAAATATCTCGAACAACCACTGGCGACATAGACTGTAATTTGGTCCTTAACCAGAGATTCAGTGCGATATTCCATGTCTATTAGGACTGCGATTCGCAGAGTTGTTGTCAATTCGAGTACCATGTACGTTATCGGTGCTAAAAAATTATAAGTCATAATCATAGTCTACAAATTGGGATTCACGAAAATTCCAGTTCATGTTCGATGGCTTAATTATTTTTCAAAATCATTTTTATGGTAAAATCACCTTTGTTTTTGTTTTCTTCGTGGTTGGTCATGGCTAAATTTGTCAAAGTCAAATATCATTCGCGACGAGTAAAAAAGCCATATGAAAGAAATGTCAAAATGGACGAATATTTGCTCATTGGTCGCTCTCATGTGAATATACTTCTTAAGCGATTTTCTCCTTTTTTTTCCATCACATGGATTTTTAGACATTTCAGCAATTATTTTTTGAAAAGCCCTAAAATTGTAAATGGGAGGCAAACATGCAAGCCAAAAATAGACTTTGTTTGCATATGAAACATAATAAATCATGATTTACAAAAAAAGGTAAGTATACGTCACAGTGAACCAGTCGGCTACGTACATAAACGATAGTAAATGTTTTTACTGGTAGATTTCTAAAGTATTTAAAATTTAAGTTAGTTGAGAGGACAACTTCGTAATAATAATAAAATATACATACATGAATTCCAACAAAATTGTATAAACACAAAACCAAATTATAATCGAAATCACTTAAAATTGATATATAATTCAAATTCCATATATGTATGTATGTATTATGAGGTACAGTTCATATTTGGAAATGTTAAAGGACTTGTGTGGAGATAATTCAACCAGGGAATTAATCTTGTTTAGTATTTGAGCATCCTTTTCATAAATAGAGAACCCAACTATATACTTCTTCCGGTTTTGGAAAAAAAAAATATTATTTAAATTGATTGCATCCGAATATAAAGGATTATGATTTCATTTGGGAATTTGAAGGTTTTCCCTTGACTGAATGATAATAATTGATCAATGATTTTTAAATTGGAACTGAATTGGTTTACTCATTCGTCCATTCTTTAATGAAATAATTTATCTGTATAAGGTTTTGTCAGTTATTATGCGAAGTGGTTACTAAATTCCTGATAGATACCAAGAAAAATTATTTGCTTTCAACTTAAAATTGGTTCTAAAATTATTGAACTAAAATTTAAAAAAATCGTTGTTCATTAAATAATGAATAAAGCCGCCACTGTTTATAGCTGGAATCTTTAAAATTCATTTTAAAATTTAATATTTTTTTGCACATACAAAAATAAGTTTTTCAATTTTTCACTGAATGTCCTAATCAAACTAAAGGGTTGGGTTCAATATTTCGGTTCTTATAATCCCCGTTTCTTATTATTGCTTTTGAAATTAAAACTGTTTGTTTTATTTTAAAAAAAATAGCGCAATTTCTTAAAACATAACAATTGGTTTTGATTTCAAAAGCGGGTATGGGGCAGCATGCCCTTCTGCAACCCCCTGGCCCTGGGGTAGGTAGAAGGTTGGTATGAACCGTTCCTGGGTATGAAGTGTCATTCGGAATGAACTGGTTTAGTATAGTGTGTACTTCTAAATATAATGTATTGGACGAATTGTATGTGCTGATGTGATAAAACGGGACTTGAATGAGTGGTATTTTAAGAACGTAGTATTTTTGAACACATGATTTAAAAAACCGTTGTGGTTGGAGCCAAAAATTCATAGATTTGTGCCTTCTATTTTGGTAGTCCTCCAAAGAGAACAAATATGTTTTGGCTGAGTGTGTTTTTCTATATTTGTATGTTTTTTATATGTAACCTGTTTTTAATCTAATTCACCCCATAGAAGGGCTAGGTAGCTATAGAAAATCATATAAATTTTCCTGCTAAATTTGATTATCACTTTAAGTTTCTATTAAAACAACAATTTTGATTTTACAAATGCAAAACTCGCCGTCCCATTTAGAACATTTATTTCGTAAATAAATAAAAGCCAAAAAAGCGTTAGGAGGCATCATCGTGTCCTGTTGCTGCAGATGACAGAAAATGGTTATGACAGTTCTATTGATTTTTATTCTCTCTACACTTCTCCTTCTTTGCCTCATTTCCATTTTTATTTGTGTGATGCTGACGGGTTTAAATTTATTCCATCATGAGATGAAATGGGGAGGGGGGCGGTGGGGGGTAAGTGTGATGAGATAGAAGAGTTCAATGTCCTTTTTGCATTTTACTGTTGATTTTACGGAAGGATGACAAACTTATTTGCATTCGAATTGGTGGATAATCTTTGATATCTTTGGTTCAACGAATAAGAATTTAATTTAATTTATATTTGATTGAATGCGTTTGTTTATTTTTTGTATTTTTTTTTAAATTTTTATTATTTTATTTATATCAAAGGTTTTTTTGTGGTGAATTTGTTTGGATTAATTTATTCTATTTATTTTTTAAAGCACCTGGGAGAATCAAAAGAAATATCTTTTTTAATTTAAAAATAAAAAATACGTAAATTACTAACGTATCCACGAGACATATTTTGATTGCGTTAAATATTTTTAAATACATTTTAATAAGTAAATTTACCCATATGAAAATTAAATAATTATATTTCCATAGTAATATAAAATAATAAGCGGGTAAATATGGTGAAATAAAAAAATTATAAAATATTAATAACATGTGGTTTTTAAATAAGTACTTTATTCAATTAAAATAATTTTTAATTAATGTATTTTAATATTATTATTTATTTAAATTAAAACAAATAAAACCAGTTTATTTTTTTTGATTACATTTAAAAGTTGGCAAAACAAAATATAACCTCATCGATATTTTTTTTTCATAGGTAAAGAATGATTGATATTGGTGATTCTCAAAAGAAATAAAGAAAAAATGGTTAAAGTAATAATATGTTTTGAAAGTTAGAACTAATCGCTATAGTCTTGGGATATATTTGGCCTTTTACGTTTTTTTTTTTTGGAAAAATCTTGAACAGGTATTGAATCTAGAACTTGTTAAATATACATAGGTTACCATTAATATTAAAAAAACCGAATTATTATTTTCAAAATATATTTTTGCCGTATTTTAGATCGCCACAACCACCGTGCCCACGCCTCGAACGCAGCTAAGAGGTCGGAGTGTCTTTTGCTAAGCACCCAAGTCTCGGATCCATACGTGAGTACTGGCAGGACCATGGTCCTTTACAGCAGCAGTTTTAAAGTTATGGATTTGAAGAACTTTGATAGTCTATAGTAGGCTCTGTTGGAATATTTTTCACCTCAGAATTTTTAGTACTTATGTACCTACAACAAACCATAGAATAAAAAAATCATACAAATTTTAAGAGCCATTTTTGAGATGTATAAGATTTTTCATGTCCGTTATTTTGGCATTTTAAATTAGGTACCTACCTAAAAATCTTAAGTTACAAGTTTGAAAAAAAAGCGCGTGACTAGAGATCGATTTTTTTTTCGAATCCAAAACTTCCCCTAGTTGGAAAGATGCTATAAAAGATAATTTTTTTTTTCAAAGTTCGGATTATAAACTGTGCTACTTCAGAATATTAGAGTTTTCGTATTTTAAAAATGCTGATGAAACCAAATTCAAGAACAAAGGCTACAATTACTAACCCATAAATTAATTACAAATTTGTCTAGATTTATCATATGAGTTAAGTTCCAGGCGTCCTCAGATATGACGATGCGTTTACGCAACTCTAGCCAAAAGTGGGTTAAGCCTCCATAAGAATACAGTTTTCACTCGAAATCCTTATTCTTTTGTTTTATTCAAAACTAAAAACCCTCAAACCCCCCCCTCCCCCCTAAAGTCAACATTTGAATATTATAGGTTTTTAGGACAAACCTCTAAATCTAAAAGAGTAGAAAGGTTATTTCAAAATATCACAGCAAAGAAATTAATTCCAAATTGTGATAAAAACCAGCCCACCGAACCGTATAGGCTTAACCTAAATCGATAAAAAGTGATTCATATACATATATATGGATATACGGGTATAGGGCGAATTGGAATGAATATACAAATAATAAATCGTTGGAAACCCGGCAATATTTACAACTGTCAGCACACAAACCACATTTATTTCGTCCTGGTCTCTGATTTTCATCCATTAAAATATGTAGATATAGAACTGATCTGATATAGGGACCATGTTATGCTATGCTTTGTATAAGGTACTTTAGTTTTCCTCGTTTTTATCAAGGACATGGTCGTTCTATTGATTTGTGTATTTCATCCTTTTTTCTTGTTGTTGTTGTTTTTGTTATTATTTTGCGGAAAAGGATGCCAAGAAGAATCTTTCTTATAGAAAAAGACACGTTCCAAACTATTGGCTAAAAAGGACAAGCGGAAGAAAGCAACACAACGCGCAAATACAATGCATATATATAAGTATATGGACATATATGTACATAGAAATGTTTAGTATATATGTATGTATGTATATGAAACACTTAACACATCGTTGTTGGTCGGAAATGACGTCCTTTTCATCGTCATCGTCGTTATTACCGTCAACGTCATCATTGAGATCGTTATTATATTCGCAAGTATGGACGTTCGTCGTCTTCGTCGTCGTCGTCGTCGTTGCCATTGCTACAGTTTTCTCTTCCATATATATTGATGGGTGAGGTAAGGAAGGAAGGCAATCTAGAGTCAGAGTACAAAACCATCTTCCAAACCATCAGCCTCTGTCTTCAAACAATCGCAATAAAGGCCCCATCCTTTTTAAATAGGGAAGGCAGAACTCGAATTCTTTTCCTTTCTCTCTTTCACTCTCTCTCTTTCTCTTTCTACTTTGGCAATTGACAGTCTTAAATGTAATCGATTGACATTCTGTTAATAGTGAACGTGACAAAAGAGCTCCCGTTGTCATCGTTGCTGTCGTCTTCTATGTCCTCGTGTCATCATCATCAACATCAGCATCAGCAACGGTATATAGCTGTATATGATGTGGATGGGTTCTTCAAGTTTCTATATATGTATGTACCTATTCTATTCTCATTTGATTTTATTTAATTTTTTTTTAATGGTGCACCATAAGGGTACACGATTGCATTAAGTTTTCTCCTCACCATCATCGTAAGGACGCCTTCTATCTATATACCATCATATAGGACATCTAACAAAATGACAATCCAATTATGCAGGATTGAACTTTTAAACCAATTAACATAAATGACAATAGGTAAAGGTAATTGTCTGTAAATTAATTCGGCAATATAATTGAAAGCGGAATTTTATGTCAAACGGAAGTAAAATAGTTTTTTTTTTGGAATTCTTGATTGGTACCTGGAGAATGTTTTAAGGGAAATTAAAAGAATGTCAGATAAGGGATTCTATAAAGTTGTAGGAGAGTTTACAAAATGTTATCTTATATGCAATAGATGAGTTAATTTGAAAATTTAATAACATATTTAAGATTTTTTGCTTCAAGTTTCAAAAATCAATGATTCAGAGAGTCTTATTCGATTTGCTTTTTGCATTTCCATTAGATTTGGCCTTTTAGAGAGTTTCGTTTTTAATGAATTTTCATAAATAACTAATCAATTTAAAATAAACATAACTAAACGAATTAATATACAGGGTGCTTTGCATAAGGTGTGACAAAATACAAAAGGCTAAGTAGTTAAGAATGAATCAAGACAAGAAAAACTCGTATGGATGGAAGTTGCAATTTTTCAAAAAAATTGTTTAGAAAAGACAACAATTTTTTAAAAAACAAACGCAAAAAGTTCTTTTGTTAATATAACTCGTTGGTTGCAGCAAGTAAATAACTACTATATTATGTACCCTAACTAGTTAGCTAAAACTATATAGCTTGTGTCCTTTTTACCGTTAACTCACTGCTCCTTCACGAATGCACGAGAAAAAAAATATAAACAAAGGGCATTTTTTACTCGGTTAAAAAAAGGTGAAAATGCAATCGAGTTTTATTTAAAATAACCTATGGAAATTATGTAAAAAAAAACTCGGGAAATTTCTTTATTGTTCTCAAACAATTTTCAAGATTTTTTATTTTTAATGAGTAACTTGCTTACAAAAAAGTAATATTAGCGTTATGTTTATCCAACATACGTCTTACATTAGATTCCACAATTTTTTAGTTCGACTTAAAAAATCTCGTTGCTTGAATTGAACTTTTCGTTATTTTGTACGAATTCATCCAGTATTGAGGTTAAAACAATCAACCAAACTCATTTTATCTAAATAATGATGGAGATCTATGTTTCTATGAGAGAGTAAACATTAACATCCTCGGCGAAGTCCAGGTGTTTCAGGTGTGATTGAAAAGTCCACTGAAGTCCTCCATTTTCAGTTGTCAATGTTATATGCAGTAAATTACTCATCCATAACCAAAAGTAACAATATTGGTGACAGTAAACAGCCCTGCCTAACTCCATTTTTAAAGTGATGACCAATATTCAACATACTATTCGATAATCATCTACATATACACTATACAGGTGTTAATTTGCTCCAGATAGGAATATCCAGTGCGAAATCGTGCTTGTTCGCTAATGAATGTGGCTTCGTGCTAGTTTTTTATTCGCTCCAGGACGGTTCTAGGAGCATGAAATTTCTGTCCAGTTTTAGCACTGCATAAGGCCCTTATTTTGAGAGCTTGACAATCATTCCTTTTTCCATTCTATTTCCCAAGATTTCACTCATTGATAATTGAGAATGGATGCTGAAGCTTACTAGACATACCTTCAAGTCTTTGTTGTTCTTCATCTTTAATGGTTAGATAAAGACTTCTTCTCTAGAGTGAATGTTATTTCGGCCAGATCACTTGGAATTGGGTTCTCTACAATGGCGAAAAAGCGGTGCTCCTTCCACCTATTACGTTGGTCCTCATCCGAAATCAGTTGTTCCTCATGTATATTTTACTTTTGCAAAGCTGTGGACATCTGTCGGCTTTTTGGTAATAATTCCATTATAAAATGATGTAACCCTTCCTGTGGCCTTTTCTGCCTCTGTAGCCAATGCGTTGATGAATGTACGCTTCTCATTTTCAAGTGAGACTCAGACTTTGTTCTGATTTCTCCTTTTTTCGATTCATGCCCAAGTTTGTTCGGTTAGCCAGAGACTCTGGCTTATAAGTCCAGCCCAGTAATGGTTTTCAATGGAGATAGATTCCGCGCTACTAGTTAACACGCACAACTCTAGGAGCTTATTATGGCAATCCTATGTTCACCGTGAAGAACCGAAATTAGAGGAGTTGTTATAGGTACCCTCTGGTTTTAAAGCAAAAATTCTGTAGTTCCTTCTTATGACTTAATATTTTATTGATCGTTTTCAGCTGTTGGGAGATAAAAAAAAATATGAAGCTAATAAAATATATAAGTGCAAAAATAAAATTGATTGCTGTCAAAATTTTTGAATTGCCCAAACTTTTCCTTTCCATCAAAATGATGAATGATTTTTGCAGTACAACAACTATCTCTCTAAAGGTGATTTTATTTGTTATAAAAAGAAAATCAAATATGTCACAAATTTTTGGCACCCACATATTTCCACTATATAGATAGATATGTATAAACGAGTATATTTCCACAATAACCGAACTCGGGAACATTAAAAAAAAAACTTCGCTGTGATAATAAATTTTCTCTGCAGCGCGAGCTTGTGCATTTTAATAGTGAAAACAAACTAAAATATTATCCTGTTTGGAAATCTACCTATTGCTCTGCCACACTACCCGTGGAATCAGGTCCTTTTTTTTTAGCTCTCTGTGCAACTTCATAATATTATATCCTTCTCTCCCACGTCAACATCAATTTTTAATACATTTTGGAATCATGCCCAACGCTTGGCAGGAGCCCGTATATTATACCACAAAAATTTAGGTTACCACCCGTACCATTACCAGTTGTTTTTTTTTGTAATATTTACTTTTTTGTAGCCAGAAAGGATTTTCATCCACAGAACTATGAACGCCAAAAAAAAAAAATCTGCTTTCGCTTAAGTTATTTGTTTTGATCTCATTCATCTTAAGTATATTTTCAACCTTTCTATGGTGTATTAAGTGTTAAGGGAATATTGTAAAATTAGGATAAGTATTTGAGTGTATACAAATTTTTTCAGTTTTTATTTTTTTAAGTATTTTAAAGAAGGTAGCAACGTACAATATTTGAATATTTGTCAAATTGGACTTGAAAATTTTTTTCACTAAAGGCAATTTCCATCATTTTTGATGCATAAATTAGATGTGTTTTTTTTGGGAAAGCTATCCATAGTAAAGTAAGATACAAATACAACATTGGTAGTATGGATACTATGGATAGAGATTTGACGTTTTTTGATTTTGCTACAAGTTGGGTGCTCTCACGAGTCTTGATTGCTATGTTCATAGAGTAGGTCCACCATGTGAAATATTAAACTTATGGAACTCTAAAAAAAACTTATGGAACTCTAAAATTTCAATAAATTTCAAACAACTATTCAATTTAATTACTAATTAATTATTCAAAGGAATTTGACAGTTTATAGCTTGCCAAATGAGTGACGAACTAAATGTCGATGTAAATATAATTTTTTTTTTCTAAAGCGCTCTATACACGGTACAATCTGTCGTACTGACTTATGTTGTACCGATATCGGTTGCGATATCAAAAGTGAGCACACACACCATACGACTAACTCACAATTTCATCAACTGTCAAAAAAGTTCCTCATTTTCATATCCCATTGTTTCATAAAGTTATTATTTTTGGATTGTCCGTCACCTACAACACACGGTACGATTTCCATCACAGCCGTCGTATGCAATCTCTCGTTTTCACTAGAGAGCATTCAACGGTGCGATTTCAGTACAGCGGATACTTTGGTTTACACACACGATACAATCATCGCATGCGATTCAACTGTTGTACGATAATCGGTACAATAATTGTATCGTGTATAGAGCGTTTAAATGTTATCCCATCGTCCTATAATCGCCCTTTCATGGAGTGAAAAAATAAAATTGATTTAACCTAGCTTTCAGCAAGGTAAACCTTTTACCATGCACATATTTTGAAGTTTGGGTAAACTGATCGATTTAAGTTAAGTCTACGAACACAGCCCTTTTTGTTTTATGTCCGAAAATAAATTTTCGTATGGCTAGAACTGAACTTGTTGACGTTATCGTAATTCTCTTAGTTTTATGGAACAGGGAATTAGCCTGTTGCCAACCTATGGAACCAGCCTGATTATATAGCAGAACCTTTTAAAGGCTTGCTTCTAGCTGCCGCCGCGAAGAGGCTATGATCACACTTCCACTAGTCCCGAATATTTACGGCACGTGCATGTTTTCGTATGCTACACGATTTCGGAGACGGTAGAGTCTTGAATTGTACGCAATCTACCTTGAAGCACACAAAAATTAAGCTCCGGTAGACTCCTGTGGGCAGGGCACCTAGCTCGCATGACTTTCCGAATCGGCTCGGAAAGTCCTTTGTATTGTAGACGGCAGCGTGGTAGACCATGTTTGCCCTGGAGAGATGTCGTAGACCAGGACGCCCGAAGCCTTGGGGTGTGCAACTGGATGGTGTCGTCGGTCGGCTCGAGAAAAAGATTTTCATTTTGATTCAATTAAAGTCAGTTTTTATTTCGAAATTTTATTGCATTTAAGTTTTTAAACCCAAAAAAGTCTTATTTCTTTTTAAACAGGTGTTCAGGTTTACCATAGTTCAAATAAACGAAAACACGATACTACCTCAATCGATTTATACAACTTGAAATAAAAAATTACTAATTTTATTTTAAAACATAGATACCTTAAAAAGTCCACAATAAAACTTTTTTAAACTTCCGCTGCCATTCCACTTTGACTTACATACATGGAATTTCAATCAATTTGAGGTATCAACACATTTCATTAGTATTCCATCGAGGCATTGATAAATGAAATTTATTACATTGAATGAAAAAGAAACTTTGCAAACTTCTAAACTTGGTCACACACTCTTAGTAAAAAAAAAAAATACTAGACATTTGTAGTACACATGATGTGTTCAGTTTGTTCATGTATACAAAAAGGATTCAAAGAAAAAATATTATTTTATACAAACAATCCTTTATTTTTGCTTCTATTATACAGAAGAATAAGAATACACTACTCTTCAATAGTAAAGGTTTAATTTTGTATATTGTTGGGTCCTGTTTATATCAACTTGAGTTTTATGAATTAAAAATATTTGTTATATATATTTCAGCGGCTTCAAAAACGTTTTCGCAGATGAAGTGAATTTAATGTCCAATGACCTGTACCTTCTAGGAGAGAGGAAATCTTTATCCTATTCCAAGCTTTAAAAAACAAAAAGTGGTTGGACTTCATGGTTATCCCGCAGTGTCGAGTGAGTTAGGGTACCTATTTATTGAGAGAGCTTGAGACACAGAGAGGATTTATAAAGAGTGGAAAAAAGTTAATGATCGTCAAGAGCAGAACAGGACAAAAACATTTTGACTATGCGTATGCGACGTAAGTTCCAGTGGATTAGCCATGGGCTTCGATAGAGGAACGAGCGATGCACAGCAATGGAGTACTTGGCGGAGAACGCTCGAAGAGGAATCAGGAAAGCTAGGGAACAGTTATAGAGCTACAAGCTTTCCAGGAAATAGTAAAAGAAGAAGAAAAAAAGTTTGGTTTTGAAAAATACCTAGCTTCGGAGGTGGTTCGTATCATCGACCTTCGAAGAAATAAGTTCTCACAGTTTGTGCATTTTAGTAGGTATTGTCGAATCGCTTCTTCGATCTTCTTCCTCCAATTTTTTTTTGACATATGAAACAAAAAAATAACTATTTTAAATACTTTGAGGAGCTTTCCTATACTAACGATAATTGAACCGCAGTGTAAATCGTGGGCTAAAGAGGATGTTAGCCATATAGAGTATGTAGACCACAAAGGCCAATTTATTACCATTTATCCGGCATTTGTTGAAAAGGATCCTCTGGTGGCGGATTCAGGCCAAACAAACAAAATAGTGTACCAACTCCTATCACAATCACAATCGCAGATGCAAACGAAAAAGTATAAATACTATATTCCCAAAAGGATATCCATCCATACAGCACTAACAACTATATACTGCTAAGGCAAAAACCAAACAAACTAAAATAAAAAATAAAAAAATCGGATTTTTTCTAAAGTTCTTCTTTTTTCGGGCTAATCTAACAATTAGGTCGATTAACCCAGAAGAGAAAGAGCTTTGCTTCAAAGGAGAATATCCCAAAGCAGTATTATTATTCCTGGCATTTGAAGCTCATCGTCGTCGTCGTCGTCGTTGGTTGTTTTATTTTTTTTTTAGTTTATGTTTGTAAAGGAAGCCTCCTCCATCAAACATCCTCTTTCTCTATCTCTCCCTCTCCCTCTGCATCCTTCCGCACTACACAATTTTACAAAATGCATATTTATTCGTCCTTTTGCCTTTAAGTTGTATCCGCTTTACGATGTGTATTTGAAATTTCATTTTCAAATGGAAACGGGTTGAATTTATTTCCCATGCAAAATAAAAAAAAACAAAAACAACATATTCCAAGCCAAAGTTCATGTGGCCCTCTGATGATGGGTTTGGTTGGTGTTAGCGTGGGATTGAGATCTATTTGAGTAGATATGTTGGTAGAATTTTTTTCGTCCTTCCTATTTTTGTTAATTTTTTTATTTCTCTGGAAATGAGTTCAAACACTGAAACGTTGATTACTTTCCCTTAAGAACTTTTCTTTCATTTCTATTCAATAAAATTAAGGACATTCACCAGTGGAAGGAATGGGAAACCAAATATCCCTCTTCCTGCAGATTTGACTGTCTGTGTCAAATGTCTTCCCCGGATTTAGATATATGAAGTAGGTTGATTATAAGATGTGCGGTTATAACCACAAAAACTAGGCCATCACGAATATTATTTCTTTGATGATCGTTTCATAAGTGATTTGCCCACAATATAAATCCTAGAGTTGCCTTTAGAGTTGATAAATGTCTAAAATAGAAAGGGATTTTGCAGTGCCATTACCGCGCGATGTGTGGGTGAAATGGGAATATTTATTTGTTATGAATTATTGAGGCTTAAAAGGGTAATGTGACATTAGTAGGAATTCTGCAAAAAGGACCTCAATCAATGTGATGGGTGTGTGACAATGTCACGTACTAAATTTAAAGTGATTAAAGGCTCTTCCAAACAAGGGAAATAGTCTCTGAAGCCGACGAATTAACAGGTTATGGAATGGGGACTATGAAGCATTAACAAATTAAATGCTGATTTGTTTCAAAATTATAACAACTTAAGATATTGTGTTTGCATATTGTAGAGGTTCAATTTACATCTACATTAGGGTGAATCAATTTGATGGAATATGTCCTTTGGATGTTTTAATTTTTTTTTATATAAGCAGAAAAATAAATTTAAATAATACTTTTAATTAAATCCACTGCCACGCCTACTTTTCTTATGTGTTTCTTTTTTTCTGGGTCCACCGATTTGGGTGAAATTTTAAAAATTTGTTTGTATAAGTAAACCAAACAAAATTAAAAAATAATTTCAGTTAAATCAACCCACTGCCACGCCCACTTATTTCATATCTTTGAATCTAAGAAACGGTTCTATAGATTTGAATCAAAATTTTAGGAACATTCTCTTATTGACCAAAAGAAGCAAAGTTTAATCCACCCACTACTAATCCCACTTTTCTAAAGTTCTTTGACTTCAGCAGAACCACTCTGAAAGATTTCAGTATGTCTCTAAATTTTTTCCTTAATAAATTGAAGCCTTAATAAATTAATTGAGGCCCTTATTATGAATAGGAATCAAACGATCGACTCTCAGCCAACGTTTTTGAAATAACTCATCTCGTGACTCGCATTTGGATGCTCGGCAAGAGTACAATAACTCAGGCGACAAAACATTTTAAAGGATTTTTGTAGAACAGTTAAAAACAAGCATTTTAATTTTTTGAAAAAGGAGATGTTGCTCTACACGATAATCGAAGTTGGATTTTCCTAATATTTCACCATCTTGGATTTCCCAAACGCAATTCATATAATGACGTTCAAATACAGAGATAATTTCATCTCTTAACTTATTGCAATGTTCCATTCTTGAAAGCCATTCAGAATTGCTCATTCAAAAGTTCTTTACAATGAATACAAGTAATGCTAAGTCTATAAAAACAAAAAAAAAGCATTGAGCATTATTCTTTTTTCCTCTCTTATATTTATGGCTTAAAAATTACGAAATATAGCAAACTCAACTTTGCATCAAACTTAAAACAATGAAAATACATAATAATATTCCCTTTCCATAAAACTTCATAGACTAAAGCAAAGTGAAAATAATAAAAAAAAATATTTTTATTCTATGCGTAATATTTACTTTCAATTTTTTTTTTGTTTTCTTGCACATAAAATTCAAGTAAATTGGAAAAGTTTTTTTTTTCCAAAGACAACTTCGTAAATTATTGAATGAGAATGAGAAAACTTTAAATCGTATTCATGCAAACGAATAATAAAAAAAATCAACAAAATCAACAACAACAACAACGATATAGAATGAACAAAAAAAAATCAATTTAATATTTTTTGCACTTTGTGCAAAAACTTTGTTTCAATTGAGATATAAAAAGTTCAGAAGAAATATTGTGATTTACATTCTAGTTGTTAGAATAATTGATGCAAGTTTCAAGATCTCTTCAGAAAGTATTGAGAAAATAGTTGGGATTAAATTCAATAAAATGATTTAAATATAAAAATATACTATTTACCTTCTAGCCCCCGAAAACTGAAAGACACAATCTTGAATCTTTTTTAGTCGACACATGAGAAAACAAACTTTGAGTAAATCTAAATTTTTTTGAATTATCAAAATATACCTATAACATATCCACTTATAACCTAGTCAGTTTCATTTGCTAAACAAAGCACGAAAACTTTGCTCCATCAAAACAAAATGCTTTTTCAGTTTCTGTCGGCAGCGGTGTTGAAATTGCTTCTGTTTTCTTATATAAGCACGTTGCTCTCTACAAGTTCTCCAAAGCAAAATACAAAAAAAAACACTCACTTAGACATCAATCACTGTTAGGTACCTGTCACCTGGGGTGGTTTTCGTCTTTCATCTTGCCAAGTGGAAGGTAGATATCATTTTGGTTAGCACTTTTTCAAAACAAAAAAATAAGTCGCTTTTAACCGAATTTTTGTTTTTTTTATTTTCTTTACCTACGACAAAGCTATGGGGAAAGTTTTGGATTCGTGAAAAAATCAGAAGTGACATTACGATGATAGAGAACGTGAAAAAAATGGGTACTGCAATTCTGTCTGTCTGTTTGTACCTCGACCTCCAGCCTGTATAAATTACTGCAAGGATTTTCTTCAAACTTTTAACTTTAGGTTTTGAGGGGATTCCCAAGAGTGATAATTACTGCTAAAACAACAGAAATTTATCGCGAAAACGGTTCTGACGATTTATTTAAAATTAAAATTAAATAATTCAAATTATTTGGTCAAAAAATATTTTTTAATAACCATTATTAACAGTACCTTCCATAGGAGTGAGTTTTTTTGTTTCGATTCTATCATAATCGGTCTTAAGAATTATGAAAATTTTCATGAAGCTGAAGATTGCAGAAGAGAAATATCAAAAAAAATTTAAACTAGAATCTAGATGTATTTTGAAATGATTTTTCAAAATTTTAAAAAATCATCGTGTTGAGCATTAAATTTTCTAGACGTGATGTTTTTTATTTTTTTTTTATTGTGTTTTTTAATATTATTTTTTAATCAAAAAACGTAACATTTACATCAATTTATTGTTTGTACTGGAATCCTGCCCACAAGAATGGTGTTATGAAAAAAAAAAAATATGTCACGAGTAGAACGATTAAAACCGCTGACGTGATGTGTTTTATTTTTTTTTTAATATGAACCGTTAATTTTTTTTACGATGATATCTGAAAGGAATACACCAAAACTTTGTACCCATAAAACTCGGAGGTCTGAAACGGCAGGCTAAAATGGAAAACACTATCTTATCAGAATTTTAGAAATCTCAACGTGACTTATTTTCTTTTTTTTAATTTCACCATATAAGGTTATTTTTAACAAAACAAGAACATTTTAACAAAAACCTACCTACATATCACAGACAAAATGATTTGGAAGTTCATGGATTTTGTAAAGCTTGACTGAAGCTTAACTGAAGCTTTTATACAAAATCCATGAACTTCCAAATCATTTTGTCTGTGATATGTAGGTAGGTTTTTGTTAAAATGTTCTTGTTTTGTTAAAAATAACCTTATATGGTGAAATTAAAAAAAAGAAAATAAGTCACGTTGAGATTTCTAAAATTCTGATAAGATAGTGTTTTCCATTTTAGCCTGCCGTTTCAGACCTCCGAGTTTTATGGGTACAAAGTTTTGGTGTATTCCTTTCAGATATCATCGTAAAAAAAATTAACGGTTCATATTAAAAAAAAAATAAAACACATCACGTCAGCGGTTTTAATCGTTCTACTCGTGACATATTTTTTTTTTTTCATAACACCATTCTTGTGGGCAGGATTCCAGTACAAACAATAAATTGATGTAAATGTTACGTTTTTTGATTAAAAAATAATATTAAAAAACACAATAAAAAAAAATAAAAAACATCACGTCTAGAAAATTTAATGCTCAACACGATGATTTTTTAAAATTTTGAAAAATCATTTCAAAATACCTCTAGATTCCAGTTTAAATTTTTTTTGATATTTCTCTTCTGCAATCTTCAGCTTCATAAATTTTCAAAAATCCTCCTTTTCAAAAGATCCTCGGAATGCCAAGTTATTGTCTAAAAGATGTTTTTAGGCTTCAGCAACTTTTGTATGTTTTTTTGTTATTTGTTTTCCAAATTAAATTAAAATAATAAACTTGCATGTACATATATAAATGGAATTCTCTAAAAATTCCAAAACATTGAAAACTGTTTTTGGCAAGCAGAAAACCTTGTTTTTTTTTGTAATTTTTCAACGAAATTGGTTGCACGATTATAAAAGGGCATTCGTTTTGTAGTTTCAAGTTGGTAGCGCTGGCATTTTATATCTGTCAAACACCAGCTTTCATTTGAAGTGTCTTAATATTCATTGAATGTTTGCCAATTACGATAATGGATCGCTTAGCAAACGATAAACGCGTTAAAATTATTTAAGCGTCGTAATCGAAGGGAATACGGAAGCAAACTGTAAAATGATGAAGAAATTCAAGAGAGTGGAAGCGTCACTGATGTCTTCAGCTTTATTCATTATCGTTTCGCACGCTCAGTTGAAAATATTGCTTCTGCAAGTAAAAGTGTTGCTACCTATTTATCGATTTTCCGATATCCGATTTTTTACTGTCTACTATTGAAGATTATGACTTTAACGATATGTGGTTCAAGAAGACGGGGCAACAAGCCACAAAACAAGACCAAATATAGCTTTTATGGCTGGAAAGTACTTGGTCGCGTATTTTCACGTTTTAGGGACGTCAATTCATTCGAAACCGAAAAATTAAAGAACCATTGAAATTGTCGCTCAGAAAACAGTTCTGTATTCTTTTGAAGAAGGCAAAACAGTGTAGGTACATATAAAATAATTCAAGATTTTATTTGGTTATAATCAAGAAATTCGTGCGACATAGTCTTGAGCTTTAAATTTTTCTTCGTTTAGTAAAAATGGAAAATTTGATAAACGAAGATTTTTAGGAATTTTATACAAAAAAGGAAAAAAAAACCAATTGAGGAATAAGATTGATTAGATTTTAGTCATTTAACAAATTTCCCACGTCTTGTTTTTGGACACCATTAGGAAACAGGACATTGCTCAATGAAAGGGGTTCACCAACAACCATTCAGGACCTGATGCGATATAAAGGAAATGGAACTAACAATCCAACGAATGCTAACGCATTATGCAAACTTTGATTTCTCCTTTCTGCCTTGACGGCAAACGACACAAAAAAGGAGTGCAGAGAAGTTTAAATTTTCTTGTTTCAATTTTTGTTTTGTTTTGTACATATAGTATTTTCGTATCTCCATTACTATTTTTGTAGGATGGCAATTGTCCAGAAGGTGAATCTGCTCGATAGAGCATATATGAGTTCGTTTTGGCATAGAAAGGAAAACATCCATTTGTCAAGGTCCAATGTTCGCAATGACAAAGGTTCTTATACATACATATATCGATGGTATGGGGAAGGCAGGTTTATCGTTTAAAAGAAATATAAAGGATTTAAAAAGGATATTTGCATTTAGTGTGTAAGGGAATAAAGGGAAACTGAAATTGAAAAGGAACTTTGATAAACATCATTTTGTTTGCAATTAACAAGATAGACTCAGAAAAATGATCAGGTATGGTGAAATCATAAATTTTTTTTGGGTGTGTCGTTTCTTCAGTCAGCTCCGAAAAATGTGAGCTTTTGCACGCAAAAATCAAGATGGAAGCAAAATTTCCTATGTAAATAATTCTTGGATTACTTTTTTGTTTTAAATATTGTAAATGAAAACGTTAATCCACTGTTTTTTGTTTTATAGGTATAATAAGTGTAAAATGTTTTATCGATAATTTGTGGTTTGATCTTTTTGCCTAAAGGTAGAACTATAATCGTCGAACGTCAGCTGAAGTGGTCGTAAGAAACAAAGCGAATAGGAGGAATTTATATTACGCGCCCATGATTGCGATTGGGTGCCTTTCATTAGGCTTCGTTAACTTTCGCTATCGATAGCAAGATGAGCGCATCGACCGCTCTTGCGAAAGTGAATTGACAGATGTATACAAAAATCAAAATGGTGGAAGCACATAATATGGCTGACTTCTCCATTTGAGTGTTCGGAAAGCTAATTTTCGTTTGGTTTTGACATTAACTTCCTGCCACGTCCGACTATTATAGTTCTAAATTACCAGTGGTGGTGAGAAAAAAAATTATTTTCTTCAAAGAAAAAAAAAAAAGAAAACCTATCGGTCACACTCCATTTTTTTTGCACAAAACAGGAATATTGTTTTGAGCTAAAAAAGTCGTGGTGAAGAATTTTTTTTAAAATATTTTCAACTTAAATTCAACAGGAAAACTTTTAAAATAACAATTTAAGCATTTACTTGAAATTTTTTGTGATTAATTTCTGTTTGGTAACTTTTTCTTATTTTAAATTTTCTAAAACTTGCAACTTTAAAACAAAACAACATTTACATAGTTTCAAGTACTCGTACAAAGGAATTAGAAGTAGGTATATATATTTAGTTTGAAAATTACAATATAAATACATATATATATAAATTTTGGTTTAGCTAAAAGCATGAACAAAATTAACTTTAATTCTTTTTAGATGAAACATTTTTATCAGATTAATGGATAAATTAAGGGAAATTGTTTTATTACAGGAATGTCAAAAGGTGAAAACTCTAAATAAACCATTATTTTGCAATTACAGTAAAGGTTGCGGTTTTTATTTTGGTTGTGAAAACCCAGAGCTACATACATTGTTCTAGATTTTGATGAATAATAGAATAGTGATATTCTACAAATAATAAAGAGGACGTTAATAATGATAATGGAACCGTTACTCATTAAGCCACATGTAAAACCAACACAAACAGTTGGGCCTAAAAACCATGCCTATCTGAGCTTTTAGAGAATAATCAAAAATTTTATCTGCTTTTGTGTTTTTATTTGTTAAGGACAATGAGACGATTTTAATTTAGATCGAGAAGAAGCCGAAACGCAAATATTTCCTAGAAAGTTGTCACGTTACCAAGATCGCATGGTTTTTCGGGTATCGGTGGCATTTCCAAATAAGAAGTCATTCGAATGTTGTGATTTAAAAGAATAAAATTGAATATTTTGATGTAAATAAGAACTAGGCAGCCTCATAATTCAAATTTTGTTTTACAAAAAGATGAAGCGCTAAAATGTTGAGTCGGTACCAAAACGAGACCGAGACGAGACTTAGCTTACGAGATCGAGACCAATACGAGACGAATCTGAATCTGTGCCACATATTTTTTAAAGAACTACGGAACAATGATTCCACCACTCCAAAAAGCATACCAAACAGTCAGTTTTTCTGGATTTAAGGGTGCCTCAACTCTCAACTTATACTTCAGGATTATGTTCACTCCAAATACGGCAGTTTTGCTTATTGACGTAGCCATTCAACCAAAAGTGGGCTTCATCGCCAAATAATTTATTTTCTTCCGAAAATCGCGATCGGGATTAGTTTTCACAATTTGGAAACTTTTTTTAGGAGTCACTGTATGCCGAACAAAACTTCACTTTTTGACAGTTGTTAAAATGGTTGTCAGTTAAAAAAGTGTTGCCAACTTATAGTTTTACACCTTAAAAAAACACCCTGTACAATTCCATACGAAAACATGGTGAAGTGTAGTTTTGTTGCAGTGCAGTTAACTCGAGTGCGGTTTTACCTTTAAAAAAATATTGATTCTAAAGAAATAAAAATGAGACGTGTGCACGAAATTGTTAAAATTCTGTCAAATTTTGGGAAACACTGCTCTAATCCGTTAAAAAAATATTAAATAGTTAAAATCCTCACAAATTGATCCTAAAATTGTTCATACTTTCTTAATTCTTCTAAACTGCCGTATTACTTTTTCCTCTTCAAATAAAAAAAAAAGCGGAGGAAGGTGTTATTTCAAATTATAGTGGTATGAATTTGATGAATTTATTGTTCTTTCTTCCTCAACTGATATTTTTTTAAACCTGGCACCGTAATCATCATCATCGCCATTTTGCTATTATCTTTAAAACTGTTCTATTATTACTTCCAATAAAAAACTTTTCATACTTAAGAGAAAATTGAAAAAGAAAAACTAGTCCTGCAAATGCACAGGCACACAAGGTTGAGCCACAAGGAAAAAGTAATATTTCCTTAAGTTCTCCTTTTCAAAATCTCTTCTATGTTTTTCTATTTTTAAAGCTTCGTGTTCATTTGCATTCCTTTTGTTTTACCCGTGATGTACATATCCACCTATATTAAAAATTTCTTCTATTTTCCATGAAAAGGTGCAGCATAAGTCGTCTTCTATTATAGCATTGTTTTCTTCTGGAGAAAAAAAAAATATATATATAAACAAAAAAAAAACTTTCTTCATTCCTTCAATCTAGCAGCAAAACTTATGTACCCTAGATATACTAAAGTCCTTCTGTCTGCAACAGAATTTGTCTATCATTTTGTCAAGTCAGTCATACAGCACAGCTCACAGTCTTCCAGAATTTCACAACGATAGAGTACGAGTATAAGGAAAACAAAAAGATAAAATAAAGTTTCATTCCAGAAACAGGCTGCGGTTTCTTTTCTTCTTCTTGTTATTTGTTTTTTTTTTTTTTTTGTTGAAGAAATAATGGAACGCACCAGGCCTGATAGATCAGGGATGTTTTGAGTAAGAGTTTGAGTTGGAGTTGGAGTTTATTAAAACTTTTATATGTTCTTCAAACAATGCTTACGATAAAAAATTATTTACAGAAAATGAGAATCTTGTAAGATTGGTATTTGCTTTGAGGCTTCGTACACAGGAAACGTATAAATATATAAATATATATGAATAAACTAGGAAGGAACACATAATGTTCATTTATAATTTTTATATGTAGATGCCTATGTATAAGCTAAACTCGTATATTCATGCGATGATGGCAAAAGAAAGAATTCAAGATTCTGAGTTAACGACCAGGAACCATAATAATAATAATAATAATAAGACACAAAAAAAGGGGAACGGGTTCCATGGAGGTTTTTAAGATGAGGGAGTTGGTACGTATAGGTACTTTGTTTTGAAAATTTACCACTCGCTAGGGTACTTTTTGAATGAGATTTATATACTTGACAACAAAGGCATCATACGATGTATACATATTTATATCGTGTATTTATGTAAAAAAAAAAGATAACGAATGTTGAAAGATTTTACGAAAAGAGACAAGTCTTCCATCTCCCGAACTCATTTACCATTCCTAGTCAATTCATAATTTACGATACAAGTCTTATGTTGTGAACATTTTCATTTTTTTTTTCTTGTTCGATAAAAGAGAATTCTGATGTTGAAGTTAAAATTTCAAAGACAAACCAAGGATAAAGATTTTTGTTGCATTTCAAAAATCATTAAGAGTTTGTATTATGGTTAGAGTATACCTACTTTATTAATGTCTCCTCTGTAATGAAAAGGAAGTACAGACTTTTTAATTTAAGCTATACAGTAACTTTTTAAAAAATATTAGTAACCAACTTGTTCATAGGGAAAAAAAATCTATCTGAAACCATTAAGACTGCTTTATTTTTCTATTCAATGAAAATGACAAGACATACGAATCATCGTCAGTATTAGACATTTTGTACCAAAACACTAGAGGAAATCGGACTACGACCAACAAGTACTACTATTCAACTTTCAAGGTCGTTGTTAGTTTCCCCTTACGCGGTAAAGGGGCTCCATTACTCCTACGCACCATTGTGTGCACCGTTTCTAGAACTAATTCCTAATTCGTTCTTCTTCAAGTGTGCTTCAATGTGGGACTGCTCGTTTACCTGTCTGTTTAAAAGGGTTCCATTACATCGATTGAATCGCAATGCACTCTTTACCCTTACCCTTTCGAAGCGTGTGGTTCATCATGTAGTTAATCATTAAAGATACGATTTGGCCAGAAAATCCTCAAGATATTACGGAGGCATCTATTTACGAACATTTGCAACTTTCTAGTGACAGCGGTTAACGGATACAGCATTGGAGTGAACAGTCGCAGCTTGGTTTTTAAGCTAATAGAGATGTTTCTCTATATTTTTCCCGATTTGGATGTCAATGTTTAGTTCAGTTCCGCTATCAGCAGGGATAATACTTCCCGTTAATTTAATTCCGAGTTGATTGCCTTTTCGGTGTCGTCTTTTATTCACTCCAGGACAATTTTTGTTTTAACCTAGGCGCCTGAAGGCTTCTCTTCAATTTTCGCTTTGCGTAAGGTCTGCTTTATTTGGGAGCTTGAAAAATCATTCTTTTTTCCACTTTTCAGGTATGTTATCAGTCTCTCTGAATGAGTGGGTGTAGTAGCTCATTGGATGGTGTTAGTGCTGCTCGTAAGAGCTCTTCGGGAATACCGTCAAGTCCACCCGTTTCTTTGTTCTTCAGCGCTGTGTGTATTCGGGAAATTGTTACTTCTTATCCAAATATAACATTAGCCCGTTTGTGTCTTTTGGCGCTTGTTTTTTTTTTTTTTAAGAGCTGTGGACACCTGTGAGATCTTTGGTAGTTCTGTGGATGATCTGAACGTCACAACTGCTTGCGGCCTCCTCTACTTTTGTAGTTTATGCCTTGTTGTGGTCATGCCTATCACGCCACACGCTATTGTGATCTTATTCCATCTTCATGAAGTGTTTCCCTCCTTCGATCTTTGTCCCAGTTCAGAAAGCAAAGTACTATTTCTATACTTTCAGCATCGGGTACTTTTTGAAGAAGATGGATTCCATTAAACTGACTGTCTTGAATCCTACTGAAAGCTGTTCCATCGGTATTAAACACCCGAATTTTCTTGGGATCTCCGAAATGCAGCTGTAATTTTTTCGAAATTAGGTTTTTGGTAAAAAACACCTTTGATGAAAAGCAGCAAGAAAAATTAAAGTACAACTGGATCGCTTGAACTTTTAAGCATTTAATAATATCCACTTAAGAAAAACAATTTAAAAAAGCGATAGCTCGATTTCCAGTAATTCAAATTCTGATCTATTGCCATTTAGTTAGCCATCACAACCTCTATTAATGTTTTAATTTTTAATTAAAATCTTCTCGTGCATCACAAAATACTGAGCAAGATTACACCGTGAATATGGGTCTTCCATTTGCCATATTACCATGTAATGCCAGTACCAGTGCGATATCCTTGCGCCAATCGAACCGATTTCCATTAGTGCCTCATTCTATATGAGTGCCTCAATGAATCAGCCACAAAAATAAAACGACCTCGACTATTCACACAACAATACATTTGGTTGCACATGCATTGGCCAGGACAGGCCAGGCCAGGCCAAGTCAGATGAGACCAGACCAGTAACCAGACTAGGCAGACACACACACGGGACAAATATAAAATGGGATCACATCCAACAGAAGCTGTTTTCGGACTTTCATCGACTTAAAACATTCTAAAGAGCAATTACAACAGGCTTACATGCGTTTTTGCCTATCTGATTGAACATACTACATTTGTCTGTATATAGAACGCGGTATTACATAATCGTTCTATACGCATATACACATCCACTCTTAGTCCTATTTTAGCCCTAGTCCGCAAAACTAAAGCCAATTTACGCGCGGCTGGCTGATAATATAACAACATCTGAAGCTGACCCCATGCTCTCTCGCTGTCTCTTTCTTTTTAGAGAAAACCGCCTGATGGCAAATAGTAATTGTAACTTTTTAGTGGAACAACAACATGGCCTCTGATGATATACGAAAAAGATTGTAGCAGGAATAAGAGGACATTGGATGGTGATGGTGATGGTAGTAGGTATGTAGTGCCTATACCTACCGTCACTGTACATTTGGGCGACGACGTTTAGCCATTAAATCCACGGATAAACATTTGTCCGGTTGGGTCCAGTTAAAAACCCATAATAAACGGTAGCGGATCTTTAGAGGTCTTGAACATACATTATGTAGGTGCCTTGCGGTCCACCTTAAGGAAATGGCACGTAACAGATGGACCATGAGTCAGGTGAAGCTCGCAGAAGGAACAAGACCTCAACTTGGCGTTGAACAAACCGCCGAGATGGCTAGAAGAACTTTCTTGTTTGACGTCCTGGTCCACAGAAATAGGACATCACAGTACAGGACCTATCGAACTTTAAGAGATTTTTTTCCTAAGAAGAACATCGCAGTTGAGAAAGTTTATAACTAACAGATAGGAAAACAACTTAACTACCTTCCCAACTAATAATTAAACTTCCATTATTCATCGCAATGACATAACTATGGAATGTGTTCTATTAGCATTTACTTCAATAAAGACATTTTCCAATCAGTATTTATTTTAACTATGACTGTCGAACTCTCTGCTTCTTTAACTCTGAATCTAATACTCCAATAGAGTTGTCTGGGGAATGTGTTATATCAACTTTTACTACAATAACGATAATCAACTAATAATTATGTCAAAGTTTACTCCAATAAACATATTTGATAAATGATTGTATCAGCGTTTACTCCAATAACGATTTCTGAGGAGTCAGCAGCGTTTATTAGAAAAACATATCTGTGGATTGATATGCCTCATTGGACCAAAAACTCTCTTTATCCTTAGCAAATAATACTGGTGAATGTGTTATATCAGCATTTACTCCAATAAATATACTCCAATAAATATACTTTTCTGATGAATGAGTTCAGGAAATATCTAAGGAATTAATTATACCAGCATTTACTCCAATAACAATTTTACTCCAATAAGCAGTATAACTTAGAATAACTTCTTAATTTATAAATGGAAAGCAAAATTGTTGGTTGGGCTAACACGCAAAGGAACTTATTAGGGACTAAGCTAGCTTGTTAATTCAAAACTGGAATAAAGGAAGTTAGCAGCATAAATCCACTCCTGTTGTATCACTATAGGCATCTAAAATAACGATTCAACGAGTTTTGGACAATTATTTCAGTTGGAAGGATGCATAGAGATTTTCCTATTTTGTCGTCGTCTATGTCGTCGTAGTTTTCAAAATCTAGCTGCAGAACCAGTAAAACAGCGAAAGCTCCAGCACCATCAGCATCAGAACCATTACGAGCAGTATAAGATACCTATAGCAGAAACTCTAGATGTATTTTGTAGTTGCCGTCGCTGTTGCAAGTATGACCCACCAGAGGCTATAAAATAACGAATGAGTTTAGCGTGTATGGGGCCTAAATATAGTTGATCCAACAAAAAGGGTCATCTGAAGCACATTACACTGCAATGGATTACCTGCTTTGCTGCTATGAAGCGTTGGCGTTGTATATAGTTGCATTGGTATAAGCTCACCAGCCTTTCCTTATGAAATGCACCATCACTGACACACGCCCCCGTCATTTGTATGATCCCCTCTTTTGGAAAAGTGCATCCACATGAATAGGTCATGTTAGGTTGCCGCAAAGGATTTTTCGGCAGATATAATTAATGGCAAATGCGGGTGTGGGCGGGCTGGGCTGTCCAAGTCGAGGTGGGTGGTTGCGATATTATTTAAAGCTGAAATAAGAACCGACTTTCACTTAGTTACGCAATCCGGATTTTAGCACTGGCGGGCGGTATTTCAATTTAAAACAACAAGTACACATGGGTATGGTTGTTACACAACTTCCGTTGCCAGTAGTTACCATAGTCTCCCGCATACCATTCGTCATGGCGTTCTCTTGCGGGCAATAGAGAAACTTGGAGCGAGTGCCCAGGGAAATAAAATAACGATGATTTATAGAGGTGCATAGTGGTGGGGGAGCAGTATAGCTAGTCAATGGAAGCAGTGGCATTGCTTGTTGCAGCAATGCTAAGGGAAACTATACACAGATATAGTAGGTACCTATATTAAAGATTTACATCGAGGAAAAGAAGCCTTGATGTGACAAAACATAGCAAGAGAGTCAGTATGGGGTTCTTGTATAATATTGTATAATGGATAATAGCAATGGATTAAATGATTTAAGATAGAATAAAGAATATTCAAAGTAGGTTACATTGTACTTTCTACCTACTGCTGCTTCGAAGGACATCAAAGCCAAAAGGATAAAGGCATAATACTTAAAGAATATTTTAAATTCTAAATCTTAAGAGAAAAACTCATAGTCGAAGTAATAATAATAAATATGGTTATTTAATTAAATCCTTAAGTGAATTTTTGTTTTATTTTGTTTGATATGCTTAAATTTCATTATTCAACATTTAATAAAATAAAGCACTTTAATTTGAAAAGAGGGTTAATTTCGGGATTTTAATGTCTAAAGGACAAATTTTCTTTAATTAAAATAAATAATATATACAAACATAAATTTTGTCAAAAAAATGCCAAAAAAAAATTTCTAAGAAACTATTTTGTGGAAAAAAAAATTGTCAAAGAACAACAAGTGGAAATTTGTAAAATGTGTAAAAATAAAGTCAAAATTAAAAGTGTATGACAAAAGGGACATTTTTTGGTCGCTTTCTTTCGTGTGCTAATAAAACGTTGTTTTATAAATTTTCACTACGTTTCGTCGGATTTTCCAACCATTTACGAATGTCATCAATCATCATCATC
Organism: Syrphus vitripennis; assembly: GCA_958431115.1. Taxonomy (NCBI): domain Eukaryota; kingdom Metazoa; phylum Arthropoda; class Insecta; order Diptera; family Syrphidae; genus Syrphus; species Syrphus vitripennis. The sequence goes on from OY288108.1 coordinate 124,026,397, forward strand.
ATCAGCTCGACAATCCTGATCCGGTCCTGGCCTTCTACAATGAGTCTCTCCCCCTATCCCGGTCTCGAGCCGACGCCATCCAGTTGCGCACCCCAAGGCTTCGGTCGTCCTGGTCTACGCCATCCCTCCAGCTCAAGCATGGTCTACCACGCTGCCATCTACCATAGAATGTACCACAAAGGGCTTTCCGAGCCGGTTCCTTTTCAATCATGCGAGCTAGCTGCCCTGCCCACCGGAGTCTACCAAGCTTAATTTTTGTCACTTAGTCTGCTTCAAGGTAGATTGCCTACAATTCATGATTGTACCTTTTCCGAAATCGTCCTTCCTCACATATGGGGCCAACAGTTCTCCTTAAGACTTTTCTCTCGAACGCGGCTAAGAGGACGCGGTCGGAGTGCGTTTTGCTAAGCACCCAAGTTTCGGATCCATAGGTGAGTACTGGCAGGACCATGGTCCTGTACAGCAGCAGTTTTGAAGTTATGGTGAGATTTCTGGATTTGAAGAGCTTTGACAGACTCTGTTGGAATTGAGCAGCCGCCCGCGTATTTCTTCTTCTAAATTATTATCAGCTGCTACTGTTGACCCAAGGTATTTGAAGGATTGCATCACTTCAAATTCGTGCTCCCCTACCTTGATTGTTTGACCAACTGTTCTTCTCGCATTCGACGCCACCATGTATTTTTTACGAATGTACTTTTATTAAATTTGTTGAAAGATTTTATTTAAATTTTTTATTTTATAAAGTTTACATTTTTGTTGACTTACATGAAAAAGTATTTTCTACATTTAATTTAGGTAATACAAAATTTTAAATTTAAACATCATAAAAAAATTGGTTTATCAAGCCAATAATGTCTTAATTTACTTTCCACATTCGACTTAAGAATCTCCCCAGTGAACCCGCTATTGAGTATGGACTTGATACTGAGGTTTAAAAGATTATAACACATTACCTATATTTACTCAGTCTCTCAGTCTCTCAGTCTCACTATTATTCTTGTTGCTATTGTATCCCTTTGTTTGTTCATCCTCTTTTTTAATAAGTCTAAAAGGATGTTATTGACGTTCAATAGAGTTTCTAACTATTGTTCTGAAAAATTAAGTCAAGCTTCGTCTCATAGAGATACGAAGATATTATATCTATAGGTACCCACGATACGTCTCATAATTTCAGAAAATATTATACATTTGCAGGTTTATCGGATATTTTCCTTTTTCAATTCAAACAATGTGATCTAAATTTTGTTAAGTCCTAAACCAACAATTGCCAACACAATTGCACTTCATAACTTTTAACAACAAACGTTGCAAACGAACAACAACGAAACGAACGGAACGATGACCTAAGCCAACTCGGTATATATTCTGGGAAAAAGGATATAAAATATAAAATAGAATAGAGCTCTGTATAGAAAGACTTCGTCCGTCGCTCGTCCGACAAAACTTTCAAAAACACAATAAATTCAAAATTAGAAAACCCAGTAAAACAATTGCCGACAAAATGAGTTAGAAAACGGACCAAAACACAAACATCCGTAAAAGTGTTCTATATAAAACTAGAGTATGAACCGTACGTAGTTAGGTAGCTAGATATAGCCAAGTCATCGAGCCATAGTAAAACTTTGCCAGCGTAATTGGTGCAATTAAAATGTCTGCATACAGTTACACCCGTTCAGGAAGAAAAAGGTTATAACCACACACAGTAAAACCAGTAAAACTGGATATAAAGATAGCCCCTGCAGAGAGAACTATGGAGAGAAAGAGAGTCATCTCCCACTCCCTGACTTTATTAAGCTCAGTTCAGCCATTTTGCTTATTCAGTTAAAGTTCTTGTTTTGCTCGTTGAACCGGAACAATTGTACATCGCCTCTTGCAGGTTGGAGATCCTTTGGCCTGACCACAAAACACATCGGAGCTGTGTGATGCTACTACAATAATCAAATGTAAGATAAAAAGAAAATGCGACCACATCCTCTCAATCCCCTACCCTAGCCCAGTTCGTGTTACCAGGAACCATCAGGCCCAACCGAGCCAGGCAATGACGCAAAAACTTTTGTACTATAGACATTTTCAAATATCAATCCTACTTCACCCATAGCAAAGCAAAAGAATGAGTGCGAATGCTAGAGTTCGAGTGCGGAGCAGATCCACTGCTCTTCCTATATATCTAAGTACTTCCAGTTGTTCCGGTCAAAGAAGAGCAGAAGAGTTTTAAGTTTGCCGCTTCATATAAAGTAATTACTTGGGATTTGAGAAAATCCTAATCTCATATAGTGTACGTTTTGTTATGGATGGACTTGGTGAGTTTTGGGCTAGGGTATGAGTTCGCGGAGTACCAACTCTGACATTAGTTTCCATTTTCCTTGGGAAAGGATTCAACACGATACCTCTTCTGCATGTATATTATGTATGTATGTACCTCCTACAAAGTTGACCACTCTGATTGCGTTGGGGATGCTTTTGGATGATGATAATTGGTAATAGCATTGAAGGCAAGTACCGTGGGAGTCAAATGGTCGGATTAATCGGTTTGACATCTTAATTGGAGAGAGATTTATAAATAACAAAACTGTTTCTCGCATGAAGATATGGCCTCGAAGATCTCCGGACATACTCGTATAGTGTTAACTAAATTAATCATGAATAATTTAACTTGAGTTAAACTAACTCATTCGTAAAATGGATTGGATATCCTGATGATTTTGAGATGAATAACTAAATAGGAAGTAACTTAGTTTCAAGAGTTTTTTTTTTTTTGAAGTTGATATCAGGTGCTCAGTACAAAAACCACAATTTGGAAAAAGTGGGAAAGAAGGGGTTCATATTCATGCAAAATCTTTAAAATGCTATGGTTTATAGAGCCTTTAGAGCCATGATTACTTCCTTTTTCGTTCTTCAATTGAATAACCATGATTGGAGGAGCTTTGGTTTCAACAAGACGCTACAACATATCATACAGCTCGTGCCACAATTGATTAATTGAGGGAAAAGTTTGATAGTTTCACGTTTCAGATCCGTGATTTGGCCTCCACGATTTAACGTCACTTGAATATTTTCTGAGGGATGATGTCAACGATCTATTATTGCCGTTATACGGCCACAAATTTTGGAAAAGTCCGAGCCAGCAAGCAGTGGTGGATGTCATATGCCAGTTATCTTTTTAAATTATTATGCCAAAAGGTTATCTTTCGCAGCTTCAGTTTCTTAATTATGGGAGAAAAAGACGAATAGCAGAGTGATGTTAAACAAATATAAAATTATCTTCAACGACTTTTTTAGTTTCTTGAGTTTTCCATCACTCCTGTTCATGACTTGACTAAGCTAACACCCAGGATTAAAAACAAAAAAACAAATTGAAAGTCTTTTAAATGAGATTATTTTTGAGATGAGCCCACAGTTGCTTTTGAACAAATTTGAAAACTGAAAATATGTGAGTAAGTAAGTACTCAAATTTTTTTAAATAGCTAAGAATTTAAAATATTTTAGAAAAAACAGTAAATGGTTCAGATTAATTATGATGTTTCCTAAGTACACACTGATATTTTAAACATACCACGTTTTGTGGCATTTCTGGCAAATAAAACTTTTTTGATTTGAACAAAAATTTTGAATCTCGTTTTCTTCAAAAATAACTTGTATAGGTTATAGAGTTAGCTCAACATTTCAACTGATCCACGAGATATCTGTATATACAGGAGCAGTGTTGAGTTGCATTCTTTACCTATATACAGCTTTGTTAACCCATTCACAAATCGCATTCCAGAACAAAAAGACATACAGTCAGAGGGATTTCTTCGCAAATATGTACAAACTTTAACTGGTGAACCAAAGTTTGTCTTTTTCCAGAACAAATTATTTTTATACAAAAAAAAAAATATAATATTTTCAAACAAATTGTATTCCTTTGCAGAGAAGATGTCGCCTTCTGAGTTGTTTGCTTGTTTTTTTTTTTTGAAAAATTTAATTTCAAAGTTTCATAAACTTGCTTAACAAGGAGGTCATTTTGTGTAGGGTGTATCTGTACTGTATTGTATATGTACTGCAAATGTGGATGTCTACATTCAACGACAAAAGTTACTCTTCACCAGTCTTGTACAAATTACAATGCAAATTTATTTTACATTAAAAACTTTAATTTTTATTTTACATATAAATATTGTATAAAGAAAATGTTAATAAGGGTATGTGTTTCAAAATTTTTGTTTTGAAAATTATTTATAATTTATGAAAATCAAATAAACCGTTTTTTAGAAAATCAAAAATAAAAAAAAACTGTTCTACGGAAGTGAACCCATATTTTGAAAACTGCATAAATTTGTATAAAATGGCACTAATAATATTAATTTTCCAAACCAAGTTGTTCTAGTATATAGTTTTTGAAGAAAATAATTTTTTTTTTTTTTTTTTTTTTTTTGTTTTTGTGAACAACAACAACAACTTTAAGGCACTACCACCAATTGTTTTTTTACGAATTAATTTTATATTAATTCGTTTATATTTTTATTTTTGGCCGGAGTTATAGCTATTTCATGCTTGCCAGACAATCATCAGACTCCTTTTTTTTCAATATCAAAATTTTGGAAAAACTGTTTTTGTTCAATTCATTTATTTTTTCAATTCGATTTAAACTTTTTATAGTAGACCGTAGGTGTAATACAAGGCATTGTCATGCCTACCACATTTTAATTCGGTTGCTTAAATCCGTTTTAAAAAAATATATTTACTAAACTGTAGAATAATTTCGACCATCACTGTTTCCATACACAGATCCAATTTTCGGGTTAAGCCGTTTGGTTTTCTGATTTTGATGCTGATGTTTCTTCTTGTGTTTTCTTGAAATGTGTATATTTTGTAGTAGGTATCATGTTTTTTTTTGTTCTGCTGTTCCCTTAGATGAATGACATATTATTTAAGGATTCTTTCTTGTCCTTAAAGAAAACAAAAATGTGTTTTTCTGTGTCAAGAAATTCTTGGAATTCTATAGAGGAAACATAATATGTAAAAAAAAAACAGAAAAGCAAAATATTAAAGATTTAATTCAATTTAAATGAATATCTGGAGTAATAAAAATAAAATAAACAACTTATGTATATTTTTATCTTTAATCCAGAACCTATCAATAAATTTTTAAAGAAAAACTTAAAAATCTAGATATCTTTTTCGGAACATTTCAATCAATCAAAAACTATAGATATTTTCAAAGTTTGGCAAATCATGGACTGCAACAGAAAAAAGTCAATAATTAACAGCAAAAATTGTTCTTTTTCGAAACCTAGTATCTTACAAAGCCAGAGTCGTCCCCATCCAAAAATCTTAGTTGAAAAGTTTCGTTGAAATTTCGCTTTGGAAATATGGCCAGAATTTTAGAAAAATAGAAGGAAACATTTTCCAAACTAATATCCAAGTTTTACTAAAACAATTTCCTTTAAAGTATTTGGGCGATATTTCCATCCTTTAATTGGCATTTCCAATTTTTAGGCAGCACATATTTCCAAATTGGTTTGACGCCTTTTCCTTTTCAAAGATTATTTTGAAAGATGTGTTTATAATATTTGTATAAAATACTTTTAAAAAGTTGAAGGGAATTTTTCAAAAAATTATGTTTCGTTTTAAAAACTTATTTGAATTTTTTAAAAATTACGAAGTTAAGAAATTTTCAAAATAATTTGTTTTTGAAATTTGTATAGGTACTTTAAGTATTTTTCTAAATTTCGCGCATATTAAAAAAAAAAAAAAAAATACTTTTTTATGTACAAATTTCAAAAACAAAATTTTTCTTTTCAAAGTTTCGAAACAATTTCAAATTTAGAGAACAATGGAATGTTTGAGACTTAAACCGTTTTTAATAAAATAGATAAACCAGAAGTCAACATAAGGTTATTTAGGCAAAAATCATCGTTTGGAATTAAAGAAAAACTAGTCACAACGAAAAGTGAAGTTATTGCCCACTTGAAATTAGAAATAATTTCACAAAGAAAGTAATCTAGTTTCTCACCACTTCACTTGAAAAAAGTGAAATTATTTCCCAATAGTGATGAAGTTATTTCCCATGTGAAGTTATTTTCTTGGACCGTTTTTACTTATATTTCTTTAAAAAAAATCGGAATGGTTTAATGAAAAATTGTACAGGGGCATGCTCAGCCGGGAATAAAAGGATTAGAGGATCAGGATGAACCTGATCACGTGACTTCAGTAGCTAAATGCGTAGGTTTAAGGTTCAGAAGCTACCTGGCGAAAAGTTTTACGATTAAAATTGAACAATTGAAACCACTTGAATCAGTCTAATGCTCGTGAGATCATTAAATATTATTGGTAGCTCAGAAGGTGTTGTTATTTCATTCAACAACCTCCAACACCAATGTTATATATTTTGGGACAAATCTCACCTGCTAGTGCCAAAAATCGTTTACAGCTTTTTAATTATTGAAATTAACATAATGAATTCTTGTTAACAATATAATTATAATTTTTAATAACCAAATCTACAATTTTTTTTTTTAATTATCTTTACCGAAAAAAGTATCCTGCTCACTCAAATTTTATTTTTTAGTTTAGCAAGTGTAACTGTACAGAAATAATATGTAAAACATTATGTAACATTTTTTTTTTTAATATTATGTGTATTTAACAAGAACTTTAGATAAAAGGTGATGTATTTTTCCTTAAAATATTAACTTCCTAGCGTCCTGCTTTGAGTGAAAAAAAAAATAAATGAACAAAAAATTTCGCAAGGACGATAACTTGGTAATATATAATTCCCAGGTTCCCAAATGTGATATCATCACTTTTTTCTACACTATTCATCAAATTACAAGTATAAAAAACAAAAAAAAAAAAAAATAGAAGAAATTTGCTGCATTATGGGAAGAGAAAAAAAAAATTAAAAAAAAACAAGCGCACATAGCAAAATTTTATTATTATTTTCTACATAAATCTGTTTTCCTTTTATATCATCAAAATAAGAATATCCTCTGCAGTGTGAAATTTGGTTTGATGTTTAAGGTGACCATATATTCTTTGAATAAATTAATTTATCGAACAACAGAAATATTACATAATATTAATATTAGTTATTATAAAAATTCGTTTTAGACCACGACCACAGGAAAATGTTTGCCGGGTTGCAACTGGCTAACGGGTTATGGCACTCTAACCTCCTTTGTTTTACAGCACCTATTGCAGCGAACTTTCTTAGAGATCCGCATACTATGTTGCTGACATGATAAGATTATGCCTAGCCACAGCCAGCATGATCTCCCACTAGGGACCCTACCCTAATAGGTTGAATATGGACCGAAGTCTGCGAGCTATATCTATCTCCCGCGCATTTAGCTAAAATTATTAAAATTTTTTTGAGGTTAAAAAAAAATTATTGTGGAAAAGACTGGCAGCACTGAAATTTATTTTTTCCTTCTTATTATTTGAGACATTAAATATCCTTTTGGGTAATGCATTAAACTTCCAAGCCTAAAAGAACTAAAAGCGTTTTTTTATTCGATTCAAAATTATTCGCTACCAAAATATCGCGATAAAAGTAAAAAACAATATTATTCCGTTATGTAAACGAAAATTCTGAAATATGCACTCTAATAAATGGTTGTTGAAATTAAGTAAATATTTTTTTTTTTTAATTCCCCACAGATGGTCACCATTGTTTGCTTGTTTAGTAGCTGTTAGCTTCAAGCTCGGTAAACACTGAGGCAAAAATTATGATTGTATCCTATGTGGGAACTATACATATATCCTTTTTGCTCGTAATATCTGCGCTATCTCTTGTTCAAAGCTGTCCCTCATTCAGCTAGTAGCTTCAGCTTTTTTGAATGTAATTAAAACGAGAGTGCAATGCACGCCATCATCAACCCAGAACCATCACACCAGGACCCTTTTTGAATAGTGATGATGACGCTGAAACTTTTCGTCGTGCTCAAAAATTCTTCTTTCTTTCGACCATCAAAGAATTTAAAAGGGTCATGAAGACAAAAAAAAAAAAAAAACGTGTGATTTTGAAAGTGAGGAAACGAATAAAATATAAAACGAAATCGCACTTCGTTTTAATTAAACTTTTTTTTTTGCTATATTTTTGGTAGTTGTATTTTTTATCGTTTTTTTTCAAAATATTGTGAAAGGGGAGAAATTATTTTGTGCATATGCATTGCCATCAAAATCCGTGGGGGGAGTCAACAAATTAGTTAGGGATCTGAATATTTCAGTTTTCGTTATTAAAACAAATAATGTAGCTATTTTGCTTTCAATTAAAAAAAAATAGCTTCGATTTGAAGAACTTTTAGTAAAAATTAAAATTCACATGAATTTCTGCAATCCAATCATACTCAAAAAATTACAAAAAAAAGACGTTAAAAACAAGCAACGGCCACATTAAAATCTACATACATACATATATGATATTTGACTGAACATGACATTTTCATAACTTCATTTTATTAGTTTCCAGTTGAAACGTAAATTGAAAGTATTTTTTTTCCTCTATTTTAGTCAATGTATAGGTATAGCATAAAATACCTCATCCTCGCTTACCCAATTCAACATTATTAACATACATATAACATCCTAAACGTCACTTCAGTACGAAGGATTATGCAAGCTTTGTTGACTCAAATGCCGCTGTATATTGTATTATATAGCTACACATAGCTCGTTCAAGCTTAAGTGGTTATAAAGTTAATTTGTATTTAATTTAAAACACAGAGAGCATGTAGAGAACAGACGAAGTGGAATAATTAAAGTTCATGGACTGTTGAATGAAGCTAATTTATGACGATGAAATGAATTACCTCCTAGAATATAGAGAAAAGGATAATAATGGAATAAATGCGTTAGATGGAAATTATTATACATTTTTTGAAAATGACAAATTATCAAAAGATATAATGTGTACATGCTTAATTAAAATGCACTTTTAAGTAAATTCACAATTAAATTATATCTATACTAATTAAGAGACAATAAAAGTAGCTGTCTTTCGAAATTATTACAGTAATGCGGTTTGCCATTAAGAAAATGTTTATCTTGTCAGTTGTTTTAGTTTGCAATAACCTTGGAATTCAATTTGATGATAAAATTGAAATTTATTTTTGGTTTCCAAAATTTCATGAGGGGAAAGAGTTAATGATGGAAAATTAAAAATTTCGCGGAAAATCAAGGAAACCAGAACCTTCCAAAAAGTTTCAAAAGAGCTATTTTTTTTGGATATCTAGTTTTTTTGGCGAGATGAATTGTGAATTCGATTTGAGAAACAGTTCTCTTTTGGCATAGATATCCGAAACCTAAAAGCTCGAAAACTCGAAATCCTGAAAACCCAAAAACCTTCAATGCAGAAAATCAAAATTCAGAAAACCAAACAATCATGAAGCTGAAGATCGCTACATCCGAAGTCAATTTTACAAATTTTGCAAGATGTTCGATGCTCGTTTATTTTATGAATTTTTAACCCGTTGAGTTTTTTTTCTACCGAGTTTTTATACTTTGCGAATTTATTACTTCTAGAAGTGAACATTTTTCTAAATGTTTTTTTTTTTTAAACGCTTAGTAATAAAAAAAAAGAAAAATCATGGAACATTGGCTCTGGAGTCAGGTGTACGGTACAAATTTTATTTTGTCTAAAAAAGGGTTTGTCTGACCTAAAAAATATATCACTTTTAAATGTTAAAAAATTCATTGAAAAAATTTAACCTCATAAAATTTCAAAAAAGTTTTGGATATTGCCCTCGAAAACATTTGTGCCCCACATTTCGGTCTTTAAGATTTTCTCATATACCATTTATACTTATCGTTAGGTCTAATCCTAAAAGAAAAGAAAATGCAAGACTGGGTGGCACGCAATTGCTCCTTTGTGCGATGGCGATCACACCGTTTTTAAGTCTAAGTGTAAAACAATAATTTGACTTTGAATAAAAATGTGAACCTTAATTTCATAGCACAGACGAAACATGTTTAGTTGAAGCTTCATACAGTTTAGAACTTGTTAAGGTCAGGTATTTTGTGGGGATATTTAAATTTTGAAATTTTATCAAAATCCTCGGAATCGTTTTTGAAAAATTTGATATTTTTGAAAACGGTTTTTTAAATATTAAATTGGGAAGTTCAAATTATTAAAAAAACCAAACCAAATTTCACAAATATGTATTGAGCCGTATTTGATTTATTTAACTTTTTTAAAAATAATTTTAGGTAGGTAACGGAACCTCCGACAATTTGGATTTTTTTTTTCATTTTAAGTGAGCCAAAATCTATTTATATTTATATATTTTTTTTTACAAAAATAAAGTTGGTTTTTCGGTCCGTTTTTGAAGGATTTTTTCACGAAGTAAAAGTACTTCAGATTAAGCAATCTTCAGCTTCATTTGTTTTCATAAATGTTTGAATGTGTTTTTCGAAAAAAAAAAATTAATTAAACTAAATTAAAAATATATATAAAATTATATTTCATGAAAAAAATTTTACTTATTTAAAAAATGGAAATGTATTATTTAAAAACTATTACTTAATTTTTTTTTTATTTTTAAAAAGACATTGTACAATTCAAGTTGGTAAAAAATTTTATCAAAAAAAAAAGCAGTTAAAAAAGTTTTAAAATCCATAACTAATTTCAACATTTGTATCATAAAAATTAATTTAAAAAATGAACCAATATAATTTGAGAAAAAAAATGAGAATTAAATAAAGAGAAAATAACATACAATTTTGTATTTAAATTAAATTTCTAAGCAATTTCATATGTTCGCAACATTATACATTATTTAAGTCGGAATTTTTTACAAATTGGCATTTTTTAGCTACATATATAGTATATTTCTCCGCTAGATCATATTCAAAAATATTATATTGCATTATTCTGGAATCCTTTCCCTTGTAGATTGAGTATATAGTAACCAAATTATTGGGCCAAACGAAAGGGAGGAAATCAATTTTCCCTTTTCCCCATAACTACGCCACTGCTTGTTTTTGTAATTATTTTTTTTTTAAATTCCTTGTTAATTTAAATTAATGACATGACTTTCGACCTTCTTTTTTGCATTAAATTATATATAATCAAACAAACAATCCATTGCTCACATTTATTTGTAATTAATAAGTTTCTGTTCATTCTGTATAGGTATATGTATAAAAAACCACTCCAGGTCTACCCGAGCTGTTGATTACGGTCTTTCATCGTTTCATTTTTTTTGTTACAAAACAATATATGTATACAATACGATATAGGTACCTACCAATTCTCAAATTACAGATTTCAATTAACACAAACGAAATGAATAATTACCCCCATATTCGAAAAATGAAAAGGTATATTTTGCCGACCGAATGATACGCGCATAACATCTTCTGTCGGCAATTAATTAAGCATGTCCTGAAAATCCAGTCCCATTAATAATATTCCCGCTATACCTCTATACTTGATTTTAATTTTCCTTATTTTGGAATTCTGTTTCACACCATAGAGCTTAAAAACTCAACAGACAGAGCAACACCTGCAAATGGAACAAGAAAATTTCAAATTTTTTTTTCTTTATTTTTTTAATTTTTCTGCGAACCAACAAAATTAGTGAAACAACTGTGATTATTTCTCTTGATGAAATTTTAATAAAGCCTAAAAACGCCCCCATCCCAACCCCCACAATTCCAAGCCAACAAGAAACTGTAAATCTGGGAAAATAATAAATTATATAACTGCGTGTATTCTGTCTATCTGCATCTGTACATTGCTTGTATATCCCTTTTTTTAGATATTTATAAAATATATTTTATCGTCTATTTTTGGCCGCAACAAATTTGATTTCGCTCCAGTTGGGCTGCTCGCTGCTGAATCGGAACATCCCTTTTGGTTTATTGTACTAAAACGATAGATATAACCTGATGCTAGAGGAAAATCAGTTTTCATTTTGTTGTAGGTATATCTGTATTTTTATCTATGTATCTAGATACATATATATGTATGAAGGGGAATTGAGAAAACTTTTGCGAAAACCTATAATAAAATTGAAATTGAAATTCAAGAACCGTTTTATTGAATTACGTGCCTAGTGCGCAATTTTAATATCACTTCTTGCAGGAGGCTCGCACTACACCCCACTATACACAGCGCCCATCCACCTAGTCACCCACCTACCCACAAACCCCTTTTGATCCCTTTTGTTGGATGGTGTCTCTCCTGCCTGACCTGACCCATTCAAAAATTCGGTACCAAATTCAATGATCAACAAGAGCGAAAGGATATAATGGATTTTAGAAGTCACGGGATACTGTGGGAGGCGCGAGAAGGACGAGGAGAGGGTTGTTGTTTAAGGTTGAGTTGAACTGAAGAATAGTGCCTTGCCTAACAGAATTATTGCGGTAGGTACCGAATAAAATACAACCCATTGCCTATTTATTGAGATATCAACCAAACACAAGGATATTCGACTCCATCCAGCCTCATCCTCTCTGGGACAATGGAAATAGATTCTCTCCCTCTGTATAGAAGCTGTTCGATATACATCATCTTTTAGAAACCATAAAATTCACATCCGCAAAACTTGTTGGCGAATTGCGAAGTCAGTGCGATATATTCTGGAATCGAAATGTACAGTAATTGTGTGTTTGTGTGTATCCTGCCACCATATTTGCTGTTTTGAATGGCTGAGGATGCCGCATTCAAATTTCCTCTGCTTTCAAGGATATATGGCTCTACGAAGATAGAATGTTGTACTATGTACGGAGGATATTCGTTGTCGAATAGTCCCTTGATCATTTTAGATTCTATTTTTATTTTTATTTATATTTATTATTTCTTTTTTTTTTTTGTCACCGAGCACAAAATTTTTATTGACTTGCAAGGCTTTTGTCATTTGTATATCATCAGAACTATGGGTGTACGGGAATGTGGTGTAGGGTACCTTTCATCGTCGATTTATATTAGGGTGGATCAGGATTTTCGGGAATAAAAATCTTCTATGGTGAAAATAAATTCTAAATTTCTTTTTGCTGAATTTTTGATTGACGTTTGAGTGGTCTCGATCTTATGAATTAAAATCTAAAAAACTCTGAAGATGTTATTATTAACTTTCAGGAATTAAACTTGAAGAACTAAAATCAAAAAATTGAAAGTTTTATAAAAATCATTTAATATTAAAACTAAAAAATAAGTAATTTTTATTTGCTTTTTTAAAATAATTTCAGTGTAGTGACGTACATATTTTTTGTTTTTGAAATGGGAAAAAATTAGTTCACTTCTTTCAGAATTTTCAAAAAAAAATGGGGTTTGTTATTCAAGTCTGTATTTTAAACACGTGGTCAGAAATTGACGCGCTTATGTGAAAAGCAAGGTATGGATAGTCTTAGATCGTTTAGTTGCATAAAAACATAAAAAAAATTTTTGAGGATTATTTATTAATTTAATATAAAAAAAAGATTTTATTTTTGACTATAAGTGGATTTTACTGTCCTTTTTTGAATTATTATACTTAATAGAAATATGAGAGACTTTTTTTATGAACTTTTGGAGTGTAACTCATTAGTTTTCAAAAATTTTCTTTTTGAGAGCGTCGATTTTTTATTTGAAAACTTTTTTCTAATTTCGATTTGATAAATTTTTAAATAAATCATCAAAATCTCCGGGTTTCTGCGGGTTCTTGAAGAAATGCTATCAATGCTAGGACTGGAACGGAGCAACCTTTTTTAGACCATCAGGAAAGTTTCGGTGAGGCTCAAAACTTCAAGAATTAGACAAAAGCACTTTTAGTTTCCTAGATTTCTGTACTGACCATATGGATGCTTCAAAGCTGACTCGAATCGTGAATTTAAATTTGTGGGTGCTCAAGGTGGTTCAATATGGACTGGAATCACTTAACGGAGAGTATTGAATTAGGAATCTGATCAACTACCAACTGTGATTCCTTAAATATTTTAGAATAAAATCCCTAATAATTTTTTTATTAAGAAATAAAATATGTATATACAAAAAATTTTTTCATCCCTGAATACAAAAATGATTAGGTGTGGTTTTAGGGACAGATTTTTGAGTTTTTTATTTTAAATGTATTTTTGAATGCTTAAATTAATTTCAAAACTTTAAAATAAATATTGTTATTTTTTTTGCTTGGATTATTTTAAAGTGCAAAGGATTTTAAAAAAATGTTATTTGTATTTTGAGGCAATAAATAACAAAAAAAAATAATTGTTCGTAATTAAATCCGCACATGCTCGCGACCTCATAACGAAATGCAAAAATTTATTCTATTTCCAAATCGAAGAAATAAAATTTTTATCCACCCTAATGTATGTATATTCGAATATTTATATTGCACTAACAGATGCTTTGGTGAAAATATATTTGGCATTAGGTTTATTGTCAAATTGCTATCTATCTACACTCAATGTCATAAAAAACGGTCCAGTAGTTTATTTCACTGTTGCCGACGACGGACGCCGCGCCGCACCGCGTGCCGCACTGCCACGTCGCGCACCATCATTGTAGTTTGTCGTCTTTGTTGTTTTTTATGGTCTATATTAAGGATTTATAGCTTTTTGCTAGAAAATATATGTTGTGGAAGTAGAACGAGGTTTATTTTAGTTTTGTATGTCTGTTTTCTCTTTTTATATTTTCTGTTGGTTTTGTAAATAGAATATACGCGAACAAGAAATAGGATCTAGGATTTTTTTTTATATATGCAAAACAATTTTTTTTTTATTCGTTTTATTTAAAATTTTCTTTAAGTTTTTTTGTCATCTCAAACAAACCGGAAAATAAAAAATATGTATAGAAATTTTGAGAAAATGTGACACACATAAAAGTTAGACCATTAAAATCAAAGATATGAAAAATCGTAGTAAAAGAACTGATATGAAGTTTTTTTTTTTTGGAACTTACATCTCACAGAGATGATACTAACCTAATGCTTAAGTTCAAACTTTGAGGTAACATATTAAAGGATAAAAAATCTTTCAATGGCCTATAGTGTACAAATATTTTGGTTTCTTCCAAGTCAGGTTAGTTTTAATTGAAATTCATTACTAAATATTAGAGATTTAAGATTAAAAATATGGAAAAAGCGCGTCAGAAAGTTGTCACTCTAAGCCGACGAAGATACATTTTTTTTTGTAACAAATTATTCTTTCTATTCCCTGTTTTCAACGGAGGTGCTGAGTTCTTCTTTATAAATGAAAATTACTCATATTCAAATATATACTGTTTTAGTATCAACTAGGTAAACTTGGTACACTCAGTCGTATACGTACTATTCATTTTATTTTATTAAACTTTCAACAAATAAATTCCACCTTCTTTTATTCGGCACGTCGGTCATGTCAATTGATATAATATTATCTAAGCTAAGTTCACCTTTTTTGAAAAGTATATGGATACGACTGTCAGGTTTTTTGAATTTAGCAGATACAATTTTAATAATAAAGGTTAAGAAGCATTCGTTAATGCAATTTCTTGCATGAATTATAATAATTTGGGCATAGCAACGGAATTTACTTTAACAAACCAACTTTAAAAGAAAATTCACGACTGAATAGCACAAATTTGATCCTATCTTTAGGTACTTTCGAATAAACAAAAAAAAAAATTCAAAAACAAGAATATAATTAGGAAATAATATGAAAAATCATATAATTCTTTATTTGAATTGCTGAAGTAAGGCAAAATTGAAGTTTGAGCTCAAAACTGATGATGTCATCTTTTGTATAAACTTAAAAAATCGTTAGAACCGTTTTTTATGCATAATTCCTTGATGTTTCTATAAAAAAAAACAAATTTTTTAGTATTTAATATTAAACACTTTTTTTTTGAAAAATGGAATATTATTAAGAACATATAGGACCTCTTTTATAAAAATTTGTATAGCAATAAGTTAAACCGTTTATAAGAAAATCGAAAACCAGAAATCTTAGATGAGTTATTAATTATATACACTTCAGATTACTCTGTAGAATGATTAAATTTGGTAGAGTCGGTTGTGAAGCTATCCAAAAATTAAATCTGAGAAGTTGAGATTTTTCATTCAGGGGGAACCTGAATGAAAATGAATTGGAGTTTTTCTTATCGTTGCGGAAATAATTAATAAGAAATTTGTTTAAAATTTTATTGAAATCGGGCAACGTAAGAACGTGCCACCAAGCACTCAAAATTTCCCATAGAAAATGTATGGGGTTTTTAGAGTATTTTTTTTCAAATTTGGAAACGAGTTTAAAAGTGGGCGGAAAATTTTCAAATTTGGTACATGTGTTAAATAGAATAACAAATGTAAAAAAATATGATTTCTATACTTAAAACCTAAAAAATAACAAGAAATATACAAAACGATATTTAATATTCCCCTTTAATGTAAAATATGGTTTTATTTGGTTAGGAACTTGATATTTCTACCAAATTTTTCCCCAAAAAAAGCCTAACCATAATTATATCTGCCAGGTGTTTACAGTTAAATTCCAAAAATGCTTATAATTATATTTTGTGTTGTTGTCCACGAAAGCGAAGTCAAATATAAAATTCAGTATGTTTCACATCTATTAGAAATATGCAATGAAATAAAATTAAATAAGTAAAAATTAACATCTATAAATCTAAACCAACAAAATCATCCATGTGACCCACTGTTTCGTAGATATTTATAATGAAAAGTTTTTCTTTCTGTTAAATCTATTGCCCTTAATTTCTTTGCTGAATATAATCTTACCATTAAAAAATAAATTATTTTCATTTCTTTGTTCTTAAATTCAAGATATGAAACGTAAGTAAGCCACACTCTGTTTCTGATCGTAAAAAATAAAATAATTCCTATGACAACCAATTCCGCAAAAATAAGTAATTCCAACAAATTACTGCGCATCAAATATTGTTAACCCATGTAAATGTAATTCTCAGAAATAAAACTACAGCAGATCTATAACGATTCTACTTCGATTGTTCCAACTTAAATAAGAAAATACAAAAAATATAAAAGTATATAAAAAGTAAAATGGAAAAAAATGAAAAACATTGCAATCCAAAAGATTTTGAAATCGAATGCTTACATCGTAAATAAATTTAATTCATGTGATATGGCTGCCAAATTCAATATTTTCTTATCCTTATAACAAAAGTTAAAAACTCCGTCCGTGTGCAATGACATCGTTTCTGATGATGGTGCTTGGGTGCATTGTATTTGTATTATAGAAATTGAAATCTATAAAAAGGGTGACACGAACATTTGACGACAGAAAATCACAATTTTTCACAAAGTTTTTTTAACTTTAAATTTTGAAATCTACTCGCATACTTGGTTACCCTAATTTTTTGAGTTCCTTTCGGAACCTAGGAACATTGGATTTGAATGCGTGTAAATCGCCATCAGAGTGAAAAATTCGAAATTTGATGATTTGAATTGAATCCTGCCCAAGAGTCTCAAATTGATGATTGGGGTACCTGCCCTATTTTAGTTGAATAAATGCCTTACAGATTACAGACTGATATGAAGAGAAGAACAATTTCTTGCATCGATTCGTAAACAGAACGGAGCCTTGAGGCACACCAGCATTTATTTTATTTATATCAAACCTAAAACCATGCAATACAATTTGTGTTGAATCTTCCGGTAGGTAATTTCTAATCAAATGAAGAAGAGATTCTTCGTTACGAAATGAACGTACTTTCGATACGGCTCGATGCCAAACACTGTTGAAATATCAAGTGCAATAATTTTAGTGTCTCCAAAATGATGTAGAAACTTGTGCCACTATCAGATCACAATTGGACCTATTGCTTCGAAAGCTTCGAAGCTTTCATTCTTCTAGTGAGATGGTGTTTAGTCTTGGAAAGGAAAATAAAAAAGGGAGATGAAGAGAAGAAGAAGAAGAATTAGACGACGACCAATAAGAAGATAGAGAAAAATAAGAATCAGAAGATGAATAAGAATAAAAAGATAAAGATAAATCAGAAGATAAAGAAGAATAAATAAATGAAGAAGAAGTGGAAGAAGAACAACATAGACGTATTGAAGATTTTGACAAATTAATTCATATATTAGTTGATAGAACACCCTGTAAAAAAGCTTACAAATATCGGTACCAAAAGAAAAAAAAAAGCGACAACATAATACGAAGGAGCACAGAAGGACACCATAACACGGAAGTTGAATACATCCCACACTATCTTAAAGGCATTGTGCAATGCATTATTTTCCTCCTACATATATCGGTACCTATAGCGTTACACTTTACGTCCCACAGAAGAATTATATCAGAGATGTCCTTATTTTGTCATCTTACCCAATCTTTTCTCTTTCTGGTCCTGCTGCCACAATACACAATACAGCAGCACACACAGAGCAAAAGGAGAGGTTAACGGACGAACGACAACATCAAAAATAATTCCAAGATTTTTATGGATACGCCCGGTTGAGCGGATACCGAGCAATTTTCTATTGGAACACCCGACCGACGAGCCAGTCAGTAGAGCAAGGAGAACCAAGAGAGTGGCTCAATATAATGATGGCGACATCGTCGTTGAAGTTTACATCGTGGACGCCACCATTGACAAAACCAAATAATAATACAAAAAAAAAGGAAAAACATTACACATTTCCTAGATAGGTACCATGGTACCATCATAATACTACTTGCACCCTATGCTTCGAAACCTTCAGAAAATGTGAAAAATGTGCAGGATCTAAGCACCAAACCGTGACCAATTTCTAGATAGTAAAGCATAAATGTCTGTAGGAACAGCAGAAGCACAAGTAGATCTCTGTGCCAAATAGGCTACAAGGAATTTAAACGAAAGAAAATATTGTTCATGATGTTTATTGTTCAATCACCACGTAAAAATCTTTCAATAAGTTTCCATCTTTCGGGTGCATTTCACGTCTTGCTCTTGATGTTATCATAACACCGGATATAGTAAACTGTGTTTTTGTTGTTAAATTGTGAGGGAGGTGTTATAGGAGTGCATGGAAGATTTCTTCTACAATTGCATCACACATAGTGTTATTGGAATCGAAAACGACGAACACAAAAAAAAATTGATTTAAGAGTTCTGTAGATGATTTTTATTGACATTGCATGATGGAGAAATTGGAGAATATGGGTTTTTGATTGCAATTTGTCGATGATGAAATATTTTTTGTATTATTTTTTAAGTGGAATTTGTTCGTCACTTAAATATTTGAGGGAGAAGTTATTAATGTTAAGATCAAATGGATCTTTGGATTATGAAATAAAAAAAAAACAAGTTCAAGTTTCTACGAAAGTACGTTCAAGTCGATATTATAATATTCTAAGATATATAAAGTCAACATATATGTAAGAATAAAATTCTGGAAACCAATATGAAAAGCTGAGGTGAGCCCTTTAGTGCGTTAGAAGTTTTCGACAAGAGAAGAGATAAAACTGAGCCCTGTGGCACACCAGACCTAAGTTAAAACTTTCTTAAACGACTTTTGTGGAGCGGTTTAAAAGTTTATTGAAATTGATTACTGATAGTGAATAGAAAAAGCTCTTTCTTGAAATAAAAATGGATTTCAATTCATGCATTGAGCCAATTGTGAATTGGCCACAAGGCCAATTGTATTGTGAAGGATTTTTAAATGAACAGTTTTTGAGGCTAAATTTTTTGGTAGCTGAGAAATTCACGACGAAGATTTTAGTTCTGCCGTCAAAAACAAAGAAAAAAAGGGTAAAAGCGATTGAACCGGACGAGTTAGTTACCTTCTGATGTTTGGAAACAGACGGAAGATGGATCTAGATCAAGCTGATGTCGCACATCATGAAAATCGTTTATCAGCGAAGACGAAGAACAACGGCACCTGTAATAGTTTTCTTTAGCCTTTGTTGTGAAATCAGATTTTTCTCGGAGCCGTGTTCCGAAATTATTTTTGAAAAAAAAATTCAATAAATTTTTCGGACAGGAGGTGCACTTTGAAGTGACGAGAACTACCGCAGGCAACGAACGAAACAGTGCAACTTACAAGCGTGCCACAGCCGATTCTAGTGCACCAAGTAAATCTCCCGTGGGAACCTAGCCCCTAAAATCAAATGTATTATATAACTTATTCTTTCTTTCTACCTTCTATTCCATTCTCTTCTCTTTTATTTATTATCCATCACAAATAAACGATTTTGTATTGAATAAGCACAAACCACTCAATTTTATTTTATTTCTTAAACAACATTAAAAATATAAAAAAGGTTTTTAATATAATTATTCTCAAAGTACATTATACACTTAAATTTAATTATTTTTTTTTATTTATTAAAGTCCAATTACACTTATACATAAGTTTTAAAAAGGATTTCAATAATAAGCTACATTTTGAATTTGTGTTCATTTGAAAAATTCTTGTGCGATCAGAAATATTGTTCGAAAAAAATATATTTTTTATTAATATTATTTTTTATTAGTATTAATTTTATGTGCGTATGTTATCATTTAAGTATGTGTGATGTTAACATTTGTATAAACTTATAGTCCTAGTTCTTTACAAATTATGAATAAAAAAATGTGTGTTTTTTTTTAATGTCCCATTATTGTGGGAACTGTATGTGATGAGAAAAAATTAAACTAAAAATTTAAATCTTATAATTACATACAATCGATATCTACCTATGGAAATATCTTCTCTTTTTTTTTTAAATTTATTATGCCTCTTGAAAATGAAAACATAGAATCTTCGAGATTTTTGTGTGGATGAAAAATTATTTTTTTAACTTGGAATCGACTTTTTCAGCGGATGTTGGTGCTACAGGTGATGTTGGTTTTTGTACATAAACGATTTCTGCATATTCTGTTGAACTCTTCGAAGGCATTGGTTGATTATTGTCCGATGGTTTCAGGACCAATTCGGCGTAGACAAGTTGTTTCTCTTCCTAAAAAGTATAATAACAATAACAAGTTAGTTTATTTGTTAAATGATTATGCTTTATAACATTATGTATTTAAATTAAATTATGCTTTTAAATTCAAGTTGTTGAAACAAAGAAAAATAAAATTAATAAATAAATAAAACATAAAACATAAAAGAAATAAATAAAATAAAATAAAATAAAATAAAATAAAATAAAATAAAATAAAATAAAATAAAATAAAATAAAATAAAATAAAATAAAATAAAATAAAATAAAATAAAATAAAATAAAATAAAATAAAATAAAATAAAATAAAATAAAATAAAATAAAATAAAATAAAATAAAATAAAATAAAATAAAATAAAATAAAGTAAAGTAAAATAAAAAAATTACAGAAAACTGAGGAAAAGTAATTTGAGTGTAATAAAATACAGTTTAATGGAACACTGCTGACGTTTTATAAATCGTGTCTTGCGTAAGAAACGACCGTCAGAAGCGTTAATTTGAAAACGTGATTCTGATGCCGCCTGCTTTTTCTTCAAAACTTCACTTGCAAATAAAAAAGATTAAAGAATTACTTATTTCTGAACAAGTATAAGTATAAATATATTTACCTACGTAGAATGATTATTTGATTTTTGACAGTTTGTTTAAATAAATATTTTTGGTTTTTTTTTCAAATTTTTTCCACAATTTGTTTTATGATTTTTTTTCCAAGAAACTCGATTTTTAGAAAAATTTCTGTGGCATTTTTCAACCAAATTTCTTTTAGAAAAAAAAATTATGCAGACGAAAGTTTCTATCCACAAGAGATATTTTTTTCATTTCTTAAACTTAAATTTTTTTATTAAGCCCATGTACTTTTTCAGCAGTAAAATATTGTTTGAAAATTCGGCGGGCTACTTAAAAGTGTGTTTATGGTAAGAAAAGAAACGGGCACATTGAGGGTCTTGCTAGCAACTATTCTAAAGTATTTACAAAGAGTAGTAATGCATTGCATAAACTCATAGGATATCAGAAAGATTGCACTCCAAGAGTTTTTTTTCTTAATATTTCGATTCTTCAAATCAAATCTTTGAACCAGAATCTAAATTTAAACCCGAAAATATTTTTTTTCTTTTAAATGCAACTTGGATCAATTTTGTTCTTAGTTTTATCAACTTTAGATTTCAAATTATCTGAACCGGAAATTATAAGTTTTTCTCTTGGAAAATTTAAATATCAAAAAGACTGCTTCCCCAATGAGTCTTTAAATTGACATTCCTCAAAAATAAACGCAATTTACAATTTACCTCTGAAAAATACTTTGAACCATTAAAACCGCTATGATAAATGAGTAGATGATACCTACTACTACGTAAATAATATTTTATGGGAAGAAAAAAAAAAAAAAATAATTTGAATTAAATTAAAATTTTGTACCTTTGGTGCGTTGTCGTTTCCAGCCTTCGTCGTCGTTGGCATATCTGTCGCTGTTGCTGCTGCTGTAGTTCCTGATGTTGTTGAATCCTCTGGAGCTTTTGAGCCAACTTCCCCAGTCGACGCTGTCATCGCCCTATTGGATTCACCCAAATACTCAGCATTATCTGTGTTAGTACTGTTGGTAGTTCCAGGTTGATCCGATGCCAAAGTGGAATCCTTTTTAGATTTTTCATTCTTCCTCATGAATAACGATGAAAACGATGGCAATCTTTGCGATTTGGCAGCATGTAATTTTGTCTCAGTCTTAATGTCGGCACTCTCTGTGTCGCTACTAGATTTAAAATATTTGTTTTGTTTGGTTCACCTGGTATACTATATAATTTTTGTTTTTTTTTTTGTGTTTTTTGCTTATGATTCTAGGATAAAAATAATTCACAAACGAAATAATACACCCAGCAAAATTAAAAAAAAAAATATCTAAGCTACAAAATTTTAAAAACACACATAGAAAAAAATTCATGTTTCATAAAAAAAATCAAAGAAAACTATTTATAAATAATTAATTAACAACAAAAAAAAAATACCATCCAACACCATTTTATATAAAATTTACATCAAACAAAAAATTACAAAAAAAAAGATACAACGCAAGGATCATTATCCACCAGAGGCTTCAGTCGTTTGTCTGTATGTTGCTTCAGGACAACGATGAAGACGACCAGGACGAATGTCGGTCGACGATGAGCCATATCTTTATATATTTTTCAGTATGTTATTTTTGCTCTTCTTTGGAGTTTAAAAAAAAATACAAAATAATTTAATTATAAGGAATAAAAACTGTAAAAAAAATATTACAAGGATATCATGGTGGTGGGTGGTGGTGGATTACATAGATATATAATATTTGAGCTGGATATACTCGGGTGGCAATTTAATTAATTTTTATGTTTTCCTGTCTGCTAGTATGTCTGCTATTTGTTCATTTCTTTCCTCCGGCACTATTTCATCCGTGATGCTACTGACTTATGGTTTGCCATTTTTTTTCCCTTGTTGGGATATAATTCTATGTGTAGGTATAATCTTGGGGCTATTTATAATCCAGGATTTGGATTTATTTTTCTTTTTTTTTCTTGCTTGCGTATCCTTTGTTCTTTTGTTGTGTGAGATTAGAATCGACAAAACACATGGTAAGGTAATTAAGTTGAGACCATAATAGCCATAGGAGATTGTGTATTTGACCAGTTTTTTTTTGTTGTTGTTGTTGTCTTTTAATGTTTCTTTGAGTGTTCAGATGAAAAATATGTGGAATTAGCCATTAAACAGTGTAATATGTACAGCGATTTTAGTATAAGAGTGGTTTTAAGCGGTTAGTTAAAGTGAGAAAAGTGTTATACGAAAGAGTTTTTTTTTTCAATGCTTAGGCGTTTTCCGATCTTCAAACTAGTTTTTGCTTCAGGTATTTTTGAATGTAGCAAATTATTTAAAAAAAATTATAGGCTAACTCTGCAATTTATTTGATTTTCAAGAAATTTTAAAAAAGATCCTGATACTTATTGCGAGTTTTTTTTAGGAGGTTAGATATAGCTACAATACAGTACGCCCCACCCAAAAAACACCCAAAACCGTAATGGACTGACTAACTCACTCAATGGCAGATCATCATTTAAGAGAACTTCCCGGCAAAGAATAATCTTGTAATTTAATTTGTACTAATTCTAGTAACTACAAAATTTTTATCGAAATTCTTAAAGTCGTTTTCAAGAGAATTAAGATTTGGTTTAAAGGCCACATCCACTACATTACAAATATTATTTTTTCAAAATAGTAAAGGTGCATTAAGGACGCCGTTTTCAAAATATTAAATATCCAAAAATCATTGAATTTTTTTGTTATCTTTTTTAACCGCGAGAATACAAATTGGTACCAAAAA
This sequence comes from Syrphus vitripennis, assembly GCA_958431115.1. NCBI lineage: Eukaryota > Metazoa > Arthropoda > Insecta > Diptera > Syrphidae > Syrphus > Syrphus vitripennis. The sequence goes on from OY288108.1 coordinate 124,050,570, forward strand.
ATTTAGTCAAAAAATTGCAAAAAAAAAATAAAAAACTTGGTCAATTAAAATTCAGTAAATGTTGTTGAAGATGTCGAAAAAAAAATATTTGTAAAAAAACAAATGTCTGATTAAAGTTCCAATTAATTGACCAGATGTAGTGCAGATTAGCCAATTTAACTGCCGAGTTAAAAAAATAACATTGTGAGATAAACCCTAAAACTAGATTTCTGTATTCTAAAACCTTGAAAAAAAATCTGTATTCTATTTTCCGAAAACCCTATAATTTTTTTTCTTATTTTTTGTCAAAGTGACTAACGAATTCGCACACACTCCTTCCTTTGGCAATTTTAGGAGACATTTTGAAAAACAAAAGCTACAAAAAGTTTGGGGAACTGAAAAGCTTTTATGTTAACTAACCCAATCAACATATTATAGAACATTTTAAAGTACCTACAACATTTTGTGTACCATTGAGGAATATTTACGAATTTAAACAATAAAATTTCTAAATGCTTGAATTTTCAACAAAAAACTAAACTTCTTAGAAGTTTTATTTTTCAAAATCTTCCACATACATACAAGTACATATCTGCATGTCATTTCCCTTGCCCTTCTTTCTCGAAACTTTTCAAAAATAAATTTGTATTCACATCCGGTTGCTCACGTTCCGTTCATGTCCATTTAAACTGATTCAAATACTTGTGTAATTAATGCCAACATCTTTTCAAAGACATGTTCCTTTCCCTCAGATAATTTTGTGTTTTAATGAACAAAAGAAGATTACTCATACGCCAGAGTAGTAGCCCCAAACAAAGTTTTACAAAAAATAAAGAAAAAAAAAAAAACAAATTAATCTTCTAGTGAATTTTAATCACTTTTCGTGAGCTTGCATTTTGTGCTTTTTTTTTTTTTAATTCTTATTTTCACTTTGACAAATGATCAAAAGAAACTACAAAATTACAAAATATCTTAAAATAATAGAGATTGTTTTTCGCCTTGTTGCTTGAGTTGTTGGGAAACATCACTAATAATACATAAGTCGATTTTCCACAGCCTGAATTCTGAGTACACCAGGACATTCATTTTTACCCCTCCCCCTCCCCCTTTTTCATTGCAAAATGTCTTTGGTAAAATAAATTGTGTAAAATGAGCTTAACATAGCCTTATACATTTTCACATTTTTTTTTATATTCTTGACAAGAAGTTTCTTTGTTTTTCTCAAATATTTCGTGGAATTTTCTTTTTTTTTCTTTTTCGGGCTTTTTTTTTGAAACAAAAAAGAATAATTAAATATATTCTGGTTTTGACATTCAACTTGTATACTGCTAGCACAGTAATCGCTCAAAATGACTATCCACGTCTTTATCATACAACCAAAGAAAGAATGACAGACAGACGAAGTCGCAGTCGAATGAGGGTAACGACCTGCTATGCAGAAGATTTTTGTATTTGCTTAACTCAATTTATCATGTTCCTAGAGCTTTTTTTCCATTCCCTGATATTCACTTTGGACTTTTGGAATTTTGTATTAATATTTTATTTATTTATAATACTAATTTGTTTTCAATAATAAGTGCTTAAGAATTTGCTTAAAATTTGTATTATATTGAAACTGAGCTATTTTTGTTATTGAATTTTTGTGTTTTTGCCTACTTCCATACAGTAAAGGACTTCGCAGCATAGAATTCTATGATCTTTTTATTTATTTTCAACTTTTGGATTCATTTTTTAATGAACAAAAAATATATAAGAAATTTGAAGTTCGAAAAAATTGGAATTTAAAAAATTAAAACGCACTATGAACTTATTAAGAATAGAATTCAGAAGCCCTTAGCGCGCTATTAAAGTTGAAGCGAGATAATATTAATTATGAATTAATTTAATTTTTTTTATTGTTTTATAATAGCCAATACCTACTACATATACATATATGCTAATACATTCAAAAAATTTTATGAAAATTTTCATTGCCGTTTTCGAGGAATTTAACATTTTTGAAAACGGTTTTATAACATCATATGGGAGGTACACATTTTTTTTTATCGTGGGAGCCTTTTTCGAGAAAAATCAGTTTTCCTAGAAGCTCAAAAAAATGTAAGCCAGCTAACGTTATTTTCGGTTTTAAATTAAAGTCTAAAAAAACTTGTGGAGACACCGCCCCGCCGCGCCGTGTTGAACTATAGCGCCCTCTACCTCTGTAGGAGTCAATTCAGGTTTTTATTCTTTAGAATTCAAGCAGTCATAAAAAACTGTTACACATTTTGTCGATTTCAAATCCTAGTCCGACCTTACTCTTTGAAATAATGAATGATACCTGTTTCAACAAAATGGTTTTTCTCAAAAAAAAAAAAAAAGAAAACCCTCCAAAATGTTTATACCCACCAATTGTAAATGAGTGCCCTATAGGACACCCACATTTCAACCAATTGATCTTCTAATTCATTAGGGACTGGTGAATAAATTATAGAATTTAAGAAACCACCAGATTGTCCGACTCTTAGTCTATTAATTTCAATATTGTTATACCTCGAATGATAATACTATTATCATCATCACAGTCAAAGTGTCATTTTAAAATATTCAAAACTGGTTTCCTACATTTCGAACAGATTGCCTGTAACATTTAATTTTAAGATTCCGTATCAGCGTCGTAGATTGCCTGGATGTCCAATAAACGCCTCTATTCCGTTTCTAATTAAGCCTGTTCAACATTCATACAAACACAGCGAATATAAGCTTATTTCAAATTGACTAAATTTGAAAACCTCCCACAGTGTCTATCACAATATAATTTGCATTTAAACTATACGTATATAAGACGAGAGGGCCTATTAATTAATAGAGTCCTGCAATGAATGTCTTGAAACCAGTTGCAAGACATTCGTTTTAATTCAAGTACACTGCATTACTGTCCTTACAGTTTGAAAAGTAGAATGAATGAATCACCTGATTTGAGAGTACTATATGAATACTGAACCCATGCTAAACCAAGCATTTAGTGTAGTGCACCCATAGAGAACGGGTATTCATAAAAAGTATTCATAAAAAAAGTATACACTACACTGAGTACACTGAGTACACTAAATATTTGTTTACTTACTTTTGTTCCAAGTCCAAGTCAAGTTCTTAAATGATAGATTTGTGAGAAATGGATGTTGAGAAATGCAACGGAATAAGACATACAGCCCTATTATGGTTGTCAAATATCAACACGATACTTGATAAATTTGTTCGTTTATCAATGAAATTGGTTAAGTGGTATTACGGATAACAACCATCAGAACTTTTGATCAGTTGTGAATGAGATGCTTTTTTGCGATCCATTGTGAACGTCTCTGGTTGCTTATTCGGTATTATGGTTATCAACTTTTTTGATATCTATCAATTTTTCAGTCAATCGCAAATTCGTCGTTGATGAACATTTTTTTGGTTTATTTTACTGGAATTGGGTAACCAATGCACAGGTACGTGCTTGACTAGCATAAGGGCTATATCGTGGAGTGTTTTTTCTGTGCCGTATAGCAAAAATTCATTCCAAATTGAATTTTGAAGTAAAATGTGTTTAGTGTTCATTGAATGCAGGAAATTAAAATGGTCGCTTTGTACCTAGATATGGGGTGTGTCAACGCTTAGTGCGAGCACACTGTTCACAATGGAAGACAATTTATCAATTGGGATGCATAATACCGATTTATCAATTAATTGATAGCACTTATCGTGTATCAATTGATTGATAGTTGACAACCATAATAAGGCTGATAATATTAGAAATTTATAAATGAAACAAAAAAAAAAGCTTTATTTTTTATTCAGTTTCTTGAAAAATATCTTTTACGTTATTAAACATTTCAATTTTTTTTATGTTACAATGTAAAAACATTATTTGATTAACTAAAATTGGGTCGGATCCAATTTGATTTCGTTTTTCCGAAATGAGCATTCTTGCTGAGGAAAATATTCGTTCAGAGGCAGCACTACTTGCCGGTGTAGCTAATATTTTGCAGCTGACTTTAAACAAAAGTGGAAATTCAATTTTGTGTAAGTGCCACCACTGTAAAACATCAAATTCTTCGTGAAAAATTACGTTCACATTTTCATATGCCAGTAATTCATTGTTAATTTTATCATTGGAATTGACAGTTTCTACTGGTTGAATAAAGTCTGTAAACAAACCATTACCATCTAATAGGTAATCCAACTCTTCATTTAACAATCGTTCCATGATTTGAGGTTCCGGTTCAGTAATTTCACTTGCATAATCTTGCATATATTTTTTGCATTCATCCTTAATAATCTTTTTTTCGGCCTCATCGAATTGAATTAACTTGTTAGTGGGAGGGAAAAGAAAAAGAGCAATTTTATGAATTTTTGTCAAATTTTGTAAAACAATGGTATCCAAAAAGGTGCTTAGTTTTGATTTGAAATTGTTTATTACATCTAAATCTTCAGAATTAACGGCACATATTTTTTTTAAACGATGGATATGAACGATTGTTAGATGAAGAGTCGGATAGTTTTCACCTTCTAACACTTTTGACGTTTCCTCAAAAGACCTTAAGATTTTAACTAAACCACTTATGTGGCTTAAATTAATATTACAAATTTTTTGTAATTCATTTTTTTCCCGCAAAATATTTGTGATTTCGACCCAATTTTTTTCTATGGAAAGCAATAAATAATAAATTGTATTAAATCTAGTACAAACATAACTTTTTAAAGATGTTTGAAGAGAACAATTTACACCCGATTTTTTAAAATATTTTACAAGTTTAGTGCAAATATTACATATCTCAGCTATTTCAGGGATTTCTTTTATACTTTTTTCTACAATATTGTGTAGTAAATGGTTAATGCAAAAAATATGATCGAATGTACGGAATGCAGCAATCATATTCGACCCCCTGTCAGTCACCAGTATGGCCTTGTGGTTTAAATTTAATTCAAATTCACTTAAAAGTGTTGTGGTTTTCGAATAAATGTTTTGACCTGAAATTTCAATGGAATGTTCGGTTGCACTTTAGACAATTTTAGAAATAATCACCTGTACATGATACGCCCTTCATAGATTTTAAACCCAACAGTCTGGAAATCAATTTTCCTTCATTGACATAGTGAATTGTTAATGATAAGTATGCAGTTCTTAAATAATTATCTGTCCAAATGTCCGAAGTAAGTCCATATCCAATATTTTTTACACTCATTATGTCAGACCTTACAACTTTTAAGTATTTATTGTATACATTTTGAATGTTGCGTGAAACTGTTGTAGGGTGTGGTAATAATTTGCCGATGTCAACATTTTGTCCATATTTTGCACCAATGGAAATTAAAAACTCACTGAAATTTTTTAAACCACAATCCGTTACAATATTAAACGGTCGGCAGTTTTCTATTGTCCATTCAGTTATCAACAATACACTTTTTTTTTTGTCTTCAGAGTCCACTTGTGCCTTTTCAATTTTGTTATCAGTTTCTAATTTTTTCAAAATGTAACATTTGTGTTTTACTAAATTGGATGTACTTTTAGAATTGAATTTATGTACTGAAAAACAATTTTTACACGCCACTAAGTTTTCAATGTCAGCGCCGTTTTCATTTTTTATTGTACCGAATACATCCCATACCTTACTGCGGCCTCTTTTATTATTAATATTAAATTCGCCATTGATAATTTTTGATTTAATGACGGAATTGTTCAACAAACCACTAACACTGGGCATTGAAACATCGGAGTCGTTTGTCATATCCTAATTAAATATTCAACTTTAATACAAAAAGAAACTTTCTAAAAAAACAATAACTTACATCAGTAGTTTCCATTTTATTAATTTTCTGTAACTTTTTTTGTCTGCGTAACCACACTAAAGCTAGAAACCAACTAAACTTTGTAATCGAATTATTAGATTCACTCAGTGTATTCAGTGCACTCAGTGTACTCAGTGTATTTTCAACAGTTATAACAATTAACATTGCACACGATTTGCTCTCATCAAGCCATTTCAAGCACCCAAGCGTGGGAGAGAAAGAAAATACTGCACTCATTTTGGCATCAGGTGATCAAACATTGTACAGTAACTGTCTGCGATTTGGTATTCTATTTCACTGTACACTTTATTGATAATGCAATGAATATGAATACACTGAAGTACTGTACAAGTTTAGAGAGAGCAATTGAATGCATTCATGCAGGCCTCTATTAATTAATCCCGAAGTATCGACGAGAATATCATTAACCTAATCTGCTATTGACTGACTTTTCATCATCATAGATTTAGAAACACAAACCGTTCTGAACTTGTCGTTCACTTTGATCAATATAATTATACGAGTATACAGATTGAAAATTGTCTAGTCAAGAGAATATTATTATTTTGAAGTTAAATCACCATTTACCGCAGGAGGACATACATTCATTCATCCCTCCCTGTAAGCTAAATTTAATCATATTCGACCGACCGCAACAGCCACAAGTCAATCGATTTTCTTGACTTTTGCTTGAATTTCAGTTTTGTGGTAATGAAACATTAAACGTTGTGCAAGTAGCAGAGTAGCAGCAAGTAGCAAAACCAAAAACTTTCATCTATAAAATGTAAACCAATCTAAAGTGTCACATCATCATGTATTCTGTGGTTTAAGACCTTATCGTTATAGTTGTGGGTGGAATTTATATATATTATACACTGTTATAGAATATTTAGCCTTAAATCTATAAGATGTTGGAATAATATTTTAGAGAAAAAGTATATTTTCGAGAAGATATAGTTTTAGTTCTTAGATAATTTTTGTGGCTTTGTATTGAATTTTATGGAAATATTAAATATTTTCACTTATTGGTTTTTTTAAGATAAACATAAGATATTGTTTAATTTGGGTTAGTCAGCTGGGCAAACATAAAAATGTTTTTACATAAATATATTTTGTTCAATTTGACATTAAAGCCGAAAATGGGTATCCCGACACAAGTTTTTGACCAACGGAAGTTTTGACTAGAAGAAAATCGCATAGAAAGAGGATCTACATATTTTTCCCTGTTTTAATTACTTAAAATAAAGACCTGGCAATACAAAAACAACGACAGCAACTACAGTGTAATCTCTATTTCTTAATCTGCTTTTCTGTTAAAATTGCTTGAGTGTAAAATTTTTGAAAAATTTATGTTCCTACAACATATTTCCTCGTGAAGTGAAGAATCAGTACAGGAAGTGATATTTTGACATTTATCCCCGGTACAGACTTGTGAATAAGTTGGGAACGTTTGACTTAAAGGTTAAAAATGTCTAGAAGTAAGTTATATTTGAATGAATTGAAGTTTATGGATTCAGAACATAATTATTTTGAATAATTATCAATGTTCAATCCTCTTTTCAACTTAAAATCAATTTGTCATCCGAGAATAAAATTTTTATTTTCGACGTTAGTAAACATTTCCCTTTTTTTTTTACAGATTTTTTGTTTTTTTTCAATTTATCTTTTATTTGATAAATTTTTAATTAAACCTATTTATTTTTTGACAAAAATTGTTTGACATTTTTTTAACAAATGTGTGAGTATATGCACTTATGTATATGTATATTTTCACAGACAAATTTTTTTTGCCACTTTTTTTACCGATTCAAAAAAAAACATTTTTTTGACAATTTTTATTCCCGCGGTTAAAAAAAATTCCAACTGGCAGCAAACAATTTTTTTTTTGTTTAAGGCCTTGTTTACAGTTCTTTGACGAACAAAGTTACATGTCGTTTCCATGGAAGTCATTATTGCGCAAAAAAAAATATATTGAACTGTGAACCCACCCGTGAAGTGAAAAATAAATTATGCACTATATTTTTTTTCGGCGCAAACCATGTCACTTCGATTGTTTTGTGAAAAAAATGGAGTATGACAGATAATATTTGACACTGTTAATTTTTTTTAGTATTAAACAAAAATTCGGTTTGAAAATTCCTTGGAAAATGCAAAATACTTTTAATCAAAAAAAAAAAAATTCTTGCAACGGCGGCGGCGTGCTTGCCTGGGCCCTTGACATAATCTGAGCATAGCAACGGAGTTGAGTGAGTGGGGAAGCGTTTTAAAAAAGTAAGTAAAATGACGGTACAAAAGTTCTTTGCTACCAAGTAGTTACAAGTTGCGTTTTTTCGCAAATCCTTTTGCACAGTTGAAGGAAAATAAAACGACCCTGGTTTTGTGGGATGAGATTTTGATAATTTTTCTTTTCAGATTCGTTTTCATAAAAAATAAAGTCAAAAACCATCAAAATTGTTGATTAACTTTCCTTAATTCACAAGGACACCCTATTTGCTATTTCTGTTCGGAAAGATTATCAGCAAAAGAAGGAAGTCCGCACCCCATAAAAGTCCCCACCAAAAATCTCAAATCTAAAATTTTCCCCCAAAAAATAACGAAATAAAACTAATCCACGACCGCGGAAATGTTTATTTTTTCATTTTCCAGGAAACAAAAACAATCAGGACATTTTCCACAAAATTAAAACCAATGCTATACACAAAATGTGTTGTTTGTTCGTCTTCAGCTTTAATATTAAAACATTACATGCTTCTTAACATTGTCTTTCGGAAATTCGCTTCTTAGGTCTTAAAATAAATATCAATAAAGGTACACTTAAAAAAAAAGAAATAGAGTAATTAACATACACAGGTATTTCTAATAAATCTCGTTAAATACATTTTGTAGAGGTGATCATTTTGTGTGATTTTTTTCATTATGTGTGTTTGTATTTGTGTTGCGTGTGTATATAGGTGGTGTATAAGGGGGTTTGGAGTGTATATTGTGTGTTAGAATTCAGTTTCAACTGGTTTTTGTATACGATTCGCTAACAATTTAGCTTGCCTCTCCAGAAGCTCCCTCTGATCCTTTGGTATCCAACGGGTACATCTTGACTCTGGAATACCTAACTGATTGCCTCGAGTTAATAGGTCAACTCCCTGCTGCTGCTGGTCGATTTCATCGGAAGCTGTTGTCGCTGTAGATTGGCGTGAGGTTGTGCTGTTGCGTCCACCCTGGTGTTTGAAGGGCACAGTGGTTGCATTGTAAACACCACTCTCCCGATCGGTGGCATATTCAAAAGAGTCATCATCGTTACCGTTAACTGCCCCCGTTGAGGCCATTAAGGAGCTATTTCTTTGACGGCCGCCATTCATGTTGTTTTGATTACCGTTGGTGGTGCCATTTTTGTTGCTATTGTCATTGCCATCGCCATTGTTGTTGTTGCTACTGACGATAGTGACACCATTTGGCATCGTTGTCGTTGCGGTGCCGGAGTTGATGTTTGATTCGAGGAGGGCAACATTTGGTCCTGGCTGTTGGGTAGTACCATCATCGTGTCTAAACGATTTATTATTGGCATGAATGAGAGAGTAAATAGAGGAAAATGTTTTTGCAACAATAGAAGAAAGAGCAAGTTTATGTAACTAAGTCGATTTAATTTTGATTTTTTTTTTTTTGAATTTTAATTTTATACTCATAATTTTTGGTGGAGTGTGGCTAATGCTTAAGAATTTACATTTTAATGCCATTTCTATTTTTTTTAATATTTTGAAGAAAGGAAATAGTGAGTTTTTTTATTTATGATAATGATGCTGCATTCGTTGGGATGTATTCTATTTATATGTTTGTGCATAATTTCTTACTTTATTTTTGGAAATGTGATTGATTACATTTCTATCAATGCGATATATGGTTTCGATTTTTTTAAAAGTTTTTGTTGAAGGCTAATGTTTGTTTTATATGATCAAATAGAAAATATGGTCACATTATTCATGATTCAATTTTGTTAGTCAAAAAAAAAAAGGAAAAGAACTAATGGCAAAATTAATGAAGATTGATAAAAAATGTACAAAATGAGATGAAATGAAAAAAAAAACATGCAGTTATTTGTACGTATTTACAAAAAAAAAATCCAATGTTAAACTATCTAGATTAAAAAACTAAGACTCAGCAATTTATTATAAAAGCCACTTTGGTAGACAGGTACTTACGTTTCACTGGTTGGAGATCTGGATTTTTTTCCTGAAAACAAATAAATAAAATAATCTTAACGAAAGGAAGTATCAAATACCACAATAAAAGTAATATTAATTGTAAAAATTGATAATATAATTTCGACGACGTAAGCAATACAAATGTGGACATGAAACGTCAAAATCTATAATGAATAGATTTTTATAAAAACTGAAAATTAAATTTTTTTTTTAATGTAAAAAAAATCTCCAAAAATATTAGGAAACTAGGAGTTCCTAGTCTACACGACGAGTGTTTTTCTCTGTGAAACATTTCACCGAAATAAATGTTTTAATTGATCATCGATAGCAACAAAAACAATACATTTTTGAAAACTAGACAGAATTCGAAAATTAATCGAATATAATTCTGTATGTGCTAAAACTCAGATTACAAAATTTTGTAAATCTGAAATTTTCAATTTTTCTTTTATAGCTAATAGAAGTTTGGAAAACAGAATTTTGAATTTCGGGCAGTTTCCTAGAACTTTCCTAGAACTTAAAATTACAAGTAGATAGAGTTCAGAACACATTCCGAAAAGATGAAAAAAGTACTTAAAAGCAAACAGAATATTTAAGAAAATTATAGAAGATTCTTCGTCTTTATAACATTAGTTATCCATATTGTTTTTATTTTAATTTAGAAGTATTTCAAAGATGAAATTTTGAATTTACAGAATTTTTAAATTCTGGGCTTGCAGAATGTTGGTTGTACAGAATTTTGTTTTCTAAAGCAAGGCTCTATATTTTGAAAAGGGTAAATAATTTAATTTTTTTAATTTTCCTTTTAAGTGTATATTATTAAATACTATAAACTTTAAAAAAATAACTTTAAGGAATTGCGTATAAACGGTTTTAAGACTTTTTCAAAAAATAAATGTTATACGCTTTTTCAGATTATTCTCCAATAAAATTTTTGTTTTTGTATTTATTTTGTTTATTCCAAACTACTTAAACAAAGGAGCAAGTTCGTGGAAACCAGTATTGAATTTAATTATTTTTTTTGCAGTCGAACAATAAATGTTGAAAATTTTACAATTTTTTTATTAAAAGGCATATTTGGTTCTTTTTACCCTAAAGTTAAATCTGTTTTTCAAAAAATATATCGAAAATGTTAGATAACTGACCTGGATTATGCCTCCATTTTGAAATAATTTTCAAGGTTGTCTTTGCAGTGGAAACAAATATTGGGATTTTTTTTTAAGATGTTTTGTTATGAAAATTAATATTGTTCTTGGTGCCTAAAAGCTAAATTGAGCCCAAAAAGGTTTTCTTAAATGCTTCCTATTTTCTCTCACTCAAGATTTCGGAGTGGTAGAACAAAATTACACTGAGATTTTATTTGAGTCTATTTATTTCAACAAAATCTCTACCGCTCCGAAATCTCCAAATTTTCACATATCTTCCTAAAAAGATATCCATAATTTTCCCCTTAATATCCAAATATTATTCAGAATTAGAAACATTGGTAAATTATTATTTTTTAATATAAAACATATTTATTTTCACATTATAACCTTAATTATCTTTACAATTTGTAAACCTAACTAAATAAACAAAATAAAAATTATTATAAAAAAAATACAAAAAAGTTTTGTGCATTTTTAATTTTTCAGCAAATTTTATATTAATTTGTTTTTTTTTTGTTCATTAAAAAATAAAAGGCAGATTTATTAATGTTTTTATAATATATATGTATACCTTAAATAAATGGAAGGTATAATAATTATATGTAGTATAAAAAAAAGTTAAAGTAATATTTTTACAAAATGTCCTTTAACTTTATTTTTTTCTTTTAATTTTAAATTTATCTATACAAAACTCTTAATTTATAAAATCTACTTAAATATAATACATTAAGTGAAAAAAATATATTTATAAAAATTTTAAGACAATATTTTAATATAATAATTATTATTGAGATTTAAGTATTACATATTAATATTTAAAAAAAAAAAATTCTATATTATTTTTATTTTAAAAGTTAATTAGTTTAATAAATTACCGACTATAAAATATCATATTTGTTTTTCGATTCGAGATAGTTTTTACGAGACTTTTAAATATGTAGATTTGTATTAATTGTGAATTTATCTTTATTTATAATTTTTTTTTGTTACGAACACTTTATTTTAATTTTTAATTTTAATTTCTTAAAGTAAACTATTTTTACTTTTATATGAAAGATTTTTATATAAAAAAAAAACATTTTACAAAAGGACGGTAAACTGTTGCAGGAATGCTGCTTTTATTTTGAACTTAATCTTACGTGTTTTTTGTTCATGAAAAATATTCTTGTTTTTAAAGTATTTGGGTTTTTAGGTAAATGAAAAAAAAGGACATTATTGAGCTTAAAAGGTGGAGATTGCTGAAGTGCAAAGATGTAGACATAGACAAGACATACGCTATTCTTTTTGTAAGTTTCTACTTAATTCAACTTTAACATTTATCCTTTACCTAGTTCAGTAAGAAATGGCAGTTAAATAAAAAAAAAGTCAGTTAAAGACTTAAATTATACAAAATTATAATTGTAGTTTTGAGGTATGGAGGATAATGGAAAAGGACAACGTTTAAGGATTTTTGTCTATCTTAAGACAGGAATGTGTAAAAGGTCCATTGCAGTAAAATTATCAATCAATAAAATATGTCCTCCGGCAGGAATGTCTAGAAACAAAAATTCTTTCACATAGTCTTGCCTATCTAAGCATTTCTAAGGATCAAAAGAAAACTCTGTTTCTTCACCACAACAACTGCATTTTCTCCACTAACTGTCCCTTTTGGGATTCATAAATTTCAAAAAAAAAAGATGATTTACTGGATGTTTTATGAGATTCTTTCGTTAAAACATAAAAAAAATACAAAAAAAAATATAAAAGATTGTGACAGATTACAAAATATTGAAGTACATATTGTGCGTGTATTCTATAAAAAAAATGTACAGACAAATGCAAAAAAGTATAAAAAAAAACAATAAACTTTACAGCATTCACAACACATGATCCGTTCGGAGAGATATTATTATTTATCTGCATTCATTCTTATTTTTTTTGTAGATTTTTTTTAATATGAATTGTGAAGAATAAAAAAGTAACATTTAAAATGAGATTGATTCACATCTTTAAGAGAATTTTTCTTAAATTTTAAATTTTTCATCGTTTCGAACAGAAGAAGAACAAATTGATTTTTTTTGTAAAATAAAAATAAAAAAAAAATAAATGTTTTTTTTTCTTTTAGAAAGAAAAAAAAATGTCCTGGAAATTGGCACAATGACAAGAAAGAAAAATAAAAATCCTCCTGTTGCCAGCCATCCATCCCTCTTTAGACGGGTGTATTGGATTTTAAATCGCTACCGCCATTATGATGTCCATTAGTGTTTTTAGTATTTTTCAAATCGGCCTTCTTTTGTGCTTCGAGCTTATCGGTGACGGGTGGCGTTACTTCTTCCGATTGGGGTGTTGTATCGATGTGTTGTTCGCCATCGAAATCACGTCCTTCGAAATCGTCATTGTGATGGGGATTAATTTGAGCCTCAGAATCGGGTCCAATGTCAGTGTTCAATGTTGCTCCTGTAACAACAACAACAAGAACTAATTTTAGAACGAGTTTTTTTGTTTTGTATTTGAGGAAAAGGGTTGGTTGAAATGTTGGGATTTTAAGGAATTATATATTTTTTGAAAAAAAATATTTATTTATGAATTTTTTTTGTAAAAATAATATGTTTTAATTTTTTTCAGATTTGAGATTTTTTTTTAGATTTTGCAGCAATGCATATTGTATTTTCCAACTTTTTTATATATATTTTTTTAGCTCTTGTCGTTGTTGTTAATTAGGGGAAACATTGAGTGAAAAATAATGTAGTTTATACAAAACCAAGTCTACTTAGTATTTTGTGTAACATTTATGTATGTGTAAAATTATTAAAAAAAGAAAAACAAAACAAAACACAAGAGGACAAAATAACAATAATATTGAAAATAAAACATGCATTGTGATTTTTTAATAGATGTATTTTTCTTTGGATAGTGTGTTTAATATTTATTTGATTTGAAAAAGGATTTTGTTCAGTGTGCAAAAATGTATGTTTATGAAAAAGTGAATATTCAAATAAAAATAAAATACAAGTTCGACAAATCGTGTTTGTATTTAGAAGATAATTAATTTCATCTATATATCAAAACTATATGATTTATAAATTACATGAAATGAAATTACTACTTGGATCAATTTTGTAACAACCAAATCAGAAGCATTTATAACTTTAAGCTCCAATTTAAATATGATTTCTTTTTAAGAACTATACCAAGAAAAAAATTTGGCAACAATGTTGAGCAAGAAATTAAAAACAACGTACAAAGATTTTCAATGGTATGGTTGGAGAGTGGACACCAAGGAAGTTTTAGTAATACCCCCGCAGCCATTCTTTATAGATGAACCAATCTACAACCTCCATAAATTTTGGGATCTAAACGATACATTTCTACAAATGTCCACACATTTCTGCTCATAGCTTGTAAACTAAATTGTCAAATTGATAATCTCGAGAATTTAAATTCGGTAGTAAAGTATCGTTTCATACACCTTTGAAATTCCATATTTCGAAAATAAAACCGATTGAGATTTTTTACGAAAGCAAATGCTCAAAAGACATTATAATGGAATGGAAAAAAAAACTTGAAAGCTATTGTTTTCCTTAAATAAAGAATTATTTGTTTTCGGATCAGAAAATAGGGCTTTAATTGAGGTTTTCAATGAAATACAAAATTAAATTATTTTTGAAATTCAATTTCGCCCGATATGATTTATAAAAATTACGTTTAACTTTAACTACATAAATACACACAGCACTGATTGTACGGTGAGCCGATGGAATGATTCTGTAAGCGGTTACAAAAAAAATATTAAATTTTTTTTTTGAAAATGTTTTTTGACAAGTTTTTAATTTTGGAAATTTTCTGAAATATTTTTATATTTTTTGGACTAAATGACGATTTTTAAACTACAACTTTTTTCCCAAAATATTTAAATTTTTTTAAAAATTAAAATACGTTGTTGTTTTAAATTCCTTTAAACTGGCTAAATAATTTTAGTAAATTGTTTTTTAAATGTTTTGTTTTCAGAAATCATATCGAAATTTTCGGTTCATGCATGAATATATTTTTCTGTCTGTAAGTTTAATAGATCATGAGAAGCATTCTAGGCTAACTTTTAAAAAATTGTTGAATGAACAAACCCACCAAAAAAGGGACCCACTAAACGGGATAGAAAAGGTACTTGTCAATTAAAAAAAAAATTGATTACCATTGAAAAATCTTATTCTTTAAGTTGTACGTGAAAAACAAACATATTTTTCAATTTACAATTTTTGAAATGACCTTTCTTCTGACTTTTAAGTCGCTCTTACTCATCAAAAAAATGTTTTTCTTTTTTTAAATTTTGAAAGATAAACAAGAACATTGTGAAAAACACAATATTATAAAATGACCACCCTCTAAACTCGATGATTGGGCAAATGAACTAAATAGAGGTTTATATAAAGCATCACAAAATTTGAAAAAAAAAAACATTTTTCCAGGGCACTAATTTTTCATCCAAATTTTTAAGAATCGATCGTTTCGAAATTGGTGGATAACCAATGGTCACCTTTAAAAAAGGACACTTTTTGGTGATAAGTTAACACAGCTTGAAATGAACCTTGGAATTTATTGAAACCGGAACTGAATATATATAAATAATTTAAATAAATAATAAAATAAGTGCATGTGTTACCAGTATTTTTAAATTTTCAAGGAAAGGTGATATTCCGCTAGAAAATTTGTTCACGATATGAGACATACGTTTATTTGATAATATAAATTAATTATACTTTTGAAAAGTTTAAACAACAAAATTGAAAATAAAAAAAAAAAAACTTTTCCTGTTTAGGTGCACACTGCACACATCACTTAATACCTCCGAAACACTGTTTCAATATATCCTTCGTTGCGCTGTGCCTGCCACAACTTCTATATTTTCTATTATTACTTAACGCTGCTCTCTCATAAAACTTTATTGTATTTCAAAATTCTTCCTTCTTTACCAATCTCCTACAACACTTTTTTTTTTCTATATCGAGGCTTCTTTTAAACACTTTCCCTTTTAAAATAAATTTTTAATTGGATTACAAGGACGAAACGTAATCGAGAAAAGACCTCCTCCGCCATTGCTCCATCTTCGTTGGTTTGGTTCTATAGATGATACTCTCAATGAGAAAGAGAAAACTTTGAAATTAAATTCTAATAGGATTAGTAAAACATAATTTAAACATTTTTAATCCTAACAGAAAGAATTATACACGAACAGCTGTTCTTTAGATTGAGATTATAGCATCAAAGGAACACAGAGGGTACAAGTCACCGCCGCCGCCGCCGGTGCGTCCTCGGTTTGAATTCGAACATTCCAAAAATCGCCATCCTGAATGAGGATGACGATGAAGTTCATTTCTCGCATATTGCTTGCGGTAATTTTAATGATATTTGATGTCACATTAACATGCGAACTTTCTTCTCTGCTTTCGGTGGCTCTAATAATATGCTGAATCAAGAAAATATAAATCACTCCCATGTGACATTGTGAGCTTTGCGCGCATGAGATTCATATTACTTCTGAGCCTGAGCTTGACTATGAGTTGTGACAAAAATAATTTAAAATTTTCGCGATATTATTCGTCCTTGTGTTTGCAATGCAAGCTATGGATTAAAGGACTTTTGTGGAATACACCCAGGCAAAAACCCGGTTGTGATTTTAGAAGGACGATGGATGGAGTCGCTGGAGGTAGGGGGCGTGGTGAAGTTATCATATTATTTTATATCTTTCTAACTATGAAATATCGTCCGAACGCATTTGATGAGTTGCATTTCGTTTTTGCCCATCACAGCACCCAATGGCAAGGACATCGCGTCGTCGTTGTCGGCATCCTTAGCAAATGAAAACTATACGACGAAGTCATAATAAGGATTCATGGATTTCGAGCAAGATTAATATTTCAAGCTAAAATTGGAGGCAAAAGAGACTGAGAGAGAGGTGGTTTTCATTTCATAGCCAAATTATGGCCAAATAGAGCTCACAGTTCGGCGGCGGCGGCGGTGTCCGCTTGGTTTCTACTGTTTTTTGCTGTGTATTTCCTATTTAGTTACTGGGATTTCAAGGATCAAGAGGGAGTTCATTACCGGGATGGAGTTTTCTTTTGAGAGAAACTATACTTTTGGTTCTTTGGAAGGCACAGCACAACGAACACTAGGTACTGCTGCTGCTGCTGCTGTTGTCACCACAAGCTGGTATATAAACTTTATCCACGAAATTGTGATTAAAGTGAAAGTATTAATTACAGAAATTCAGAAGTGGGATTTGTTTATCACAAGCAGAGCTCTTTCGTAGCGGTAGCTGTGTATATGGTGTATTAAAAAAAGTAAACAGCAGCAACCAAAAACAGGTCAATGACAGGGATTTATGGATTTTGAACTGAAGAAGAAAATTTTAATTAAACTTTAACATTTTAAGAAATCGGTAATTTGTATCAAGACTAAAAGTCTAGTTGTTGACACTGCAACAAAAATAATGTTTATAATTTTTGTTGGACATTTTTTAAATAGTTTTTTTTTTTAAATGGAGTGATGCAAATTGAGGAAATAATTTTCATTTGGAAATTAAATACAGGGTGATTTGCATAAGGTTTGAAAAAGAGCTAGGGGGTAAAGAAACAAATCGTACAGGGTCTTTGGGTCTTTTTCCCCTGTTTAGGCAAGAGAGGCAATTTTCCATAAAAACTGACTTAAATTGGAAGAACAATCACAAACAACTGACTAGACTAAGCTATACTTATTACTCAGATCATTGGACTTATTATGACCGTTAGGTGTCCCTTAGGGTAAGACCGCATTCGGCGGAATTTCACTACAAGGGAACTACACCTCACAACGTATTTGTGAAGCTTTCCTTTAACAGCGGATCAGATTTTCCAAGTGCTGCACTCATAAGGAAGCATGGATTCAATATTGGAGTGGCAGTGGCAGAAAGTAGACCACGACATTGAACATTTTCTGGTTGTCCAGAAATATCTTCGTGAACAGATTTGGAAATTCTAAAGCTGACCGTTTTTGCCCTATTCATATTTAGCCCAACGAATTCAGTTTCACTGAATCACTCTACGGCTTTATGTCTGTGCTTCGCCGGGTTTACCTTAGAAAACGTGGACTGGCCTCCCGGTTTTGGACCATTCCATGTTTGAGGCCAACTAAATGCAGAAGTCGTTGCAACTCTTCGTTGCCTAAGTGCAACCCGTGGTTGTCTGTAATTCTTTCTTCAAAGTTAAGATCATTGAACTGTCGAAAAAGCTGTTTGAACCCGCTGAAATGTGTTTCTTCTACCTTTCGACTTGGTCGTTCTCCGAAACTAGTAATGACCCGTCTGGGTCTTTAACCAGTTCTTGGTTATCCTTTGATTTAAAAAAAAAAATTGAAAAAAACTTTCAAATTTTCCAATATTCAATGCTACAAGTTTGTTGTTTCTTTATTATTACATACTTTTTCAATATAAGTATGTAATTTTGAAACTGCCCTACCCACCTAAACGGGAAAAATACACCTTCCTACACCATTTTCTTTATCTAAACCAATACGCTCTAGAATGCAAATCACCCTGTATATCACCTTGTGAACGAAAAATTGTCATGGACATTTAAGTCCTCTTCTTCTTTTTCATTTAAATAATATGTGCAACAAAAATTGCATTTTTCATTCAAAATATATGTAAAACATTTAAAAAAATAAAATAAAATAAAACCAACTTACCACCGAAGCACCAACGTCCAGTAGCCCGAGCGAATCCAATCAACAGAATAATAATTATAAGAATGGCCACTGCAACAGCAATTCCAACAATCGATCCAACATCAAGTCCCGAACTGGGTGGTGTAGCTAATGAACTTATCCTCACAGTGTATTCGCGAACGCCGAATGCATTGGAGGCCTTCAGGTTGTAAGTTTTTGTTGTGTCCTGTAGTGTCAGACCGGCTATGGCCAGTGTTGCATTGTAATAACCATTGCCCAGGTTATGTGGCTCGTAGGCTGAATAACGTCCGTTTTGATGGCCTTGCGGAATGGCGTTTCCTTCGATGGTCCATTCCACGATGGGCGTCGGATTGGCTCGGATAGTTACATTGACCATGGCAGTATGATCCAAATAGAGGCCATAAACTGTTGTCTCAGGCTGTGGAACTGGGGCATCTGCAATGTGAAATGCCAACCATATGACAAATGATGGTTAAAAACTCAATTCAGTTAATGGACATGTACACAAAAGATGGGGGGGGAAGAAGAAAAATTCTCCCGGTATACATTTTTTTTTACTTACATCTGACTTTAAGCAAAAATTTTCCCTCTTGTTGCTGATCTCTGTCGGTTTGATGGTGGGCACGGCAAATTAGCATTTTCGCATCGTCCTCGGGAGTTAAGTATTTTTGTAATAATTGTGCTGTGGTCGATAGGGTGACATTTTTGTCACTTTGGGATTCAATCACCTCTGGTGGATTAAGCCCTTGGACAATTGGCAAATCATCAATGAACCAGGAAATGTTCGCAGCTGGTCTACCATCACGAACTACACAACGTGCAACGAATTTTGTTTCGGCTTCGAAGGCTTCATTTTGTTGTCCTGTTTTCGATAGTACTTCAATTGTGGGTTGCTGTGGTCGCACTGGAATACACAAAAATGTATAATTTAGTATTTAATAATATATATTGATGGGTGGTGGGGATATGGTGAGCGGAAGGCCGAATACGTGTAGGGTAAAATGTTATGTTTTGAAAACATCCACTCAATCTAGGGAATTAGAGATAAACCTTCTGCAATATTATTTTTGATTTGGATGTTTTTTTAACGTCTTGAATATCTTTTTACATAACTCATACTATATAGAACTGGGAAATTTGATAGGTTAGAAATCACTGAAAAGGCTTCGTCAGACATGCAAATGAAGAGTGCAGAGTACAAAAAATGTGAATTCTCTGAAAGAAACTTGCCTGCAGCAGACGAAATAACTGCTTAGAACTATCAGATGCGTAAACCAAAGCAGTGAGGGAAAATAAGGTTTTCAAAGCTTGGCACATGTGTCCCTCTTGTTAGATATATAGATGAAGAAGCAAGCCACGGATTGGTTTAGAGATAATGCAAGAAAAATAAAAAGAAGTCGCCAACGTTTTCAAGCAGAATTGCAAAGAGCATACTATATCGGGAGGTGGAGAAAATATCATGCTGTTCAAGAACTGTAAAATGCCATTTCAACTTGTTTTCAAAATTTCTGCACAGAAAACGAAACCTGTCAGGAGATTCATCCACCAAAGTTCATCACCAACTGTCAAAGTTAATTGACGACAAAGTTCTTCACAGGCAGCAACAGTATTGTGAAGCACTATTAAATGAACAGCTTCCGAGGCTTTACTTTCCAATAACTTAGCAATGAAGATGTCGCCGACATTACAATCAAAGAAGTAAGTACTTGAGAAAGGAAAAGCGATTAGACCAGATGAGATATCTTCTCAGTTTTTCAAGATGGAGGCTTGTAGATAGCTCAAGATGCTCAACTACAAATTTATACTTGATGGTCAAATCAATGGAATGAAATATACTTTCGGTTAGTACAGAGCTTGCGTACGGTTCACGGTGTTCGACAATGTAAAAGAAGGACATATGAGGGTAAATCTTTGAAAATACAGCGTGACCAATTTAGGTGATACTGTTGCGTAAAAAGAAGAACCCACGAAGTCATGAAAGAAAGGCTGGTGCAAAGAAATAATCCTTGATTAAACAAATGCAACAACACATGCTTTTAGTTGGCCTCAGACATGTAACAGTCCAAAACGCCTATCGACGCTTCCAGAAATCAACCCTGCGAGGAACTTTATTCTGAAGCAGTGGAATGGAAGGGTTGGGTTCCCAGTCTTTTAGACAGTCGATTTTGGATCATGAGTTCCATGATCCTAGAAAGAAAAAAAAGAATGGTCGTTTGACAGATTCTATGGCGGGTTTTTCATTTCGCAGTGATTGTTTCGCAGTTTCTTGTTTTGCAGTTAAACTATTACGACTTTAATATTTTGGCAATTTTAGATTATCAAGCTTTTGTTTTGCAATGTTATGATTTCGCAAATTCATCATTTTGCGAAATCAATATCACAGGTCTTATCTTGCACTTCATTATTTAGCAATTTTCAGGAACTATTTTATTGCACTTTATTATTCCGCCGTTTCTTTACTTTGCAATTTCATGTGTTGCTATATTTGTTGTTTCGTATTTTATTTAAATTTTTAGTCTACTTAATAGTCATCTAAATAAAATGTAGCAATAAAACAAATTGTAAACTAGTAATAACCGATCTGAAAAGTGCAAAGCAATTTCTGCGAATTAATCGCTTGCGGGTTGATTCAAAATCGAAAAAAATAGTTTACGAACAAACAACTTTTGCAAATCGGATAAAATGAATTTTGGTAATTGCTTAGTAAGATTTACGAAAAAAAACTTACGTAGGAAATTTCAAATAAAACGAAAACCAATTAAATTCCATTTCAGTAACAAAGGTATAAAAGTAGGTATACTTACAAGCAACAACCAAATCAATATTTCCTTCATATTCAGCTCCTTCAAAACCCAAACTACATTTGACTTTGCCATTTTGCGAAGCAGTAACCCTGTCAATAGTAACACCACACTGTCCATTATCCAATCCAGTGCCATAGTATGAGAATCCTGGTGTTTTACTCCATAACGGTGATAAATTAAGTACTTTCTCGCCGGGTATTTCGATACGGCAATAATTAATTGGTCCTCCATAACTGCACAAAAGTTGTGTTTTTTGTCCTTCATTTAATACTGCTGTATTTGGTTCGACATCGACGACTCCAGCTGCTTGAATTCGCTCTGCAATTAAATAGAAGAAAAACAAAATTAAATAAAAACGATGATAATAATTAATTATAGATGCTTAAGGATCTATTTGAAGATAATAAAAGATTCAAATTAATGTCCTCTATCCATTGGGAATTTAACAACAACAAAAAAAAAGGAAAAGATAAAAGAAGATGACTTTATTTATGATGCAATTTGAAAAGGCTTTAGATTTAGATGCATATTGATGGCTTGCTCATTCGGGAAGTTTAATTAATATGACAGATTGAAATACTCCTTCACATACACATTACACATCCTCCAGGTCCCGCTTACTTCCAACTAAATGTATTTCTGACTCATTTTGTATTCAATGTGCCATTTGTTTCAATGTATCATTCAATCTTCCGGGCCATTAATTGGCATCCCACATTGACTATGTCACGTTGGATTACCACGCTTAATCTATGCAGTCAGTGAGATGCTTTTCCCTCAGGTTAACCACCAATATACACATTTACCACCTGCTTAATGTTAATGTTAAATTAATCTCAAGGACAACATCCAGGGACCTGCTCCTGATGATGTGAATCAGAGGTCATTTCGTGAGCGAAATTATGAATACTTAATGTTTACTTTGCGTAAACATTTATAAGTGCGAACAGAGTGAGCTGGTAGATAGACATATCCAGGCCGAGCCCCCAAGGACTTATACAACACTTGTGCTGATGAAATCCATTTTAATAATTTCAACCTGGCGTTTAGAAATGTATCCCCTTCAGCAGATGAATTCCACAAAATATTTGTTGGTAACAAAAATATTTACCTTATATAACTGAGTGACAGTTGGAAAATTAATATGACATTCAACTGACTTCTCTATTTCTATAGTATGCTATGGTGGGTGGTCGCGATGCGTGTAATCCGAGTTTTGAATGAGTGACATCTTTTGACAGAGATGCAGACAAAGAGTCGTAACATATGAGTGTTGTAAAAAAAAGATAAACATAAAAGCCATCAGAGATTCGAATTGCAGATGGATTCAGTTGTGAAATCAGGTTCCATCAACAATGACAAAATCAGATACAATTACTTAGGCAAGGAAAATCCCAGTGGGAGTGACGATTTTGTCATCATTGTCAAATTTTGAGTGGCTTAAATTGCACAGGAGAAGAGGTTTAAATATTCCATCGCGTATTTAATCCACCTTTGGTTAGAAAGATATTTTCTTTAAGTGTGATATAGTCTATTGGAATTATTGGCGCTTGGAAAATTAAGATTGGTTCTTTGAAACTTTTGTGAATTATTAATGAGTGTTAAATTTTTAAGAGGATTATTAATCGTGTGTAAAATCTGAAATATTTGATTTTTTATTTCATTTTAAAACAACTCTTTTACTTCTTGAAGCATCAATTTCTTTCTTTCTTTAATGGCGGCTAAAGGCTTAAGTCAATTTTAAAACTTTTTCACGAGAAGTATTTTCAACTTTTAAAAAAAGTTATAGTAAACTTCGAAGAAGTCAATTAATACCAAATGTTTATAAGCCATTTCATTTATTACAATGTCACTTAGGTCACTCTTCCAAATTAAATATTTGTTGTTTTCTCCATTTTGTAATAATGGCTTTCAAATGATTAAAGTAAATTTAAATTAAATGCCAGAATGGAAAAACGGTCTAAGTCGACATTAAATTTTAATTTGAAAACATTTAAAAAAATTTTTTGAAAAATGGCCTAGTTGATCTTATAATTGTTATTTAAATGTATTAGAGCAGGCTTAGTTGCAATAACATTGACGGTTTTGACAAAATCCAAAAACTTTTTTCCAGCCGATTTTTTTAAAATTTTGTTTGATACTTATTCTAAATCAATTTTCGAAAAAATGTCCACAATAAATTAAAATTTTTTTAAAACTTCTCGACAATCATCGCTAGAGAAAATGTAAAAAGTAAAATATGTTTGAATAGTGTTAGGTTTTAAAATATGTATAACTCTGCCTTGAATATTTAAAACATCCGCGATTTTTGTCCAATTCACTTTATCAATTTTTTTTTAATTTTCGAAATCCCATCTTGATATTTGAAATTTGAAAAATATTAATCAGAGCATGGGTCTTCAAAAATTTGGAAATCGTATAAAAAAATCGCTGATTTTAAAAATGACAATTTGTTTACTGGACCAATATGTGATTCGTATACTAAGTATCTCCAATAAATACAAAGATACAAATTAATATAAAATCAATCTCAAATGAATACAAAGAAAACATTTATTTACTACAATAATATTGCACTAGCAGTCCTTTAAGTGACACTAAAGAACAACTACGAGTCGAAGTCCTTGTCGCGCAAAGCACGTCAAACAAAAAAAAAAAACACATCCTGAGTGTTGAATTTCACGCTTTGTTCAAACAAAACAGAGAAAGAAAGATATTATAGTCCTACAGAACTAACAACTTTTACAACTTCAATATCCCTCCAACAAAAAAACAACAACAATAAACACAAATAGACTATTTCAAACTTAAGTATAACATTAAACAGTTTTGATTGTTTATTCAAGTTACATCGGTTTAATTAAATATAAGAGTATCCTCTCGACTTTTTATATACTTAAAAGTGTCTTCTTGAACTTTCGAAAAATACCCTCCTGTTGCTGCACTTTTAGTGGAAAGATAAAATGGAAGAATCTTTCCTTGACATTCTTTTTTTTTTTGCACTAAGACAAAGAAAAATCTCATAAAAGTTTATTTGACCTCAAGTCTTAGGATTAAAAAAAAAAAAAAAACAAAAAACTTAAAATTTCAGAGGCGTCTTTAGTTAGTTTTAGTTTTTTTTT
Organism: Syrphus vitripennis; assembly: GCA_958431115.1. Lineage (NCBI taxonomy): Eukaryota > Metazoa > Arthropoda > Insecta > Diptera > Syrphidae > Syrphus > Syrphus vitripennis. The sequence goes on from OY288108.1 coordinate 124,075,319, forward strand.
AACAAACTTTTCATTATTTGTGGTTCGTATATAAAAAAAAGGCAACAATTCGTAGATCTATTGTTTGGAATATAGAGTTGCCATCTACTACCTACGTATTAAGTAATCCCCAAGGAAATATCTAAACTTGCACTTTGCCTGTCATAGCAGCCAAAAAATGACACGGGGTATACTTTTTGTCGACTCAGTTGCTTTTGACAACCATTTCTCAATATTGGAATAAATAACACGCCTCCGTATTTTCGAAACGAGTGTGATTTCTGTTGAAAACTTGGTTGTTATTTTTTTAATTCTAGGTTATTCTACTTTTTTTCAGATTATTCTTATTTTTTTTTGTATGTACACGGAACTGTTTTTGCTTGGGCTAAGTGTTAAATGTTTTTTGCAATCATCAATTTTCTTCTAGGTATTTACTTATTACACAGTGGGGATTATTTAATAATTTTTTTTTCTTTAAAAAAATATCAATGGCGCCATGATGTTAAGGTATTAACGTTTTATAGTTTTATATAACAGATTTCGGGACTACCATTTCTATAGGTATAGTCCCCGAAAGAATTTTAAATTGGAAAACCTTCTACAAGGTGTTTTATTTAGGGGTATAGAAGTTTAAGTTGGCAACAACTTTTTAACTGGCGGCCATTTTAACAGCTGTAAGGTGATTTGTGTTTAATTTGGCTTGGCAATTTAACTTGAAAATTCATCTTTGTTTTTTTTCCATTTCAAAGTTCTAACCTCTGAAAAAAACATAAAGTTTTCCAGAAAATTCAACATTGTATTTTCCAAAGCTCGCTGAAAACTTATTTTGACAAAAAATGTATTTAATTTACCTTGAAAACGATTATTAAAAATTATCAAATACAAATAAAAATAAAAAATAATTTGTTTTTATAAAAAATCCACTGTATTAGAAACACTACACATACATTAACTCTATACAACCGCACAAGTATACCAAAAGAAACAACGATTAAGATGAAATAGTAATGCGATCCGGAGACTTCAAGAATAATAATCCCCTCACTTCATATAACAGAAAAATAATCTTTAAACCTACATAAGTCTGTTCACTGTACGTGTACATCGTACTTAAACTGCAAAACGAATGTAAATGTCAATGAAAGAAAATAATGCTGACAATGCTGAATCTCTTTTGAAATTTAAAAATGTGAACGTTTGACCACTTCAAAGAAGAAACTGTTACAAGAAATTTGATATGATGTTAAAATAAAAAATGAAAACGATTAAAAAAATAATAATTCTGAACTCGAAGCTTAACATTTTTTTTTGTTTTTGGCTGCAAAAACAATCCAAGATCATAAGCTCTTAATTTTTGTGGTCATACGTAGTAAGTTACAGATGATGAAGAAGTAAAAGTACTCCCACAATATACTACATTGTGAAATATGTGTTATATGAGGAGGACCTAGAAATAAAAACCAAACAAAAATGGCGACACACTATTTAACCACTGTCCGGCTTGTATGTTTGAAGATCTACGAGATAGATTTTCATTTAAAAATTGTTTCGTTCCATTTTGATGTCTGGCATGATAGCTCAGTACGATTATAAATAATCTGGCTACACTTTGGCTATGGCAACAAGTGTGATGGCAGAGGTGGATTTGATTTATTTATGATCTATCATGTTTTGAGTTTGCAAAGACCACTTGAAAGTATAGCACTCTTGGCTTTAGATTCAAATTTTATGGATAATTTTACAATTCAAATCAATTCAATTTTATTCTATTCAATTTAATTCAATTCTTCAATTAATTTCATTTCAATTTATTTAATTTTAATTCAATTCAATTCATTACAGTTCCATTGAATTCATTGAAATGAATTAAATTTAATTTCAATTCCATTCAATTCAATTTAATTTCATTCTATTCAATTCAATTCTTCAATTCATTTCATTTTTCAAATCATTTAATTTTAATTCAATTCATTTCATTTTGATTCATTTCATTTCAATTTAATTAATTTTAATTCAATACAATTCAATACAGTTCATTTTATTTCATTTCAATTCATTTTAATTCAATTCAATACAGTTCCATTGAATTCAACTAAATTCAATTCATTTTATTTCATTTCAATTCAATTTATTTTAATTCAATTCAATTCAATACAGTTCCATTGAATTCAACTAAATTCAATTCAATTTAATTCAATACAATTCAAATTAAATTTTTTGTCTCGGTACTAATTCTTTGTCTTTACCAAACCAAAACATGATAACATTTACACCTCATTATGTATAGAATGCGACCATGGATTGGTCGGTAAGGTGGTAGGTATGTACCTTGTACCAGTTCACTTGTTCACCTAGTTGATATATTTTAAGATAGAAATAATGCTTAGCGTGTTTGCTTTTTCCATTCAGATATTAGATTTTGTTTACGTTGCGGATTTTGTATCGTCTATGGACAATATTATGGCAGATGCGGTGTTTCCATAAAGAACATAAATGAGTTCGACCATTAGACCGGGAGACGATATTAGATATATATGCAGGTACATACTACATAGGAAAGTTGTCTTCATTGAAGTCCACAATACATACAATATGGATGGTCGACTCTCATCTTCATGGCCTGGTTTAATTAATTGGTTTGTCTAATGCCGGCCGCAATTATGATCGTAATCATGATCTCGAAGTAAGCCACAGCATCTGGGATTTTACGAATATACCTTCCAATAGTCTATATTGAAGAACAATGAAGTCTTTTGTGTAAACGGATATTAATGCCGTTCGTTGTTGTATAAAAGTATAACATCATCATAGCAGCTACATCTCTGGATTGGATATTATTGGTAGTCTTCTACATATATGGGCTAAATAATATTGGCGCTGGTATTCGATGGAAAATGCTTACACACATTTGCTATGGTTATATGTTTAGTTAATCTTTTTTTCACTCTATTTTGCAGGTATTGTGAATAAGTACCTACGTTATTGTGAAAGATAATTGAGATGTGATCCGAATTGCGTTGTTTAAGTTACAATGGTGAAAAGCTATGAAAATATTTACTACTAGAAGTTATATTTTTTGATATATGTATTTTTTGAAAATATCCAAATAGAGTTTCATGTTTAGTGAAATGTCAAACAATTTAATTAAGAACAAAGGCGCCCGGAGGGTGGGGCAATTGGGGTCAGTAAGTCTCCCCTAGAACTGAAAACAAACCCCGTTTTCAAAATATTTTTAATGTTTCACAATAAGCGGCTTTTTTTCTGTCGGAATTCTCTACAATTTTATTTTATCGTTGGAGAAATCTTCTTTTCGAAACTGTAAAAAAATGTGACATTGGTAGGAAAATAATTAAGTAAGAAACCGCTGATATCTGAAAACATTAAAAGAAATATTGTTTGTTGACAGCAGTTGAAATGATTTAATTTAATTAACGTTTAACTCTAGCAAAGAGTTATCTATCAACAACAAACAATAATCAAATCATAATTAGAGTCAGCTTTAAATAAAATAAAATATTGTTTTCTGTTATTGAATTAATGGCGTGTCTTAAATATTAAATCTCCAATAAAGCCTACAAAAACTTCAACAGGTTATCATAATTTCAATAGGTATACACTTATTATCTAAACATGGCATGTTACAGGTAGTTTAACTTAGTAAACGTACAAGTTAATCACGAAAATTATTATTATAACCAACAAACACGAAGCATAATAGTGTTCAAGATTTCGAAAGAAATTTTTCTTCTCTATATTTATTTTGGCCTCCATTAAAGTTATTGTTGTTTTTTTTTACATTTCTTCCAAACTAAAGACGACTTTTCAACTTTTAAACGGGGTAAATAAACGAGCATAAAATTTTGGTCTGCAATTTTTTTTTTTTTTGTATACCATCACTTTTGACCCGATTTTGTGAAATGTACGTTCATTATCATTAGTTCGTTGGAAATAGGATAGATGGAGTTATACTCGTATATAGTAGGAATAGAAATGTGTATAGTGAGTGGAGGACCTAACCTCGGAAAAGTAATATAGATATAGCAGGAAAAAAAAAAACATTTACAGAACAAGAGTGCGGAGAAGTAGAAAATTGGAAAATTTTTCATTTTTATCTTTGAAAATGCTATACTGCGATATGGCCTTGGGTAATGTATCGTTTTTATTGTCGGTATATCTATCGCTATTACTGCGCGATACTATATGGCTATGAAAAAGACTATAAAAAAAAGGGTTTACATAGAAGGGCAATACGAGGAATACGTATAAGCAAAGCACAGAGAGAAGATCAAACTGAATCCGGTCATTAAGTGGGAGTTGGCAATATAATCGTAGTTGTTATACATAAATGGTCTTTGATATAATGGGCGTATAGAGAGAGGATGGAGTTGAATCTAGTTTCCGATTTGTGAAGACTGCAGCAATGTTTCGCTGGAAAATCCAGAGAACGCAAAAACTATTTGAAAAAATTAATTCTTTTTTAAAGACTTGTTTACTTTAGGGTTAGATTTTTCATGCGAATTGCTCTATCAATTGAGTACATAAATTGGTTCTAGATTAGATATGGTTAGCAAACATACAATAAGAACAGAATGGAGTATGCAACTTAAAGATTAAATTTAATATCCGATTACAAGAGTATAACGTTAATTTTACTAATGGGTTTTATTTTGGAGTTTAGATAATTCAATTTTATGAAATCGACTGAGAATAAGTATTCAATTTTGTTTTAGGAACAACTTTTAAAAATTTAAGGGAATTACCTATTGTTTTTAAGGCATATGAGACTAGAAGTGTTCACCAAAATAGGAAATTTCATTTTTTTAAAAAGAAGTTTGAGTTCAAAACTAAAGTTGCATTCTGATATATCGTAGAAAATAATCAAAAATCGCCGAAAATCGTTCTAAAAAAATTATTATTTCTTTTAAATTGTTTCATTTCTAATATTTAAAAATATACACCTAAAACCAAAAAAATATATCTACCCGTTTTTAAAATCTAGGTATGTATTTATTTTTTACAGATTTTGTTTTTCAAAAACTAAAAAATATATTTTTTTTGAAAATTGGATATTCAAGGATTATTTAGGAGCTGTGTCATAAAAATTTTCATTACTATTTGTCAAACCATTTATGAGATAATCTATCCCAAAATCTGGTTTTATGGCAGTTACTGTTAATAACGGTTCTTATGAGAAATATTTTTTGCCTAAATAACTTGAACTACTTGCAAAACGTCTCAACTGGGTGCCGGGCCACAGGAACATTGAAGGCAATTGTAAGGCTAATGAACTCGCTATAAATGGAACCATCCTACCAATCGTACCATGTATGGAAAATATTGGTATACCTATTGCTACATGTTAACTCATGCTAGTGCCATTAGGTTAACAAACCTTAGGTGGAATACCATCACCACTTGTGTGGCGACAAAGCAGACTGGCCACTTTTTAATATCTAAGGCGTTCCAGGTGCTTGTTGTCCCTAAATAGATCGCACATTAGCTCCGTAATTGGTGTCATTACAGGACGCTTTCTAATTGGGAAGCAAGCAGCAAGGCTGGGTGTTTTTTCTAACGACTTCTGCAGAAGCTGCATAGATGATGAGGAAGAAGAAACAACTACTCATCTTCTCTCTGTACATCCCCTGCTCTTTGGAGAATAATTTTTCAACGATCCCAGCGATCTTGTAAACAAAAACATAAACAGTCTCTCAAGCTTCATAAGAAGCTCCAAATGGTTCAACGAGTAGTGAGAAAAATATCTAGATTCATGTGGTATAACAATGGGTCACTCCTGTCAGTTTATACTGACAGCTACGTCAACCTAACCTAAAACGTCTCTTAAAAAAATGTCATCAAATTCCCTAAAGCCGTTTTTGAGATAAATATGTTTTGTCCGAACAGTTATTTGACAAAAAATTGGTCAAAATAAAAACAAGTAAAGATGACAAAAATTAAAATTTGACTTAAGTGAGAAAAAATTATTAATCCAAAAATAAAAATTGGTAAAAAATTGATTTTTCGTGAGAAATTGTCCGTACTAAAAAAATCAACCAGTTTTCAAAATACTGAGTTTTCATTTTTTTTTTGTTTTGGAAAATTTTGATATGCAATATATTTTATGCTATTTTTATAACGTTTTCATAATTTTTGTCATCACAATCCGTTGGACCAAAAATCTGCTCTGTTGCGAAAACAGATGTCATCAAAATCGTTGGAGCCGTCAAAAAGCTTTTGCAAAAAATTAATCCTGAAGTTTTACATATATAATATTAATGTTTGGAATTTTTCATATATTCATGGGAAGCCCCTGAATATCATATTCATGGGAAGCCCCTGAATATCACAGTAAAAAAAAAAAACATAGCTACAGCTATGTCATATTTGACTTAAATCTTCGTCAAAACAATAAAGCTTCATTTTCATTTTTTTAAACTGACATCTTTCTGCACATTTACGTACATGTCCAACTATTTTGCTTGTTTTAGACATGCTTTTTTCCTCTTCCATTATGCTGATGGTCATCATCAAAAAAAAAATCTGTAGAAAATCCTGTTATCGGTACAATCAATGCTATAGCTGATCCCATGTCAATTAGAGGTTTTTCTACTTAATTCTTCAACATTTAGCTTTGTTGTATAATGCATAGAAAAAAAATAAGCATTACAAATCCATTAGATTTATGTCAATCATTCGAAAGTCATTTTCATTATGTTTGTCGTTTATCTAATTATTGAGAGTTGAAAATCTCTTCTCAGCCAATTTATCATCGAATTATGTTTCGTTTTTTTTTAATCGACCTGTCAGCAAAATTAGTCAACTAAACATAATAAAGTGAATGAATAAGTTGAATAGATTTGTTTTTATAGTAAATGACAAAAATGTTAGAGCGCCTTGGTTTATCAATTAACTAAATAATCTATGTGTACGAAAAATAAGTTCCACCAGAATTTCTACATGTCCTCCACGAAACTGTCAAACGTTTATCTTATATTTAGACATTTTTTTTAATGAATCCATAAATGACCTTTATATTTTAAGAAGTAGAAAAACGTTAAACGATTTCGAAAGGAAATAGAAAATTCAATATTTTATTCCTCTTATTTTATTTTTTTCTTCAGCGCAGCATCATTTGTTTCATATATACGGACATAGTTAGAAGAAGTTCACCATTTCCAGATTAATTACCTTGAAAAGCAGTAATCGTTTAAGAAAAAAGAAAGGACTCCTTTCTCATTTCTCCCAATGACGGTATCGCATCGGAATCGGCAGCGTTGGGCACTTTCCATGCAAGAAAATGATTAAGTGAAGAAAGTAGATGTACAATGTAGTATTTTATCGTCATCATCTCATAATCGGGTTCATATAACGAAAATGATTATTTCCTAAGGAAACTAACATATTTTTTTTGTATGTTTTTTTTTCTGGAATGATTGATTGTTTTGGTAAGGAGACGTTGTTTTAACCGGTTGTTGTTGGGAAACATGAAAATCGTGTGTTGTATTTTAAATGGTGAAATGGCTTTGTGTTGTATTTATAATGAAAAGTTTTATAAATTGATTTAAGCAATTAGGATGGTTTAATTTTCCATTTTATTTTAATCAAAACGATAGGTACCTACACAAACTAAGTTTTTAGTTGAAAAATTGCTTAGGGAAATTAAAAAAAATCAGAGATAGAAAAAATAGCTGACTGGATATCGACACAAATTTAGAAAAGCAAAGAAAACATCGTACGACAAAATTGAATTAAGAGAAACTTATTAACGTCTTATGTCTATAGCAATAGGAAAATATTAAGACATAGTATAGGAAGCTGTTTTACCGTCTTTAAAAAAAAGAACGAAAAATTACCAAGCATCAAACAAACAGAATAAGTTTTAAGCTCATTTAAAGAAGCAAGTCTAAATTGAAATTGCCGTTACAACTATTTAACGGCACATTATACTCTTTAAGAAAATTCATACTCATTTTCTACGGGGCATTTCACTTCTTCAAGTTATCGAAGCTACAAAAAAACATATAGAACGACAAAATCTATATTTTTCAACAAATAATCTAAAACAAGTTAAAGGCAAATTCATAAGAAATAAATACAATCAATTAGAAGGTTGTTACCTTAATTTGGAGAAACTTTTATAATTTCCTAAGATGTTAAAAAAAATTAATTTGAAAAAAAAAAAATCGTTTAAAAGAATTTTACAACTGAATAATATTTGAGTGGTATCTCAGGATGATTAAAACAAAAAATGCTACTAAATTCGCCTTCGCGTTTCTGGAGAAAATAGTCACACTGGTCTTTTTTCAATATTTTTGATTAAATTCGAAAACGAATCCAAATTGAGAGTTAAGATTAAGAAACTTTTAGCAGAGAATTGGATTTTCAACAGCAATAAACTATTTGAATTTTTTCAAACAAATATTGACGTCATCCGGTTTTAGTGGAAATTTAAAAAATCGATTTGCAATCAAAGAATTGAATATTTTAAACTAAATATTGTAGCCTCTAGATAATTTTTTTTTTCAGTTTTTTTTTTTTATTTCGATTTTAATAATATTTTTATACGTTCTTCCTGATTTCGTCTTTGAAAAAGCTTCTAGTTATAAGAAATTGATTTCATTTCAAACCTCCACTTATCTTTTCCCGCCTGTCCAATGTACCCCATAGATAAATTGTCAAACAAATTAGCTGCAACTTTTTTAATCCAACAACGCAACGATCAGCTTAAATCTTCAACGCATGACTTCCTATCAAACGCAAACACCTAAGAGTCATATTTTTCAATCCCGCTCTACCCAAAAGAATTTTTTAGCTCTCCCGATAACCATTTTTTTTTCTATCTTATGATTTATAACCTTCATTCTTATGACCTGGTTTTCATGGTACTTTCTAAATTATTTTTGAAATTTTTTAAACAACTGTCTTGTAAGTCAATATCGCTCAACCTCCTTTTTGACTGAAATAACAAAGACCCTATCGTCTATCGATAATTTTTTTTTTCTTTTCTGTTCAAAGTATTACGAGTGTAATAAAGTTCAAACGAATTCCACCTGTACGACATTTTTATTTATTGAACCACAAAACTTTCTACAGTTTTATAAGACCTATCCGGGTATATATGTATCTATCGATGGAATGGGTATGGTTCAACGGATGATTGCACCACCATCAGATGCCTTTATTCATTTAGTTTTTTATCTTAAACAGCCGCGCACTTTCCCAACGAAATATTAATAAATCATCTGCAGAGGAAAATGTTAACTTTTAATAACTCCAATATCGATATAGTAAAAATCTATCTATATAAAAAGAAGGTGATATAACTTAATTAACAAACATTCTTCCATTTCTTTTTTGTCTTATCGTTAATCTTTCGTGCTTTCCAGAAGCAAAAGGAAGACAATGGTTGATGAGTTCATTAACTATTATATTGACCCTTGAGTCCTGAGTGGCTAGATATACAAAATAAAAATAAAAACAAAAGAAGAAAAAAAAAGCTTAAGGATGTCGATATTTTATGACTATGGATGGAAGGAATAGAAAAAAATTCCCGAAAAATATCGATTTCTCAGAAAAGAAAAAAAAAGTATTTTTATCTTTTCTTATGCTTTTACATATCTACCTTCCCAATCTCCGAACTAATAATATCTATGTGTATATCTAGATATTATATCCTTATCTTTTCGGTGTTCATTGAGGCATGCGACGATAGACTTGGAATCCGCAGTTTGGTCTCTACTACCAGGTATACATATATATCTGCCATCAAGGGACCTATTAATGCTCTAGAACCGCAACGAGTCGCCAATTAGTGGCGAAAACTTTCAAAAATGTTTCCTCTTGTTTAAAATTTATTACCTTTATCTTGTGGTTTTCAATAGATACATATATAGGTTTAGATATACCTTTGGTACTTGTAGATTCGTGTGGTTTATACTATAGTTGTTTGTTTGGACGATTGATCCATCGATTTTGATAGCCTTCGCTATGCTTTGCTCCATCATCATTATTATTATCATTGCTCGATTCAGTGCTCACAGTGTGCATCGTCGATATAGATTTCCCAAATGGCAATTTATAAAGTTTAGTCGTATAACTTTCATAAATATTTAGGGTCTATAAGAAAATTTGGATTGGGTAGTTTAATTTATGAAATAAAAAATTTTAAATAATTAAATAATTATTAATAATTTAATATTTGTGATTCCGTAAGATTTCGATAATATTGCATTAATCGATATTTTATAACAATAAAATCTTGAATTTTTTACCAAAATTAAACATTTCTTTCTTTGCAACTGTCCTAAAAAGTCTTAAAGTTTGAAAAAAATCGATAATTTAATCATACTTCACATTATAATGATAGGCAGGACAAAAAAGAAGTTTTGCAATTCGACTCTTACAATTTTTTTTTTTTTTTTTTTTTTTCGCAAAAACTATCATTTCAAACAATCGCAAAAAAGTCAACGATGTCGACACCACAGCGATCGCCAAGTTTTGTGTCTAACTTTAATCTGTAGGTTGTTCAAAAAAATTTAGTTGGTTGTTCCCTGAAAATGTTTTTACAGAATTTCTTCTTGACCAATGTATTTTGTTGAGATACGTTGTCATATGAATTTTTTTTTTGAAATCCAACATTTTTTTCGAAATATGTGGACCAATTATTCTTGACAACATTGTTCTCGGAAATCTTTAAAAAAAACGAATTTTTGAAAAATAAAAAAGGTTTGACTAATATGTCATATGGGATATGGTGTATAGTAGTTGAACTCCACTAAAACTGAATATCGCCCAAGATCTATCCATTAATCAAAAGAAACATTGGTTCACCATCGAATAGAATTAATTATGAAATTCCAAAAATTAAAATAAATAAAAGCAGCTGTTAACGCCTGCAAAAATAAATATAAGAATGATAAGGTTCAATCAAATATTAGATAAAATTCTTTATTTATCTAAAAAAAAAAATTCAAAACAAACATCTTTATTCTTATTTTTCACCTAGTTCACTCAAAACATTCAGCATCTGTTTTAATTTCCTATCAAATTTATAATACCATCAGCATTAACGATTTCATTCACAAAAATACCTCTGTCACTGATGATCAAATATTTGAAAATTGATTTATCACTTCTGTTTTGTATTTCACCAGCAATGAAATATTTACTAAGAATTTTTCACCTTCTTTTATCTCAATAATTCAGCCTCCTAAGGGAAAATATGAAGCCCCTTATATTTTATTTAATTAACAACATGCAAAAAGAATACTTATCCCAAACAATTGTTTCAATTAAAATTGTTTGTATAAAACAATTTGTAACCTGTGCGTACAACAAAACACAATACCAAGGAAGAAATTCCTTCCTTTAACAAATGTGGGGACGAACAAAATGTTTTATACTCGATTAAGTTTCATCAGTTATTTGGTCGCGAAGAGACACAGAATAGTAATCTGTATACAATTATAATTATTCTATGGGAGCTTTTAACATCTGACACCGAAATATCAGCATATTTTAATCGCAAGTTGTTATTCCCACAATCAGCTGGCTATAACCAACAACTGCTCCCCAGGGTGTATAAATAAATGATTAATAAAATTAAAAACAAAAAAAAAAAATTATGCCGGCTTTTTGAAGATAATAATTTATTATTTTTTAAATATAATGACTTTTGGAGAGTGCGAGGAAAGTTATGACTTATTGAAACAGTCATTAATTTTATTTGGAACATAAATTTGAATAATTGTTTGTTGTTGAATAAAAGAATTGACAATCTTTCGAGGATACTATTGTACAAAAGCAGATAATGTCATACATTTTTAAAAGATTACAGAAAATGAACGTGAAGTAGAGTGAAAGAAACATTGCATTGGGCCAAAAGTATCAACTATTATCGAAGAAGATCTTGCTTAGAGGAGATAGGCAGCGCCGCTGACTTAGAGCTGAGGAGAATGAAGAGTCTCCACTATTGAAACAATATAAACAAACAAGTTGGATGCAGGATACCTAAGGTGCTCTTATCTATTTTTTTAACATAAATTTTATTTTTGGTCAGTCGCCAGCCACGATTAGAAACCGAAAAGTAGGCTGTTGTACCTACAAAGTTGAAAACCGGAAGCATCTAAAGCAGGTTCAAAAGCTAGGTACTCTGAAACATTCTTAACTATATGGGCTTTAGAGAAACATGCTATCGTGTTATTTTCCAAGTTATTTCTTGATCTGATTGACAATATTGCCAAAGCTAAATTATTAAAAATTAAATTCCATGAACAGATTTGTCTAACTTAGGGTCTATGGTCACCAGATGATTTCAGAAAGAACATCTGCTAACCAACATGCAACATGAAGAATGCCAAAATAGCTCATTGTGTCGTCATTTCAATTTTCTTTTGTAATCTGTTAGTTCAACATTTCCTCTATTTTCCAATTTTTTTTTATCACTAGAAAGTAAACATAGACTACACATAAATTTTGAAACCCACAACACGCTTTTAATTTAAAATAATAATAAAAATAAATGTCAGCTAATATCTTTTAATCTAAAATCAATACCAAATAAACCTGAGTCTAATAATACCCATCCTAAAATAACTTCCATTGTTTATGGAGCTTGATGGTATTAAAGCTTTCATGTAAAATATCCCAACTTAAGGTACACCAAGATAACATAAACATCAGAACCGCCAAAAATTCAGGTCGTATTATTATTATAATTATAATGTTTAATCGATTTCAAAATATCAACAACATATTTTGTATGCCATCATTTCATGAAATTGACAGGCAATCAAATTCAATAAAATAATAGCAAATCACTTAATTATTATTATCAGCAACAACAGCATCCAACATCAGGACCAGCTTTTATACTCTATTAGCATTTTCGAAATTAATTAAGGCTCATCAATATGACTATCAGAAACCGCACATAATACATAGCAAATATCCTGTCAAATCAAAAGGTATATTGAAACCTATTTAAATGCCTACACTGCGTGACAGTTAATTAAGGCCATATTCATTTTAGTTAGCAGTGATAAAATTAAATGATGGTAGAGTTTTCGAAATGAGTTAATTTGTCTACGAAAATTTACAAAAGCAGGAATAAACCTTAAACATGACTTAAGAACTGTTTGTATGCCAAAGTTTTTACTTTTTATCACAAACTTGATGATTTTATGAAGTTATCAGAACAATAGCCTGAATGCAAAAATGTCAATATATTTTGTGTAGGTATAACAAATATGCCCTCTACTCTACTCACTACAAAATTTGCTTTGATTCCTGCAGTATTGTATTTCGGAGGATTCCGAGCTATTAACTTACAATATATGTACTGGCTAGTGGCTACGCAGTGTTAGCATTGAAAAAAGCTCAATCAAGACCAATTGTTCCTATTTAGATGGCTGTGATGTTTTTTTTTAAGATTATGTATCGACTACATGTTTTCACTATTATATATTTTCACTAATACAAGTCAATATAATTTATATACATGTTGCTTCCACTTATAGTACACCATTTGGTTTCTATGTGGATGACTGGAAGATTTTTTTATAGATAAATGTATCGACTACATAATTTTCATTATTCAATACATGTCAATATAATCTAAGCACACGTTGCTTCCACTCACAACATACTTTTTTGTATTGACTTCATTTTTCAATTGGCTGACCTGAAAATTTAAGATGGATTACGAATTGTTACAATACCTATTGTTAATTAACATACATACCTATATATACTCAGTTCATGATGCTTGTACTCAGCACAAAACCTGTTGTGGTTTTTATTTGGATCACTAACTAATTTGAAATTGATTAATGTATCGACTAGATTTTGTTTTTTTTTATCAATACACTTGTCAATATAGAGTGAGCACATGTTGCTTGTACTCAGTACATGGCTGACCAGCAAAAATTTAAAACAATTTAAACTTAACATAACCATATCTATTTTCCCTACCCACAGGTATATCAAAACAAGAAAATCAAACAACCCCGTTTTATTAACACGAAGTGTGTCAAGCGTCAGTAAAGCCAGAGGAATTTCGATATTTTTTACCTTTTTGCAATTTAAAAAAATTTATAATGTTTTCATGAAAAAGTGTTATTTTTAAATGTATACATATTCTTTAACAAAAAAAAAAAATAAAAATGAAAAAGAGAAATAAAAAAATCGTTTGACTTTTTGAAACATATACCCTTTTCTCTCTGTCAAAATACCACACACCAAAAAAAAAAAAAACACAAAAAATCACGACAACTAGAACGTCGACGACGACGACGGCGACGGACGTCAAGAGCAAGCTTATACTCAAATCGGGATTTCCTCCCATGCGGTAGCCGTAAATCATTTACTGATTTCCCAGTTAGCACAGATTGCATCTCAAACATGTCGCAAATTCCAATCCTTTTCCATTTCTAAAATTTTTCTCAGAATAAGCGAATCCTTCAAATTCTGTTCTGCGGGTTTTATATGTATACATTTCAACCCATCCCCCACCCCCCCTCAATTCAAACAACTCTAACTTTGCCCGCACCAACGACACTTTACCAAAAAAAAAGGGTCGTGTCGTGAAATACGAATTTCAATTTTATCAAAGCCATACAATTAATCTTGTTTGCGTCCTCTCGTAGAGTATTTTGGTTTTTTTTTATTTATTTGTTGTTGTCTTGGTTGGTTTTTCTTCTTTTGGTTTTTTTTTTATTTTGCTTCTTCTGTATTTTATGTGGTAAAACGAATTGAAAGGATATCGAAAGGATATTTTTCTCTATCAGTTAAGATTTTTTTTTTAACTCTCTTACATACATCAAATGCGGGTATTGGACACTATATTACTTACATAGATTTATTTTAGTATCTATTTTGATTTCTTTAAAAAAAAAAATAATACTGAAAAACATTTCTCTTCAAACCAAAACCGTTTGAACTAAATTTATAAGACGCACCAGAGTTTGTCCTATTTGTTATAGCGCACTCCATTTCTGTAGTCATCACTCATTGTTATCAATTTGTATCGCTTAACAATTTTTATTTAAAAAAAAAAAATATGTGTGAATAAATTATGATATTAAAAAACCAGTGATTTTTGTATGAAGAGGATTTAAATATACAATCCTGACAAACTTTTCGCCATTTATTGGAAGATAAACACTTTTGCACAAAAACCACTCGTTGACCGAGTTTAATCCTTTTCAGAACAGCTTAAGTGCCACGAATGTAGATGAATCAGCTTAGGAGACCCACATAATGACATAATACTGTTGTTGACATTACTTTTGCTAAAATGTCGGTATAGGTACTTTATGTACTAGAGGTGGATTGAAGTGGTCATAGGTGGTAAAGCTTGAAAGATGAGATGTGCTTTCCCGGTAACGTAACTACACACACATACATATAATTGCGATAATAATATGGCTTCTTTGAGATAAGGATAATAATTATAATGAAGTTTATTAAATTTAATAAATTCAAACCAGAAATTTGATGCAGTTTTGAGACATCTCTTGTGTAAAATGATAACCAGGTTTTTCGAAAAGCACTATCTATGTTTACCCCTACATAGTTGTTGGCTTACCCTAAAACCACAATGGAGAATTTAATAATAATTCGTCCTTATAACAGGTGACACAGTTATATTTACATGATCAAGTCCAGAGGGAGTTTAATAGGTGTCATAAAACAAACAAACAAACTTCTAATAATTATATATCATCATCATGTGGTAGATATACCTGTACCGCTATCGGCTTATTTATCGTCAGGACCCAGAACACCAGAAGTGTGCAGTAAAAAAACAGGTATCTTGAGTATGTGTGGTTTTTTAAATCGTGGGTGCGGCAAAAGTGCAAAATGTATTAGAGAGTGATTTTAATAAGAAGCTTGTGTCAAGATTTGGTGTGTGATTTTGTTAATTTATATATATGTGTGTTATAAAGGAAAAATATTAAAATTTAATTTTGTACTCAAGTAGTGATATTCATTAGTTCCGTGTTGGAAGGCAATAGATGATTTTCGAAATGACCCCCGAAGCATTTGGATTTGGATATCATATTAAATTTGTACATAACTATCCCAAAAATAACCGAAAACGGTGATAATTTGCAAGTGCACTAAAATAAGGGATATCAAAATGAGTTTCCGTGGAGTTTTTATTACATCAGATTCCTACTAACAAAGTTTCTTCTGAATTACAAAATAAAAAATATATAGTCCTTCTAAATGGAAGTAAGATCGTTATAGGAGTAAATACCTCAGACATTTTATAGCATGCTATATTCAAACCATAACAGTATAAAGATACTCTGTTGCAAAGTATAAGAACCAAGGAGTATTTGCTCCAATAAGACAATCATTATTGGAGTAAACGTTAATAAATAGTATTCAAGTTTCGGATTCGTAAAAAAATTCACTCGATTTATAAATCAGACACCTAGAACGCTAAAGAAGTGGGTCCTACAATTCTATCGATCTGTATCTCGACTTACTGCCTAAGCTTCTCCAGGGATTTTCTTCAAACTTAGAACAGGTATAACGATGTTGATGAATTTTTTAATAAAGTTTTGAAAGTGAAGAAAATTATTTAGTCAAAAACCATATTAACGCTACTTGCCTGATTTTTGACTTTCGATTTTCTCACAAACGGTGCGAAAAATTGTAATGTAAATTTTTATGAAAAAGATCCTATACAGGGTGTCCCGTAATTTGTTAGCCATACTTTGGGATGTGAGTCATTTTCTAAGAAAAAAATTGATCAACACTAAAGTCTGATTTTTACTCTGACTTCATTTTTTGACGATTTAAAAAAGGCTAACTTTGGTGTACCCTGACTCATGTTAAGTTCAAAATTCTTTGTCAGTACCTACTAATGGTAGGGACTTCTTTAACACTTTTTTTTTTAGTAGAAATACTATCCTTTAAAACTCAGTTTAAATTGAGCTGATATATTTTCAGGGTTGCCAGATATTCAATTTCAAATGGTGTTCAATTTTTCTTGGCCGAGCAAAAAATTTCAATTTTATTTGTACAAAGGTCCAATTTTACTCTTAGGTATCCAGTTATATATTAAAATCCATTGTTTTATGAAAGAGTTTTATTTTCTTCACAACAACCAAGCAAAGGGATTTCGTTTTATATAAACAAAGTGTCAGTTGCTTTGTCATTTATGAAACTTTTTTTTACTTACAGTTAATGCAGTAGTTACTTCAATTGAATTTAGTTACAATTTTAAGAATATTACCTGAAAATAAAAAAGAATAAAAAATTAGTGTTGAATCAAAAAAAAACTTGTTTTTTTTTTAAATAAATAAAATACAAACATTTTGAACATACAAGAATAAAACCACGATATGAGATAATTAATTAGCTTCACAGCTTAATTTTATTTAATGTTTTCATTTGACACTTTTCAATTATTTTAAATAGCATTAAATTAAATCAGTTTAAATTTATTTACAACATAGTTTTATGAAAACTGAAATTATAATAATTTACACAGAAATGGGATAGGTATGAATTAAAATGGAATTTGATTTTTTTTAATAAAATAACACAAGAACACAGATTTAAAAATTCAAATTTGCTTCAACTTTAACTTTTTTTTATTTAAGTTAATCATTTGTAACCAATGATTTATAATTGCATAGAGTATGTTACCAAAATAGTTTGTTGGACAAAATTTTAAGCAAAAATATACAAACATAAAAATCTCAAATATTTAATTGAATATTGAGTTTGAGGATTTTTTTTAACTTATGGGCCTTGTTTAATTTAGAAACAAAAGATGTTGTAGAAAACGATGTGTCATTATAATATCTCTTAAAATAACAAAAAAAAATTTACAAGAATAAAACAATAAATGTTCATAAGACTTCGATAAGAAATAATTTGTTCTTCATTTCCTTCGACCTCCTTTCTTTAATCGAATTCCTGTAATTTCTCATTTTATGACAGAATCTGATAATTGGAGCTCGATATACATACAAAGGCAACCTACAAACAAATTTTGAAGCAAAATAAATATGCCATCCATATTCGAATAATCGAGAAAAAAATACCTAATGAAGAATCCTTGTTTCTGAAAAAAAAAACTGTATACGTAACCTTAACTCACCTACACATACATCTGATACTCATAGCCACAGTCTCATTCTCTATATACATATCACACGCGTACAAAATTAGTGCCATAAATCAAGCTTAAGTATGTGGGCACAAAATATGTCACATCAACTCATCGTCGCACGGTCCCAAAAGTCTATTCAAACAATCATCGATGTGACATTTTGACAGAACCTCTATTAATTTCCAACACAGCGTTTACTCGATCTATCTATCATTTTAACTTAACTTCTTCTCCTTCGTATGTTGTACCATACCAACATCTATGCTGCGGCTGCTGCTGTAATCATCATCAGAAACGTTTCAAACATATACACCATACAGACAGAATTGAAGAGAAATAAAAATGAATGAATTCCTACAGTAAGAAAAAATTCTGGTCTATGTTTTTATTTAAATACTAAATATTAAATATTAAATATTAAATATTAAATATTAAATATTAAATATTAAATATTAAATATTAAATATTAAATATTAAATATTAAATATTAAATATTAAATATTAAATATTAAATATTAAATATTAAATATTAAATATTAAATATTAAATATTAAATATTAAATATTAAATATTAAATATTAAATATTAAATATTAAATATTAAATATTAAATATTAAATATTAAATATTAAATATTAAATATTAAATATTAAATATTAAATATTAAATATTAAATATTAAATATTAAATATTAAATATTAAATATTAAATATTAAATATTAAATATTAAATATTAAATATTAAATATTAAATATTAAATATTAAATATTAAATATTAAATATTAAATATTAAATATTAAATATTAAATATTAAATATTAAATATTAAATATTAAATATTAAATATTAAATATTAAATATTAAATATTAAATATTAAATATTAAATATTAAATATTAAATATTAAATATTAAATATTAAATATTAAATATTAAATATTAAATATTAAATATTAAATATTAAATATTAAATATTAAATATTAAATATTAAATATTAAATATTAAATATTAAATATTAAATATTAAATATTAAATATTAAATATTAAATATTAAATATTAAATATTAAATATTAAATATTAAATATTAAATATTAAATATTAAATATTAAATATTAAATATTAAATATTAAATATTAAATATTAAATATTAAATATTAAATATTAAATATTAAATATTAAATATTAAATATTAAATATTAAATATTAAATATTAAATATTAAATATTAAATATTAAATATTAAATATTAAATATTAAATATTAAATATTAAATATTAAATATTAAATATTAAATATTAAATATTAAATATTAAATATTAAATATTAAATATTAAATATTAAATATTAAATATTAAATATTAAATATTAAATATTAAATATTAAATATTAAATATTAAATATTAAATATTAAATATTAAATATTAAATATTAAATATTAAATATTAAATATTAAATATTAAATATTAAATATTAAATATTAAATATTAAATATTAAATATTAAATATTAAATATTAAATATTAAATATTAAATATTAAATATTAAATATTAAATATTAAATATTAAATATTAAATATTAAATATTAAATATTAAATATTAAATATTAAATATTAAATATTAAATATTAAATATTAAATATTAAATATTAAATATTAAATATTAAATATTAAATATTAAATATTAAATATTAAATATTAAATATTAAATATTAAATATTAAATATTAAATATTAAATATTAAATATTAAATATTAAATATTAAATATTAAATATTAAATATTAAATATTAAATATTAAATATTAAATATTAAATATTAAATATTAAATATTAAATATTAAATATTAAATATTAAATATTAAATATTAAATATTAAATATTAAATATTAAATATTAAATATTAAATATTAAATATTAAATATTAAATATTAAATATTAAATATTAAATATTAAATATTAAATATTAAATATTAAATATTAAATATTAAATATTAAATATTAAATATTAAATATTAAATATTAAATATTAAATATTAAATATTAAATATTAAATATTAAATATTAAATATTAAATATTAAATATTAAATATTAAATATTAAATATTAAATATTAAATATTAAATATTAAATATTAAATATTAAATATTAAATATTAAATATTAAATACATATGTATGAAATATTAAATTGTAAAATAAATATACAATTAGCAATTTTTTCAGTGTATTTATCTTGAACGGAAAAGGGCGGTTTTGGCAAAAAAATCTGCAGCTTTTTATATAAAGTGAATAAATCATCGTCACGTACACGCACATACAACAATTTGTCAACCAAATGCAAAAGTCAAGGAGTCCTCAAGTTCTACAGCCTAACTAATGTACCAAGGATTCTAGCATATACATACAAATACCTACACCTACAGAGTGCCCACTTTTATTTATGATCCTTTTGTATTTTGTACACGCAACATAGAACAACTGTAATAATAATCACAATAACAATAACATTTTCAATGATTGTTTAATTTAATGATAGAAAAAGGAAGGATATAGTTTTATAGGAGCATCTTTATATATTGTTCCACAATCTGGGATCGTCCTTGTAACAAAAAACAACAATAACAAAAAAAAAAAAAACACCCAAGCCATAATCATGGATAAATCTGCAAAACCCCACACAAGGGAGTGTTTAACAAGAATTAAGTATATGAAACACTTAAGATGCATAAGAGGCTCCGGCCGACAACTGCGCTGCGCTAGATGTTGCAACACGGAGGCATCAAGGAGGACTATATAACCAAACGAAGATCTCAAAGGAATAGCGCACTTAAGTAATAAAATTTTTAAGGACAAATCGCTTATGTGCATCATGGCTGTCTGCATCAGCCAAGGGAAACGAGCATCCTGTTGCATATTTCTTTTAGTTTTTTTTTTTTTTTTTATGAATTTCGTTTTTTATTCTCGCCCACATGTTTGGAAAAAGATTTCATAGCATCATGTTCTAAACCCGCTTATACAGCCATCTAGCCCAGAGCATGTGTTATAATTTGCGATGCGCTGGCGATGTCTTTTAGAAATACAAAATGGAGAAATGAGCTGTCGGGTTGTGGAGAGACAGCGCGAAGTGTGGGTGAACTTATCTGTGCTTGCAAAAGCATTAATAGAGCTATAAAAAAAACAATTGAGTTTTATTACAGCTTTTAGGGATATTCCATTGATAAAGAAGTCGATGGATGGTTGGGTGAGAGTTTTTTTTTCATAAAATATTAAGTTTTAAGCTAAGAGGGTTTGAGTTTGTAAGTTTTTACTAAATTTTTAGTTTTTAAAATATGCACATAAAGAGAACGTTAACTAGACGGAAACTTCATTGAAATCGAGTTAAGGGATGGGAAAATAAATAAAAGGAAAATAGAAAAATTATAAGTGGGTTAAATTGTCGTTAATTAGTTGAGAAAAAACTTGATTTTTATCATTCTATGTTTTCTATGTTTTTTTTTGTTTTTTTTTTTTGCTGTGCTAACTGGAAATCTAGTAAGCGAAGCATCCCCTGGAAAAACAGTAAAACTTCTTTTATAGTGATATACAACCTAGGAGTTTGTTCGTAGAAAATTCTGAATTATTTGTGACAACTTCAATCTTTTTTTCTCTGTTTTCTATGTTTCTTTTAATGCTTTGCAAGCTTTGTGTCAACCTAGCTGTGGAAAAGCAGTAAGATCTTGTCATAGAGAATAGTATATGGCTAATGAACTTGCTGTTGGCTTCTTCAGATGATATTAATTTGTACGTGCTATGTTTTCTATGTTTTTTTTGTTACTTTGTGAAAAGTTTAGAAATAAGTTTATTGCTCAAGAAATAGCCGTTCGGTAGCCCTGAATTAGGTATTACAATTTGTGCTATATTAAAGTTGAGCAAGTATGTTCAATGAATTCTATGTTTTTTTTTTACTTGAATTTAAGTTAAAGGAGTAGCCCCTAGAAAGGGTTTTAAGAACTTTCTTAATGTTGAACATTTGATGAATTAATAATTAGCTGTAAGTTAGTCTTGAATTAGTTATGATAAGCTACTCCTGTGTTATTATTGGCAATTTCAACCATGTCGTTCTATATTTTCTATGTTTTTTTTAGGTTAATTAATTAAATAATTCTCAGTTTTAAGTTTTTTTAATTTCATTAAATCCCTTATAAACTGAAAAACATAGAACGAAAAAAGAAACCCCAAAAGAAGAAAAAGGAGATAAATACTTCATCCATGTACATAAATGAATATCGATTTCCAAGGAATCTATTCATCAAAAACTGAAGGAAACTAGCAGTCCGTTAGATTTTCCATTTAAAAAAAAAAATATTTAAATTTCCCTCAAAACATCAAAAGTGCCCTTTGAATAGCTTTCATTCACTTCACTTACAGGATATCATATCAGATTTAGATTGAGATTTTGAGCACTATCCCCTTAAGGATTAGACAACCCTGGTCCCACTGTACGAACAATACATATATACTAAATGCAAACTATCACATTGATTCTTTTCGTTGAAGCAACAAAAACAACAACAACAACAACACAAAACGACTGCTGTTAGATTTTATAGCTAAATCGTTTTATAGATATTGCAACAGTCACAGCTTCTTGCAACACCACAGTGAAAGGTTGCGGATTGCGGTATATGGATATCGCAGTTTGGTTGATATCTCGTCGTATACCGAATAGAAAGAAGCACGCGCTGAATATACACAGCTTAAGATTTGAGATTCAATTTCTGCACGTATATTATCTAGGAGGAACATGGTCCCGGCTCTAGGATATGTGCCGTGCGCGCTCTATATAGAGAATTGCACAAAAAAAAAAAAAAACGAAATACGATGGTGCAAGCTTCCGCACTACATCAATATTAAACCTCCTTGTGGAAATATATTATGGTATCTACTATATACACAAGAGTGAAATGGGTAGGTTGTAAAGTAGGGGTGGGAGCAGGGGCCGGTGATGTTGAATTATCTTGTTATTCTTCTTGTCATCCCGGTTTTACGTGCATTTTCATTTCGCGTTTGTTGCCGATTGCTATAGTATATTGCACTGGAAGACTTTACACTTCATACATATATATATTTATATTTATTTTTTTTTCTATCCCGCAGGAAAAGAGTGGTTTTCCTTCAGATTGGTCTTGGTATTTTTTTTTCTTTTATTTTTTTATCTTTCGAAATGGATTTGATTTGCTTTCTTTTCATGGGTTGCATTTCTTTAGTACTTTCCTTCGTTTTTTTTTGTATTCCTTCCTTAAGATACTTTATTTCTTATATTAATATTATGTTGTACACACAGTTCGGGATTACGTTATGCTTACACATGACACGCGGATAAACATCTTTCTGGATGGCTTGATTTATAAAATTCACGCTTTTCTTCTTTAGAGTGATATACTGTGATGTGCGAGAGGAGAGTATATCTTAAATGCAATTTGTCAGGATATATAACTGCAACAAGGAAGGACGAAGTAGCAGCAATGTTGAAAAATATCAATTACTTGAAGATGTCTTGTTTCATATATATCTGCTAGGTCTGTAGGAAATGATTTGTTAAATCTGATAGATATATAGATTTAGTTATGGTTGAATATTATATGTAACGATAAGGGGAAGGGGGACATGTTTCATTGTCAGAGGAAAACCTTGACATTTGGCAATATTTTAAGTGACATCTAATATTTGGTCATTTCACAGAACATAGTCTCTGTGAAATATAAAATGTTACCAGTTTTCTCCATTTCTTCAAGTGTCACCAATTTTAACAGCGAGTGACATTTAACTGGAATTATTTTACGTTCACCTGGAGTTTTTTGAAATATTGAATTCTACATTGTTTCTCTCTCAATTATAGTGTCAAGATTAGAATTGAATTATATTCTCATATTAACAATTTTAAATCTAAATTCGAAGAACATCAAATCATGTTTTCTTTGGAGCAATTGATCTTATAAATTTCTAATGGTTATATCAGCGTTCACTCCAATAAAAATTTCTGAGAAATAACAACATCAGTGCTAAATTTGATAAATATATCTGCGGAATCAATGATTATATCAGCACTCACTTCATATAACGATATCTGAGGAATGTGTTATATCAGCATTTACTCCAAAAACGATTTTTTCTTTTTGGGTGAGTAGAATGCTTATAAATAGCAACAGTTTTTTTTTTTACACACTCAAGGAATATGAATTGAATACCCTTACAGTGGTTATCACTTTCCGAGAAATTACGAAAGTAGGAAAATATTTAAATCTAGAATACAGATGCATATTAGTTTTCAATTTCGGAATTTCACAAATCACAATAGGAAGGAAATGTCTCCACCTTTAAAGGAATCCTTAAAAATTTGCAACTTTCTTGGCGATGCAAGTGTTACTCATATATGACGTCATAGGGGATAGGTTTTGATTTGACAACAATATCTCAGCATTTAATTCTATGCGGTTTTTATTTCTTTCACTGTTTGGTGAAAATGTATAAGCGTTTCATTAACCTTGTTCACAAATACGATACGAAGAAGCTGAGACAAATGCGGAATCCAGGACGAATTAAAAATTCAATTGCGAAAAAGTTATTTAAATTCAGCATTTTACTTATATCTCCTGTGCCAAAAGTTTCTTGCTATGATTTTAGACCTTCAGCAAAATATTTTTAATTTTGCAGTATCTAGATGTTGCAATCACTTTGTTTAAACAAACAGAACAAGCAAGATGATCTTGAAAACCATAGAAAAACAAAAGTTCCGTTTCTTTTCTAGAATATTCTTTAAACAATTTGTCATTGATGGTCTTTTAAAAGTGGTCACAAAAACACAAGAAATATATAAAGTTCATCAGACTATATATTTATATGAACAAGTGGACTTAAACAATTTCAGAATCCAATGATTTTTAAGAGTATCTATAACTTTCCTCCTTCCTTGAAGCGTCAAAGTGCACATATTTCGAGTATTTTATTACAAAATTGATTAAGTTTCGTGTTCTCAAGGCGACATAGCTGACGCGAACACCGACTACTAGGACGTGTTTCTATCCTGCATTTTTTCTATTATATAGCTTATCTCAAAAGCAGAGTATGAAACCTACCAAGCCAGACAGCACGAATTTATGCCCTCTCCCATCAAAGTTCAACTGTGATGGTGGTGATAAAACTTAATCGTTCGTTAAGGATTATACCGATGACGACGACGGCGACGTAGGTAAGGTACCCATCATCACACTTTTCTATACCTACAACATACGCCATCCATTGGGGAAAATTATAATTTAGTCACAATTTGTTGGAAATAAGTCTTAAAGTCAACACTCTTATAGAACAGAAATTCTATATGTGGTCGGTCTGCCAGCGAAACAGTCAACACTCATCACACCTTGATGTGCCATGTTGTTCCTTTTGCACCATGAACTACGGGAGCACTACCTTACCTACTTACTTACACCTATACCTCTCTCTCACTCTCTCTAAAACCATCGCACTTACCACAATTTAATGGCCTTATAAAGTACCAAAACGTGTTTTCATTTCCATTTTCTATGGAAAATGCGAAAATCGTGTCAAACTTGAAATGTCGCTGCTTAATCGCACGACTTCTTAGCTTCATAAACTTTCCTTCTGACTACCTTACTCGTATATGTTGACATTTACAATGGACGGACGCATTGCAATATATTTCCACCAGCAACATCCGACGAAAACTAAAAGTTGTTTAGAAGGAAGAACTAACCTGGCGTTGGCTGGCGTTGGTTGGTTCAGGCAAACTTCATCACCATGCATCATCAAAATCACCATCATAATAATATCGTCATCGTGCGTCGTCACCATCGACGTTGGTCGTCGGTCATGTATGAAAGTAGGTACTTAGAGTATTAGCTCATACTACTTGTCATGTCGCATGAGTTTCATCAGCGCAACGATGCCAAAGCAAACTCGGTCAATGGCCTCTTAACACTTAATGGCGGAAGAAGGTGAAGCAATATAGCTAAAGTTTGTTGAGTTGAGATTGAGACACAAAATATGCATCACCAGCTATTAGTCTTGAGATGCGATATTTACTTGTATTTTCAACACCATCAGCAGCAATAGATTTATATGCAATTCGTTTAAGGTTTCTTAGGTTAAAAGATGCACAAAACAGGTCAGGGTTGGAGAACATGTTCTTAGAGCACAGATGCGAAAGAAGTTGGGGCCCTCAAAAAAAATTTGATTTTTGCAGAAAAATATTCAAGTATTTTAAACATTGAGAGTAATTGACAGTACAAATTTTATAAGGTTTATTATTTTTTTATTAAAATGTCAAACTGAGCCGAATTAAGAATCAATCTTGAACAAAAAAAAATTAAAAACATTGTTCTTCGGTAAATTGCTGAAAACCATTAGTTTTAAGTTCTCGAGATAAGAAAAGAACTTTTTGTCAATAAATTTTCTTCATGCTATGTTTTCTATGTTTTTGTTTTGTTTAAAGAAGACATTATGTAGCTCTGTTCAATTATTTTAATATGGAAATATTTATTGTTTATCCCGTAAATAGATTATTAGGAGTTTTAATAATTTATATTTTATGGTGCAAAATTTTCTATGTTTTATTTGAAGTGATATAAAGTTAGCCAATCAAAATTCCGAAAAGCTTTTTAAAATTCATATTTAGCTTTCATTTAGTAGAATAACGGTTAATAAGTTGTGAAAGCTCTAATTTTTGTTTGTTCAATGTTTTCTATGTTTTAGTTTTACCTATTTGTAAGTTAAAATCTAGTTCACTAGTTTTATTTATTTATAGGACGGTTAAAGTGCAGTCATAACCATTTAGTTCTTTAATAATATAAAAAAGCAATAACCAGTTAGTATAAATAGTTTTAAACCACTTTCGCCAGGGTGTTGCTATAAATTTTATAAAGTGGCAAAAAAAAAAAACAGAAAAACATCGCAAGGCAAAATTGATGATTTAACAATAAATTAACCAAAAGCTACAAAATTAACAACCGATAGAAAATAAATGAAATAAGTTATTTCAATTCCTTTAAATGAGTTTACAAACAAACATAGCAGCAAAAGGAATTCCTTTTTTAATCTTTATAAATGTATATATGTAAGTAAATGCAAGAAAGACATAAGACATCGCATGATAAGATTGATACTGTTAAATGCCAATTACTAATTCCAATTAATAATTCAAAACGCGTGGTTTTTAATCCTTTACATGAATAAAAAGAAAATGTCACTTTAAAAAAAACATAGAAAACATAGAATGACAACATCTGAAATATCAGTTAAACAAAATATTATTTGAGCTGTTTATTGGTCAAATAACATGCCAATTTTGTTATATTTAAGATAATATCATTCTATGTTTTCTATGTTTTTTTTTAAATTTTTTAATTCATCTTAGAGTTAATTTTTCTTCGAAAAAAATTACTTTGGTGCAATAAACATAGAAAACATAACATAAATACATACATTAAAATCGAAAAATTAACAATTTATTCTAAGGCTGAATTAATTTTTAAAGTTTTTAAAAAGAGCTTCGAAGCAAAAAAAAAAAATAGAAAATTGGCATTAAGGAATCACCTAATAAATTAATGGCAAATTGTAAACTTTACCACCTCTTAATCAGCAACTTTTATTTGCTAACTTGAAACTTATAGAAAATTCTTTTTATTTAAAATAAAGCTCAGAAAATTTTTAGAATATTAAATTTTGTCAGTAAAATAAAACTCCAAAAAATGTTCGCTCATGCCAACAAAGTCCAACGGCCTCTATCCCTATTTTTTCCACTTACTTTGATTTATGTTTTAGATATAGCCACACAAAATGCATGTAAGATCTAAACTACATAATATAATGGTCTATAGACGATAATATAATAGGTATCATCATTAGTTGTGTTGTTTACCTAGCCATCACTTTTTAGAGTTTCTATCTCAACAAACTAGAGTCTTACGAGTATAGTGCTTTTAGATACAGTAAAACTTAAGCTTTGAAGATGGTATCAACATTAAGGTGCATTAATTTAGAGTTATAGTCATTCCATTGGTGCTGTCCCGTTAAAAATTCTATATTATACCCCTCTAAACAACCATCATAAGCAGCACTATAACGAAGTTATAACTTCCATAAGAAGAAAAAAAAACCATTAAAAGTTTTCACACGCAATTTGTTTTTCTACTATATCGCTCTATCGAAGTTTTATGATCATTTATTTTATATGGTTATGGCTTCTTTGATGTCCTTCAAATGTTTGACTGATTGACATGCATGAAGGGTATCGAAATGCGCGTACGTTCGTATACACCGTCCACATAAATGACAAAGGTATGTACGATGTACGATGTGGGATGGGTTCATGGTTTGTGCGTGAACTATATAGACAGTGGACAGTGGACGTGTTGTATATGATGACCACTATGTCAAGATTCACTCTTACGATAAAGGTTTAACAGCAAGGACAAGCTTCAAGTACCGTGCCATGGATGGCGTGTCGAGTCTCTATTGTTTGTGACCAATGGAGAGGTATTTATGAGATTCGAAAACAATTGTTCGGTTAGCGCAACGACAAGTAGTATAGTGTACGAGATATAATATAAAGTGTAGTTGAACATACGAAATGATGGATCATCATTATGGAACCATAACAGAAAATTGTTTCGGATGGCACAGTGTGGTTTAAATTGGTCATTTTGTTTGTTTTGTTCGAAATATGGGCGCAGAAGCTTTTGTATATTAATATGGGATGATAGAGATGTTTTTAAATGAGCAATTACCGTTATCTTTGAATTGGTGTATTTAGC
The DNA here is from genome assembly GCA_958431115.1 of Syrphus vitripennis. Lineage (NCBI taxonomy): Eukaryota > Metazoa > Arthropoda > Insecta > Diptera > Syrphidae > Syrphus > Syrphus vitripennis. Next base: position 124,104,231 of record OY288108.1, read on the forward strand.
TTAAATAGGAGGGTATAGACAGGATTGACATGGTACTGGTAGGTATCCTCAAAACATCGAATTTATGAGTTTTCAAATATGTATGGAAGACGTTTATTTAATAATATTAAAACCAAAAATAGGAAAACATTCCTATTTGAATTTAAGAAAAATGTTGCTTTTTTGTTGCAGAAATAATTCGAGTATCGAATTCTTCCAACAAACTGGTTTAATATTCATTAACTTATTTACCATTAATACAATTAGTTTATTGCGGCACTGTACTTATTGGTTGTTTGTTGTTTTTTTTTTTACTAAATGGATCAATTTAGTTTGGTGTAGCAGTTATTATTTTAAGAAAAGTATTTGTTGATACAATGAACTAATTTATTAATTTAAAGATTCAATTTTTATTATAAAAAAATTAAGACTTCTAGATAATACAATTCATACTCTATAGTGTGCCTCTGTTCGATGATAATTTAATTCGTTCTAAAACTGAATTTTCCTAAAATATCTAATTTAGCTGCTGATGCAAACCTTGCATATCAGGAACTACATAATGCCAACATAAAGAATTACGTAACTATTTCCGAAATTGCTGCACAGAGATGGAGCAATGCTCAGTTATTTCGTTCGGCAAAATTCATAGATGGTCCATGCCAACTCTTTGTGGGTGACGAAGTCAAAAGTTTTTAAGGTGGAAACAGTATTGTGTTTTGTTTTGTTTTCTAATAGTTTCCTAGGTTATAATCACTCAAAACTTCCCCTAACAACGAATAAGCCTCCACAAGGTGGAAAAGCGAGTTGGCCAGACGAAATACTCTCTGGAACTCTGAGTTCTAGAAAAATATCGGAGACATAAGGTCTAGATGGCTCATGATCCTCACCTCCATGTCTAATCAGTGGAGACAATTTCTTCCAATCTTCTATTAGGACCAGTGCTGGTTTGTCCACAGATGCAATGAAAAATATCGGGATTACTCAAGAGACTTTATTAGTTGAAAGCATTCCACAAGCACTAACAATCCAAAACTGGAAGATCTGTCGACGTTTCCTGAAATCACGAGATCAACCCACTGAACCCTACATAAGTGGAGCCTTAAGGTGAAGCAGTAGAGTAAAGTGCAGTGGTCTTTCAGTCAGGAGACTGGATCATGAAGTTAGGTGTGCTGGTTGAGGTTCATTTTGGTTGTTCTTTTATCATTAAATTGTTATTGGTATTTTTTGTGGATGCAAGAAACATTTTACAAAAAGCTACTGTAAACATTTCTAATGTTAATGAAGTTAATTTGTTTGAGAAATGTTAAATGAATTTCTGAACCTAATATGAAATATAGCGTCAAAAATAAACAATAAACCATTCAAACGGGAACATTTTGAGATCGAATCTAAGTCCTTCTGCAAAGCTGATTTAAATTTGTTTGTTTACAAAAAAAAAAACCAAGTTGAACAATTTATGCTCATATTTTGCTAATTTAATTAAAGTTCTTTTCAACATTAATACATCGAATTTCAATTACCTTTTCTATATTTTTTTTTAAATAATCTCCATACTCTCGGAAACTAATTCAATTATTATTTATTAACATTTATAAATATACTCGTGCATATAAGTTCATAGAGATATCTAATTGTGTTGATAATAACCTTAATGCCATGAATATACAGACGATGTAAAAAATAAAATTTTATTTCAATAAAAATTATACTACGTATAACTAACGGACGTAGTTTGTTAGCATATCCATAGACGAAGTAGGTATACATATATACGAGCTGGTATAGCAGAAAATTGAATTTCCGCTCAACATAACACACATCTTTCATTTCATTTTATATTGATTTCATTTCAATTCACTGCCGTATATCGACAACGCAAATTATTTTTCCGTGTACACTGTACATACTCATAGATGTTATAAATGTATAAAGACAGTACATGGTTTTTTATTTGTACACTGCACGTCTTTTGGTTAGAAACAACTTCTAAGAGTTATTTTCACTTTTTTTTCAGAAAACTTAAAAAATAATAATAAGAACAATTACAGTTGTAAGAAATGTTGTTTTCAACATCAATCTTTCAATGTGACTGATAACAGCAAAAAAATTGTCAAATTTTAGAAAAAAAAACACTTTTTCAGAAGCACCCTGTTTTCAAAATACAAGATTTACCTTTTTTTCTCAAAATATATGTTTCAAAAACTTTTTCAATTCAAAGAATGCAAAATATTGAAGAATGTTAAAATCAAAGAATGCAAAAATAACTAGAAGACTGATAAAAGAATGCAGCCTGTGATTACAATAAAGAGAAAATCATGCTAATTGCTAAATTTAAACTCGCAATCTTGAAAAAGAATGCAATCTTTTATCTGAAGTTACTAAAGATTGTAATCATTTACAACTCTGCTATACGTACATTTAAATTTTTTGAAAAGATTTTTTTAGCAATAATGATTCCACAATGGATCTTCTTTTGCGGACCACGTTAACACCTTGCGGATCAGCATCGAGAAAAACCTTGAATATCGATCACCATTGCACATTTGACAGCGTCAATCCAGAATTTGTCATTGCCCTAAAAAGGTAACCCAAATAAATTGATTGCTATTATCAAGGCTACATACTATGGATTTAAATGTCAAGTTTTATGTACGGGAAGGATGTCAGCAGGGCTGTATGCTGTCACCAATAATATTTCTGTTGGTGATTAATTATTTACTGCACGCAGCTTCTCCACTCTTTTATAGGATTACGGATCAATATTTTCTCCCGGAATGTATTATTTTTGTCTTTTGCTTAAAAATGGAGGTTTTTATTATTTCACAAAATAGCTAGGTGCATCTGTCTCTGCAGTCTGCACTGTAAACTCCATATATACATACATTATATGTCGAACTTCCTACCACATGGCAATGAATGCAAATATTATAAGAAAAAAAATGAATATCGTATATGGGTAAAGTTAATTAAAAAAATAGTGCAGAGTATGTGAGGATAGGTGTTTCGATGCAGCAAATTTAACATTTGATTTTTTTTTTTAAAGAATAAATAGGTATAAATTATAATATTTTCTTTTTGAATGTCAATATTTTCAATGATTATTTTTTATAATTGTTTATACAATTTATTTTTTAAATCTATAGGTACATATACCTACCTTTTAGTCCAGCAAACTTAGACTTTTTACTGTGAATCAACGACTCCAACGATTTGGAAGAGGTATTCGGAACTTACGCGAACTTGGTAACAAAAATAAAATTTTTTGGTCCAAACTGCTTTCCTGGCTTATTTTACCAATTCAAATAATACACTAACATTATGGTTTTTGACAATTTTGCCATAAACTTTTTTAAAAAACTTGACAAATCTACAAAACTTAAATAAAATATTGCAATGTACTTTTTCCTTTCGCAAATGCGAACGTTGCGAAACATTGATAAATCGGAAATTTCAAAAAAAATCATGCAGGCACATGGCATACGACACATGGCACAGCACAAGTTGGGCACATAACATTCATATTTTTTTGGAAATCAAAAATAGCGGTGCTTACTTCACGGTTAGGTGCTTCGCCAAATTTATTTTCATTTTTAATTTTTAAAGATTTTTCTTTAGAAGAAATTTCAACATATATGTAAGTGTTTGAGGAAAAAAAATGCATCTGCCAAGTTTGCAAATTTACCGGCATCACAAGTAATATTTTTTTATACCTAAAGTAAAGGTATGAATGTGAAAGTTCGCAAAATATATTTTCATATAATACCTACATTTCATTCGTGCAAGGTGCCAATAAGCTACATCCGCTCTTAGCTGTAAAGCTTGTAGAGTAGGTAATTTCTCAGAGAAGAAAACAGCCATAAATATGAATTGATTGAAAATAGCAACTTAAAAAAAAACCTTCGTAAAAAGCGAAGATAGCACAGTATTTTTTTTGAAAATTGAAAATAAGGATGCAAATACCAATTTTTTCGCATCGGTGCTTCGCAAAAAGTTTTTATCTTTTGAGCTGTTGAAATGTTAAAAAAAAACAACATAAATAAGAGCTTTTAAAAAATTGCAAGAATTCAAAGTTTAAAGAAATATTTTCGGGAAAAAAATTTTTTTTTGAAGAATTGCAGCACAAGTAGCACGACAGATTTATTTTTGAAAATTTAAATGGCACTCATAATTCAAGCTAAAAAAACCCCAAATTCAAACGCTTAGTACCTGCAGAAGCAAGTCTAGATAAAAATTTCCCAGTGTACATATACGGTCAACAATCTCATCCAATCTCATTCCAATTATTTTGACATGTGTACTCTTATTAATTTTGTATAAGAAACCCTCCCCAAAAAAAAAAACCAAGAACAGAAACAACAAATCCCAGAATTAATTTATCACAAAAGACAATCCTTTTGATTCATATGGGAAACTTTACCATGCTCTGGCTCACCGCACCAAAGAATTACATAAGCATGTGTCACTATGACGCCTTTCATTGAGGTCATGCGACTTTAATAAAGAATTTCCATCCAAACACAATCAAACAAGGGCCGTGGTTTATGGTTAAAGTGGTGGCCTTGCTTTGCTTAATATTAAGGCACTAAATAAGCAAAAAAAAAAATAATAAATATAAATAAACATATAGTCACCTAGCCTAGCCCATATAATATGGCCTTGTCTCCTTTGCCGCCTTTTTACTCTCAAGTGTGTTCGGTATTTGATTTTCTCGAAAAGGCGAAAAGGATTTTGTTGTGGTGGGTCGCCTTAAAAAGGCTTGTCCCGTAAGGACTTTCTTTCTTGTGATATAAACCAAATACCACAAAACGGTTCACCCCAAAAAGCCAGATTGTGCTTTGTTAATTAAATATCCCAGCTTTTATTCGCGCAAAAAGTTTTTATTATTTTTTTGCTTCTTGATTTTATTCCTTTTTGGTTGGATTTATTTATATTATAATATAAATCCTGACAATCGTTTGCTATGCCATCACGTTCTATAATAAATTTGATTAACAATGGCAACAAACGAGCCAACCAACATTAAACTGAGAGCTACCTTTAATATTTTCGGGGGAAATAGCTGTCAAAGAAAATGTTGAATATCTCGATTAGGGTCACAAAAGTCACAAGAATCGTTAAGAGGACTTTGACAATCGTTCAGCAGGAAGTAAAAGTGGCAATTTTAGAGAATTTTATGTGCAATTAATGTGAAAGTAGACAACAAGAAATAGGGAATGGGGATATGGTTGTGTGTGCATATTGGAGCCAGATGCAATGACAATTTCTGCTTTCAATGTTTTGCTGGCAGCTTTTAACAACATCGTCCATCGCTCTTCCATTTTAGAGTTTAATTTTAAAATTGGATATTATGTGATTTGAAAATCAAATTGTATTTAATTTATTTTTTATTACTCAAGGAGAATTAACGGATAAACGTGTTAACGATAGGAAAAGCTGACTTCTTCGGATGATAACTGATTTTTGTTTTATATTTATACCAAAAATGAAATCTTCTTTTTTGATAGTATTGTAAGTAGAAAGTAGCAATGATGATGTATTTTTTTATTGACTTATGGAGAGTATTGCCTGCGAATATAGCTGACACTTAATTTACTTTAATTTGTAGTAAAATAGGGAATAAATTCCAAACAAATGTTTCAGATATTAGATTTTATTTTGTATTTTTGTATTTTGCATTTACATAGGTCCACTTTTTAAGTAATTCAAATAAAACATTTTTATGTCGTAAGCGGCTCTAACGAATTTGATGAAATTTTTAAGAAAACCGATTATTAAGGGTAGGTAAGTATACCTGACATTCAATCGGATTTTCAATATTCTCATACGGTTTGATGAATGGTGATCAATTTTTTTTTAAAGAGGTTTTTAATTTTTTCTATATAAAAAAGTTTAATTGTATTGACTTCTATTGCTTCCTTAAAAGGTTACAAGGCTCGGGTCCCTTAAGTCTTCTTAGTTTTCATCCTTTCCACTTCTTTCTTTAGCCTTATTTGTTCTCAGCTCCTCTATAGTCCTTTGATCTACCCTTTTCCTTCCATTGTTTCACTAATTTTTTCCTTCTCCTTACCTTACTCTTGCTATTTTCCTTGTTCTTTCTGTCTTCCATTCTACTTTCTTTCCTTCTACTGATCTCTTCTGCCCTTTATTCCTACTCCTTGGTATCTATTCACACTGTATTCTCTTGCCATCTGTCAAAAAATCAATTGGATCTCAATGGCAATAGTAATAAAGTTGTAGTAGAATTATGTTTTTTTATTAAACAGAGCTGCCAAAATCTTTATGAACAGCAGCTGTTTCTAACATGTGTGGTAACTTCAGACTCGAGGCCAGTTGGAATCGGTTCTATTTTATTTTATTTTATTTTATTTTATTTTATTTTATTTTATTTTATTTTATTTTATTTTATTTTATTTTATTTTATTTTATTTTATTTTATTTTATTTTATTTTATTTTATTTTATTTTATTTTATTTTATATTGTTTTATTTTATACAATATATTTTTATCTATCTAATTATGTTTAAATAAAAGCAACTTACTTTAAACTTAAATATCCTTAAGAATTTCACTTAATTTTATCAAGAAGCTTACCTGAAAAAAAAAACAAACAAAAAATATATTAGAAATCAAATTCTTTCAAATAATCATAAAAGATAAATAATATAATTATAGTCTAAGTATTTGCAATTCAATCACATTTTTCTTCTCAAAATTCCAACATGATCTATATAAGTATCTTCTAAAAATCTTTCTCCAAACAAAAAAGGGATAATAAATTCAAACATCAACAACAACTTCCTCCGAGCATCATTAACTCTTCAAATCGATATCCTTTCAAAAAAAAAAAAAAAAATTCTCACAAAAAAAAAGAAGAAAATCCATAACTTCATCAATTCCTTTATTTCAGCTGCTTTGTCTTTAAATCAGAAAATCAACATTCAATCTCAATTTCGCCCCCTAATTTGCATAACAATTTCATTTTCATTGAAATCAACTTTTTTTTTTTCTTTACTTTGATAAAGTAAATCAAATCAGAAACGGCGACAAAAAAAAAAGGAAGAAAACACAAACAAAAAAAAAAATAGAAGTGAAAAAGGATTTTCTAAAAAGCTTCACTTAATTGAAATCAAATTGTTGACCAGTAATTTACTATTTAGTTTTCCTTCACACAACTTCCACTGGCGCATCATACACATCTATCATGGCCGTATGTTGGTTTCCGGTTGTGTGTCCTCTTGAACATCTCTGGCTTGGCTAACATTATACATACTTGTATATCGGTATACCAGACCAACGTCATCAATGTGCCATCATCATCAACATCATCGTCGCCGTCACCGTCACCGTCGTCGTCAGCAGCAGCAGCACCAGCAGCAGCGCAATATTGCCAGGACAATATTTGTGCAGATTTCCATCAACCGTTAAGTGCTTACTAGAGGACGTCGCAAAAAAAAAAGGACTTCACATAAAAGAGGAAGTCGTTTTTTTTGTATTTTTTTGTTTTGTTTTTCCTCCTTCTAACACAATCCCGTAATTTGTCAAACATTTTTACTGTTATAGTTATATGAGGTTACCAATCTTAACCATGTAAGTGCTTAATGTTTACAGTTAGTTGTTGTGTACTACGAGTACAGCAAGTAGCTGTAGGTGGCTATAGCTGTAGCACGCTCAAGTGTATATCATTTGTGGCTCTACTTTTGCTCTATTGTTCCCACTTACACATTATCTAAGAATGCATGGACAGCAAATTTTATTTACGAGATTTTCGCACTCTCTCATGTCTCATTCTGCTTTTGTCTGTTTTAAGCACACTTTTCAAAAATTCTGATTGTTTGTTCAGACTTTGAGTGTGTGGATTTTGGAAATAAAAAAAGAGAGAGAGAGAGGCATATGCTTTTTCAAGATAGTTGTTTGAAAAAAAAAATACTTAAATTTTGTTTTTTGTTTTTCTGGCCAAAGTAGCTTTAAATGGTTTAAGTAGATTTTTATAAGAGTTGAAAAACATCTATTAACCCAAACAAGATGAAGAAAGGAAACTTTCATCATCCATAAGATAGGTAGGTATTTCTTGAAAAGTTCGGTCACTTAAGGACCTCCATTTTGATCCCTCTCAAAAAACTATTTTATGCGGTGTTGTGATGTGTACTTTAAAGCTGTTAGAGAGCAAGAGACTTAGGAATGTACTTGAAGTTGTTCTAAGAAAACAAAAAGAAAAACTTAACATTGTTTCTTCAACATTTTGTTGTGTGGTACAGTAGATTATTATGTGTGGGAAACAATTTTAAATTGTTATGCAACTGGACTTGGAAATACCTAAATAAGAGAGGAGCCATTTTGAAGAGTGCTTATAATTTATACCCTCTTTGATGTACAAGATTTTATATTATGTAAGATGAACTTATGTTCTTCTTCTTATGGCTGGACAAAGTGAATACATATATGTATGTGAAGAGGTTATTCGTTAGCAAAATTGTTGGACCATCAGGAGGAAAGTTTTTTTTTGTTTAAAAAAAAAGTTAATAAAATTTAGTAAAAAGGATCACAAAAGTCGAGAACTATTTGTGAATAAGATGGATTGAGAGTAATATTTAGATGGAAGGAACTCAAATGAAATTTTTTAAGTTAAGGAATTTTAAAGGCTCAACTAAAAGTACCTTTATTTTCATTTAAACTTGTATTTAAAAAGGACTAAATAAGGTACAGGGTGTGCTTATATTTAGCTAAGTTTTAAGGAGCAGTCGAGTTTCCTTCAATATTTATTGCATTTTTTTTCTTGTCAAGTAATATTATTGAAAGGACCTCCTTTTATTGATATGGTAATAATTTTTTTTATTTTATCCGCAAAATATTACAAACATACTTATGTAAGTACTTAAGAACAGTTGCAAAAAAAAAAACAATAAAAAAATTGAAAAATCCTATAAAAATGAAAAGAAAAGTGTCGCGCAATGTCATATACATAATAATAAAAAAAAAAATTGAAAATTATTATTTATTCTAAAACGAATGACCAAAGTCCGGTAATAAATTTGAGTGTTCTTATCCATTTAATCTACATGGTCCTTAAGCCCACTCACACACCATCCACCAAAGCAAGAAGAGAAGGAGATAAATTTTATGTAGATGGAGTGGATAATGTAAAACAAAATTCTTATAAGATCCTTCAAAAAGATATAAATCTTATTTTTTTTTTTAAAGGTAGAAGGTACCTAATAATATCTAATATGCTTGTGAACATTTATTACAATGTGATGCGGGCGTGAATGCGGATTTTTATGGGTTTTTTGTTATTTGGTTGGTGTGTATTTTTTTTTATTTTTATGAAAATTTAAATAATTTTTGGACGTCATTTTATTTTTGCTATCGCTTTTTTTTTTTAAGAGTTTTAAATAAGTGTCGGTTTAAAAAAAAAGCGTACGTGTATACCTTAGAGAAAATTTGATAAATTGGAATTTAATCTGTTTGTGGTTTTAGATGTAAGAGTGTTTTTTTAAGTGATTTTTTAAGATTTTGCTTAAGTTTAATTTAATTTTAAAAAGCATTGTAATTTTATGCACTATGAGCCAGGGCGTGTCAAGCATTTCATTTTCTTCATTATTCATTTGGCCTTAATTTGGTTGAAACTATATGTCTATATACGAAATTTGAAAAAAAAAACCGGTGAAGCCATTTTGGCTATGGCTCGATGTAAGGTGGGTGTGATGGGGCAATTCAGTTTTGAACTTATGTTTTACAACAAAAAAAAAGCCAAGACTTGCGTTTTAATATCAGTCTAACTAATTAAATCAAAGTTTTCAACCTCAAGTGCCAAACCCAAGATTGAAAAACACACAAAAATTCAAAAAAAACAGTTGAATGTTCGCTCAACTTCTTAACTTCATTGGCTTTTTTATCCAAAAATTTACTAAGGCCTTTAAGTCTCAATGTTAATATATGTACATATACCTATACCTATTAAAAAACAAATATAGGTAAACTGAAGAAAAAGGTTTTAAGTTATTAAATTCATTTCCCCGTCCATTTAAATCAAAGCCAAAACATTTTTTTTTGTCCAAATTTAACTTTTCTGTCCGAAAGATTTAAATTTTTACGATACCCTGTTGTACACAAAAAAAAGCGAATATTTGCACTACGCTAGCTGCTGGCTGCCTCTGGCTTTGCATCAGACACGTGTGTTAAAGTGAGTAATAGCCTGGCAATAAAAAAAAGAAAGAAAAAAAAACAGCAACGGGCTGAGTATATAGAATACCAAGACCAACCTACCAACGCAACGCACCCTTTGGCCATCACATCATCAGTTTAGAACTATAGTATAGGCTTACTACAGTTCTCCTAGGTGCTTTTTTCACCGGTCCCTCAATTTATTTAGAACTGACACCATATTCTGGAACGTAGCTATATAAACAAAAAAAGAGGTCCTTATTTTCATATTCCTTCCTGACAAATCTATCCCTTTTTGCATGGCATATACCTAAACAATCAAAAAAAAAAAATATTCAAGGCAAAAAACACTCATCGTCCTAAAATCTAAAAAAAAATCATAAAAAATGGAATAAAAGGCACCCTAAAAAAGCTGTATCCTTCCACCTTTCTATTTTTTTTTTGTTTTTTATTTTTTTTAAGGAACACATACGCGAATATTTATACAGTCATGTTTCCAACAGCAACGCGGATTATTTTCTTGTGCAGCCTTTCCAATTTATTTTTTTGTAAAGGCTTTTCAAAAATTCAGTATAATACCAGTATATGTAGGTAGGTATAAAGCGGATGTATCCGATTTTATTTTCCATGAAGTCCTGTCAACTGAATGTTTCAACTTCACACGTTCAGTTATAAACAAAGGTGTTTGAAGTTTTTTTTTTTTATTGCACTGCTTAGGGAAGATAAAATGAAAAGCCGAAATGGAGTATGGCATAACAAATACGCACTTTATAATGATAAATCAAATTTCATATTGTTCATGAATTTTTGGAAAGATTTTGACATTCTCCAATCAATTTAACTTCTTTAAGGGAGGGAGGTATGGTGTTACGTGTAATAGCTGATTGGTATTCGTACTAAAAGGGACAGATATTAATTGTTCGATGTAAAGAAAGGTACACTATCTACATAAGATAAAAAGAGGTTTAATATGGAGTACCGCAGGTGTGAATACTAGGTCCACTTCTATTTAAACTTTAAAGGAATGAATTATTTCACTTCTTTAAGCAGTTTATCTAAGGTAATTGATGCCGAAGTGGCACAGAACTAGAGCTGTGTCAATCGTGATTGATTCGGTCTTTATGACCCGTTCACCAAAAGGATTCATTGATTGCAATCACAATAGACCAAACCAATCAATCCTAATGTCAATCTCTGTTCTCTGCTCTTGAAAGACCGAACGTGAACGAAAAGATCGAAAGAAACGAAACGAAACGCTTTACGCTTAGTTATTATTATGGTTTCTTGTGTTTCGTTCATCCCATTCATTCTCAATCAAAAGATTGGTACAGAATGAGAACTTATGTTTACGGCACGGGCAGAAGGTATGTTTCGTTCATTTAACAGAAAAGAAAGATACAGTTTGGGAAAAGAAACGATCCTAAGACGGAAATGATGTTGAATGAAATGCATTGGATTGAAAGATTGACCGATTGAAAGGAACGAATCTTTCAATCAACCAATACTTGATTGTTTCGATCCTTCAAAATGAACGACTGACCCAGCTCTACACAGAACTGGAATGCTGTATTAATCATAAATAATGTAAGGACTTTACTTTGAATAAAACATTCATTTCTTTCATTTTTTTTTTATCTGCAAAAGAATATTGGTTACTGTCATCAAATCTTTCCGCAAAACAGTAATACTGTCAAGAAGTAAACGATTTGTTTTTTTTTTCTTTTTGTAAATCAATATTTTGCTTTCGAAGTAGGTACTTAGATTCTATAATCATATAATAGACAATGACACATTGTTATCCTTTTGCATCTACATACATATTCTCTGTCAAGGATTTATACAATGCACAATTCGCATGAAGAACAGAGCATAAATAAATTAAAAATGCACTGTTGTTGACATTTCAATTTCATTCTATGGTTTCTATGGCGAACATGCAGAGAACAATAAACCACTCAAATTTTATAATATTGTTCAATTGATGGAAGAATTGTTTTTTTTTTCTTCTGATTGACAATGCAATTGTTTTTGAATACAATTATTGAATAGCCAGCTCTTAAAATATGTAGATACATTCATTTTGTATTATAAATTCAAGTGAATGAAACATAAGATTAATTAGAATTCACATTTGCTTAAGGATATTTTTGATTTAATTTCCAGGAGTTTGTATATTGTTTGTTCAAAGCTTTTTTTGGAATTGGAAAAACTTCAAATGTATCAAAGTTATTTTCTATTCATAGAAGGCAAAATGAAGTTAATAAAAATAAAATACCTGTTCTTGGAAACATATTTGATTTTATTCTTTATAAACTAATTCACTTCTTCAGAAATGTTCTCAAAATATAGAAAATTGGTGTTCAAAGGGTGTTTCCCAATTTATTAATTTGAAATTTATTTCAATTTCCTTTTTAAAAGTGCCACTTGAAATCAATCCGATTTCTCGGTAGAAATATTTGGAATGAAACTTTAAATTTGATTTTTAAGGTTTTAAGGTGATCCCTAGAGGTGAAACTGATTTTTTTTTGTTTTAAATATATAACCATTTCAATAAGACTTATTAATCTCAAAAATGGTCCTGATGATTATGATATGAATTTAATTTTTTTAGTAATAAATTTTGTTTTTAAGTGTATTTTGTAAATTGCTTATAACTTTTATCTTGCATGTTTATTAATTTAAAAACATTCAAAATTTAAAAAAGTAGGCATAAAAACTTTTAGCAAAATTTAAGATTTTTCCATTTTTTTCTTCTGAAATTATAGAACCATGTTTGATTGTGTTGCATAAGTTTTAACTTCGGATTTTAAACTAAAAATATTGCAAAGAGTTATGTACATCATCGTGCATCCTACTTCTTTAATATTGGATCAAGCAAAGGTAGGACTACCCACGAGACCAAACTCAGTCTTGATTTCGTCTCGTTCGCATTTCTCGATACGAGATTGTAGTTTTTGAACTGAGACTTTCCAAGAATTTGTTAAAACACAAAAATTCAATGCAAATACTTGGCAAATTCTAAATTCAATTTTCTTCCTCAGCGGTGATACTGCTGAGTCGGTACCGAGACAACTGAATGAGTCTAGGTCTTTTCTCGTGGCCAGCTCAGATGCAAATACTTTAATAAAAATGTGACGAAAGTGATAAGTCAGCGTTAGCTCCAATAACAATTGTCTAATTGTGCAAATATGGAAGCATATACTCCCTGATTTTTCTGAAATTCTATGAATATACTGTGCTCACAGAAAAGTTGATTCAACACGACAGAACACTGATATTGTTTAAAAAATATCTAAGAAATTTATTATATCACCATTTAAGTACTATAATAACATTTTTACTTCCAATCAGAAGAAATATTATAAGCACTATAGCAAAAAATAACTGGAATAGTCAAACTGTTCGTTCCCCAAAGTCTATCCCTAAGGCACATACATTTCAGTAAAAATTTAAACAATCATTTCCAATTCAAGTGTCAAAACCATTAACAATCATAAACCAAATAAAACCCGTCAATTTGTCCAAATCGCCCTCTTTTCATTCATATTCCATTTTTTTCTACATTTCAATTGAAAATAATTTATCTTTGCCACATCATTAAATAATTACCCACACTGTTATTAAAAAAAAAAAAATATATACCTAACCCAGAAGGACAAAAAGATCCGTATCGGGCGCATTCTTGGGATTCACAAAAAGATTACAGTAGAAAATACCTCGGGCGGCTACCTTATATAACAATTCCCTTTATCCAACATGCCATCTGGCATCGTATCTAATTTTTTGGGTAATCTGAATCCACAAAAAAAAAAAAAACAATGAAAAAAAAATAAAATATCATCCGGGAAAATTATGTCGCCTTTAATTCCTCTTAACTTGCCAGAGATGACACCTTCATCCGACAATAATTCAAAATAATGAATTCAACACTCGTTTATTGTGTGCGTAACAGGAGACAATTGATAGTGTCGTGTAAGTAATGTTCAACCGCAGCTAATCCCTCTGGACTGAATTTAATAATAGCAAAAAAAAAAAACAAAGATTCAGGAACTCTGAATTGAATCAACATCCATAGTTTTTCGGCGTGCATCCAATTTCAAATCAAATTTTCCGAAAAGCAAATAAAAAGAAAAAAGGGAATTTGTAATTTTTCAATATTAAATAATAGCGACGAGTACGATCTTCCCTGTGGCAAAAAAAAAAAAATTGAATCATACATAAATATTTCCAAAAGTTTCCGCAATGGTGTGATGCATAAGAGAAAGAGTAATGTTGCAAGTATTTACGCAATTGCCGCCTGAGGCGAAGGCAATCACGCACCCATCAGGGGTTTACCGTGTGTGTGTTCCTTTTCGGGGTGCGTGCCCGACAGGAAACGAATCTAATTTTTGCACATCACACAACCCAATTCAACCCTCATTTTTAATTCTATTTTTTTTTCGGCTACCTACTTCATCTAAAATGCACTCAGCAATTACAAGGGTTCGAATCGGATATGATTTTACATCGAAGGCTGGACCCTAAGCCCATTGTAGTAAGCCAACATCTAAATTAATAGATATAACATAGACCTAGGCTATTTCCTGTCTAAGTGAGGTGGGTATATGAAGGAACGCGAATCGGGCCGTTTTTTCCTCAGTTATTAGGGTTGGTGGTGATGGTGTGGAAATGTGTTCGCTATCCCACCGTTTGACTACATCATCACGAGTAGCTACATAATCTCTAAATAGATACCTAATAGGCCAGTTGCAAATGTAATAATAAATTATATCTAACGGTAATGGAATATTAAAAAAAAAAAAAAAAAAAAAAAAACTACTAAAGGGACCGTAAAATAGCAATGTAACAGTAGCCGATGAGGAAGAAGCAGGAAAAATTATGACTTGTTCCTTCGTGCATATTAATCGTGGAAAATTAAATGTTTTTTCTTTCAAGGATTTTTAAATGCACAAGGAAAAGTTAGGTTTTGATGATGGCAGCGACGACGACGTTGCCAAATATGTTTGAAATTGATATTAATTGTTGTTTGAAAATGTCTAACTGAAACTGAAATAAATATACATATAAGGCATAGATTTACAACCTTAGCTTAAGTCGCTAAACCACTTGCCCTTGGATCGGGATCTTGAAGTTTAAAGAAATCAGCGGGACGGGTTATCCAATTTTATCATCAAGAGGCTTTGAAAGACAGTTATGATTTTGTGAAGTGTCATCCTGAACAATTGTTTTAGCAGCTGCTATCCCCAAAAACGGAAAACTGCAAAAATCGTTGCAGTTCCAAAAAAAGGCGCCAGAAATAAATAACTTAAGGAATTCCTGATATGCATTTCAACTTTGGGAAAAAAGCACTCTACATTACATCTGCTCCTGAAGTTTCAGCATGACATCGCCTTTAACAACCAACGAGTTACCGTCGGATGTTTTTCTGGATGTTCGGAAAGCTTTCTAAAGGGTTTGGCAATTATCCACACTTATCAAAATGATTTTCTGTTTCCAGGAACTTCTTCGTGCAACTGGAGAACAACACTTCAACAGTGAAGAGCATTAGACCTGGAGATGCCCAATTATTTTAACTTTTACCATTTCTGTACAACATTATGACCAGCCAACCTCAAATGAATTTGAGAACTTTATTATCGCTGACCACTTACTTACCAGACATCATCATCTTTATGATAGCTTTCCAAAAAGTTGAAACCCACATCCATAAACTGTTGGAGTTTAACAACAATTGAGGTATCTGCATAAACTCATCTTGTCTGCTTTAGAACCCCTAGTTGCCCAGCGCCAATCACCAAGGCATCAAGTGCAAAGAAATGCTGAGATCGACTGTTCTCAGAAAAGCGAACTGATAAACCCCAGTCATCAGCTACAGGTTAGCAATTTGATTTAGCATCTCCAAACCAGCTATGAAGCAACTGCAGATTAGCGGCAGCGGTTAACAGATTGAAAACTTCAATTTTGTGTCAAATATTTTCTTCAAATATAAGGTTTCTACGGATCAGAGTTTTTTTTTACTACTTCCTCCGTTTACAGTATATATTTTAAAGCGTTTGAATCTTATTCCCTTCAAAAATATTTTTATTCCCAGAATCAGATTTATTCCTCAGAAGTTTTTTTCGGTATTAGCAGCTTTAATCCCAACCAGATTCTAGGTATAGCTTAAACACGAAGAAAAACTCTTCGTCTTTTTAATTAAAGCAACCTGGCAACATCTTACAACAAACGTCTGCCTCTCAGTGGTAGGTACTTTTTCTTTGCCTCAAGGGTAGTTTCTATTGCAGTTTACAAAAAAAAAAAAAAATACAAAAAAAAACTTTTGAGTGAAAAATGTCTGCACTCTCTCTATGTCGGTTCTTATTAAATTTATGTAAATTTCAGGACGGGTGGCTCAGCCATAATTACACTTTTAAGTTGAATTGCACTTTTTAGATGTAACCAGTAATTTTCTGTAAAATACGCAGGAGGCAGAGTTAGAATATTATATAATCCGACTTGGCCGGTATACTGATGGTTTTTTTTAGGGGTAAATCCCCTTTGAAGTATGAATATGCACGAGGGTGTATGTAGTCAAATCATAGCTCTTACACTTTGATTCAAAATTTTTTGTTTCTCAAAAAAATCAAAAGGGTTCCGAAAGTTGTTGTCGTTCATTCGGTCCTTCATCAAGCACGGCAATTTGACACAAGCGTTTGATCAAATTCACAAATATGAATGGAAACAGTTTGTTTTCTCCTTTCCGTTTGCAAAAAAAAAAAAAATATTTACCTAAAAAGGGTTGGGGTAGTAGTAGTAGCTAAATTTCGAACTATAAGGGCGAGTGATACAATATGCAAGTCAATGTGTTTATTAATTCGTCACGGTTGTGAATTCGAGGTCTTCTAGCCTACAGCACTTGAGAATTTCTACATCTGAATGTATAGGTAGGTATAGATATACATAGGTATGGAAGGGTTCAAGGAACGAAATTAAAAGTTAAGTGTCTGGCATACTTTATATCGCTTAGATACGGTGTTTTAATTCTGAATGATACTCAAGGACAAAAGTGGTTAAATTGACTTTTTTTTTGCAAGTTCGTATCCTTTTTGATATGATGGTCGAAAGGGAAGATGATGATGACGACGATGTTGGCGTTTAGTCGTCTCGACTCGGAGTTTATGTTTTTTTTTTTGTTTTTTTTTCTGGCTCTGTTTTGGCTTTGAACTTTTGATCCTTATGCAAAATGGTTATGAATATTTTCATTCAATTTTTGTTTTTGCTTTTTACTTCAAAGCTTGACATTGATTTTTTTTTTGTTTGTAAGTAGGTTGTTTTTTTTCTGCACAGTTTAATTTTTAATAAAGTCAAGAGGTTTGTGTTTAGTATTTGTGGGTTTTTGGTTTTTATAAATATACGAATGTAAAATGCGTTTTGATAGGTTTATTTTTTAATTTGTGTCAATGGATTTTGAGGTGTATTAAAAATAGCTAAGCGTAAGTAGGTACTTGAGGCAATTTCAATGGTAGGTATATAATTAGGGACATTGTTTCTGATTTGGAAAATAAATATGTACATTGGTAAAATCACACAATGGTACCTTATGGATTTTTGTTTTATTTTCATATTAAGTGGATGATTCATCGATAAACAGAGGGTTAAGTAATTGTTGCAAAACACCTTTATTTTTCCATTGACTAAAAACAAAAAGCATTCTCGCGTCAAAAACTTATGGCACGGAAGTACTTGCTAATACGAGAAACAAGAGGAAATGCCTCTCCAAGTAGTTCTACTGCTATGCATGGTACTAATTCTGGATCGATTAGGAATAATCGGGTCGGAGCCTTAGGGATTCTGGGAGCTTGCAAGGCAATATAACAAATTGGGCGCAATTTATGAGCGGTGAGTTGGAAATATGACTGGTCGAAGTTGTAAGCTATAAGAAATGGTGAGAAGCAAATGAACAGTGTGTGGGACTCTCTCCAAGGAACTTGAATGCAGAAAGCGAAATCACGGCAGGCCAGACGAAGAAATGATGAAGCCAGACTAGAAAAGCTAAAAATAAGATGGCTAGCAGGTATCACCATAGAGTTGGTGTGCATCAGGGAAGTGTTATAAGTCCCTTGCTCTTTATTAAAGTCCTTGATTTTCTGCTTGATGATAAGGTGAAGGAACCAAAAGAGTTTGTTATTTATTATATTTGACGATTTAGCCATCATAAGGGGGCTTCCAAAGTGCGAACAATTTAAATGTCTAGGATCTGTGACTGACAAGGGATATTGACGACATCAAATATTGTGTAAGCGCAGGGCTGATGAACCCGCGGGACAAAAATAAGGGAGGCTCAATACAGCGCTTATGCAATGTTCACATTGATGGACAAAGTACAAGAAGTATGAGAATGCGTGTTCGAATAAGAAGCAACAAAACCTCAAAAAACAAAACACAGTATGACTAATTTAGCTGGTACTGTCATGTAAAAAGAAGATGCCTTGAGAACCCAGTTCAGACGACGATCCAACGCTATCGCGGAAGAAAGCCAGTATAGCATTTAGTTGGCCACAGAAACATAACAGTCCGCCTTTTTGGAATGAATCACTCACAAAATTTTATTTTTGTTTTTTTGATTTGCTATACATATGTAGGTACATAAAATATTAATTTCAAAGAACATAATGTGCATCACACCAAAAACATTTCCCCTTCTCCTAACCTTGGTTAACACACCTTTTTCATTTTATATAAATATTAAATTATTTTTCAAAATTTCTTACAAATTATATAAAGGTGTTTTTCTTCTCTCAAAGAGACCATTCCATTGCTCTACATTTGAGTAATTATATTTTATTAGCAACAGCTTTTTCAAACCACAACTAAAAAATGAAAAAAAAAGGAAAAACACACAACCGAGAATATTTGAACAAAAAGCATAATATTCTATGTTTGGCGCGTTTTACCTTTTCCAGAAGTGTGTGCAACCCCAAATATGCTCCAAAAGTATTTGAAGTATGGAATAGATTTTTCAGTTTTTTTTTCCACATACATTAATGTGTACACTACACAGCTTTGTTGCACCAAAAAAAAAAAAAAAAACAACATAAACTGCTAGAATATTTTGTAAATAATTCATGGTTCAGGTGACCTGAGTGTACACTATGCTCCTTAATGTGTGTACCACATAGCGAATATTTTCTTTGCCCCAATAGAAATAGCTATAGTATAAAATATGTACGTAAAAGAATTTGGAAACCGTATAAAGTAGCCTTCACATACTTGTATAGAACATGAAAAGGGAGGGGTTATTTTATGAATTTAAAACCACAAAAAATTTTACAAAATATTATACTCTCACAAAGTGTAAACTTTAAAATGTTATATAAAAATGTGAAGGTTATGATTCTGTGTTAGAGGCATTTATAAAGAACACCTTGGCATCATTTAGAATCCACCTTCTTCTGTAATGTTTATTGCCTAAGCTTTTTTTTCTCAAAACGAATAGTGTTGAAAAATTATCAAAAAAAAAATTGAGAAACAACTTTGTGGAAATATTTTAAAATGCGTAAATAACATTTGGTCAAAAATTAAATTATGAAAAAAAAAATTATCAAAATAAAATTTCAAACAAAATTGGACAAAAAATTCTACAAAAAAAAAACTGTCAGGAAACAACAAAGTGAATTTTTTTTTACAAAAATTTTATTCTCAAAAAAAAGTCGAAAAGTAGTCCCAAATTTTTATTTTGAAAAAAATGTTCGTCCTCAAAAAAATAGATGGAAAAAAGTCGAAGTTTCTTTTCAAAAAAAAAAATCGTTTGTTTTGAGGCCAGTTTTTGTAAGAAACCATTTTTTTTTTGAGAAATAAAAAATCTTCAAAATGTAGCAGACAGAATTACCAGCTTTATTTTTTTTCGTCTTCTCGCATTCGAATTTTAAGAATGCAAGACTTGCCCTGTAATACCTAAAATCGGAAATATTTACCATCTACTACACGGACGATATCAGAACGAGAGATGGAAAAGCTACCTTATTATCCGTTATTCCTCCAGATCAAAAAGGCATATAATAAATTCCCCCTAAAACACAATCTTTAAATAATAATTTATTCCTAATAGAATCTTACTGTCACAAGCCAAAAATTTCAAATTTAATCCCATTCCAATATACCTATTACCTACCCTCATGTTATCTACCTACCTACCCTAAATCCCTAATAGGTATACATTTTTGGATTTAATTCAATACTGTCATTACATTTTGGTTCTATGTACAATAACTATATGTAGATACATTCTAAACATTTTTGCCTAACTTGTAATTTTCCTCACACTCTATAACACACCCATCTCAGAGGATTGCTAGCTACCCTTGAATGATGCAAACGAATTCTCATTCTCACCTTGGCTTGGGAGTGGCAAGGACCGCAAAATCTTTTACTTTTCGTTCGCTTAGATAGAAATTCTTTCCCTCTTTTATTATAATGAATGAGATTAGCAAAATTATAAAATAACCAAAAAGAAGCTATAAAAGGAATTTCGCTACTGTTCCTACAGTTACTGGTGGTTGAACTAGCTATACCCCTAGCCTTTTGTGAAAATAAAAACGATTAGAGGTACGAGCCAATTCGAACGCCTTAAGTTAACAGCCCCTTCTTTTTTGGATCGAACTTTGTGCGATTGTCTAAGGAAATTTAATTTTTATTATTGGGAGAGTTCTCGTCAAAATCACTTTCACTATGTTATGTCCATCGAACGATGATTCTGCTGATGTCTGATGTTGTTTCTCCTGACCACCCGCCCAATGTTGGTAGCCGTGTAGTAGGATCAAGTTCGTTCAATCTCTTCAACATAGTGATGGTAATTAATTTATTTTGTTATTATCTTTCGATTGATTTCTTTTCTCTTCTGTTCTTTTTTTTTAATATAAAGGATATCAGATAATGTGTGCAATTTATTCTATTTGGTGTATAGCAAATGCTGGGATTTGTATCTTATCCTTACTGATAGAAAGATAGATAAATTTATTTTATTGGACGCGTGGCTTGATGGTATTATAATTCGATATTAGGAATTTTTTTTATATCATTTTTGATGGTTCAAAAATTAATACGGAAACGATATGGTTCGATATCGTTGCTTGATTTCCCTTTGGTCTACTTGGGACTGTTTTAAAAGATAATTTTATCTCTATATTTTTTTTTTTTTGATTATGTTATAAGGGGGTCGCTTAGGCGTTCTGGAATTTATTATTTTTGATTCACTTGGCGATAAACAGTTTGAGTTTGATTTAACGCTTTTGGGAACTCTTCTAATCGAAAATTTGAAAAAAAAGAGCGTGAGTCTATTTTGCATTTGACGGTGCGGTGGTGCGGTTGGAAGCGTATAACACTATTCGATGTCTGTAAAGTTGGCAGAAAAATTTTCACTTAATGTGGATGTAATCGTCTGTACTGCCTTTTGGGATTCAAATTTGTAGTTCATCTACTTTTGGAAAATTTTTTCACAAAGATTTTTTCACACCTTTTTTTTGGGAAAATTACGAATGATCAAAAAAATGTTGCACCTAACTGTTCGCTGGCATTATTCTTCTGAAAAAATATTTTACCGACGAATTTTTTTTTTGAAAAGAATTTCTGTTGACTTTTTTTTTGGCAATTTTTCTTTAGCAGAATATTTTGAACAAATTTTTATTTTTGCCGAAATTTATTTTTGGAGGAAATTATGTTTCTTAAGAAATTGCTATATTTTAAACATAGATACACAATAATATGAGGAAAAAACGCATCGTAAATGCTACTTCATTAAGCGAGCATTGCAAAGTTGCCAAGAATCTCCGTTTAAATTGGTCAAAATCATTTCCGAATATAAATTGAAACTCTTCTTACGTGTAGTTGACAGAATTTTGAAAAATTATAGTCATGATGAAAGTTTTCAATATTCCAAAAACGATACTTCGTATTTTAAAGGAAAAACAACATAAAAAATTCAAAAATCGATTTTTAAATTACAGTTTGACTTCCACTACTTATTTGACTTTGACCATGTCACATTACACATTTGCAGAAAATATCAATATTCAACAACAAACATAATCCCAATTCCAAATACTTATTACAACTTTGTGCTGCAAAATACTTTTTTTTTATAGCATTGACAATGTCACGATTCATGCACAACAATAATTGAATTACATTTTCGAAATGGGGATTATGCAAGCGATTTGACTTTTCTAACTTTGCTTGTTTTCTGTATTATGATCCTGTTTCTGTTTTCTTTTTTTTCACTTTTGCTCGTCCATTATCGCATTTCCTGCAAAAGTCCTTTTCTATTTATTTGATCCTAGATAAATATTCTATTGAAAGGCATTTGACCCTGAAATTGAGTGAAACATGAATTTGAACTTAACCAAAGGGGATTATATTCAGTATAATCGTATCGAGCCACGTAGAGCTGATAGAGTTGAATGTGGAGAAAATTTGTGTCCTTGATATCACAGTTTTCATTATTTTGATCATATCTTGATTTTTTTTTATTGATACATACGAGTACATATCTACAGTCGAACATTAATAATTAAAGCTTATATTTTGTTTCAAAAATCAATTTTTTAAAGGGAAATGAAAATTTTCATAGAACCAAATTGTAATAAAATAACTAGCATGAAAGTACTTTTTTTTGTGAAATGAAATTCCATGGAATTGATAATCTCCCACTCTTCCCCAAAAATGAATCGAATTCCCCTGACAACGACAATTTTATATTCTAATATGTACTTCATAAGAATTATAAAAAAAAAAAATATGAACAAGGACATAAAACAAAAAATATATAAAATATTTTCAAGATATAATTTTCTCCACGAACAAGAATATATAATTATATCTATATAGGAGAAAAAAAAACTCATATCCTCCGCACCAAATAATGAAGAAGATAAAAAAAAAGAAAATCAAACATTTTCCAGAGAACGAATACGAATTCAATTATGTTCTAGGACCATAACGATTTGCTATCTGTGTACTATGCTATGCGCTCTAGTGCTCGATTGTTCGATTTTATCGACTCAAGTTATCCTTTCTCTATATTATACACCATTTGAATTGTTCATCAATATTCTATAGAAGATATAGCAGGGACAGTGACAGCGAGAACAAGTGATAGAAGGGAAGAGAGCTTATGAAGGCGATGACACTACACAATAATACAAAGGGAAGAAAACAAATTACATTGATATAATGAACTCGAATTGTGCGGATGATTTCTTTAAGAGAAATACTGAGAAGAGATTGAAAGCAAATCAGCAAGGATATATATATATTTTTTTTTGTATTTTATTGAAGATTGTTCACTTTGATGATTATATTTAGTTTTTTTTTTTTGTGTATTGCAACTTTAATTTTTTGTGTTTATAGGAACATTTTTTAAATGGGAAATAATTGTTTTAACGGTATTTTAGTTTTGTTGCGTACCTATATTATGGACTTGGGGTCCTTTTATTTAAATAAGTTACATATTCTTGATTGGTGGCTCGACAACCAAGGTCTAGGTGACTTCCAACTCTAGATAATGCTTTCTATTCTTAACAAATGATACTCTTGGAGAATCTGTTAACATTTCAAAGGCAGGAGCCTGTGAAGAAAACATTTTTTTTTTTGTTTAAAGGGACGAGGCTGGGAACCGAACCCAGACCTCCATCATGACAGTCTTAACCACTAAACATTATGCCGTGGGTTACTATATCACATTTACCACCTTTAAAAATTCAACGACTCACTTTATGAACAAAAAACAGTTTTTAATGTTTTCAGGGTTTAACAATTTTTTTAATCACTCATTTTCAAACAATGAAACAATGTCAGATTTGTTTTACAAATTTCGTGCTCATTAAAAATATATAATTTCGTGTTCATACAACCAAATCGTTTGTAAATCGTTTGTTTTTTCTACTTTGAAGAGCGTTTCAAACAACACTTTTAGTTTTGAACATTTTGTTTCTTCTTGACCGGGAGCACAACGCTCCCACTCCAATGCTTGACCCTAAGGTAGCACTTTTGCGGTTCGCCTTATTTACTTTAGAAACCCAGTTTTGGTTTGTTTCAGGAGATTTGGCACCAGCCATCCTTCCGCGCCAGCAACCACGTAGTGTGTAATTGCCTTTTGAATTTTTCTTTTACATGACAGCAACAGCTATTTTGGTCACACTGATGTATTTCATAGAAATATGTATTTCTGACATGAAGGCTTCCTCGGATTTAATTACTTCTTATTTAAACACATTTTGTGCAACTACCTCCCTCTCAGCTCAATTAGAATTTTTCGAATAGATGTCCACACAGGCCTTTGTGGATTAAAAAATATCTCCAGAACACTCATCCATGCATTAAGTGCTTGTTGTAAGGATGTAGGATTTTCACTTATGATGGCTCCATTTCCATTGCCAGCAAAAAGTTATTGACTATAACAAAAAGTAAAGGTACTAAGGTGCTTCCCTGGTGCACACCATATTTAATAGGGAATTCTTCGGTGATTACTGCAGAGCATCTCACCTTTTTAACCTGCTCGTAGCTGTACGTGATTAAACGCACGTATACTGGAACTCCTCGTTGTCTAAGTGCAACCCATATCCGATCTTATGACTGACTAGTACAATATGGAAATATTTGTAATTGAGAAGGTTCCAACCAATTTTCGATCTAATTTTTGTGCAATGTGTTTTAAGAGCCTAATTCAATAAATTTTGTGTGTTACCCACTTTCGTGTAGCAGGGACTTCGGAGTAACTTAATTCAATCCGATCCATTCCAATGTTCAAGCAGACTTGTGTGCCAACAGCTTAATCGTCTCTTAGTTGATAAATAAAAGCTAATTCATCAAAATAATGAAACCTTACCTTAAACCCCAAAACCTCTTTCCCATCATCACCCTCTATTAATAATAATTATTTTGTTTGTTTTTATTGTCTACATCATATAAGCAAAGGTACTTGCATCGAAATAATAAAAAAATTCCCAAGTCAACGGCAACGCACAGAAGTTGCAAATGATTTTCTTTTGAAAAATTAATTTGTCAATTAACTTCCATCCGTTGGCGTTGTTGTTGTTTAACTGTGTCACAAATCTCGCATAACTCCATTAAATAGCCCCCCCCCCCCATTTACTTTATACATCAGTTTTTTTTTTTTACACGACACTCGATGCATTTCTTGCGCCCTTGACAAAACCACAGTTGAATTCAAAGTGAATACTTTGAAGTGCCACTCCATTGTCCAATGTCCGTTGCTGCTCCCTGCTGATGATGGCTGCGATGCTGCAATCCGCAACCAAACTCACTATACCACACTGCTCGACGTTTTTCTGTCTACATACTTTATACAACTTTTCTGAGCTCTGACCACTGATTGCTATTGCTACATGACTTTTGTTCTCACAGTGCTTCACTATATATACAGTCAGAGACACTCTTGATGTTGCTGCATAGACCTTGACCTCGCTCGGTCCGAGTCATTCGTCAGCGTGGTAATTGTAATCACAGAAACGTGGCAATTTAGGTTATACACTTCACCACATTGTCCACATATTCTTTTTGATCTCTCAAACAACATAACCTCAAATGAAATTTTAACTCGCATTAATTTGTAAAGAATTTTTGTTTTGCTTGTTTTGTTCTTGGTGTGTTTTGATTAAGCTTTTATAAAAACCAAGATTAATTTGATTTCCGTATGAATTAAATTGATTGTTTTAGCTTGAGTAGATATTATAATAAAATATTTACATTCCATGGCAATATTAAAGGACATCGTAATCTTTATTGTTGTTGTTGTTGTTGTTGTTTCTTTACAATAAAATTATGCAAATGCAATTAACTTATACCTTGCAGGCAAACAAACAAACAAACAATGAATTATTTAATCCTGGTGCAGATATTGTGTTGTGTACTTGCTTGCCTGCTCACTCACATACACTTGACAATTAAATGGTAATTAATTCTGTCAACAGAGTGACACACTCTTGTGCCACTTTAAAGGGCATCATCATCATCATCATCGTCATCCATATATAGGACCCAAGGACAATTAGTCAATAACAAATATAAGTTGTGCAACCATATTCGTCGCATGCATCCAAAATAATAATAATAATAATTATTATTATTTAATATTTAATTTTGGTTCTGTAATTTAATAAAATGACAATAAGAATGAAATTGACCTCATTTCGAAAACATTTTTTAAATGCCAACATGAATATTATATTTATATTTATCTTCAAATTATGAATTTGTATTGGAGAAAAACATAAAAAGTTTTTTTAAATGGTTTCTCATTTTCATAAAGAGGTGGTCGCCATCTTGGGTGGCGACTCTCTATTTGACCAAGCGCTGATATAACACATTTTGTAGACATGTTTATTGGAGTAAATGCTAATACAATCATTCCACAGATATGATTATTATTGAAGCGAACGCTGATATAGAGCTCTCCTCAGATAATTTTGTTTATTGTTATTAAAGTAAACGCTGATTATTCATCAGATGTACTTATTGGTGTAAACGCTGATATAAAACATTCTTCAAAAACATTATTGAATTAAATGCGGATGTAGTAATTCTTTAAGCATCTCTAAAGGAATAAATGTTGATGTAACGCATTAGTTATTGGAGTAAAAGCTGATAATAAAATTCCACAGACATCTCTATAGGAATTTACGCTGATATAAAATATTGCCAAGACATCTTTATAGGAGTAATTGCTGATATATTCATTTCTCAGATATTTTTTTAGTTGGGTGTACGCAAGACTTGCTCTCTTGTACACAAGTAAAAACTTCAACATAAAATTTCTGGAAAATTTAATATAGCTTCAGTTGTAATTGAACATCGTTTTAGAAATATTGATAGTTTTTGAGTTATAAACAAAAAACTGAAATATGCAATTTTCTGTTTTTTGAAGAAAAAAAGTATTAAAAAAGAATAACATTCGCATTACTGAGCTATCTCAAGCTATCTAAAGGAACAAAAGAATTAGTTTTTCCAAATATTTCTAAAGATCGGAACGGATTGAAAAAAAAAACTAATTTCAATTTAATAAGATTTTCGTATTATTTTAACAAAAATATCACTTAAGATATCTTACATCAATTATATGAAATACCTACTGTTTTAAAAAGATTACTTATTCAAATCCAATCCGTAGAAATGCTAAATTCAAGCATAGACAGAAAAATGTTTTTTTTATATTTTGACGTGATTAACTCTAAAAATTTGAATTTTTATTATGAACTGGCTTGAAGGCAGGCTGAGTAATGGGCTGGTAATCTCAAGTTTCAACACGTAAAGAAAAAAACCAAAAAAAGTGACACTTGGAGAAAAGAAGTAACTAAATGTCGATCTACCAAAGAAAATATTTTCATAGAATGAAATATTGTGAGAAATATTGTTTTTCTTATATTATCTTCTTTTTTTTTCAGTGCCTGTTAATTTTTTTTCTGAACAGACCTTGTACCCTCAAAAATATGATACACAGGACACGAATCAAAACTGCTTCGCAACTTGCTCCCAAAAGCTTTTTTTTAAGGATAACCGAAAAATAGAAATCATTTTATCTAGAATTTTGAAGCCAAACAAACACTTTTGACCTCCACTAAGAGAATATACGGAGACCAATAAAACAACAACAAAATCATCAAAAAAAAAAAAAAAAACAACAGATGGCCCACCTCTTACACAGAGGGGTCATTTAAATTCAATAGCAAGCAACCGATGACAATTAAGAAGTGTCTTAAATTATATTTGAAAATTCAAATGGCAATAAAAACCGAAGAAAATCTTCATTTGAAAATATCATAAAATTAAATTGGGTGATAAAAAATTTTTAATGAATCATCATAACTCGATGAAGTTTTTAATATTCATTTTTCTTTTTATGTATTGCAGCAGCAATTTTAATGGATCATTTGTGAATGCTATACTTAATGTACCTACATAATATTTTTTGAGTGAATTTATCTGTCAAAACCTCTTAGAATAATTAATTTTTTTTTTATTCATCTTCTCTTTCAAAAAATAAAAAAAAAGAATACGTTTTAAGATTCAAACAATTCATTTAAAATTTT
Source organism: Syrphus vitripennis (assembly GCA_958431115.1). Classification (NCBI taxonomy): domain Eukaryota; kingdom Metazoa; phylum Arthropoda; class Insecta; order Diptera; family Syrphidae; genus Syrphus; species Syrphus vitripennis. The sequence continues at coordinate 124,132,454 of OY288108.1, forward strand.
TGACTCGAGTCAAGACAAGACACACTGAATTCACATTATACAAGTTGCCATTAATCAACTGCGAATAAATTTAATTAAATGAATGTGTCAGAGAATTTTCTCACTTTCATACCAAACTGCCACCCTCGCACGAACTTCTTGTTATGACTTTGTGACGTAAAATTGCGTATACAACCATCTCTCGTATATCTTCTCATTCCTTGCCTTTTAGAAAGACACCCAGTAAAAGATATTTGTGTGATGTAATTTGAAAATGCTTACGCACTTGAAAATCGAAGTATTGTGTATAAATTACAAATTAACCGCCAGGAAACAGTTAATTTATTACTCAAGTGCTGTTTCAACATTTGTCTTATTGTCCTTTCAATAAATTTGTACATACATAGAAATAGATGATAATAATTATCATCTCCCCAACATCCATATTATGTGGAGTTGACCAGAAGATGGGGTTGACCATATAGGTATAGGTAGAGCTTTTGAACCTTTGATATTATATATAGTTCGAGGATAGGAGTCCTTTAAGGCATCGTGTTGTTTGGTTTTGTAGGTGTGTGAATGTCCTGGCGTGTTAATTGCGAAAATGTTTTTGTTCTACGTTTACGCTTTAACATACCACGGCTAGCATCAATTACGCACGCAATAATAAAGCATTGTTGCCATTGCCATTATTGTCGAAGTTGATGTCATCGACGTCGTCGTTTATATGTTGAAAATGTTGTTGAATCATGTCGTTTAATTGAGAAATTTCACCAGTGATAAAAATTCGAAGGATTCTAAAAAAAATAGGTTTTTGTTTGTTTCCACTGAAAAAAAAATAAATATATTTTCAGAAAAGTGGTAGCACTGAAAAAAAAATTTCAAAATGTCGATCTGGTTTAGACCAATAATTTATCTTATAGTGTGTCCTTTTAAATTCCCGCTTTTAGTTTTTACTTGCGAGGAACAAATCACGTGATTTTAGAAAAAAATTTAAATTACTAAATATTAGTTATTTTAAATTTGGAATACCTTTCAGTGTTGTCACTTTTCAATAAAATACTTTTTTTTGGACTTAAAAAAAATCGTTCTTTTAACGTAGAATTTAGCACGTTTAAATCAAACGTGGCGCCTAAAATTTCAGTATTTCTATATTTCTGGAAATATACAAAAATGGTGACTGCCTTAAACTTTATTTTTGTAGCCTACAAACTTACATATATTTAAAATTTATTCAAAAAAAAATATACTATAACAATTTTCCAATGCTAACTAACCGAAGAAATGTGATTTTTGGGTAATTAAACAGATTTATAGCATCATTTACTCTGATAAAATTTTGATGAATAATTATATCAGCTTTTACCCCTATAACGATATCTGAGGAATGTTTTGCCCCAATAAAGCTATCGGAGGTAAGATTGTATCATTCGTTTACTTCAGTAAGGATATTTAAGGAAATTTTTATATCAGCATTTAACCCGATATCGATTTCATTCCATTCGGAAAGACTATTATAAGAAGAGACAGATTTCTAAAAGTTAATATTTAGGAAGAAGATAATTGCGTACTCTTCTAAAACTATTATATTGCGTTCAAAATTTTGAAACACCGATTATCGAAGGTTCCGAATTGTTCAATTTCAACATAAGATAAGAAGCTATTTTTGATGTTTTAATAAATTTTAAGAAAAGTGGGGAAAAATCAATAAATAATTATTTTCTTTAAGCCACACTCTGAAATGTTTGACATTTAGTTGGGAGTTCTAAGAATTCCTTTTAGTGGAATTTATTATTTTTATAATTAAAATCACTTCCTGGAAAAATTCATTTTGCAATTTGATTCCTTACACACCTCACGCCCAATTTCTTTTCGACCACCATCATGTCGTTATAATTATAAACTCTTCCCATATACCTATATACCTTCAAACACACCAATGCCTAGAAGTTACATATAGTTGTAATATAGTTGGCACTCATGTTTGCAATGTAAGCGATTATCGGTTGCATAATGATCAACCAAATTGTCTTTTCCTATACATACTCGTACACATTCATATACGCACATATTGACAAAATTTAATTACAGGTATTTTGGCTTGTAATAAGTTTGTCCTTTGTCCAGAGAAATTCTGTTGATGTTATTATTGTGATGTATAGAGGTAGAACATCACTAACAACATATATCGCCTAGGCTGCTATATGTGAATTAATGTCTTTGGCACGAAAGGATATAAATTATGGTGTTGTAGCTGTATCATATAATTATCTAATTAGATATGGAGTAATTATAATTAGACTTGGAATACATCTAGCAAACGGTTATAATTTGTATAGTATCTTGTTTGGTGCGAGTATCAGGTTCTTAGAGAAACGTGGAATATACATCTTACCGACATGTATCTACCAAGGTACATAATTATAGTAGAATATACAAAAGAAGGAGCTGTAAATTTGAATGTTTCCTTTCTAGGCGGTGTTACCACCTTGAGGTATGGTGACCATCCACTCGATTTTTTTTTTTTCATTTTTAAATAAAGTATATTCACAGGGATGCAAATTGAACTTTCTACAGTATGTTTACGTTAAATGTGTCATTTTGTAAATTAAATTCGTCCTTTTGCTGATTAAATTCAACTTTTTGTAAATGGAAATATTTTAACTTAGTTCGGCTTTAGACAAAAAAAAGTACAACTTTGCATTTGTCGAGATATTCATCCTACCTGACATTACGATAATAGAGAATACGAAAAAAGTAGGGGCAATTCTGTCGGTCTGTCTATCTGTATCTCGATTTACAGCTTGTTCCTTAGTACCTAAGATTTTATTTTTATATATTATAATTCTCGAGACTGGAATTTTTTTTTTCTTAGCTCCGGAAATTTGTCTTAAAAGTTTCTCTTAGGATTTTGATGACATTTTTACTGTGAGGTTTTGAAAGTAATTGAAATTATTTGGTTATATATTTTTTTTTTTGAAAACTTGAGCTCTAAAGTAGGTACCTTAACAGAGGAGCAAGTTTTACTTTTGAAAATTTGTCAAATGATAAAAATACCGGAAATATTTTGAATTTTGTAAAGTTTGGTTATTTAAATTTTCAAATCAAAAACCAAAAATGGATCAAAAACATTTTTTTTTTTTGTTATGGTCACCCTATATATTTTAGAATGGCACTGATAGATTTATTGAAACAACATAAAAGTAAATTTATGGAAGGATATGAGGCAGACATTGAGTTTTTATAAGTGCCTATGTAAATACTTCTAGGTATGGCTGTACTTATGTATATATTTAAAAATATCCAGAAAAATGCTTCCGGGGGTGTGTCTGGGGCTTGGTAGATAAACGAAAGAACGATCGGACGAAATGCTTCTGATGTTTCCGGTTGCCATATTTTTGTATGCCATTTTTTTCTTTTGTTCACTTTCCACAGACGCATAAAATATATCGAAAGTTGATTTTCCGCTACGTATTACTTATGCCTGTTTTTTAATCAGTTGCTGTGATTTGCTTGGTTTGAAAAAGATTAAGGGTGCAGTTATTTTTTCATGTTGAATTTTACCCAACGCAATCTGATTGGCTTCTGTGTACTGTCGACTTTTATAAGGGGTGATATTTTTTTTTGCTGTCGAATTTATTCAATTTATTGAAAGGGCTGTCTTTTCATATAGGAAAGCAGTGTAGTGTAGCAGTGAAATTAAATTATGTGTAAACAGGTCTAGGGCTAGGCTGTGAAGGAGTATTGCTATCTACTTGCTATAATCTGACTGCCAACATGATGTTTAGGTATAAAGTTGAAACAAAATACATGTGTCTAATGTATGGACTTGGGGCGCAAAGTGTTAAGTTATGGTACTTTTAGTTTACAACCCTCAGCTTAGTTATGAAAATGGCAGAAGGGTGAACATAAAAATGGCCACTTTTGTTATTTACAATTTATGAATCTACAGTTTGTTGTGTCTAAGAAAATTCAGCTTAATGGGACCAAAAAATTAAGCATCAATTTTGTTCTACGTATAATATCAATTTTTTAAACCTTTAAAAATATGGATCAATTTTCCATAGTTTTATAGGTTTTAAAAACTGATTTATATCTATTATTTTAAAGCTATTTCTATGGCTATTTTAAGCCAAGAAGGTATCTAAGTGAAGAAGAAATTGAAATCAAATTTTATATAAAATTGATGCAGACATTTAAAAACTCAAATTTCTAGCTCCAAATGTATCTTCCAATCCGATGCCCCATCCAAAATTGTTGGTTTGTGAGTTTTGCACTTGAACCGAAGTAATTTCGCATTTACCGCCGCGCCGCAGAATAAAAGCATGAGTTTTTTTTTAGATAAAGTAGAAAAATTTCAGAGATATTTATATCGTTTGCAATTTGTTTTTGAGATATAACAGTTTTTATAAATTTTAATCTTGCTTTTTTTTAACTGGATCTAAGTTCGCCTTAATCTCGATTCTTTTTTATTATTTATCTATTTGTTATGAACTTTTTTGTGTGTGAACAATGGTTTTACCGAAATTAGACCCAGTCAAAGAAAAAATGAATAGAAATCATACAAACTGTTTTATTTCCAAAACGAAGTGAAAAAGATATATTTTTTACTACCACTTAAATTTTTATGATTTAAGAATTTCACGAACTCATGATGGCTTTCTGAGGCGTTGATTTTTGGACACTTTGTTTACAGGTAGTTTTAATTATAATGCTTAAGACGTATTTTAATACAGTATTGTACCTACGTAATGTACTTTATGCAGTAAAAGTTCTTCTTTTGCTTACCTGAAAATAAAATAGAAAAATATTATCAGTATAATTGTTTTATGATTAAAAATAGGTACATATATTAATTTATATCTTTTGATTTTGTTTAAAGGAGGAAAATATGCGAATGATAGAGAATAGAGAATTAAGGCGAATAAATGTTAATTAAAATAATTTGTTCGAAAAAAAATAATAAAGAAAGAAATTTTTACTAAAAATATAAAATATAGTCTGTCTGTCGATCCGTACATCTATTTCTAAAGACTTAACTACTAGAACGATTTACTTTAAAAAAAATTTGAAAATGTTTCAATACTTGTTTTCAATTTGAAGTATCATTTATAGATATGGTGATCTCAGTATACCAGTTTTGAAACTGCAGTCAGTTTGGTTTTTTTTTTCTTTTTATGAAGCATCACAAGAAATAGAAGAAAAACTATAACTTTATTTATTCAAGAAGAGAGTCATATTAAAACAATGGAGACAAATTTAACTGACCAAATAAAAATGGTTACCGGCAAAAATAAATTTAATAAATTGATATTTAGTTTTATTATTACTTTCAAGTGTCAGCTGCTTTTTTTCTGAGTTTTGAACTTTAAATTTTCTGATTCCAATTCGCAATAGAAGTTAGACACGTTAAACCACAGACAAACGAAGCACTTCTCTAACTTTGCCCGAACTTTAATTTGTAGGGATTGAATTTTTGTAATTTAACTTTGTAGAACAATTTTTTTAATATTATTGATGCACGCATTTTAAGTGGTAATCTCCTTAAAATAAATAATTCAATCTTATTAATATTCAACATCATTTTCTTTATCAAAACAATCCGATTCTTTTAAATGCTTATTATTACTTCTTATTTTTTTTTAATTAAAAAAGTTAGAGCTTTCATTTTTTTTTGTTATAACATCTTCCAAAATTGTTTTCAAAAAAAAAATATTTAAAATAAAAAATTTAAAAGACTTAAGCCTATAGTACATACTTCCTGGAAAGTGAGTTTTTGACATTTTTTGATAATAATACTTATATCTCCGTTGGACTTAAGGATGCTCCATATTTATTTTGAAGAATTTTCTATCAAACTGGAAATGTATGCCCCAAAACCCAAATGCGGTTGAATGTTGGCTGCTATTTACATCTATTTTTCATTTTTAATTTTTCATTTCTGATATTTTAAGTCTTCAATTAAAAAAACACTATTTAAAACAAATTAAAATTAATAGTGCAATGTTTAACCACATTATATTCATTCTCCACCACTTAAATGTGATTCTGATGGAATAATCCAAATCAGTTTTGTGTATTTTTCGTTTTTTTTTTTTTATGTTTAAAAAAATAATTTTTAATCTTATGTTATTCCATAAATGATAAGTGTCATAAATTATTGTGAATGCTAAAATTGATGGCCTTTTTTTTTGTGTGATAATTATATTGTGATGTACCTATACCTATACCATACAATTAAAATTGATTTTCTTTTTTTTCTGAAACACACAAAAAAATATAAACATCCACAAAAACATGCCTAGATACATAAATATTCAATTGAGAATAAAACTGTTTTATTTATTTATTTTTTGTTTTGTTTTTACAAGCAATTCATTTTATTGCTGCACAGCACGCTCCCTGCAACTGATATAGTGGTCGCAACATAATTAACTGCTCGGTACAATCAAACCGTGACATGAGCCACAAAGATAAAAAAAAAAACAAAAAAAAAGTAAATAAAAATAAATTGCTCGTGTTTTTAACCACACCATATATTCCAAACACCAACATGATGTCCAGTTTTGACAATGAATTTCGTTTTTTTTTTGTCTATTTGTATATGTCTTAATTAATATCAATGATAACGAAAGTGTGAATTATATAATGAAATTAATTTGTTTGATTCTTTGTTTTTCTTTTTGTGTTTGGTGTTGTAATTTTGTTCATAATTAAACTTTAAATAAACAAAGTTGTTGTCAATTAAAGGATTCAATACTATCGAAAAAATAAATAAATATTGGGTGCGAAAACGTAGAAGAGGCTGAAACAATTTCTGGAAAACTAAATCGCTTTTTGAAAACAGTTATAAATAAAAGCATGACGTAAAAAATATTGTAATTGGGTTAAGAAAAATGCAAAATAATTTGATTCGAAAAAAAAATGTTACAACAATTAAATTAAATATTTTTGGACTGTTTGTGAATTGGATTTCACAAAAAAATTTTGATTTATGAAAGTTGTAGAAAGTATTTTTTTTTTGTCTAGACTCTCTCTTTAATATAGGGTAAGATAGCTATAAAAACATTAATTTGGAAAAACATTATTAAAAGATATTTTTTTTTTTGCCTCAAACCTATCATTTTTAGAAATTTCAGCAGTCCGAACTTTTAATGGTTTATTTAATTTTACTAATTTAATTTCCTTTTTTGAATTACTTCCAATACTTCAGAAAATTGGCCAATTAATGGTATTATGGTATAAAGCGGCACTTGAATAAATTTTTTTGACAATGTTTTCCAATGGTTTTCAACAAAAAAAATTCAACAATATTTGCTGTTAAAAAATTAAAACATGTTTCAAACATAAAATATACATTTTCACTAAATTTCCTTTAAACTGAATTATATTTCTCCAAGACTAAAATAAAAAATAAAATATTGCAGAACCGAGAAGGTTTTTAGGGAAAAATATAAAAAAACATAAATTTATTCTTGAATTTAAGCCATAAAAAAGGTGGTTCATTACTTATATAATCTAACAGAAAAAAACTATTAAAATCTATATAGTCATTTTCAAGATAAATTTTGTCTTTGATTCAGTTTTTTTTTTTTTAATATGTTCTTCTACTATAAAGTATTAGATATTTTTACAATTCACTCTCGAAAATAATAAAAAAGCAAAATAACTAAATGGCGAAACATTATTTGCAAAAATTAAAATAAACATTTAACAAAATAACCAAAAAATTCTATAAAAAATAATCCAAACGCTAAAATGAATGACTTTTGAGAAATGATTGAAACTGTTGAAAAAAGTGAAGTTAACTAACTGCCAAATGTTAATAGCGAAGTTATAAACAGTTAACAGTTACTCTTCCCGAATAAATAAATATATTTATCAGCAATAAGAACCGTTATACTTAATATAAGAAAAGATAAATAAAAACAAATAATCTATAAACATGCTTAACTCAAAAATAAACCTGAAATGAACTTTGACATTAAGTTATAAAATTTACTAAAAATCAACAACAGCAAAAAAACGAAGATCACTCTAATAACAAAAGACATCAATTTTATTATACATGAGTAGGTATATAACCGAAACAAACAGTTGCCTCCAAAGCAAATATTTTAAGAATTTCCAATGAATTTTGTCCCCAACAAGAAAATAATTTTCCTTGCTTCCTTTTTTATGTGTTGATTCCCTAGAAACTTAAGATGGTTTATTAACGGTTAAGTCTTTTTATCTGTTGTCTTTATTTGAAGAGCAAAACAAAATATGATCCTTTAAAAAATTTAAACAAAATTTTTGAGCTTCGAAGAATCACTTCTGTCCATGTTATTGATTTAAATTTGTCTGTGTGTACGAATACGTGCACTTGTTTTTTTTTTTTTTTTTTGTTAAATATTTTGCTTCATGATAAGAATTAATAATTTAATAGAAATCACATTATTATACGAAATGATGTCCCTGATGATGATGATGATGATGGATTTATTGACATAACCCTGAAATTGTCGGACGAGAATAAATATTTATCTAAGACAAAAAAAAAATAAACAAAAGCCCTTCGCCTCTTTGGATCCTTAAGGCGAAATAATAATTTGATGGAATGAAACATCATCTCTTGGAATTGGATTCCAACTAAAGAAAGCATCCTTTTTTTGTGTTTATATATTGTCAGTCGTGCGAAATTGCAAATTGAGAGAGAGAGAGATAGAGTGAGCGTTATAATTTGAATTTTATCATTAATTCATATTTATTTATGTACTCTTAGTCTTTGATTCTATGGCTTTGTATATGGAAAATTATTTATTGAACAGAAATAGCTTTGTACTTCTTGAATAATTTATGATATATCTCGAAATCAATTTTTGTATGTAGTACACAAATAAAACAAGCAATATTGATATTTGTATGTTGACTTAAGTGAGTGTCTAGCCAAAATATATTTGAATAAGGAATTATATCAAATCTAATAAATAATTTTATGTTTGGTGCTTTAATATTTTTTTTCAATAAAGGACATTATTAAATTCGGCATTTTTTAAAAACATTACAAAAATAAAACATAACCAAATTGCTTACAATGTTCGTTAGTTCAAATATTATTCAATTTCACAGCTAAAAGGCTTCTATAATCCTTTTATAGGGTAAATCGTCGAAAGAATTAGTTGATCTTTTTGGCAAGAAATGTTTCCTGAACCACAATTTATCAGTTAGAAAGAGGTGTCGAAGGGTGTTTGCTCCTATAAATGTTCTATTAAATAACTATAGAAAGTAGAATTGTTAATATCTATGAATTTGATTTTATATGGGTGGTATAAGCAAACCATTATGTTTTGGAAAGTATGTGAACTCCCGAAATTTGAAATCCTAGAATTCTAGAACGTTAGTTGCCCACACTTATTTTAATCAAGTGTTAAAATTAAAAAAAAAAACAGTAAAGAATTTAATTTTAACAGATACATAGAGTTAAAATTAAGAACGAATTATGAAATCGAAAAATTATTAAATTATTTAAAAAAAACTTCGCCACTGAGAGAAAAATGTAACGAACCGTCAATTTTAATTTTTTCCTGTTTTTATAAATAGTTATAGGTACCTATCATGTCAATAACGATATCTTTAAAAATGTATTTCCCGTTTTAACTAAATTTTTTGGTCTGTCGGGTTGTCTAAAAGAATTTCACGTGAAATTTTGCTGAAAAAGTGATGATGAAAATTTCAAAAAGTTATATTTTACTTTTTCAAAACAACCCAAAAATAAAAGTTTTAAGTCAAATATGAAGATGCCAACTGGTCCAACTTTCAAAAAAGTAGATTTTTTTTTTCAATTCAGGAAAATATTTTTTGAAAGTTATATGTTTCATACCATTACAATTTTAATCGCAATTTTTTGAACGTTTCGAAAAAAAAAACCATTTTCGTAGGCAGGTAGGTATAGGTACCGTATAGGTATAGGTACCGTTAAAAAATGATTTCTGAAAAATATTTTCCAATAAAGAATTTTAATACATACATAAATGGCTGTCTTCGAGCAAATTTTAGTTTTCTTCTTAAGGTAGGGCAGGTACCTATACAGTAATTTTTGGGGCTACAAAAAATAAACAATTTCACCTCTGCGAAATCACCTAGTACCAAGTTGGAAGAAAATCGCTCCAGTAGCTTAGGATGTAGATCGAGGTACAGATATAGAAGTACCGAAAGACAGAATGGTGGGACCCACCTTTTTGCGTTCTCTATCATCGCAAGATGGTTAATATCTAGTGGTCGATAATTTCTACGAATCGAAATCGGCTTACCTACATAGCTGATACGTAATAAAGAAAATAATAATTCCGAATAGGAGGGCAAGGGGGTCAGCAACACGACTTTTTTCTTAACTTTTTTTCTGCTAAAGTCTACGTTTTGTCCCACCTTGGAAATAATACGTTGACATCACTAATTGATAAGGACTCTTTAGTTAAATCTCAAAGAAAAAAGTAATTTCAAACTTCAGATATTTGAATTGAGCCCCATAGAGGGTGGAATCATGCTGAATTTTCTCTTTAGTAAATTAATGTCCCAATGCGTGGGAAACAGAAAAAAACACAAAAAAAAACATCAAACAAATTGGTAGAAAGCAGGTTCAAGAAAAATAAAAAAAAAATCCAGACAGACATTTTTAACCATAGAAGCCGTTTTAGCAAGAAAATAAATAATACCTTGAAAATAAAAACCTCTAAAAATAACCTTACTTCAAATGATTGTTGTAGATTTAATGTTATATTTATATAATGATATGATGGCACTCACGTGCAGACTTCAAATATAATTCATCATTATATTGTATTTGTAATTTATCTTCACAAAATCGATGAAAAAAAAATAATAAAACTGTCAACATCACATTTCGATTTAAGCCAAATTAACAAATAACTCGCAATAGCCATTATCCACTTATCCTGTCGCTGTCGTTGTCGTCACCGTCACCGTCGACGTCATAATCCCTTTCGTGTTCAACTGCTAGCTATCCCTCGATGGAAAATGTGTATTTAATTAAAGTAGACAAATTTACATTTTAATACAATTTGCGATTCTTCACCTACCTAACCTATATACCCAATACCCATCATCATCAGCTTGAAGGTTTCGCACTTTTTTATTCCACTCAATCCGTTCGAGGCTTACCGCATAAATGCAAACACACATAAATATGCATATGTGTCCCTTTAACCTAGGCAGCGGAGGTAATCAACAAATAAAAACAAAATTTAAATAAAATATAAAATCAACAACACAAAAAAAAAAACTCAAAATTAATGAATTAAATAAATATCTCGCCACCATTCACCCAGAATCCAATTAATCAGTGCTATTCGTCCTGTGAACTGCAGTAACAATCAATTATTAAATTTTATCACAAATGCATTTATCACTTAACTGTTGGTGCTGTGAACCTTCGGACGTAGCATCCTCTCGAGTCTCGACTCGACTCGACTTTAACCTGCATACATATATAAACAGTTTAAGTGAAATAGTGATGGGCTATAAAGGCTATACCAGAGTGGCTTTGCTCTTAACCAAAGTACCATGTGATCTACGGCCGAGCCGGTGAGCTTGAAGTGTTAAGCGCATTTCCGTGATTACCTTAATGGTGAGTAGAGAGTACAGGTACTGCAAACACATTTTATTATTTTTCTTTCACTTTTATCAGGTTTGGAGTTTTTTTTTTTTGTTTGTAGCCTTAATTCAAATGGCTGTTTTGCGCTTCCGGTGAAATTTTTTTGGCTCATATACTTACATCCCTTTATAAACGCTAAAAGGATGCTTACAGCTACATATACGAGAGGAAGTTAAATAACGGCGGCGGCTAAATTCTAATTTTAAACGAATTCGAATTTGTATGCGCACTGTGATGATGGTAAATATATTTTTGGCCAAATGTTTTGCAGTCAAACAAACTATAAAATCCACCAACAAAAATCAGTGATGCGATAGTTTAGCTAAACCTTAAAACGTGGGTGTTTTATGGTTGAATGGACATTTAATTGAATGTCCGAGGCTGCGATGGATAAATTCTAGCTTGGGAACATTTCTTTTTTTTTAGGGGGTGGGGATGTGTTCTAAAACGTGTGTACTTGATGCAATTCGAAATTCGAATGTTGGTATTTGCTCGGGGGGGCCGAGCGGCGAAGCATGTAAATTGTTATAGACCACAACATAATGTAGTTGATTTTTGGTGAACATTTTGGCTGGCTTTGGGCTTGTTTTTTTTAATTTCTAATTTTTTTTTTGTGTGTTACATGTGGTGTGGATTGAATAACTACATAAGGTACAAACATTTTGGTAAACAGAATTATTATGTTAGGTGCAATTGGTCGAAACTTGGCAATACATCAATTATATTATATTTTTGAAAGCGTGATGAGAATTGCTGATGATGATGAAGTAAGCAAATTCCAGGTGTGATGATTGGTCATATTGATCTTTCTGTGGATAGCTGTTCTCTACATATCAATGTGATAATTTTCTAACGGTAGAAAAATAGACTTCCAAACGTGTTCCAAACTTGTTTTGTTCAAAATAACTGTCCTTACCAAAAATTTTTTTACCTTTTTGGAAATTGGATTTTTTTCGAAAACTTCTCCAACGATTTTCTGCAAAAACACTTAATCTGATTGTGATTAAAATTTTTATACAAAAGCATTTAATGCTTACATTAAAAAAAAAATTTAATTTAAAAAAAATTTAAAAGGCTCCTTGCATATTTTTGAAATTAATTTTACATCAAACACAGAAAGTTCATTTTTGAAATTAAAAAACAAACTTCTTTCTTCTCCAATGAATATCCAAGGAATGAGTAATGTCAGCGTTTACTCCAACAAAGATATGGTCTTGGACGATTGCTCCTTTTATATTGGAGCATTAAATCCTGTTTCTTCTTAAATATTTAAATAGTGTACTTACAGAATAGGTATTTTATTTAAATTATCTACAATGCCTATTAATACACTAGCTTCAAATATCTTAAGAATAATTTATATCATCATTTACTCCAATAAGGATTTCAATTTTTTCTTTCACAAGGATATTATCACTATTATTATATTACTATACTATCAATATTCAGCCGCGTTGTGTCACGCAGTTCCACCTAGTCCCTGGTCCAAAGCAAAAAGAGTTGTCAGTGGCCAATTTTAATTTACTCACGTCTCATTTTCTTACATTTTACAGTAAGTACTCATAAAGTCGATCGTGAACCAACCACAACTTCACTCAACAAGAATCTCCCTAAAGCTATAACCTCCAATTAAACGAATATACAAAATTCTCTTAATTAGTATAATTACTCATCCATCAAAATTCAAGAGATCGTCTATTTTAATTTTATGTATTTTTTTTTTCTTTAAGTAGTAAAATAAATTTTTCAAAAATCGTTTGCCGCTTTTTTATAAATTTGTCTAATTATTTAAGCCCTGTCTCAATGAAACACTATGGCACATTGATTGCATTCAAAAACCCCATAAAATTCTATATCTCCACCAGCCATCACTCTTGAGTTCCAGATCGAGTTATTAAAATTCATAGCCTCATCTATTAGTACTCACAAATTTATTGCTATCTTTACAAAATGAAATTTCAAAAAAAAAAAAAAAAAAACGAAATAAGCTTCCTTGCTTTGTTGCTTGCTCAAATGATTATAAAGATTATACGATGTCCTTAAATCCTTTTTATCTTAATTTTTGAACTATTTTATTCATACAACGAGACTAAAAGAATTAAAGAGTTTAGATAGATATCTGTGACCTTTTTTCCCACGTTTAATTGACTGAAGAATTTTCAGTTGTAGGATAATTAAAGGATTTAAATTAATGAAAAAAAAGAAGAAAAAAAATAGAATATTCAAAGGATAACTCGTCTATACAACAATTTTGCTGTTGTTTTTAATTGAACACAAAAAAAATCTTAAGAAAATCATTACACAGCATCGCAGAGTAAAAATATTGAAAGAAAAGCTAATTTTGTTGGAAATTCCAACTTAAAAAAAAAAGAAATTATATTAAAAAAGGAAATTCGCCATCCTCCAGCAGACAGTGAAGATAAGCAAATTAAAAAGCATTCAACTGATTCCATCATCGTCATAGGTACGTAGGTAGGAACTGTTTTAGCCAGTAGGGATGGATGTTTTTTATTTTTATTATATTTTGTTTTTTATCTATGTATAAAATTTCCTTGCATATTATTTTTAAAATATTTTCCTTTTATTAAGTTAACACTTTCAGGCTATTTTTGCATTTTTTAGATGTGCACGTTTATAATTAGATTCTTCCAAGGAACATATAAAAGGGAAAATTTTTGTTTGATGAATATTATTAAAAACTAAAAATAAAAAAAAAAATAAGGAGAATATTTTTTAAATATTAAATTTCAATATTAGCATTTACTTTTTTTTTAATTTAGAAGGTAAGTACATAGTTTTATGAGAATTTTAAACAAAAAAAGGAATCACCCCGGGGATTCTAAACATATTATGAGTTTTCAAATATTATTTTTGGTGATATTGAAATAAAACTAGATTCGAATACTGGCTATACGGTGAAAGTTAAATTTTGAAAATGTTTTTTTTAATAAATAAGTAATTCATATTGCACGAAAAAAAATATTTTCAAAAAAAACTGCGTATCCTTGATACTTAAAGTCGATTTGACGGCATTATTTCCAAGCAGAGTGGCGCAGTGGAAGCGTGCTGGGCCCATAACCCAGAGGTCCGTGGATCGAAACCATGTTCTGCTAACAGTGTGTTTTTTTTATTTTTCAAGGATATGTATTGGTTTCATGTTTTATTACATAGCTTTAGCTATGTCAAGTGATGGTTTCTTACTTTAAATAAATTTGTTCTAGCGGAGGACAGTAAATCGTAATTTTTGTGAGAAATTGAAATGACATAGTACTTATAATCATTCATGAATCGATTTGTTTTGTAGTATCTAACTAATTGTTTTAAGTTTACATTAAAACTTCCAGGTATTGAGAAAAAAAATGTAATGAGTACATAAACATATCAATCTCGTTGAAATAGAAACCGGTCAAAAACTTAATGACTTACAATTTAACTGAATTGAGTCTAATAAGCATATAGAAAATTATATTATGTACTAAGTACAGGTGATGTGTGCTCACTACATCAGCTACAAATTAGCTAAAATCAACGAATAATGACTTAATCGATATTTCCAATGCACAAACCATGCTCATAAAAAGTCATCAAAGTTCATTATGAATTTTATTAAAAACAGACAAAATTTGTATTGAATACATTAGGTACCTGAATATTTTCTCCTGATTTTTTCGGAAATATTTGACACATATGAGTGCAATGTGTCAGATGAGAATGAAGAAAATGAGAAGTGATTGCAATAGAATGTAATGATTACACACAAAAACAAATTGAGAAATCTATGCATTCAGTAACTATATTTATGTTCTGAGTGCATGATTTATCAATTTTGTGATATTTATCACAAAAAATATCGTTAACTAGTTTTCCCTAAAAAATCCATAAAATTCAATTCAAACAAATTTTTCGGTTGCAGTGTTTTTATGTCTAAATTATACACATCTCAGTATTAAAATTGCTTAAATTGAAAATTAACAATAAATAAGTTTAAACAAAGCATGACATCCTCGACGAAAAAAAAAAATCTAATCACACCGTAACCACCACAGAACTGTACCACTACACTATGTTAAATTACTTGAACCGTTAAATATACCAGTTAAAATTATGTGTAAATGTGTTTTAGTTTACAGTCAATGGCTTTCGAAGCGCCTATCTCCACCTCTATTTTTGAAAATATATATTCCGTGACATTTTACACAGATACTTGAATGTTTGGTGTTGAAATATTTTGTGGAGCATGCAGATGTGTTCGCATAGCTCGTATATAGGTACAGCCAAAAAGTTAAAATATTCCTAAAAGCGCGACAACGACGCGACGCGACGCCCGCCACTTCAACCCTATACAAAATGCAATTTTCATATGTCATACACTAGGTGTAGAAAAATGTGATGGGTGCTATGTATGTATATGTTGTGTGTAGTCAGGATGAGTTGGTTAAAAGCCAATTACACTGCACCTCATTAAACTTTCCATCGAGTGGAATCAAGTTTTTGGCATAGATGTCAAATGACATTAAGCTGGTTTTATAATAATAATGGAAGGGTCTGATATTTTAAATTTGGATATACATGATTAAGGGCTCAAGTTGTGGATTCATAAAAAAATGACGGTTTTAGAAAACTTTGCAATACTTTCTACCCGCTTTCGGTTAGAATTACAGCAATTTTTCAACTAAATCTTTAGAAGTACTATTCCGGCCAAAACTTATTTCGTAACAAAATTTCGCACCAAAACAGTTCAACGCCTTCAGCCTTATTCCCGTTACCCAGAGCAAGAACTTTCAACACAACAAAATATATATTTTTTTGTAATTTTGAACATCCATCAGAAGATGAAAAACACGCCATAACTTTGAATATTATTTCTTTGAGTAAAAGTACTGAAAGTGGAAAAACCATTGAATCAAATATACTCGATGATTGGAATTTTGTAAGTATAAAAAAATTGAATTGACTGTTTCAGTCAAAGGACACAAACAATCTTCGCTATGTCTGTTTTCTTTTATGTTATATATTTTTTTTTCTATAATATACACAAGGCCAAAAGTTTTTGAGTAATAGAAAATTGAAATCATAAATAAATCATGAAAAAGGATCTGAAAACATAAGAAAAAAAAACAAACACGGAACTCTTTTACATTATTTTATACACCGCATCTTCAAGCTAAATAAAACAACAACAACAAAAAAAAAAGGATTCATTTTCACATCCTTGGTGGCAAAAAAGAATTTTAACTTTTTTTTTGTACTTTGTTTCTAAAGGTATTTCCTTTGCGGCTTTGTCGCTGCTTCAAAAAAAAAAAAGAAGAACAAAATAAACTTTGGAAAAAAAATTATTAAAAAAAAATATGAAGAAATTGAAGTCGGTGAAGTTGAAGAAGTTCTTCGAAAATATAAGTTCTATATATTTTCGTATATATTTTCTATTTGGCGTTTTTTTTTTCTTTTGACAAAAAGAAAAGACTTTTGCGCAGGATAATGCACTTATGTTTGGAATTCTCAAGTTGAAAGTTTTGGTTGTCTTTCTGTATGAAAGAACAGAGCAAGTTGCAACCGAAAAATGTTTGTTATATTTTATATATTATGTGGATATAAAGTTTCGCAGGAAGTTTATTTTATCAATTTTTTTTTTTTTTTTGGTTTTAACAAGAGGTGGTTGAAAATTGAAAAATATGTTGAATAAATAAAGATTCTGTTGAAGTTAAGTTTAATTTTGGTTTATTGAAAGAGATAGTCTCGCACTGAAAAACAAAAAATATTTAACTATTTTACGAAAGACATTGAAGCCAAATTTATGAAACTCAAATATCAAAACTTACAGGAAATGTCCGTTCCTTAATTAGTTATGCTAGGCTTGGTCATAGAAGGAACCAACGAGAAGATGACTCCGAACAGTTAATATACGAGTGTAATAGGTCAATGACCACATTTTTTTTTTGGTAACTTAACCAAAATACAGTCAAAAATTTTAATGATTAAGCACCATAAGTAAATCTTTGAAAATGAAAATATTTAGAATTTTTATGAATTAATATTTTAAATTGCCTTTTTTGCATTAATTCAAAAGAATAAAAAAAAATTAGGGATTTTTTAAAAATTATTCTGAAATAGTTGACTTAGGAACTTTATCCCTAACTGAAATGGGCAGCCAGATTTTTCTTCTGTTATTTAGCAGTGGCGTACTTACCAAAAGTTAATAATCTGTTTTGTTAATCAACTTCGTATGTTTAAACATCAACGAAGAATAAATTTAATTACCTGAAATAAAAGGAAAAAATAAATAAATTTTTGGAATTTCAATAAATTGTATAAAAAATCTATTTCACTACATGGTTTTAAATGAATTATTAAATTTAGACATATAAGTAAACATTCAACATAAATATTCATTTCCAAATCGATTTATGAAAATAAAAAACTAACAAAGGGCAAGAAAATGATTTTTCAATAATTTTTTTGTTAAATCAAATTCCTAATGACGCAGTTAAATTGTTAATTTTCTTTAAATCCCATGGTTTATATTTCTATGTGAAGTGAGATTAAATTTAAAGTGAAATATCAATAAATACAAATTCAATAAAGTTGTTTTATTTTTAGCTTTAAAATCAAACTTTTATGGAATTTATTTGAAAAGAGTTCGCACAAAAAATAAAAGTTTTGCGCTTTCACTTCTTTTCAATAAATTTAAATCAAACACCGAAATTTTAGATATTTTATTTGTTTCGACACAAATCTGCTGTGCATATGATTGCAGTTTATTTTTTAGGTTTTATATTGGCACCTGGGAAAAAATGGATTTTTTTATTTCAAAATTGCAGTAGTATAAAAAAAGGCTTTAGAGTTTAGAAAGATTTTTATTTTTCGTATTGGTTGAAATTTGTATTAAATGATTTTTGAGTGCAAGTCAAATATTTAATTCTTTTTTAAACAAAGCTGTTGCTTTAGTTACCTCCTTTCTTTATTTTATTTGAAACACTTTTTTCATTTTGATAGTCTGCTTATATTCAAATAAGCGTATATTTAACTTAAAAATAGCAAATAAATTATTTCCAGTAAAATTGTTGTACTTTTTTTCAGTGAAAGTGAAGACAACTTAATAACTAAAAGTGAAAAAAGTAGAAATACATCAGATAAGAAGAAATGATATCTCATCTTCCTTAAATTGAGTAAGTAAACATTTCCAAAAACAAAAAACGAAAAATAACAAAATTTATTTCTTCTCCTACCCATAATAGAAATTTATAACTTTGCTTGCAACCTCCCCTCCCCCCACACACACAGCTATATTTTTATTCGTTTTAATCCAAAATCATCAAATCACTTAAGGATATCTCTTTGAAAACACATAATTCTTTTGAAATAGTTTTATCCTCATTCGATTGGCATTTATTGCAGACAAACGAAAATAAAATTCACTTTTACTTTTATAGATGATGGGGAGAGAGAAAGGCAATTTCATCGACACGATCTGTGTGGACGGAGACGGAAATGGAGGACCTCATGTTGTACTGCAGGCGGATACTGTTGGATATTCTTTGTGAAAATGCATAGGAGCAATTTAGTATGAATATAGTGTTGCCAATTTAAGAAATTTTTAAGAAGATTTTTGATTTTCGAAAAATTCAAAATTTGATTTTTTCATGAACCAGTCTTATTTTCACCGGTTTCGGTGAAATATGTCCCAAATTGAGCTGCCTCAAATATTTTTTTTTTTATTTTCCGCAACTTTTACCAAAGAACCAATTTCATTTATTATTTTTATCAAATATCTTTTAAATTTGTTTTTTAACTATTGTGATTTTAAATTGTGATTTTCAAAAATGCACATTTTAAAGCGCAGAAAACAAGACTATTTTTTCGGCTCCAGGCATGTGCATCGGTACCTGTCATAATAGCCATTAAGAGAAAACTACTATGTATATATTTCGAAAACAACTCTAACGATTTTGATGAAATTTTTTCAGTGGGTAGGTAGGTAATTATAATTATTTAAAAAAAAAGTATTTTTTTTTAATACGTTTTGATTTTCGAGTCGACAAAAAAAAAATTTAGAAAGATTTTCCAAAATAGAGTTCTTTTCAAATTTTTGAAAGAAAGTGAAATTTTGTTTTTTAAGTGACAATAAAGAAAAAAATATTCATGCATTTTTTAAAATTATCAATATTCTGTACTACATTCAAATTTTTAAAAATAACTTTTTAGAAGTTATTGTTTTTTGAAAAACTCGAAGAAACTTTAAAAACTATGTACTTTTTTTTAATTCAAATGTTTCCAAAAATCTAGACCAAAATCACCTATACGCTGTATGTGCACGTTATATTTCTCAAACCAACCCCAAGAACATAAAAATTTTATATTATGTTTTTTTTTTTTTAAATTGCTTCATTATTAATCTGATTTGAAAACACAAAGTCTGAAACATTTTTTTCAAGTTCAACCGATATTTTATTTTGTGAGTGTTGCGAAAACGCAACGTAGTGGCTTTCAAGTCACCTGTCAGACAATCAACTGGCCTATACTTGTCAGTATAATTTATAATTTGTCAGAATTATTTTCGAATATGATATGTGCGAGTACCTCTAGTTAACAATTATACTATCAATATTTCAAAAATATACCTGCAGCCATAAAATTTTGAAAATTTCGCAAAAATAACGAGAAAAAAATTTCAAAAAATAATTCAATTTACTTTCAATACTTGCTATGAATGGAAATGGTTAAAAGCCAAGGCGCCTATCTTTTGATATTTCCAACAAAAAAAAATAAGTTTTTATAATATCTTCAAGGATCAATAAACAACCATAACAAAGTTGGCAACACATCTTTTCTTCTTTTCCACGAAACTTCTGAAACTATAAAATATGTGGTGTGGTACTAAATTCTTAAGACCTTTTTGTCAGACTGAGCTCGCAATTAATGTCCGATATTTTTTTTTCTTTTTTTTTTGTCCATCTATAAAGAACATAGAAACCTAAGGACTATGAAAGTCACTAAATATCGATATTATTGCCACTCATTTGCACCCAAAAGTGTGTAGGTATAAGGACTTAAAAGAAGATAGTTTATAGTTTTAGACATTTTCCAGATAAATAGACGCAAAGTACATACATAGTATACCTACTCACATTGTCATTTCTAGTTGACTTAACTAATTGTAAGGATTTTTGTATATAGATACAGGACGATATGGTGATGTTAAATTAGGTCCTCTGGATATACTCAACATTCGGATCTTGTTAAAAAAAATTAATAATTGTTCACTGAGGAGTAAACAAAAAACACAAAAAAAAAATGAAAAGAACTCATAATCGTTATAATAATATCCTTGGTTCCTATAAAGATATAACAGGGGGAAATGATATCCTTTTATCTTTTGCAAAACAAATAGCAACATAAGGCATATCTGTTAGATGCGTATAGGTATATCTATATTATGAGTAACAAACAGCTATAAGTATGGATGGGATTTCCAATCAACTATGATGATGGTTACCTGCGTAACGTTGAGCTGAGGCACGAGGATATTGTTGTTTCACAATGGGATATGTTGGGTACATTATTTATATAGAGATAGGGAACTCTTTTTATTTGTTTTTTTTTCTTTTTTATAGATATACACGTGTGTGTAAAAAATCCTTTCTTTAACGGATGTTTTTGTGTGTGATCCTGATCCAAATCCTACAATAACAGTAGTAAGCCATAGAATATCTACCATCACGCTGCGCCTTGTCCGCCTCGCCTGGAGGAAGTTTAGGACGAGAACTTAATTTTCTAGAGTAACTACTGCTGTTGCTGCTATGCTACTGTTATTCTCTGTTATTTTTTTTTTGTGGATTTGTAGGAATTCTGTGTACCATCTACATCAGAGGGCGATATATTGTATAATGTTCTTTTTTTGTATAACGGTTAAATGCATCTGTACGCCCAACGAACAATAAACCGATGAATTTACTGTTTTTGTTGCATTTTTAATTGTTATAAGGATCTGTTTTTTTTTTTTAATCAAATTGCTTTTGGACCATCCAGAGGAACAAAATGGGAGTTTTGTTAAATTGCTGGTATTATTTCACATTTGACAGAAACACACCAAGTTAATTTTCATGTTATATTTTTCGTCCTTTTTGACTATGAAATTCATGCTCAAATAAATTCACTCTATGATGCATAAACGGAAATCAAGTTCTTTATATGTTTGTAAAGGTTTTGTATAAAATAGCCCAAAATTCCATTGGCATTTTTAATGCGTTGATGGTATTAATTTTATGTATTCATTAACAAGGATTACGCACACTAGATTGACAGGCTAGGCAGTTTACTTTCCAGGAGGCTGGATCCTGGACAATAAAATACTCCCTTTTATTTTTTTTTTCGACAGGATATAACATACAAATTAGTGCAAATTATGATAAACTGGGTTAAGGTTGACAGGTTTTTCGAGTGGATTTATTTATGTGGAGTAGAGGTAGGTATATAATTTTTCGGTGAAAGAGATAAACTATATTAATTGACACATTTCATGCAGTGATATAAACAAGTGATTTATGGTGGAAAGTTTTTATATTTGAATGCCAGTCAATATGAGTCTCAATTTAACTTTTAGTGGGACATATTCTAAAAGAAAGGTTTTCAGTTTTCCAAAAAGTAGTTTTATAAAACTTTGTACAATCTCCAGTAAAATTTTTGTTTGCAAAAAGGACACGGCGTAGATAAGAAACACACAGGATTTTACTATTGCAACAACGTACTATAAAGAGCAGTGGACCATAGTTACTACCTTGTGGTACCCCAGAGTCAGCGTTAGTTGAATCAGAAATGATTTCTCTGAACACAAACTCGTATGTCCTTCCGTACAAATACGATCTGATGCATTGGATGAAAGTTTTAAGCAAATTCAATCTTAAGGTCTGAATATGCAATTTTACGTTCTTACGTCCTCAACCGTGATACTCCAACTGCTGTTAGCATTGCGCAAAAGGGGCATCTCAGATAAATTGATTGATTTTATCTAGGCAACGTATGATGGATCCACATCCAATGGTGATTGTCCAGTGGATATGGAGGGATTTGGGGCACTCACACATCAAAATCTCTCGTAAGATCAAGGATCTCCATCAAATGACAACAAATATGAACAGATAAGTTGAAATCGTTGTTCTGAAGATCGGTACAGCAAAAAACTTAAAGGATCAGCCCAGGAACTTCTTCATCTGTTCAAAAAGATATTTCTGGACAACTAGTTGAGATGGTAGAAAATATTCAATATCTTGAAGTAGTGTTTCTACTTTTGGCGGAACTAAGGTAGTCAAATTGGAAAAGCGAAGGTTTTGTCCGGAGTGCTATCAAAAATATCGAGAAACAACTTAGTAAGCTTAAAAATCGTGAATTCAAGTGGTGCATCACTGGACAAGTTACATTCTCGCTCGAAAATAGATGTCTGAGAAACGTCTTCAGATTTTCTAGCCTAACCTTATAATGATGAAATTCTTAAACAAGTCATGAACCCACTGACTCTATCATACGATGACGTAAGTGGCGGTGGATTGGTCATACGCCTCGAGGGTGTATTACAAAAAACTGCATTTTAAAAACCTCACTAAAACTGTCAAATTAGTTATTTCGAACTTGTTCTTTTCTTCAAATTATACCGATTCAATTAAACACCAGAATTGTGGTATTATCTCAAATAGCGGCAAGACATTTCCTAATCTCCTATCATTAATGGGAGAGTGAAACCGGTAGGCATTTTTTTTTAATCCAATTTAGAATTAAAATTTTAATCGAAACTAAATGTTTTCAAGAATTGAAAAAAAAACATCATATATGTAGATAGACGTATACATTTAACCAAAGTTAGCTGCTGATCTGATAAGATTCTTACCAAACTTCAGAACTGAGGTTTTATCTATACAGAATAAGACACACACTACTTATTAGAAACACCCTTTATAATTCTTCTTTTTTTTTGTGAGTAAAAATAATTCCCAAAAGGAAATGAGATTTTTTATTATTTTTTTTTCGCCTTCTCTTGTTCGGTATAAAGTACCATCCATAAAGTAGACTTCTTGTTCATCAAGATAGAGCTAATACCTTTAATGTAGTATAGACCCTTTCATAGTTATCCTGTCAAATGGATCCCCACCTCTCTGCGATAACTATAATATAATATCTTTTCAATATTTTTTTTTTTCTTCTCCTTCTTTTGTGTCCACAAGAGATTCCATCTTTTTCTGAGCACAATCTTTATTGGATTTTGCTTTTCGAATAATTTTACTAAAACTAGATTTTTTTTTTAGGAAGGTATATGTATATGTTATCATCATAATCATTATAATATAAAACCTAGGGTTTGGCCTCTTTTTTTTTTTTTTTTTTTTTTTGGTTATTTGAAATTTTTGTGAGGATGATCATTATCGGATCTTTGGTCTCGTTTTTGTTGAAATAATAGAGAAGATGAATAAAAGAGGATATAACCTCTTCAGGTGAGATTTTGATTGTGGTACATTATATAGGCAGATAGATGTTTCTTTAGATAGATGGGTTTTTATTTAAATAGGAATCTGGTTAAGGCAATTTAATTATAATACAGGATGGCACTTAATTGTGGTTTGTTTTATATTATGAGGAAATTAAGAAACGATAACCTTAGAATATGAATAAGATGATTAGAGAGCATCTTTTTCTTAAGTTCTTTTTTTTTTTCATTCAAAGCCGTATCGGTTTGGATTAAAGTTTTCGAAATTCTTTTTTTTTTTGTTTTCATCTAGAGAACAAAGTAAACGGGAGAGAATGAAAGGATAGCGATACACCATAAAGAATATCTTAGGAAATCTTGAAGCACTCATGTACTTATCTATATTC
Source organism: Syrphus vitripennis (assembly GCA_958431115.1). Lineage (NCBI taxonomy): Eukaryota > Metazoa > Arthropoda > Insecta > Diptera > Syrphidae > Syrphus > Syrphus vitripennis. The sequence continues at coordinate 124,156,944 of OY288108.1, forward strand.
TAATTTTGTACCTCTTTTAGCTTTACAGAAAAAAAACTACATTTCAACCGAGCTCTCTTCTGGAGGTCATTTGTAAACCACTTGGCGTTGCTTATTGGTTCATGGGACAAAGCCAAGGTTGCCAACGACAATGATAGGCTCAGTCATGTTATGGGACATCCTGGCAGTTGCTATGACAATGGCGAACGCTTTGTTGATTTCTATAACAACAACCGCCTTGTTATGGGAAACACAAGAAGTGCCAAAAAGTCTGTTGTGTGTCGACATAGAGACAAGACGAATTGATCAATTCGGCGATTTAGAAGCAGTCTTCAGGATGTGCGAAACAGATGAGGTATAGGTTCGGGAATGGTACGGGCTCCGGGACCATCAATAAAACACCCGAAAGTCCAGGTTTAGTACAGATAGATTAAAGGATCTTACAATCTTCCAACAACTAGAGAACCAAGCAATTGCACGAATCCCACCATTTTTGCATTGCCCAAAATCTTTTTATATCCCGTCCTGAAAGTATAGTCAGTCGACCGCAAGAGTAGCTGTGACAGCCACTTGCAAAGCAGCAATGGCCATCTACAGAATTATGAAGACCTCACAGGTATTCGCAATTCTAAACAACATCTAGCAAAAGACACATACTGAGCTGGGCAGCTCTTACGAGCACCACCAACAACATCTGGTCAGCTACTGGACCCAGTCATTGAAAGAACTTGTAAAACAAAGAGCTTTCGTGAAGAGTAATGGACAAAGGGAAAGATTGTCAAGTTCATAAGGAAAGTAGATCTTACGCAGTGCGAGATGAATCTACCTGAGCCAAGTAAAAAAAACACCTCGAAGACACGCTTAACACAATCGTAAGTAGATGGCTGTGCAATAACTTGAGGATTTTCTAGTTCAGTCGGATATCGAATGATGAACTTCACACCAGAACAGGCCAGGAATGCTCTGCTTTTATCAAAGTAGTGGATAGTAGTATTGGATTGGCTTCAAGTATTCGAAAGGGTAACGAGAACTTGCGAATCAAGCGATTCAATAGAACTCTCTTTCACTCAGACAGGCAGACGAGCAGGCTGACTTAATAAAGAACTACAATCGTCGAGCGTTAGCTGAAGTGGTTGTAAGAAACGAAGCGAATACGAGGAATTTATATGTCGCGCCCACAATAGCGATTGGGTGCTTTTCGTTAGGCTTCGTTAACTTTCGCTATCGATAGCAAGAGCGCTCATCAACCGCTCCTGCAAAAGTGAATTGACAGATAGATACAAAAATCAAAATGGTGGAAGCACATAATATGGCTGAAAGCTAATTGTCGTTCGGTTTTGACATTAGCTTCCTGGCACGTCCGACTATTATAGTTCTACCTTTAGAATCAGTACAACTGGCAAGTAGGATCACTGCGGGTCTTATGTCCCGCAAATAGAAGCTGATGGACATAATGATACGAAGATCTAATCTTAGACCTAGGTACTAGACTAAACCTCTTGAGCAAAATACGACTTTCCGTAGGCGTAGCTGAGAATAAAACTTTAATTAAACGTAACGTAAAAAATACTGCAACCGGGACCAGGAAAGTTGAAAAGTGTGCTCTTGCGGGCCCAGCTGCAGCAATTTAGCACATTCTGTTCAGCAAGTTTGCCTACTTTCTTGAACTAAACATCTTATTTTCTTTTTAAGACAATTAAAAATATATATAAAATAAGGAAAAATTTTTATTTAAAATTTCTTTGAATTAAAGGAAATTGAAGTTTCAACATTAAGTATAGAAACACTGAACTTTGGTGTGATACTTTAAGTTGTCCCATTTGTTCAAACTTGATTTAGCCTTGGTTTAACTTTTTAATTCGCAGATTTCATCTGATTAGCTATAGTTTAAGGCTGGTTTAAGCATAAAATCCTCTATTAACTGGTCGAATTCGAAAGAAAAAAAGTTCTTAAAACCATTAAAATATTTGTACCTCAAAGCCTCAAATACAATAAAAAAAAAATTTGTTTGAATGTTTAGTTAATTAAGTAGTGATCGAAATGAGTTTTTTTTAACTTATTTAACTAAAATGGATGAACTATTTCAGTGTCGTAAATTATGAACTAAATTGCTCAACGGTACCTATGTCCCGCGGAAGTTCTTTTTTCACTTTCTAAAATGGCTTCCCTTTCCCTTTCTTTCATATCAAATATTAAAACCAAAAAAACCTACATAATGTAGGTAGGTACTGAAACAAAGATAATCGTTTTCACTTTAAGTTATTTTTTTTTTTATGTTTTTCAAATGAAAAAAGGTCGGCTTTAACCTCTGTGATAACTTTCATCTGTTTTCAATGCAAAAATGCCTTCAAGGCAGTTAATTGCACCGAATGAACAGACAAAAAAAAAATGTTGCCTGCCCCCACTCCCCCTCCCATTCACTTTACACTGCATAAAGACAACAAAATGCCACATGCCATCATGCAACAACAAGAGCGGTTTTTTTTTACATACAAATACAATGCACTTCCTTTTATGGCCCTTCGCCCCAAGATGCATTCAGCATGGTGTGTCGCCTTCGTCTATAGACTTAACTCTACGACTATACCTACACCACTCACAAGCTCCTTGAACCGCAAACTCCTACAATTTATTTTTATATATTTTCATAGCAGCTCTCATATTTTAATCGTGATCAATCAACATTCATGTGGAGAGATAGATATGCAAAAATATATATGTATCTACAGAGAGCTATATACCTATAATATATAAGCCGGCTTTAAATGCTTTTGCTGGCTGCAAACTGTGCCTTCAAGCCCTTGATATGTATCGCACACCTTTTTCTGTCTATAAAAAGATACGGCATCAAGGCAACAAGGTTGGATTTTAAAAAGAGAGAGAGAGAGAGACGTCTAGAGCACCCGCAATCGTCGTTGTCGCCGTGCCGGCCGCCAGGCCGGTTGTTGGTATCTTTTTATCAGATCATAAACAACAATCGGGTGGGTGGAATGGGCGTGGGTGTAAGGGCGGGGTGGGGTGGTGTAAGGATGCACATGCGGGTGTTTAAGGTTCTTTGTGTAAATATTGCACGTAAGGCGGAGAGTGGTCGTCGAAAGACGTATACTTATACATCAAGGCAGAGATATAGGTATTTGCATTCAAGCCAGTCTGGCAGGCAATTCGCATGAGTGGTATGCATAATGCACAGGTGTGCACTTATTATGTTTGAGGGTTAAAGGCGAAATTTCAAAAACCTTAACTCAATAAAATCATAAATGAGTAGGTAAATGAAATCGAAGCAAACAATAATTATTTTATTACCTATTGCTTCTCGTCCAATATTGTGAGGTCGCTTTTGTTTCGCAAGAATCGTTTTTTTCAATTCGATTTTTTCTCAATTTTTTTCACATTAAAGTTCATGTTTTGGTGGTTTTAACTTCACAAAGATCATTTTGCAACTCTTTGCTTCGAGTTTGAAACAAAGTTTTAGAGAAATTTTTAAAAGAAATTGTCTTCTTATGGACTTAAATAATATTTCTTTAAAGTTTCCATATTTTTGCCTTGCAAGTTAATATTTCTCTATGAACACTTCGCATTTAGTGTTGCAGAAATGTTTATTTCGCAAGTTTTTAAATTCAATTCAGTTTTGCGATAAGATGAACATAACATTTGTTTCTCAAATATCACTTTTTTATTGATTGTTTTGCATTTAAACTATTTTGCATTAAGTATTGGAAAATTTTTTTTTTTCTTTTTTTCCAGCAAACAATTTTGTTTTAGATTTAAATCATATCGCGTAGATAGACCAAGTTGCGTAAAAATAATTTTGTAATTTCGCAATTCTGCTCATTTCGCAATTTTTGTCTCACATTTAAATTCTTTCCAGCTACTCGTATGTTGTTTAGATTTAAACAATGACATTTCGGAATCTCTTTTATTTCATTCAAATAATTTTGTTTCGCATCTTATTGAAACCAATTTGCATTCGTATTAAACTTTGAAGAAATTATATTTTAACAAAATTCTAAAATAATCATTTCACACTAAATTGCAAGTTTTTTCACAATTATATTATTACCTCGCATTTATGTAAATCATATCGCATACTCATAAGTCATAACATTAATTTGAAATTTTTTATTCGTAAATTTTATTCTGATTCCCACAATTCTTTTTTTTTCGCATCAAGCTTGCGAAGAATGTTAAAATTTAGAAAATTTGAAATTCCATTACACGAAATTTATTTGGAAAACAGAGAATTTTTTAAAATTCTAAATACAAATGTTGTGTTTTTAATTTGTAAAATTGTAAGAGCCCCTTGTACAGCCATCTATAAATACAACCCTGTTGCCCATCCTGCACAATATAGACCTTCCATGAAAAGTACATCAAATAATTGCAACGAGAAGGCTTTATGTAAAGAAATGGACACGAACACAGTATTTGAGATGATGGTAGAAAAAAAAGAGAGTGTGACATGATGGAAAAGGCAAAAAATATGTTAAGGACCCACTGAACCATACGTAACAGGAAAATGGAGAGCTATTTGAGAATTTCTGAAAGTTATCTTCCTTTATTTCAACCACCACCCTTTCCACCTCCCCATCAACACGCCAACAATTATTTGTGGTGCAGTATCGTAGCCGTCGTCGTCGTCGTTGTCGCTTCAGTCACTTTTTTCCTCCAACAAACATCGTCAGGCATTTAAATCTAGAGTAATACCTTTTACTATATATGCAGTGTAGTCACTTGGTCTCTGGTAGTAGACTGATATTGCAAAATTTGCAAAGAGACATATAGACAAAAAGCCGTTAGAAAGGAGGTGACACGTTTTGGTATTCATCGTTTGTCCTGAAAAGTGGGCAACATCGTTTCGAGGAATGTATGTAGGTAAGAAAGGTAGGTATGCAATGCATGCATGTTGCGGTGAACTTTTTGATCTCATGAGTTTGGTTGAGTGCATATTTATATCTAGCAATCTTTCTAGGATAGGTTAGGTATCTTTATAGAAATCCAAATGGTGTTTTTTTTTTTCTTATTTCAAAGCTGGAAACTGTAGTGGAAATTTTCGAAAGTTATGTTAGTTGAATATGATGCAAATAATTGATGGGCTTTGGTTATTTTAAATAAATGAGATCAACTTAAATGTGAATATTATATGCAACAGGAGAGAGACTTAAATGTAAAGTTGTTGTTGATAGAGTGAGTTAAAAAATAATGAAGCATTTAGAAATATAATTAACAATCACTTGTATTTATTATTCTGAAGAAATATAAACCTTAAGTGTCCATGCAGGTAACGGCTTTTTGATTTCTTGAGAAAATATGAATTTATCAAAAAAACAAATTCGGCTGCAATTAAATATTTATTTTTTGTACCTATCTCATTAAAAAAAAAGAGGCCCGACAATTAAATGATATAAACGTATATCGTTTTAGTATTTTTTAGTTTGGAGTTACTTTTTACTTTTTTTTTACTTTTTGACTCCTATATTACTACAAAAACTACTTCGGAACGGAGGGTTTTTCTGTTTCCGTTTTTTAAAAGAAACTGAATTTAACGAAAAAATCTCTGTCTTTTTTGTGTAAGAACTTATAATCTAAAATTTTCAATCTGATTTAAAAAGAAACACGATTTTCGAGATATTAAAAAACTGGGATTTGCCTCAAAATTAATAGTAAGTACAAATCCAAACTTACGGTACTTTTTAAAGAAGCAGTTCGAGGCATAAAAATAAAGCTAACAAAAAAAATTCAGATTAATTTTTTTTTTTAATTGTATAATTGTTGCCTTACAAACCTATTTGAAATATTTTTATTTTGTTTTAGATTTCGTTCTGGTGCGAAAATTCTTACAATAGAATACCAATGTCAAACCATGGCATTTTTTATCAAGCACCATTTTAAAATTCAAGTAATAAATTTTGTACTTGTTAAAAAAAATGTTCAAAAAAATTGGTCTACCCAGTTGATATAATTATTAACCAATTTTCAATGCGCTAATTTTTTTTTTTTTTTGATACAAATTTTCATCCTCAAAAAAACCATCGAAAAAAATTCTTTAAAATACTTGTCAAGACACAATGAATAATTAAAAACTAAATTGGGGGAAAAATACCTACAAAATTTTCATCTTCAATTGGCAAAAGAAAAATTAGGTAAGAAAAATTAGTAAAATTAGGAAAAAACCAAGTGGAAAAGTTTTTTGAACCGCCATCGCCACAACAAAAAATTAATTGAAAAAAAAGTTTTGTCGAAAAAAATTTTCGTCTTCAAAAACATGATTGAAAATAAATGCCGAAAAAAAGTCAACCAATTTGCGAAAAAAAATTGTCAACAAAAATGATGGGTCAAAGAACATCCTAGGGGAACATTTTTTAAACCGCTTACAAAGTCAGTCATTACAATATACGATCAGTGTTTTGTGTAAGTATAGGTAGGTAGGTATTTATATAATATGTATATTTATTATGAATATTTTAAATTTGCATTACAATTTATTTTTCTATTGAAAAAAAGTCCGAATATTTAAAAAATATATGATATTTCAAAAACTATTCAATTGTCCCATGTAATTTTGTCCATAGTGGTAATTATGCTTTATCTAAAAAAAAATACGCCCCAATCTACCAAAGACCTCTCTTCAATAAACTATACTTTGATAGGTACCTACTTGTTGAATTATTGCATAATGTTTTGAAAACAAATATAGGTAGGTATATCTATTATTAACTATTATGTATTTTAAACGAAACATGAAAATTTGTCTAAAATTAAATATAATTTATTTTCGGTTATCTTTTTTGAAAAAATCGCTTCCAATAAATTGAAATTGAACTAGAGAATTACCTATTTATGTTTGATCTAAAATAAAAAAACAAATAAATTCTTTTATGCTCTCAACTTTTTGTTTTCATCAATCACAGTTCGCTATAAGGAGTTAAAAACTGATTATTTGATCCTCAAAGAATGAAGTAATTTGAATTATAAATGAACCCAAAATTAAATTATGTCTTAATCCAGTCATCAGAAAACATATGTGACAATAACGTTCTGTTTTAACTTTCTCTTCAAATCCTTTACCTTTTTTGATCAGAGCAAACAAAAAACATTCAAGTTTTAGAAGTTAGAGTTATACCTACGAGTATGTACATAGGTATTTGACTGTTTGTCAATCCATTCAAATGTATATAAGCAGTTATGTCAGACTAACACACATTACCTAAATGCAACTTAAAAGCACATTCATCCCATAAAAAGATGTACCTACCTAAACCAATTCCATCTGTTTCCATTTTTATTTATACAACTTTATATTTAGGTCAAAGTCTGCTTTCGTTTCCCTATTCCCTTTTTGACTGTTAACTCTTAATTCCATAGGTATGTATTTACTTAAATGTCAGCAAATAAAGTAAAACTAAAAACGAAATAAAGAAACCATTTTGGTAAAAAAAAAGAAACAACTAAATAAGGTTGCACCGAACGGAGAGAGAGAGATAGCGAGTATAAGAAAAACACATTTTATTATGTAGTTCAACTCTTTGCATTTCTGTTTAGAGTATATTTTATTATTTGTGTCATCTTTGTTTACTTCTCAAAGCCCTTTTTAGAATCGTTACATTTAAACTTCAATCTTTAACCAGTTTAAGATCATTTGTTATGTGGCCATAAAAATCAGAGAAAAAAAAAAAAACAAGTGAAAATGAAATAAGTAAAAAAGAAAAATTAACGGAGTACGTACCTACCTATATTTAAAAAAAAAAAGAAGATACATAGAATGGGGCTTCACGTTTAAGTTGAAGAAACGCTCAATTGTTGTTGGATTGAGTCTGAGGAAAGCGAACAAAAACAAAACAAAACGTGCAACAATTTTTTTTTTATGCTGTCTTCGTTTTTTTTTTGGTGCTGTTGCTTTTGTCTACCTTTGATTTAGTACAGTGACTGAGTTCTCTGTAAGCTTCTGTTCAACTCTTGCTATAGTAAAAAAAAGCGGATTGTGTTGCGAAAAGGAATTAAAAATATAAATGTGGTCATATTTCAGTGGTGCCAAAAAGTAAATAAAGGATTAAAAAAAGAAGATAGTGAAGTCAAAATAAATGGTCTTAATGGGAGCTGGAACACATGTCTAGTACGATAAAATTTATAAAATTAAACTTTATTTTTCTACAGTCCAAATTTAATTAACGTCATTCTAGTCTACGGCTCATCTGCGTTGGGCGCCATTTTGAGACAAGCGAATAGCAATGATAAAAGTTCTTAAAAAACCAAATTAAATGCATTTTCCATACTACATAGCTACATATGTATATCAAAAAATGGAGAACAATGCTCGGTGCGCTTATAAACACATTCTTCAGTCAAGGCTATTGGAGTAGGCGATGATATAACTCATTCTTCTTATATTAATTTGAGTTAAAGCTTCAATAAGCCCAATGTTATTGGAGTAAGGACTAATATAAAACACTTCTTGGACATGCATCGTAACATGTTTAAACACTGAAATATTTCTATTTCCTTAGATAAGGTTAATGGACCAAACATTGATAGAACATTGGTGTAACTCCAATAATAAAGAAGTAAAACCTCCGTACTCAAAAATTGAATTAAAAAAAAATGAACAAAATTGACTTGAAAAAGGAACATTTAAAGATTCTATTAATTCAATCAACTGCATATTATCAAACATTAGCTTTTTCTTTGCAAAAGTTTGAATTATTCCCAAATTACACATTCTGCTTCAGTTTAAATTAACTATTTGTCTATGGGAATATGCAACCACTTAACCAACCAATTTTTTTATGAACCTCTAATGGACCCACTGTCCATCCACTCCAAACAAAATAATGTTTGCCTTGGTGAGGTAGGTACCTACATATGCACATAATCTGAAATACTGAAGAAAAAAATCAACGGAGATACCAAAAAAAACTCGTTTCTTTCGGTTTCTTAATGCCATGGAATTTTCTTTGGTCAAGCTGCACAGTTAAAATGCATTGGTTATAGGTACCTACATATACTTAAACAAAATCGTTTTATGACCATCAACCAGCCAGCAGCCAGCGCCCCAACTCAATATAAAAAGTGGATCCATTATTGTATTATGCATGAATTTTAACGTCTCAAAGTCCAAGAATACATTATATTCCCCCCATCCATCCATCCATCTCTATTCAATCCAATCCATCTATCTTATTGCTTCTTAAAATAAACACAAGCTCGCACACAAGACTGTCTTCGGACTTTGTTTGGCTTTGAACTGTTACAGTCGGTATGCTTGTGTACAGAAGAAAGAACTATATTCTTCTAGTTGGTTCGTATTTTCCAAGAGCAAAGACGACAAACAAGAAAAGACAATCTTGGTTGGAAAAAAAAATGTCAGATATAAAAACGTATAAAAGTGTGACAGAAAAACGACGAGACAGCAAATCAACCACTACATGTTGGAAAGAGGTACCCTTGGTGAAGTTGGAGTTGCATGCATCTCTGAAAGGTTGTGATGATGACCAAAGTCCATGTGGACTTTCGAACTTTGAGTCTGTTTGTACATATACTTCCTTTCATTTGTTTTTTTTCTCCGCTTTTGCTTTTTAGTTGCATATTCGGAAGGAGGAAAAAAAGGTAAGGAACGGAACAACCCGAGGGGAACTATGAAAATCATGTCCGGATCTATTTTTTTTGCAGAATAATCAGAATAATATAATGATATCTAAAATATGTTTATTGGAGTAAAAGCTGATAAGTAAATATAATCATTTCTAAGCAACGTTATTGAAGTAAACACTTATGTATATTATCTTCCTCAGATACCTTTGTTGAGTATACGCTAATATACAATATTTTCACACATCGCTATTGGAGTAATTGCTGATATAATCATTCCTCAAACATTAATTGGAGTATCTACTCCGATATAAAAGAATAATGTAGTAATATTTGATCCATTGTGGGTGTAACACCTGATGGCCCAATTTTACATAAATTATTTGTACGGTTCTCTTAAACAATGCGAAATATTCGCTTACATACATTAACATGATTCTGTGATTGATAATTTACTACGTGCTTTCAATGTCAGCGATGGGTACTCAGTACATTACATTTCAAACAGCTAAAGTCAAACATGTTATGACTACACGATCTAGAAACATAGATAATACATTCTATTATGGTCTGCCTGACTATCCAAATTAAAACTGTAGTCATCATAGCAAGCTATAAACTGAATATAACCATAACATGTATTGAAGACAGACGGCTTGTGTTCAATACATTATCCAGAACTCATTGCAGATGTTTGACGAAAATGTATTTGATAATTCTACAAAGTTGTTAATAAGCTACATTATGCATAAATATATGCTGTTCATATGCATATATGTATTCAATGCAGATTTTTAACATGCAGTGATTACATGACTTAAAAAAGCAAAGGGCGATTCGCTTTAGTTTGTTCAGAAGAGATCATTTTTAATGCATTTATTGCATTTCTTAATATACATATATTAAATCTGAACCAAGTACGGCACTGTGGTTAAGTTTGCTTTTGCTTTTATACCAGGGCAAATCAAGTCCATTAGATGCAGTGTTTTTGTGCATCATCTTTAAAGGTTAATATAGAGAGATACTTCAGTCCCCAGGTAGGTTCTTTTATGTTATATCTACATATAAACATGCAGCCAATACCCAGATACTCACACGGTCATGATAAAAGTCATTTCCTCTTCTTTTATTTTTTTGTTTTTCCTTTCTGTAAAGGCAGTTTGTTGCAAGGAATATATATTTTACTTTTACTGTGTTCGTTTTTATGCTACTAATGCTACTGAAAAGGAGAAAATATAAACTAAAAGAAAAAACCTCATTGAATGCTGCTCCTTGTCCATTCGTTTAGATAAACAAAAAGTCACCAGAGACACCAGAATGGTGTTAAAAAGATTTGCTTCCCAGTTTTTTGTTGTTTTTTGTTTTGTTTCCCTCATTGACACTTTTACTATAGGTTAGGTATATAATATACATTTTACTGCAGTCTTATTCTCATGGCTTTTGTTATTTAATTTGTATAATACATCGAGAGTTTTGTTTTAATTAAATTTAATTAAAACAACAGCATGTCGTTGATATGGGGTTGTATAGAATCAATAACAAGTTTAATTTTGAATTAAACGTTAATGATGGAGAAACAGTTATTTCCAACTGAGTATAGATAGGATATTGTCTGTAAGTAGGAATAAACTAAACTACTTTATATTTTTGTTCCATCCACTATGGCATTGTGATTTACATAATATTGCAAGATGTTTGGAATTAAATATTTTTTTTATTGCAGATTGCTGAAGGGTTTTTATTTATTGATTGATAAATATTTTTTTCAGCTTTTCAAAAAAAATTAAATGTTAAGGTATTTATGAATCAAGGAAAAAATAACATGCAATGGAAAAGCATCGATTTACAGGAATTCGAAACTCTGGAAATGTGGTCTTTCGAAGGAAAAAGCTTCAAAAACAATATGGCTTCTCTAATTTATATTCTCTAATTTATATTAAATAAACCTAAAAGTTGGAGAATAACAAAGAAAAAAGGAAACAAAATAATAATAAAAATAGTGCGTATACGCCTGAGTGAACGTGCAGCTTTTTATCGTCAGTGGCAAAATTCAAATTTCTACACATAAAAAAAAATATTTACTTGGCTCAGTCTACAGAAATCATCCCGAAACAGAAAAGAAGAAAATTTTTAAAAAGCAATAAGATTCACACATGTAACTATTTTTTTTTTTAATTTTACTGAAAGCAACAAAAAACTCTCAAAAATGTTATCATAGGAAAATCGGATTGATTTAATGAAGAAACACTTATTGAAGTTTAATACACTTTTATATTCTAAAATGTACATTAATTATTCGAAAAATCTTCCGAAATTGTATTTTTAAAACATAAAACTGAATATTTCAATTTAAATATTAGACAGTCGTATTTTTTTCTAAATTATGTCTGTGCTCAAAAAGTGCAGTTTTTTTGAATTTGTACTTATTTTATTTTTTGAGTAAAAAAATGTATAGCTATAGCAGTATAGTGAAAAATATAAAATCCGTTTTTATTTAACGAAAGAAAGAATATCATATTCTAACCAAAATTAAATGTTCAAAAATAAGTAACATTGCACTGGACAAGTGAACCTATTCTTAATTTTTAACAAAAATATACAAACTTTGTTATGTAACAGGCGACCAAAACTTTTTCATATTTTTTTTAAATAAATTAATACCTTATTCATATTCACTTCATATGTTGTGTATTTTATTTAACGATATTTACCTGAAAAGAAAAAAAAGAAAAATTAGTTATGTACTTCATTTTTAATATTACTTAAATTATTCAATTAAAGCAAAAAAAAAATAATTTTAAACTTTTTTGTATCTATACAATTTTAATATTAATTTTCTATAGATATTAATACAGTTTTGACATTGATTAACTGGCTGAGATAATTTAAAGAGGAATTTGAGTCGAAACACCAATATTTTTTTTGAAAAGTTTCATTTTGGGGATAGTTTTTGGTAACCGAAGATTACCAATTTGTTACCTTTTTTTCAGTTTCTTTCAGTTGTCTCGATCTGAGAGCTACACTTGCGTCTAGTATTGCTTCTTTCGATTGCGTATTTGATACACATTCATATTTAGATAAAAACAATATACCATCTGCAGTGTCGAATATTTTTAAATTTAGCTCAACAAGTCCTGATTTTGGGGCTCAATGTCCCAGTCCATACCCTATTTTACTGTTCACTTGCCGACTGATTGAACTGTTTTTTGGTAGTACAGTCAAATATAAAAACATAGCCATTCTTTGGTTATAGAGCACCGAAAACACAACCGATAATTTTTATTGTTACGACCGTTGTTGGTCAAATCTCGAATTTTCAACCACAGCTCAAAAAGCATTACCTTGAAACTTATATAGCCTCCGTGGCGCAATTGGTTAGCGCGTTCGGCTGTTAACCGAAAGGTTGGTGGTTCGAGTCCACCCGGGGGCGGATTATTTTATCAAATTATAAGAAAAAAACTTTCCAGAAATTGTGATTCATTGTTTGCACCTTTTTTAGATGTGCAGCCTATTTTACTAACCAAATAAAAGTGAAGTTTCTAGCAGTAGAATCTCAAAAGAGAGCTCAGTCCATTTTGAATAAATATAAACATGAGCCACGTTTTCAGAAAAATGTTTGATATAATTTTGGTATAGATTTTTTTAAGGCTCATTTTTTTTTAAGCAAAAATAAATCGCCCCCGGGTGGACTCGAACCACCAACCTTTCGGTTAACAGCCGAACGCGCTAACCAATTGCGCCACGGAGGCTGTTTGAATAAATTTTGAACTTTTTTGACAAGCGAGATCTTTTTTTTTATTTACATAAAAGCTTTATCTCATTTGCAGTTAAGTTTCTATTTCTAGCATCTATGTATCTGTGTCTACTATTTAATAAATATGTATTGAAATTTTAAGCTTATTACTTTCTTATCAGATAACAAAAGCACTTGAATTTAAACTTCCCGCAGACGTTAAAAAAAAAGTCAAATAGGAAGAATACTAAGATGCAAAATTTTCCCGTCATTTCATCCACCCTAGCGATGTTTGATTCCGTCATCGCAAGATCTTTCCCTACCGAACAACAAAGATCCATGATATTTCAACTTTTTACCCTTGGCAAGAACTGTTCTATTCAAAAAGTTGTCCTGTGTAAATCAGAAAATGGGCAGCGGTCTTATTTACGCGGTATATATTTCAATCTACAACATCTACCTATTCAACAAGTGCTCGTTGAAAGGTTTTAGGATCTTCAGGTATGATGGCTCCATTGTCAAAGAATAACTGAATAGCAGAAAGTCAGAGACTGTAACAAAGAGCAAAGGGCTCAAGACGCTACCCTGGTGCACACATACTCAAACTGGGAACTCTTTGGTGATTCCTGCGAGCATCTTGCGTTTGATTTAACTTGTTCCTATACGTGTACATGATCAATGATCATCCGCACGTAGATTCCCCTTTCCCTAAGTCCAACCCATATAAGATCTCGAACTATTGAAAACAGCTTCAGATACTCTTCATTTAAAGGTCCATCGTAATATTAAGAATTTTCTCGTCATCCACAAGAGTTGGCCTTAAACCTTGTTATGAACATTTTTACTCCTCTGGAGCTGCAGTTTTAAAAATAGGTGCTCCCTTGTTCATGTCGCCTTTCCTAAATGGCATGATTTGCATTTTTTCTAATTGAAATACAGTTACATTTTGTTAAGACATTAATTTACGTACATTGAACATAATGAAGGTATATAGACTGCCTACATAATTAAAAAACTCAATCTCATTACTATATCTACTTTAAACCTGAATTATGAGAGAAACTCAAATCTATAAATTCGAAATTAATTCAGATAAAATGCTAATGGAAAATTTATGTCTAATACCCATCCATAGATAGATATACACTTTTTCAGCACGAGTCCTAATTAAATTCAAATCCAATTCAATTTAATTTCACCTCGTTACCGAGCGAGAGAGATGTCTAAAACGCAGTCAGCATGCAACATAATACAGAAGAAAAAAAGTCACGTGCAAAAGCTGCAAATCTCCTTTTCCCAGTGTCCAACAAAACCAGTTTAAATCTATTTTATGGACAATCCAACGAGACACACAAATAAAACAATGCAATTTATCTTTCCAATGAAAACCCGAAAGCTCAACCGGCCGGCTGGCTGCCTAGCCAACTGACCAGCTGGCCATTAAAAATTACTCTTGAAAATATTTTTGATTAGCTATAGCTCGCAAAACCAAAACCACATAAATAGGCTATCAATTATCTAGGCAGACATTCATATCTATAAGATCAAAGAAATTCAACCTAGCCATAATATAACCTAAAGGCCAGATATAGTTCTGTTATGCTGGTGCATATAACAGTTTGCGTTGGCCAAAAACGATACAGAGGCAACGTCAAGTGACATTTTAGCCAAATGCAGAAAGCAGAAGCACCAATCGACACAATATAGTAGAAAACCAGTAAAAATGGAAAGTCCTCATAAATCGTTGCCAATATAGTCAATTGCTGCGACCAAAAACCAGATCGAAACGCATTTAGTGAAATGAAGCTAACTCATGGTAGGCACATATATGAAATCTCCTTTTCTCCGTGACTGCTTCAATGCAGCAGAAGCCGACTCACATCATATATCGTTTTGAGCATTTATACCGATACTTGCTCCCTCTGCTGGAAGCAGTATTATCGTAGTTGTCTAAAAAGTTATTGGAAAGTTTTGCCCATTTATAGTGAAAACCGCCTACGACCGCTACGACGACGACGATGACGATGGAACGTATGTATGCCTGCCATACGTCGTCGTCCTCTGATGGCATTATCCCTATAAAGGAACAGCAAAAAAAAAAGGAAGTCCATAAAGGAAAAAAAAAAAAAACTTAAATGTAACCAAGCTAACTTGCACAAGCGAATATAGAAGAGAATTGGAAAATTTACGATTTCGCTTCCAGTTTTAATGAAATCCACAAAAGCTGGCGGCCGAGACTATGGTCGGACGATATAATTTAAATGACTAGAAATTGCCTTGACCACAAAAAGAGCATAAAATATTGTCCCTGCTCTAGTGGATGCGAGATAAGATTTGTTATGTTTTGTAGGTACTACTTTCAAACCCAATTTAAATACAGGAATGACCTTTTCTATTAAATGATTTTTTTTTTAATATTTCTGACTTTTGACGTAACAAAACTAGTCATAATTTGAGACTTGTAAAAATTGTCAGAGTTTTCTATAAAAATTGTATTTTAATTTTTTAAAAATGAAAAATAATTTTGTCGATAAAAATTTTCATTCACAAAAATTAATTTTCCAAAAATAATATTAATAAAAATTTGTCACAAAAATGCTTTAAAAAAAATTTGTTCCAAAAAATTAGTTTCGAAAAATTGGGCAATTTTTGTCTTGGAACAAACAAGTAGAAATTGTTTTGAACCAATGGAATAGAAATTGCTCGAAAACTAAATTTTTAAAAGAAGATTCGTGCCAAAAAATTATTTCTTGACTTATCGTCGAATTTACTAAAAAAAACATTCAAAACAAAAATTTGTCAAAATTTAATTTTCACCTGCAAGAATGTTTTGTCGAAAAAAACTCGTTCTCAAAAGCTTGTGTCAGGAAAAACATGTTATTTGAAGAATAGAAAATATAAAAAAAAAACTAAATTGTCAAAAAAAAAAATACATAATTGTAAAAAAAATTGTAAATCGTAAAAAAATATTTGTCAAAAAAATAATCACAAAAAAATGTCAAAAATATTTCTGGAAATTACCATATGGAAATATTTTTGAACCCGGCCCCGGCACAGTGGAACTAGAGCTTCAATGTCAAAATATTAAATACACACAAAATCAATGCTACGAGTTAAATGGACCGCAAGTGCAGACGGACAGCTAGTGCAGCAATTTTGGCATTTCAGAATCCAGCAACTCTATGCTCTGCTTTAAATAATAAATTAATATGTACTAGCATGTAAATACATTTCAAACACTTTTCAACTGAAATCCAAAATTGTAACTTTGATTTTATGCACAATGTGGACAGTTAAAAAAATAACAAACTACATTTTTTGAAAGCAGTTGCAGGTGAAGCTTTGATATTTGATTCTTGTTGCAGCAGGGCAATTTATTTAGCCCGTAGGTATTCAGATAGAATCATCTGTCTTCCAATCAGTCCCATACAATCCAGTCAATCGGTGGTTTGCTTTAATATTTATTTTTATTATTAAAAAATAATTTACCATCATACCTAGCAGGTGTACCCTACAAACGTAATTTTGGATGGCTTTATTTTAAAATTTTGTGTTCGATTTAAAGCCCCTTTTTCTAATTTCTGAAAAAAAAAATACTGAAGAAACAAAAACTACTTTCCCCGCTTAGATGAAAATGATGAAATCCTATAAATGTTCATGCAGATGCAACACAACGACGACTACGAACGTCTGCGACGCACGACCCCTTATGATCTTTTATAAAATGTACGACCAAATGATTAACGATTATTTGAATCTATAATTTATATGGGCAATTAAATTGGAAGTTCGTCTTTATAATATGCACTCAGCTAAATGCATATATCCATACTGTATCTAATTGAATATGGTTTTATGGGCTGGTTTGGCATAGAGGAAATTATTACATATGTACTGTTATGAAAAATGAGAGATCCATTGCATACAGAATTTAATAATAGGCTTGACATATGCTGTCAAGTGATTAATGATTTAAGTATACTGATCAATGTCTTTTTGTCCATTTTACATTTTTTATTGTTCAGACATTTTGAGTATTGTGTTTGGAAATTATTTGTGCGGAAATAATATTGTTGAAAGTTAAGTTGTTATTTTTTTTTAAATACACACATCGAACTTCTTGTTTGGAAAAATTACACAATCTTTGTGTTCCATTAGGTGTGCAATATTAATTAGGGATGAATAGATAATTAAGGAATGTTATGGATGAATTTTTTGGAGTTTTGAGGGTTGCAGTTGTTTGCATTCGGTAGATGAAATAATTTATTTATTTTTTTCTTCTTATTTTTTCTTTCTACTTACCAACCCGTGAGCAAAATAAAAAAAAACGTGGGTTTCTTTAGAATTTTTCTCATAAAATATTTGTAATTAAAGTACAAAAATTGGTTTTTTTTTCGTAAATATTTATAAGTTTTTTTTCCAAAACAAACCAAAACAATTTGTCAACTCTAACGTCACTTTGACGTTTATAAAATGTCAAACAAATTTACGTTCGCCAATGAACCTTCACTGTTTCAGACGTGTTGTTTGATTATGTTGGCATGATCATGATACTAGGCAGAAAGTGTTTGAAACAAAATCTTGAAATATACCATTACTTTTTATTTTTATATTTTTAAGGAAGAATATTTTTCGACAAAACTTTTTTTCACAATTCATTTTTTAAACAATTTTTAACTCACAATTTTTCTTCTAACAACTTTGTTTTTTGAAAATTCATATTTAACAATTGTTTAGAGAAAATTTTATTTTTCTGCCAAGTTTTTTCGGGTTTTCTTTTCAGTAAAGAAAAGTATTCAAAATTGTATTTTTAAGACAAAAAATAAATTGATATTTCAATAAGAGAATGTTCTGCTGAGTTTTAATATTTATTTAAAAAAAAAAACTTTAAGACCCAGCTTTTCGGTGCGAGGCTAAAGTTAACCCCGTCTTAATCCAACAAAATATGTTGAGTTAACTCTGTTTTGTTTCTTCATCTAAAATTAAAAATTTCATCAATTTTTAAATAACTTAACTTCAACAGAACTCGATGATGTGCTTGGCTTATGTGAAACACAAAAACTACCATCAAATGCTGTTTTTTTTTTTTACAATAAAACTCAAATCCCAGCTAAAACTTAGATTTTTTTCATGAAAATCTATAAGGATCATCCACTCAAAGAAAACAGGACTTAGGCCACTTACAAAAAAAAAATTCATAAAAATATTTTTTTTTGAAAATATGTTGCGACTGTTTGTTTTTTTTTGTATTTTTGTTTGTTTCAACATCATCAACGTTATAACGACTAGCCGACACATTTCAGAAAACTACTCAACTATTCCATTGAGAGGTGGCCTACTCAACACTCGAGATAGAAAAACCAAAACAAAAAAAAAAAACTTTTCCCATTCAGCCGTGTATCCAGATAAAACAGTTTTTTTTTTCATTTCAATTCGTGTATATCTGTATCTGCTGTTGGACCCGCTTGAAAGTGACTCACTGAAGTTTTTGGCTTATTTATAATATTTTTCTTTTTTTTTTAACTTTTGCATTTACATGGATGAGTAAATATGCATGCATGCACTTCTAGATATATTTAAAAAAAAAAAAACGGATAGTAGTGGTGACTGCATGGAAATTACCATCCAGCGAATGTACTGTGCACAGGAGACTTTCTAACAAAAAATGTAAAAAAAAAAAAAAAAAAATGCAATCAGGTGTTTGCATATGAACTAAGTGTGCATAAAGTATGTCTCCTTTACCTCTCCCTGTCCCTATGGTGCAATCTCTCTCTCTCTATTGTCAATTTGTGTTACTGAGGAACTTCAACCAGACCCCGAACCGAACTCGCATTCGAGCCCGACCCCCAGCGCCTTCTTAATGTAGATAGTAGTATACCTTCATATACGTTTTGTTTCGTGGGTGCATTTATATATGTACATATGTACATATATTCGAAAATAAAGAGAAGACTTAACGTGTCACGCTATGCTTTGTGAATTTTAAATACACTCACTCACAGTGTTCAGTATGGAGTACGGAGTATGGAATTTGTTAGGTTGTTTTTGTATATTAAGTTAAATATATGCGATTTGTGACGGGGCTTTACCTACCGGAGCTCAGGGAGCTCATCCTGGCTGCCTTTAATAATAATATTTTTTTCTGTTTGTTGTTTTGTCTTGTTGTTAAATAAAAAAAAAAATAAAAAAAAAAAATAGTAGGTAGGTAGTATAAATAACAGCAAAAAAAAAATGTAACCGGCTTTTCGAAGAATTGGCAAGGTATGTGACCCCAAAATATTTAATGATATTCAGATATGGGTAATGTGACGTTTACTCATGCAAAACAGGCAGAGCCTCGAGGTTTTTTTTTACCTTCTGTCTTTTTTTTCTGTAGATATATACGCGACTTACCTTTTTTACAACAAGATACCTACACCTACGTGGAAGACCTTAAGAAAAAAAAAAAACCTTTTCAAATTCAGGATAAATAGGTATATTCTTTTAAAATGTGATTTTGACATTTATTACTTTTGACATTTTATTTACATATTGTATGACAAAAAAAAAATAATATTTGTATAAGTAACCTATCGTATAAATTGTTTCAAAAATTCTTATCCTGTTTGTAAAAGATTTTTTTTTTTTTTTTTTTTTGAAATGCGATATTAATGTTTGTAGGTAGATACTTAGAGATAGATAAAGTTGAAAAGTAACGGGATTAGAAGCTGAAGCTATGTACAAGTACATAAGTATTATCATACATTCATTTTTTAATTAGGCTATGTTTACAGTAGATGCGTAGAGTAATAAACAAATTGTGGGGCTTTTGTTTTTGACTAGCTGACCATGGCAGACGTTGTTCTACTCATTAATGTAAGAGATAATATTATGAAACATTTAAGTATTATCTTGTCACATTTTGATCCTGTGATGATGACATAAAGCATCTTGTAAGCAAGGGGTGGATGCAGTGGCAGGTAAAGTGTTCGAAAAATGCAGTTGGTCGTTCAGCGCTTACATATACGATTCACAGTGTTCGATAACGTACAAAAAGTATCATAGCAAATTGACAGATGCTTTGCATGACAGCAGAAAAGCGTAATCGCAAAAGAAGCAAGAAAATCCGAGGAATCCTTCAACTCAAAAATAGGGCATGACCAGGATATTTTGGTAGTACCATGCGCAGAGAACCCAGTTCAAAAGGCATTGGCAAACGAAGTTTCAACACAATCGCAGAAGAAATGCAGATGCAAAAACATCTTGAACAATCCAAAGCCGGCAGGCCTTTCAACGTTTCCCGAAGAAGATCAATTTTGACAACAGAATTCGAAATTCAAAGGCTTTGTAACTTGTTTGTTTACTGAAAGAGATAAAGTGTAGAATTTGTTTCCTTTTTCTCCAAAGAAATGGTTGATTCTTCATTCATTGTCAAATGTAATTGTACTGTATTCCAAAATTCTTTATTTCAAAATGTTATTCCTGCATATTCTGATTTTTAAAATTCTTTAAGTCCAACAAGAAAAAAAAAACTACTAATTATTCTCATAAAGTTGAAAATTCTCGACTAACGTCCTTGAACATTCTCGGTGACTTAAAGTTACCCTAAGTACCTATAATAATTTTTCTAGTTTTAGGAATACTTTTCCCCGTTGTGCATTTTTTCATCAATTTGTGCTTTTCACCAAATAAGTTTCTTTTGTAAGATCCTCGAAAATTACAAATTCCGACTTAAATTCTGCCCAAAGACTTTTAGCTAATCTGAGACATTCTTTTGAGTTCAAAGAAAGTTATCCGTTCAAAATGATGAATTGACATAAATCGACCAAAATTGAAGCGACTATTTGAAATTGAAGCAACTATTTTTAGTTTTCCATGAATATATGTATGTAGTTATTTTCGAAATTTTGAATTGTGTTCTTATCTTCTTCTAAATAACCACGTAAGCTACCGTAGCATAGAGAGACTTCTTGTCAACTTGTTAGCATCGGAACTCGAAGTGCAAGTTTTTCGGTGCTCAGTTAGAATTTAAAATACAGAATTTCGTTTTTTTTCACAATTTTAGGTCTACATAAATTTTAAACTGAGTTTTGGCACTTACAGAATTTTGTAATGATAAATTTTGCAATCCGAATTTCTTGCAAATACGGAATTATGACCCCAAACCATGTACTTTCCCATTTTTCTGTTAAATCAGTGGCAGTTGTTATCAGCTGGTGTTTTGTATTTAAGTGAATTTTCCCTTTCAATAATTAGTAGATATATTACGAACCCTTCGTAGATTCAAATAATATCTTCATCCACGCATTTCTTCCATTAAAAACCCCCCTAATTGTTTGTATTTATACAATTTTCCAGATTGAACATATTCGATTAAATGTACTGCACGTCATTAAAACCACTGCGCATATACAGAAGCACTTTAGAAATGAAAATATTTTGATAGACATTATTTCATACTGTTATATGTATATATCTCTCTAGTAACACACATTGGCCGTCTCTTATATCAGAAATGAAGAAAACACCACTTGAGATGCGATTGAAAAATCCCTAAGAGGAACACCAACAAAAATACCATTCTTGATTCTATCCCATTGAAGACGTGTGCCCCGGCCATAAACTGCATTAAGATATATTCCAGAATAGCTGTACACAAAACGGCAGGAGGTATCATGGAATGTGATAAATCAGACAACCAGAAACGAAGGGGAAAACCTACATACATTTTTTTTTTTTGTTGTTTAAACCAAGAATCAAAGAAATTTGCCTCCGAAACGAATCTTCTGCATTCATTCATTCATGATGATCCCATGGTGTTCTGGATCATCATCATCATCATCATTCCCCACAAAGTGATTGGATGAATTTTGCTGATACATATAATGTATTTGGTTTGTGATTTTAATTGAAACCGGGATAACAGGAGCAATGAATTTAACAAAAAGAAAGAAAAAAAAAACACGAAAACATTTAGCAATTTGATCAAATGCAGATGATGCATAATAAAGTATTGCTATAAATAGGGGAAATCGGGTATTCTCAGAATAGAATGCAGCGGTATTTGGGATGATCTGAGAGTATTTAATTGAAAAGTACTAAAGGCTGAACAAATTTCAGTGAGGGCCCATAGTTTCGAGAAATTAGAAAAGGTCATTTGATTTGGATTTCGAACATGTAGGTAAGGATTGGGTATAAAAATAAATTTGAAAACATTAGACAGTAATTTATTTGATCTAGTTTTTTTCTTTGAGAGCTGAAGTTTTTGTTGAATTTCTTCAATATTTTGTTCCTAAGAGATATTTGTACTTATAGGTATTGAATGTTTCTAATGTCCAATTACAGAAATATTGAAACTGGTTCTGGGTTCAGCGCTTTTAATCTTCCAAGCTCGTGAGAAGAGTGTGTAAAAACAACCAATTCTATATGCTTCAACCAGCATTAAACCACGGCTTATCCGCCGTTATCGGTGAGTTAAAATCCAGAACTAAGGCTAACCCAAGAAAGAATAATGGTCTTGATTAATTCATTATACGTCAAAATTATCAAAAAAAATAGTAAACCAGCATCAAACCAAAAGCCATCATACCAAGTTGCGTGGTCAATAATACCAAAAAAAATCAACTGTTCCAAGCAGAGTCATTGCGAATTTTCGTTAAGACAGTCTTGTGAAAATAATATCTTCTTTTTCGTTAATTCGTAACATTTTTACTTAATGACCTTTTGAAGATTATTATGTACACGAAATGTTTAAGAAAGAACAAAAATTAAGCTATTATTTGGCAAATCTCTAAAATAAATATTCAGAAAGAAGATACACTGTGTTGAGTAAATTTGTTTCACAAACTGATAAACGCATCTTTTCACATAATAAACACAAAAGTTCACGGTCTGCGATCACCTTAAATAGTATTTTGCATTTTCAGAGCCGGACTAACCAATTAAGCGAATATTAAAAACCTGTGTGGTATGGGAAGGTATATTGAGCTTAAAAATTAAGGTAGACTATGAATTTTGCCAAATGGCTTGGGAATAAGATTCTTCTAAGCTTTTTAGATTTTTCCTATAGATTTTTAAATTCAATTTTAGAGGTTTGGTCGGAGAAGCTGAAGATACCGAAGACGACGAACACAGCCGAAGATAAGCCGAACACGCCCAAACGCCTTAAAACATAGAAGATGCCTAAGACGCTAAAAACGCATAGACTTGCAAAAGGCCCAAGAAACCAAATCGCCCAAACACCGAAAATTTCTGAAATATCTAAGACGCCGAAGATGCTCAAGACGCCAAGGACGCTGTAGACAATAAAGATGCTTAAGACACTAAGTACGCCGAAGACGCCAAAGGCGCTGAAAAAGACTAAGACACAAATGCTCTAAACACTCAAGACACCAACACGCTCAAGATGTCCGAGTCTCGAGAAACGATACGAAACCCAGACGAGATTTCAAAAGTCTTAACTCGGAGTCGTTTGTGGCCAGGCCTATTCATTTTAAACATTTACACTTAGTTGTTGCAACAATTTTTTTTGACAGTTCAAACTTTTTTACAGAGCTATAGAACTTTAAGTTGATAACACTTTTTTTAACTAGCAGACATTTTAACTGCTATTAAGTGTTTCATGTTTAGTTTGCCTTGGCATTTCAGAATGAAGCCACACGATCACCTACCAAGGCGTAGATTCGGTGAACGGATCCAAAACAAGATTACCGTTGATCCTGATTTTCATGGGAGAATTTTCTTTTGCGATAAAAGCTCATTTTTGGTTGATTGCTATGTCAATAAACAAAACTGCCGTATTTGAAGTGAAGAAAATCTTCAAGTGTATGTTGAGACACCGTTGCATCCTGAAAAACTGACATTTTGGTGTGCTTTATGTATGGGCTTGTGGAATCACAATGTTCGTAAGAGTGTTGCAGTAAATAGCGACAATAGCTGGTGCAATAGCTACAACAAGACGGCGGCGCAACATGTCACACAGCTCGTGCCACAGTTGATTTATTGAAGGAAAAGTTTAGTATTCGCATAGTTTTACGTTTGGGACCCGTGAATTGGACTCCAAGATCATGTGATTTTACGCTGCTAGACTATTTTCTTTAGGGATATATGTGAAGTCGCTATAGTCTACGCCCGAAACGATTGACCACTTGGACCACAAATGTTGTTTAAAAGTAAACTAACATTTTAAACATGTTAATAAATAAAACTAAGTCCGGCCCTGAGTGATACACTTAAAATTGATTGACAGGCAATGTCAGTGAACCAATTTTATAAAATTCACCTCATGCTACAAATAACAATATAAAATATAAAAGCGTATCTTTTATTTCCTCATCGCCATCAGCATCATGTGAAACTTTTATATTTGAATAAAGAAAAAGCGAAAGGGAAACAAAACAAATTATAAAAATATATATTTTTTTTTATTAAATTACTTTGTTTTGTGTTGAAATTATTTTCCAGAGTTTAACTTTTTAATGTTCACGTTGTTAAAAAAAAAAAAAAACTTTGCTGAAAGCCCAGCCATGATGATTTTACACAACCCATCATCACACCGCAATATTCCTTCAAGCTCAAGTAGTTTCAATGACTCTAACACAATTTACGGAGTTTCCACTTGCTGATGCTGATGCTACTGCTGCTGTCGCTTCTGCAGTCTGCTAATACTAATGCTGATGCTGATGCTGATGCTGATGCTTTTGCCACAAAAATTGAAAAAGGTGAAAACTACCTCTACCTAGGTAATACAAAACACATAATGAAACTATTTTCCGCTTGTGTGCTTTTGTTTCCCGCTCATTCATATGGAAACTCACATTGAGTTCCATAAGATTCATTTATGTACAGAGGAATACTCGATGTGACCAACAACGCAACAACTACGACCGACGACGACGACAGACAGAGTGTTGTTTCCTCTTCTTTATACCAGAACAGCACAGCAGAGCTTACGGAACGGAATCTCATCGAGAGTTGAAATCTCATTTCGCAAGTCGGTCTCGAAGCTATTGTGTACAGATATCTAGATTCTAACTGCTGCTGATGGTTTTACTCCTATAAGCTGTTAGCTGGTGCAACATAATAGGAGCTTCGTTTCTGTTTTTTTTTTCTTAGAAAGAGAAAAGCACATAGCAAATACACAATGCTCCAATTGCCACCGCCAACGTCAATGACGAAAATTATAGTCTCAGAGGATGCATTTGGCAAAAGCTGGTAGTTTTAGCCATTTTGCTTCTGGTCGTCTATTGTTGGCTAATTAAATTCGATCCCAACTGCGTTTATATACCTTCACATACGAGTATATCTCTTCTCATCTATGTTGGGGTTTGCTTGGTTGGTTGGTTGGTTGAATTCATTTGTAGTTCGTATTCGTATCTTCAAAACGTCGACGTTCGACAACGACAACGACTACGACGACCAAAACCAACGCAATTTTGATTCACCTTGGAACAAAAAGTCGTTTGTATTCTTTTTTTTTTTTTGTTCTTATTTTATTGTTATATGAATATCCGACAATACTAAAAGTAGTACACAATCATAATTGTGGCACTTTTGAACTGCATTTTGATTACCACTTTGTGGTGAATTTAATTGCAGACGCAGATGCATTCATTAAGGAAAAAAAAATAAATAACACAATCTGTTTTCTGTGAAGTGCTTTTGAAGTGATTTTGATCGGAAATTAAATGTGGTTTTTTTTTAGTCTAAAAAACGTTCAATGGATGTTGGAGTGTGGAGGTTGGAAATTATATAGGATCCCCCTTTTATGAGACTTGAAACATTGACCATCTGGCAATCCATGAGCTAATTTTATGGTTTTTTACTTTAGCTATCATATTTTGTATTTGCGATATCGAAGTTCTTATGAGGGCGTGTAGATGGAGCTAAGACAAAAATAAAAAGATCAGGTCCGGAAAATTTTTGGCAAGTAGCAATTGGTTGTGCACCACAAAATTTATTTGAATCTCAAAAAATTAGCATACAGAAAAAAACTTAGCGTTTGGGAAATTATTTTACAAAAATTTCTCCAATGGCAACTTTTTGTTTTAACATTTTTTTAAATTTTTTTTGTCATTTTTTCAGCAATTTTTTTATATCGTTTGAACTTTTTTTTACTGTCGCTGTTCAAACAAATTTTTACTTTTTTTTGACAATTTTTTTTTTTTTGCATTTTTTTGTGGACTAATTTTTTTTACCATTTTTTGAGGGCTAGCCACAAGAATGAAGCGAGATTAATTTCAGACTATGTGAGACCAAGACGAGACTGTGATTTTTGCATCGAGACTGAAACAGAGTAAAAATTGTGTTCTCAAAATATAAAATTGAATATTTCAATGTGAATATTAAACAAACTCTAGAATAAATTACATAGTTATTTCAAATTTTTCTCACAAAAAAAAACTAAATCAGAGAAATTCTGAAATGGTACCAGGTCGAAAACGAGACGAGATTTAGTCATACAACGCCCAGACAAGAGACTGAAGCAAGATTGAATTTTTGTCAATTTGTTGAGACGAAATTGAACTTTTTTGACGCAAAACGAGTTTTAAAAAGTTTCGGTCTTGTAGCGTAGCCAGCCTTTGATCCTTATTCCTCTACCAAGTTCTGTAATCCTACAATACAGAACTGCAAAATATGACTTAAGAAAATGGGTAGAAAATAGACGTAAAATAGACGGTTCATACTTATAAGGAGCTTAAAGTCCGATGCACTCATTCTTCCTTTATCCTAATTTTGAAACGTTAAAACGGAAATTCAACCTGTGTTACAAAAATTCGTGTTCGCTTTTTTCCCCTTTCTGAAATCTATAAATGTTGATTTAAAAACAAAAATATTTCGGTCTTGAAAATTTTTGAGATATGTTAATAAATAGATGTTCTACTCTCATCTTTTTCATATTCATTTTCACACAGCTTCCAACTGAAAAAAATTAAATTGAATAATTTTTTATTTTTTTTTTAAGTGTACGCTTGTACATAGAATGTCAGTTTTATTAGACTTGACCATTCTTTATTCCGTCAATTTCATTGAATTTTTGTGAACAACAACAACAACTTAAAGGCACTACCACCAATTGTTTTGTATGAATTAATTTTCTATTAATAATTTTAATATGCTAAAAATTCAATGATTATTTTTTTTTTGATACCTAAATACTTTGTTAATCTAAAATACTTTGTTGCGAATTCAAATTCATACAAGTTTTGTTGTGATATTTTTTTTTTGTTATGTTGAAAATGGGGGAAGTTATTTATCATAATTAAATTTTTACATAAATTCAAAACGGCCGGCAATGACCAGCGGCTACGGGCAGAAAACCCCAGCTTTACAAAAGAAAAAATTACACCACTTACATAATACAAAAGGGGGACTTAAAATCACCAGGGTTTAACTTTTAAGCATTAAAGTCAGTTGAAAATAAAATGCACGAACGGGTCGCACGTATTTGCTACTTACTGCACATTGTTTTTAAGTCTTTGTTTAAAACAATAGTTAGACTTAAATAAAAATGTAAACCTTTATTTCATATCTCGGACAGAACATGTTTAGTTTAAAGCCAGGTACTTTGTGTGGATAATTCAGCACATATAAACATTTATTATGAACATTTATGTTATTTTTTTTAAATCCTCGGTAACGTTTTCAAAAAGCTTGAGATTTTTGACAAAGGGTTTTTCTTATCATTTATAATACCTAAAACATACATTCTATTGAGAAATTTGAAATTTTTGAAAACCCTTTTTCAACATTTGTATAAAAGTACAGTTATTTTCGAACTTAAAATTTCGGTCAAATTATTATAGATTGTACTCAAAGTCCGTTATGGACCATATTTCAAAAACATGTATTAAGCCGTTTGTGAAATTTTTTATTTTCAAAAAATTATTTTGATTTTATTTCTTAAAACTCAATCAGATGAACCGTTTTTGAGAAAATCGAGAATAAAAAAAATAATTCTATGGGAGGTTACGGTTTCTCTCACATTTTAGAATTTTTTTTCACTAAAAGTAAGCCAAAATCTTTTTGAATGTATTGATTAATTTTTAAGAAAAATGTTGGAGCCGTTTTCGAGAAAATATGAAAAATATGATGATAATATTCAAAACAAAAATTTGTAGAGATACGGGCCAAAAAACACAACACCAAGTTTCACGAAAATCCACCCACCCGTTTAAGCTGTATAGCTCAACGTATAGACTGACTGAATTGCGAGATTCACTTTTTTCGACTTCACTTCATAGTTGTGTCAAATTTAATCAAAATCTCGAATTCGACTTTCTTTCACCAATCCAAAACATGTCCCTTAACTTGCATGTTTAGCCACAAAATTCAAAAAGAAAAACATTTCTTCACACCTTAATTCGTGTGAAATTTGAACTTGAAACTTAAAATTTTTATTCATGGTATAGGTACCTTACCTACATAAATGGTTTTAATCTCAGTTTATCAAAATATGCTATAGGTTAGGTACGATAATTAGTTATTTCAAATAACAATAACAAAACAGCATTTACATATAATAACACTAAACCAACACCCATTCGTGATGTTAAAAGAAAATAATTTAAAAAATCTAAACACGTACATTACCGATTACGCTATACACAATGGGGAAAAACGTTAGTTTTCTTGACCCAATTCTCCGGCCACGTCCAAGAGTGGGTCAAGAAACTTTTATTCTAGTCGTGTGCCCATAAATTGTAAGTAGGTAGGCAGTGGCGGCAATTCAGTACGATTGCCTATTTGATGGTCGTGGATTTCTTTCTTATTTCTCATTTTAATTATTATTATTGTTATTCGTGGAGAATTGAAGACATTTTTTTTTTGTGACCAAAGCCGCATGCTTCTCTATTTTAGCCATAGATAGGAAAAAAAAATAGTTGGATTTGAGATTTGACCCACAATACGTTGGCCTATACCTATACCGGTGATTTTTTTTTTTTATTTTTATTTTTGTTCGACTGACTCTCTGAGTCATGACATGGAATTATTCATCGAATGAATAATGAGAATAATTTTATAGATACGTAGTTAAGTGTAGATATGCATCATCATAGATTTTTTTATTGCATTCGTGTGCTCTTATGGTAAATTTAAAGAGAATAGAAGCAATTGATTTTTTTAAATTTTTTACTTTTACAGTTAAAATTTGTTTTAAAGAATTTTTTGTGAATCATTTCATTCATTACCTCACGTTGTCATTGATTTGACATATATGTACCTATGTAGGTACTATGAATCAACATTTATATTATTTACTATACACAACGGCGATAAATGTTTTGAATTGAAAAATTACATATTATGACTAAGCGCTAGCTGTTGCGTGTACCTACATACATACATGTGATGATGATTGATTAATAAGAAAACTCAAGTTGTGAAATGCAACTATGATAAGGTGCATATGTGTCACATTCTAAACAAAAAGATTAATAATAAACAAAGCCTTGCACAAGTTCATTGTTTGAAGCTTTATCTTAATGAAGTGTGTATGGAATGTGGAGTTAAATTAGACGAAACATTTATCATTAAGAAATAAAAAAAAAGTTCTAACCCATTTGATAAATGGTGTTGAACAAAAAACCTTGATTGAAAGTTAACATATCTAGAATATACAAGAAAAGTAGTTAACTACCAATATGATTGTTACAAAGCTGGGTGTGCATAATTCAAACGAAACACGATAGACATCGTATGGGGGTCTACTTCCACGATTTAGGTACCAGATGGAAGGGGCATTTATCTAAGAACAAATATTTTTTTTAACCTAAGACCTCATTCAGTCAGTCAATAGTTTTTTAAAATCTTATTTTCAAACTTAAAGTTAAGAAATAAACAATTTTTTGGTTCAAACTAATTTTTTTTCAAAATTTTACGTTCTTGAGTAGAATTCCTGTTTTCAATATCCAATGCGTTTATCAATTTTTTGAAAACATTTTTTGAAAAAAAAACATCTGATTTTGATGAAAACTTATATGTATGTATACCGAAAAAAATTATTAAAATTAAAAAAATTGATATTCAGGAACAGTTTAAGCGATAGTTTTGAAATTTGGCATACAACTATTTTTGGCACAAATTTTTTTTAGGATTAAAAATAAAGGTACCAACCATTTAAAGGTTTTGATCGAACATTTTGTGTGTATACTACTTTAATTTAACACTTATGCCCGGTTGTACGAAACGCTTTTAAGTGTTTATTTACTTCGATAAATTGTAAAATGATATTTATCGTTTGTACTAATAAAAGCCTTTCAGTGAAGTTTGATATTTCTCATTCTCATTCCACTGGTCAATTTGGTTTAGTTTAAGAAAAAATCAAATTATAACATCCAGGGGTGGTTCACAAACAGTATCAGACCGATAAAGCATTTTAACAAAAATTGTTTTTTGTTGACTTTGGTTTAACTAGCCAGCCATCAGAGACTTTTAACGTACTCGTCAAGTCTTAGAATTACAAAAATTATCTTGAAAAGGGTCTGGGCATTCAATTTAGGACACCCTGTGTATGATAAGTTGACGTTTATTTTACTTCATTTCAAATTTATTTGACTTCATTTCAAAAAAAAAAGAAAATTTTTGTTGTGAAATTTCGCAAATAAGCAAAATGTAAAATTGTTGGTGTTGTTGACTTTTTTTTTCATTTATTGTATTTTTTAACAATCAAATGATTTTATTCAAATTTATAGTTGAAAAGTTTTTTAATTTAATCTTGAATTATAGAACGAGTTGCAAATATTAGATTTTTAAAATTTTTCTCAAGCCAACACTTTTTAATCTGAAAACTAATTACAAATATAAACCCGCCATATAAATAACTAATTACTTATCTGCAGGTACCAATTTACCACATAAACGATACCTAATTAGTTTAAGAATTAAAATTTAAGAGTTCCTAATACGAACAAATAATATTCACTTGAAATAAAATTAATCATTGCTTATTGTATTTTTTTTTTCAATAATCCTCATGTACATGAGTATGTATGCATATCACTATGTCTTCGTATTAAAAATGAAAATGTTGATTTATTTATTACCATCATTAAGTAAAATGTTTTGAAAAGAGGCTTAACGCTTCAAAATAAAATAATCAGTCAAAACAGATTATCACAGATCTCCAGTTTACCTATTTGTCCATACCTTCTCTTTTTTTTTTTTGTTTGAAAAATGCATTTCTATTATGCACTTTGTAAATCTATCTCGTGTCGTGATGCAGGTGACCTACTTAAAATGAAAACTTTCCAAATTTTTACCCAAATCTATACAAAAAAAAAAAACAAAAATCATCATAAATTCAAACAACTATGTAAGCAGTCAACATGTAAACATGGTACTAAACAATCTTTGAGACGATTTGGAATTTCCCTTTTTTCATTTTCTTCTTCTTCTGCTTTCAAGCAAACAATATTTATCATTTTATGTAAATTTACTTAACATCAATCTGTCAATAATAGTAATCAAAAATGTATACAAATGGCTTTATGAACGAAGAAGAAAGTTGTTACGGTTTTTGGGAACAAGTAAATACCTTTTTCGTCTGTATAGTGTTTGATTGGTTTGATTGTAGTGTTGCATTTTGAATGGGACTCCACAAGAAAGAGGACAAAATGATACTTTATCGGAATCGGTAGATATGGCGACTATCCTAAATCTTTTGACAGGATTCGGAACAGTCCTCATTTTCTTTAATATGGGGCAGTTATACATTGTCCTCTTTTTCTCCTAAATTCAACTATTTCTTTAGTGTTGGAGTACTCGAACAACGTATGCTTACTCTCTCAAAGGATCATGGATTTCTATCGATTCATCTATGCATTCTCTACAGACGTAGAAGAGGCCACAAGGTGTGACAGTAGAACCGTCTGCAGAATTACCAAGCAACAGCTGTAAAAAAGAAACCAGACGAATTTTTGTTAGTTTCAGATAAGTTTCTGCGGCTTTCAATTGCTTTTTTGTCAGTGAAGTAAACCCAACGCCCAAGGGCCCGTCCGAATTAACAACTTCCCAAACTGTCTTGTCCAACGGCTTTGTTCTCTTTCAGTATTGGGATTTCGGTGAAGATTACTTCAACACTGCAGGTACAGTGCGTAACCACTGCAGCATTGAAGAAATCTTTACCGCAATCACAGTACTAAAACAGAACATAGCGGTTGGACTTGACGTCAGTATTCCCGAAGAGCTCTTTCGATCAGTGCCAACAACACCGAGATACTGCGTCTTCTCATTAAGAGAGCTTGCGAAAAGATAGCTTTCCTGAAAAATGGAAAAAGGGAATGATTGAAAAACTCCCAAGGAAAGGAGATCTTACGAGGTGTTAACAAGACAACATCGAAGACAAATTCGACGCCGAACAAGCAGGATTCAACAATGGATTTTCTTTTGTTTCTAGATAACCGAGACGATAATGTCTCGGTGGTGTTTTCAGAGAAGGAAAATCATTAAAAATCGATCTTTTTAAATTGAAAACAAAATTGAACAGCCTCTAGAATAAAATGATTGATTCTAATTTTTCTCACAAGAAATTCCAGGTCAAGAGAGAGACTATAGACTTATTCATACGATAACAAGGCGGGAAAGAGACGAGACTGAAGATTTTCAATTCTGATGAGACCAAGCCGACACTCAAAAAAAGGAGTAAACATGGATCCTTATTTCATCAATATCGGATGACCGGAAAGTAGAGAAACAAGACAGCTAGCTAGAGATCTATAGCTTCTAGTGCCATCTTCTTACTTTATTGCGATAAATGCAACTAAAGAGGTGCAAGAGGATAGATCATTGACGAAAAAAGTGATTTAAAAAAAAAAAACAAGAAACTGCCATTAGACTACAATAATTTTAATAATTTCCAACCCTACTTCCTGGACTATGATTATTTATTGCATTATAAAAAAACCCGATTTTGACCGAGCTTGAATTATTTTCTGCATGAATTTTAATAAATATTTTTTTGCATTTTTTTATTCTTTCGAAAACGAAAAAAAAAATC
This sequence comes from Syrphus vitripennis, assembly GCA_958431115.1. Lineage (NCBI taxonomy): Eukaryota > Metazoa > Arthropoda > Insecta > Diptera > Syrphidae > Syrphus > Syrphus vitripennis. The sequence continues at coordinate 124,190,213 of OY288108.1, forward strand.
AATTTCCCACAGAAATTTAAAATTTATTCCATCCCAAAGTCATTCCAGCGTATCTATCTCTTTGAGTGATTACAGGAACAACAGTCTATCATTCTATACATACATATATTTTATAACCGCAGTAATCAAAACAAAAGCAAAAATATTCAAATTTAAAGAACAATGCCTATACAATTTATATCTACCTACATACAACCTACATAATGTTGTTTTTTGTATATAAGGTAGTAAGTATAATGAACTGTAGATAGAATCCACTTGTTTTTGAATATCATCCTGCTTATAATACACCCTATGGCTCTTCTAGCGTATCTATACAACACTCGAATGATTGAGGGGGTTCGGTTCAGGCTTACAAGCGTTGTTTCGTATTATAAAATATAGAGAATCAACGTTGCACCATAAAATAATGGTGATGTGCCACCCATAGGTTAATGACCCGCTGTGAACTTGCCATCATGTAATATCAATCTCACCATAGTTTGTTTTTTTTTTCGTTTTATTTATGATTCCTACGTTTTGAACCCGCATACACATTTTTGAAAAAAAAAAAATTGATTTTCATTGTTGACCCCCTCATTGTGGAATTTTAAAAATTAATAAAATTAGGTGACCGGAACCATAAAAAATCAATTTTTTATGCATTGGTATTTTTTGTTTTGGATCAATTTATATGAGCAATAAATTTATGTAGATTCATATTCATTTGATGAAGAATTTATTGCATATGGCATCCCCCACCGGCATGCACCGGCACAAACTGCAGACAATTACTGGAGTATCTATAAAACCATTGAAACTTCATTTTATGCCCTGCCAGTGGAAGTGAAGGTGTACAACTTTATTTCTATGCGCATGGATGAGTCTTTGTTTTATACAAACGCTGTTGGCTGCTTCATCATAATAATATGTACTACTACTACCCACCTATTGCTATATTCTGTTTCCGATAAAAAAAAAAATAACAATAACAAAAATGTCTACATTTCACGTCGGGAAAAGGCCAACACACGAAATACCAACAATCTATTTGAATTGAAGAGTGTGTTTTGAAATTATCAAGTGTCGCTGTCGTGTCGTGGCGTGATGGCGATGCGATGATGGCATGCTATAGACATCTAGAATAAAAATGTGTGTCAGGTGTCATCGGTAATGTTGTGATGAAAATTGGCGTCAATTATGGAATAGTGTTGCCATATAATTTGTTCGAAAGTAGGTGTTTTTCAACAAGCGGGTATAGGTAGACCAAATTCGAAAACGTTATATTTATTTGGAGCTGCTTGATCTTGATTTGAATGAACCTTATCAGGATTAGAGGTGGAGAAACTTTAATCCGTTGCTAAAACGAGTTTAAAAATATGGCTGATTTTTAAACTTTTTTTATGTTCTACAATACTGAAAAGCTTATTTATAAAAAAAATATATAAACGAAGCAAGCTAAAACTGGCTCATGGGAAGAATAAAAGCGGGTAAAAGGCTTATTTAGTATCTTAATGTCATAACAAAAAAAGGGTGTAAACGAAATACGTTAACCTTTTAGACCAACCGCCATATTATTCAGTCTTGGTTTAAATCGGACTAATAATTGGATTAAATGAGTGAATAATATGGATTTAAACGGTTTGAGACAAGTTAAGGAAAATCTTCTACTAGATCAAGAAATTCAGTGAGTTAATACAAACTTAAAATCAAAATTTCGAAAACGAAATCCACCGGTTTCCAAAATATTCAGTTTTTTTCATTTATCTTTAATTTTTGAAATAAAGAAATATTTTTTTCTTTACAAAATTTTGATGTGCAATATAATTGAGATTAAATAGGAACTCTTTCATTCTTCAAACTGTTAATGAGAAATTTGAAACCCAAAAATCCCGAAAGTAAATAATGTGTTTTTGAAAAATATCATCAAAATTGTTTTACAGCCTCTTTCCAGATAAACATGTTTTGCCTAAAAGGTTATATAACAGGAACCGTTATATTTGATGCTATAATAGAAAAATATAAATCCAATTTTGATCTAGAGCAAAAAACCTTCAGTTGCAAGTTTGAAGGAAATCGGTTTCGTAATTTCGGCTATGAGTGGATGTACAGGTAAACAGACAGCGTTGCCGGACCGACTTTTTAGAAAAAATTTGAATCGTTATAAAAAAAAAATATAGGTATCTCCGACTTCACCATAAATTTAGCATTTCTTAGCCCTTTTCTAAGAAACCCTTTAAACCATTTTGAATTTTAATTTTGATTAAAGAACAGCGTTTAATTTGGAACCTGTACCTATATCAAAAAATAATATTTCTTTGGTTATTTTTTAGTGGATTTAAATTTAAAGTTGATTGTTCCATCAGCTAAACACCTTGACAAGTTTTAGGTGTCTGGCCCACTATTTACATTTTTAAAAGATATTTTCAGAGTGGTTGAAGGATTTTTAAGAACAACAAATTCAATTTTTCTTTAATAAAAAATGTAGAAAAACTACTATTGTAAAATAAAAGCATTTATATTATTATGTATTTTACGTTTTGTGTGCCGTGACTCTTTTTCGAAATCCTCTTTAAAATGTCTTTCTGTTTCTCGACTTTTATCTCATATAATATGTTCTCTATCAAGTTAAAAATAAAATTTTGAAGTCGTTAACAAACAAGAAATATAAAAAAAAAAGTATTTGTATGCAAAAACATACTGACCTAGTGATCCAATCTCATCAAACAAAAATTTCTTTAACTGTCAGCACTTCTTCTCAATACAATCATTGCTGTTTACCTCTATATACGCCAATTATATTCTAAATTAACCACTCAAGCTATTAGCAAAGTTATAAAAAAAAAAAAAACATATCTGATGATGACTTCAATTTTATTTTAATCTCCATTATAGTAAAAACGTTTCTCCAAACAACCGGACTAAACCAGAAATCTTTATTTCAACTACTTGAAACTGCAAAAACTGGTATTTTTTTTGTTGTTGTTGTAGAAACAACTTTTATAAAAATAAATCCATGCCACAAATTGTTTTGGTAAATATAGTTACTGGGTGCTACTACTGGTATATAAAGAATAAATTATTGTAAATTATATCTATATAAAAAATTTTCTCAAGACTTCAAATGGTGGTCAACTTTACGACTACATATATTGAAAAAATATAAACATTCCTAACTAATGTCTGATAGACAACGCGTTGTTTCATGAAATTGAAGATAATTGTCAAATGAGGTTTTCTAGTTGAAATCTTTTTTTTTATTCATTTCAACTATATTATTATAAAGCATTGAACTGAAAACCGCTAATCTGACAGCTAGTTTGCTCATAAAAATAAAATAAAATGACCATAACATATGCAACAGTTTTCAATACATAAAAAAATTCTACCTACTAAATTTCACACAATGCAACTCTGGAAGTCTGAACGAGAGATTCAATAATCTGTCAAATGTGTGTGAAGCCGAATTAATGCCACATCATGGCCTCGATAAATGTATTTTGTGGATAGAGTAGAGATATATTTTGAGTTTGATGCACATTCAATGTGGACGGACATGATGGTTACATTTTATTTTTTTAGTTTTGTATTTCAGTGACAGGATTAAGTTTTGTGGTTTATGCAAACAAAAATAAAATGACCACGAGATACGTAAAATCCCCCAACTAAGGGGTCACTGTGGTAAAGATAATTATATTTTTAAAAAATACAGAAAAGCTGGTAGAAAATAATAAAAATTAGGTAGTTTTTCTAAAGAGGAAGCAAAATATTAAAAAAATATACATATATTAGATCTGTCATGTCTAACTCCTGTATTCGATAGGTCGGTCCACCAACTGTACCTAGTGTCATTTAGGCACCATTTTGATTTTAATTTCATATTGATTTTCGCTTTTCACACTTTTTTAATCTTAGAAAAAATAATAAAAGTTATAGAACTAATGATCAAGAAATTTCCATTTTAGTCCAATAACAATTTTGCCTAGATTTAAATCTTTATTGAGTGAAAGCATTCCTCAGATATCCTAATTGGAGTGAACGCTGATTAAGAAATATTTATTGGAGTAAATGATGATCATTTATAAGTGAATTATCAGTTTTGTAATATTTATATTGAGAACACATTCCTCAGACATCTTTATTGTATTAAACGCTTATAAAGTCATTCATTAGATATCGTTATTGGAGTAAACGCTTATAAAGTCATTCATCAGATATCGTTATTGGACTAAACGCTATTTATGACGCAGTTTTCTTTGAATTTTTGATAAGTTTTCACATCTTTTTATTTCTTTTGATGTCAATATAAAATCGAAGCTGAAACTCTGAAGACTTATCAGTACCTACAGTAAAAATGTACCGTTACAGCGGTAGATGAATCCAAATCATGTGAAGGAAATTAACTTTTCGTGATATTGAGATTCAAGATACTGTACAAAACCTGCGATGATGCACCCTATGATAGCAATTGAGTTAAAAGAATAAAAAGTTACTCTTTTTTCTGATGATTATCATTGTTTCACTTTTGTGTGACAATTCATGTTTTTTTTTTTTTGAAGTAGGTTATTACTTTGTCATATTATAATCATGACAATTCAGACATGATGGCGAGACACGTCGAGTAAAATCCACTTATAGTCGTGCGTCGTCGGGTCATTGAGTTTATATTCTCTTTAACAAATAAAATAAAAAAAAAACTAGCACACATAGAACTGTAGGTATTTGTTCTTTTTTATGACAATTTCACATAACACCCCCTAGAGGCAGTCGTTGTTGAAAATAAAATAGCTTTTCATCAGAAAGGACATTTTACTCTCTCATATAATAAAATAGTCTCATCCTGGGAGTGTGTTTTATAACAAAAAAAAAATAACTACACAACAACTAACAAAAAAAAAAAAAAACACTCCTTGATGACTGCATTTACAACATCACAAAAGCGACCCAGTTAATTGCTTTTAAAGCACAGTTTTACACTCTGGCAAAAGTTATACACCGACAAAACTAAAGTTTTTTGTGCGAACTTCAAATAGAAAATTATGGTCGAGTACTCTTCCTGTTGTGAAATTGTTTTTTTTTTTTTCTTATTGTTATTTTACTTTTGGGTGTTTTAACCTTTTGAGTGTTTATCCAGTGGTGAAACATACACCTTTTCAGCCCACCAGTTTTTTTTTTTGCATTCATTTGTTTAGCTTTGAACTTTTCCAAATGAGTTGCCAAAGGGGGAAAAAAAAGCGGTGAGTGGTGAGGTGAGATGATCACTTTTTTTTTTGGTAGGTATTTTCTTTTTTTTTTTTGTATACCTACCCTAAGTGATTTGTGTAATTTAATGGAAGAAGAATTTTTCATAATTGTGACTTTTTTAAAGAGTGCGGCTTAATAACTTAAATGTAGAGAAACAATGTGTATACATACAGTAGAACCTCTCAGTTCGGAATATTCACATAGCCCTACTAAGTGATATCATTTGCTGTACAAAGAATACATGCCTCATGTCGTAGCCAGCCTGTCATCAGAATAAAAAAAAAACAGTTGGTTTCAACGTACCTAAGGCGTACATAAATAAATTCTTAATAAATACATATATAGTATATGCCTATAAATAAATAGGGAGCAGGTCATAATACTTCCGGTTCATACATCATACCACTACAGTTCATACCAGAACTCACCATACCAACTCAGTTCATAGTGATGGGACATTTCATACCAAAATGCAAATGCACACAACCTCACATCTACCACAAATGCTATTGCGCGTCCAAGCACACTGGGTATGATCTGTAAATCGGTATGAACCATTTTAGGTTGGTATGGCGTGTACTGGTTTGAACTGTGGCGGTATGAACTATGGTATGTAATATACCCATTAGACAAATAACAACTAACTAAAATATGATTAGCAACTTTTATGTCTTTTATTAAAAAATGAACAAACAAAAACCGCTTTTTTCCATCACGCACTAACGATATTTTCTGATCGCACTGAAAACTTGTGTGCTCTTTTTCGCTGTCGAACACCAATAATCTTCACCATTTATAAGATAGAATAAAAAAATTAATATTCACTCTGTTCTAGGACAAATTAAATAGTTAAATTTTCTAGTATTCCGAAATTATAAAAACTTTATGTACCTACCTATTATAATATTAAGGCCGAACCATAACAATGGAAAATAGAACTGTTTTTTTTTGACAGTTCAGGCTCTGCTCTGAAATAATAAAGAAAAACAACCTAGGCAAATTTTACATGCCTACATTTATGTACTTACGTACATAAATAAATAGCAGTTCAAATCAACTGATTTCTAAAAAGACTAACTTCATAAACCTACAATATTGTTACCAGCATTCGTATGGTGAATTGGTGAGCTTGTTTCAACAAAACAACTCCAATAGCTATATAAATCAGAGTAACTAATTTTATGTTGTGCTGCATACTTTCATGTTTTTTTTTATATTACCACATTTAAAATTCAATATCAAATATTGACACTGATGGGAAATATTTTTGCCATTGTTTTCGATTGATTTTCATAAACACAAGTTCAAAATGTAATTGGATTAATTAACTTACTATTAGTTGGTCGATATTTTGTTTGCAAAACAAATATTAGAAAAGTGTTTACCTGAAAAACAAATAGAAATAAATGTTAGTTAAAAAAAAAATGTCTCCACAATATAAATAAAATAAATTATGAGTATTTAGGTTGCAAGAATTTGGGGAAAACAGGTTAGCTTGAAATAAATTTTTGGGTTTTAAAGAATTTTAGTCGTAAATTTCTGTCAAAAAAGGGAAAATCGCAATTTTACCATACCATAAATATGCAGGTAATATTTTTTAAAACTTTAAGAGGCCGATAAATTAAGAGTGGTTTAGTGGATTTTGGTGCAACTGGTCATAAGTTCAATAGGCTTAGAAATTTTACTATGGATCATATACATATATATTTTATATTTTCCTAAATATGTAGATGCTATTGCATTAAAGCTTAAAAACAAATGTATGGCATAGCCATCATACTAAAAAAAATAGGCATTTAGAGGGAAATTATTTTTAATTAATTAATTTGAAAACTTAAAATATTATTCATAAATACTAAGTGGGACTTTAAGCTGGGATCTAGGAGCATATTAATTATTTTTATATACATAATTGCAATAATTTAGTGTTAAATTTTTTTTTTTTTTTGACTATGTATTTATTTATTTTTTTTTTTTTCTAACAGTTGAATTTTTAATGAACCTTAAAATAAGTATAAACACACAAAAATATTCCCAAAAAAAAAATATACAAACAATAGGTACTTACTCATGGTGTTAATTGTAAAAATTACAATTTAAGTAGACAATTAACAAAAAAAATTCATCGTATAATAAGCTAATTAACTGGTTTTGTGTTGTTTAAACAAGTTTGTTTATCTTTTTAAACAAATAAAGGTGATGCATAAACAATTGTCGTTATGGTACAGTAACAATACACAATTAAGTGCATTTAAACAAGAAAATTGTGAAATATGCTTAAATTTTGTTAATCAAATCTAGGACATTGACGTAGGACCTGACATAACCTCGGAAGCGCAATGCGTAGTGCATATGGCTATAGGTCAAGCGTGGTCTGGGTTCAAGTCCCGGCTGGATATGAAGTTTTATTATTAAAATTGAACAATTGAAGACCACGCACCACTGAAAGGAGTCTGATGAGGAGCCTTCAGAACAAAACGAATTGTATGTTCCTTACTATACAATAGAAGATTTTCTTTCGATATCGATATCTCTTTCTTGAATTTAATTTGTTGAACTGTGTAATACAAGATATAGCTATTTTTTCATCACAACTAAATTATCAACTCTATTTATCTGAAAGGAAAATAAAAAGTTTTGATGAAACAAATGAATGATATGAATCATTTTTGGTTTTTTATTCATTTCACAAAAGAAAAACAATATTTTTTTTTGCAACAATTATAATTTTGTCCTTGTTCCATTTTAAGACTTGAATAGTACAATTTATTATATGACACGTAAGTCATTGGGAATACTAACTTATCTATAACAGGCGCTCAAGATCGATTAGTTGCAATAGAATTTTTTTGTTGTGACAAATTGACAAAATGTTTTGTGCCTGGCTTCGGTTGCCATTTTTATCTGACACAAAACAACTTTTGAATTCCTTATATTTATTTACTAGATTAATAAATTTAAAGCCTACCTACATATAGTATGAAACCCGAACCGATGCCTCCATTTTTAATAAATTTCACTTGAATGCATAATGGCTGACCTCTACTTTTGTTATTCGAAAAAACACTTTTGACAAAAGTTTCAGTAAGTTGTTGACTATTTTCATAGTTCTATTTAAAACCATGTGCTTTAATGTCATATTAAAACAAAAACGCGATGTCATAAGATTACTCATATATAATATAATCAATATAAAAAAAAACGCTTGATAAATATTTATGACTCGTTTGAAGAGACCAGCGATAGAACAAACAAAACAAAAACTATACAAATGACCATTTATAAAAAAAAGATCAATAAATTCTATTTGATCTTTACTTCCGCTGCGAATAACGAGTTACAGTCAGATATCGATAAAAATCTATCTTTCATATAGACGACGATAGGTAGGTATTTATATAGAAAATGTATAAAGCAAGTTTAATCGAATAAACATATCATCTCTATCTTCAATTCAAAAACACAAAATTCGATTAAGCTTATTAATGAATTTGTATAAACATGAAATACATTTATACATACATAAACAATAATAAACTTTTTTTTTTATTTTGAAATGCCAAAAAGAGTCTTTACGATTTTTATTTATTAAGTTTTATTTTCCACAAAAAAAAAAAAAAAACCACTCCCAACTGCCCAAAACAGGTTCTTGATGGGTTCGTAAACCGTTAATCCGTGAAATTTTTCGTTCAAACTCTTAAAAGATGGTTGTTAGCAATTTTTCTTTTTTTTTTTACTCAAAAACAAACAACAAACGAACAGAAAGAAAAAAAAAATACAAAACATCTTGTTGAACACATTTCTCTTCTTTATTGTTGTAAATTTTTGTTGTTGTTGAAATCGCAATAAAGATGTCAATTTACATTTTACACTACCGTATACAAAATATATTATAAAGACAAAAGGAAAAAAAAGCGAAAGCGTAACATCGGAAAATATAAATACATCAAGAAAAACCATTTTGTGTACTCAAAAAGCAATTACTGAAGATTTTCCTTCCCATTAGTTGTCCATTTTTTTTTTTTACTTATAATGGGGCGCTTGAAGTGGAAACAAAAAAATTATACTCATTTCTTCAAATGACAGTAAAAATACAAAAATGTAAGAAAAGAAAAGAAAATTCAAAAGAAGAAAAAAAAATAAAACGCGTCAGAGTGACCACCGCCCTCATTCAAGTTTGTATATAGGAAGGTATTGGTGTTGGAACAGTACATAGTTCATACACATGTTCTACCGGTTTTGCAAAATTGTATCTTTGTTTTTGTTGTTGTTGCTAGGTTGTCGTCTCATAGTCGCCAGTAATATCTCTAACGCGCGTCTTCTTTTCATAAGATGGGGTAGGTATAATGAAAGTGGGTGGTGGGTTGAGTGGGTGATGTTTTCTAAGCAAGCAGTTGCAAAAAAAAAATATATGCAGAACTATATACGCAACACTACATGGTTTAATCATTGTGAGTCACCATCCCACAGCTATCTACCATATACAAATTCTATTGGGAAGTTTCACTTGAACTATCTTGGAATAGATAAAAATATTCTTTTGTTCAATATTCTATACATACGGTCGGACTGAAAGAGTTCTGAGTAAAAGTGGCACTAATAGAAATAAAGGGATAAACCACATTTAAAAAAAATGCTTAATTTTAATGATCAATTCGTGTCGGTATTTTGCCATTTTAACAAAAAAAGCGATTTTTTTTTTTAAATTCTAGGTCTTCAAAAAATCTTTTTTGCTCAGAAGACCATTTTTGCAATTTTAACGAAAAAATTTAGCGAAGCGCCAGAAAAGTAATAAAATCCGTATGTTTGCTGATGACCAAAAACAAATTTTGCAAAGCGTTTTAGCGTGAAATTGCCATTGCGCCAAGCACCGTAATTTTATTTTTCTAACTTCGCAAGTTTTCAAATGAATTTTTTTTTTTCAAAACTTCTGATCTTTAAAAAAAACAAAATTTAAATAGTTTACTTTGAAAAAAAATTTACAAAACGTTTTTGAAGGACTTTAATGTATTGTTGCTTACTTTTGCTCTCCGCAGCTGATGCAAAGGTTTTTTTACCTTTCGCAAATCCAAATGTTTCCTCACATTTTAATTTAAAAAGAAACAAATTGAGCACAAAACACCTCAAGTTGAATTTTTTTTTGACAAAGTTTGTTAATTTGCGAAGTTAAAATAATGCTGTCTAAGTTGAAAACATTAGAGCACGATATTTCTGAAAATGGCAGCACTGGCATCAAACCAATGCACTTCGCAAAATTGATTTTTGGTCATGAAAGTTGAAAATTTTGTTTATCTTTTGAAGCATTTTTTAATTGGAAAATTCTCAACTTTAAAAAAAATGTATGCATTCCCAAATACAAAACTTAATTTTTTGAAAAAAAAAAGAAAATGGCGTCACTTCGGTAGCACAATGCAAAGTGCAAAGTAATTTAAAAAAATTGGTGTTGAAATAAGTGGAATTTTGAAATTACCGTATGTTTGAACTACCTAAGTCGTACTGCTTTTACGATCTCGCATTCATTCATTAATTTCTTTACTTTGATATAGCTAAAGTCCGCTACTGAACCCAGACGTTTGACCGCTTATACTGGACATGACTTTTCAAAACAACCACAAGACGCGGAATAGAAAGTTCCCTCGTTTAAAGATAAACATTATTAAATTGAAGAGGTATTTTTTTTTTTTATTTTTAATTTGTATATAAAAATAACACTGCAACAGTTATTCCATCATGGTTCCGCAAAAATTCTTCGCGCAATTATAATTGTGTGAATAAAATTCACACCGAAAAAAAGATATTGTATCTACTCTTATATCCAATGGATACCATAGAGACTAAAAATTTGTAAAATGTTTGTGTTTGTTTTTGTTGTTTGGTCATTTTCTACGAATTTCTTGAATTCCATGTCTTAATTAGGTTTTCTGGAAAGCAGCAGTACAAGAATTTCAAAAAAAAATTTAAAAAAAAACATAAACACAATTTCTATAATGGTGGTGTTGAAGTGTTGTGTCTTTTTAACGATTTAAAAATGACGTTTTAAGTAAAAAATTGTTTTTGTCTCCTCTTTTATTCGCATTCATTTAAAGTTTAAGCTTAGCTACTTCAAGTTTGATATAATGTGAGATGAGCTCATGAGAATTTTAAATAGGTGTGTTTTTTTTTTTGTGTAATTTTTCATTTCATATTTTATGCACCTGCGATGCGGTTTGATGAGGTAATGGCTTTTTTGTGTTTCGTGGTTATTATATAAAAGTCATATTCAAAAATATGTATATGGGTATGTATGTAAAAAAGACCATATGGAATGTTTTGTTGGGGCTGGGTAAAACACATAGTTGGTCGAGTGCATAGGCAATTGACCTGATTTTGATTTTGTGCTTTTTTTTTTTTTGTTTAATTCAAGCACAAAACTGCAATTGATGAGCTCATATAAATTGAACTTAATTAAAGTCGGCTAAGTTAGGTATAGGTAGGTATGAATAATATACACTGCATATAACAGTGTGCGTTTGACCTGTAAAAAATACTTATATGATGGCAGACAGAAGTTAATGGAAAAAGTATAGTTAAGTGCCTAGGCACTGATCTAAATGAAAAAAAAAAAATATTGTACATAATTATGGAGCCTTATTTTCCAGCGTTTATTTATAAATTTTATTTTTTTTAAGTAGGTAGTTACGTACAAAAGTCTGTTTTAGCGCATAAAAGGTAAATTCTATATAAATTAAATTATGTGTACAATAAAGTGGTACTTTTCAAGTCTCCATTCGATTTTAATCTGTCACATCTAAATGTTAGATTTTTTTCAGGCAGTGAAATGCTTTCTGTAGAAACCTTTCTCTAGAAACCTGGTGATGATTTTTTTTTCACGGCGGTTCTGGCGTAAAAACAAGCATTTTTTTGTGTATAGGATGGGGTCTATCTCCCCGCGTGAAAGCGAAAAGAATTTTTTTTTTAAATACGTAAAATGGAATTTTACTACTATCTGTTCTAAAAGCATGTTCATAAAAAAAATGAAATAATTTTAGTCTCAAAATTTGGGGAAAAAAATTGAAAAACAAGTAATTTTCCAAAACTTTAATATTACTATTTTTTTTAGAATCCGTTATCTTATTAATTCTTATTCAAAATCTGAAAACTAGATGATTTTAAGTCTTCTAGTTCTGTTTTGGAAAAAGTTACCTTTTTTGATTTGATTATTTTTTGATGTATTCTTTTTTACCTATACAATTTTGTTCTTTTTTTTTGGAAATAAATAAAAATTTTCAAAATTTTTGTTTTACCTACACATTCTTTTGAAAAAAAATTAGTAATTATATTTAATTTTGAATACCTTTTAAAGATATGTTTGTTTTCAAAAACTACGTGGTGACATTAACTCACACAGAATCATTTTATTTTATGTTTGATTTTTTCAAAAATTATTTTGTTTTTGAAAAAATAATCAAATTTTTGTTTTGCCTAAAAAACCATTAACATTCATCTGATATTTCTATCTGGATTAGAATTAAATTTTCTTTTAGCTTTTTTTTTTAGCTTCAATTCGAATTCTAAAATCAAAAAAAAATTTTTTTTAATAATCTGCAGTTAAATTTTAATGACCCAAGCTACAGATATAACTTTTCGTTTTTAAAAACCATCAAATGGTTTGAAATGTACGTTGTTTTCTTTGACAATTCACTTTCACCTGATGCATTAAAACATAAAACACAAAAAAAAAATAGGTAGATATTTTAACGTCTGTATATAAATTTATTTTAATGCATCAAAGCGAATTATGAGCTAATTAACTTGTTTATAGTATTTGTAGTTTATGTCGAAAATAAAAGGCAAAGCAATTAACCTTCAAGTAATAAAAACAATGTTGAGTCGTTAAGAACATGTTATTAACATAAATAATATAAACTTCAACTTTCTAAATATGAAAGAGAAAGAACATTATCTAGTTAAACAGGTACAAACTCATTCAAAGTGGAAAAAGATGAAAATATAGGTTAGAATCGTTTAATTTAATAGTTTATTTAGTTTCAAACATAATTTCAGTTTTTTTTAGTGTATTTTAATTGAGTGTTGAAAATTAAAAACAAATGAGTTGTAACTAAAAAATAACAATGAGTTGCATTAATGATTTTTGCGTTTTTCTTTTGATTTTAATTGGTAACATAGAAAAGGAGTATTATACTTTTTACAATACCTTGCTATAGCAATTAGAAATAACAGAGATTTGTATTAATTTCAATTTCATATGTCTTCTCATTTTTTTCCATCAGAAAATCACCCCAATTGCATTTTTAATTGGAAAAATGTATAGTTCAGAAAAATTTCAAACTTCTTCTCCAATCCAAGATTTCCATGATACAGTCTCTGGACTGGGATTACAACTCTCCCACTGCTCTTCGCACCAAAGGTCCACTCCTAAGATTCGCCGGGCTGACCTTAGAAAATGCCAAGACGCCCTCTGGCCTTGGATTGTTCTATGTGTGAGGCCAACTAACAATAAGTGTCGTTGCGTTTGTTTGATACAAATTAGGGGTTAGGGGTCTCCAACCTTGATAAAAAGAGTAGAGAGATAAACTGAAATACTTAACATCTCAAGTAGATATTTCCGGGCAACAAGTAGAGCTGACGGAAAATTTTAAATACAATAAAGCTGTAAACGTTAGTAAGTAGATATCAGTGAAACACTTGGAGGAATTTCTCAGCCAACCGTATTTCCAATGATGAAATTTATGCTAGAATATGTCAGGAACCCTTTGACTCCAACATTCGAAGACCTAAGTGGCTATAAATTGGTCTTCCGTTTCTAATAGATGGATTGCAATGAAACCTTCTCAAGAAGCCTTGGAGAAGAGCGGTCTAAGAAAAATCAGCTGGGGAAGAATTGGGAAAAGCCGAAATGCATCTCTAGGAATAGTACACGATGGCCCTTACGAGAAGTGTAAATACAGTCGTGCTTCTTACATATTAACAAATTGGAAATATAAGACCCCTTGCCAAATTTGTTTCTCTTCTCAACTAATTAATTAAAATCTAAACAAGGCTTGCGTAAAACCAAACTATATAATATATTAAAATATTAATAGATAATAAATATTTTCGTAAACAAAAGGTAAATGCCTCTTTCCCTATTCAAATTAATTATAAGCTTATCTAACTTAAGCATTTTTTTAGCTTTAATTAAAATATCTCAACTCGAAAATAATAAAGTCAACGAATTAGACCTACCTAATCATAATCCTTATCGCGTTATCACACACTAAATTATTCTCATTAAGTAATAGCTTAACCTAAAAAAAACTTAATTTCTCCAACATGACCAAAGCGCCAAAGTCTATTCATAAGATTCTTTATACCTACCTACAAAATTAAATTTATATAAAGTTGACCATGCTGTATAGTTGTTAACCAGAACACGCCCTTGAATAAATCAGGTTCCTAACCGCATTTTATGCCCATGTAAATTTGCTTTTTAGAGAGGGTTCTCCTATAGTAATATGTTTCTTAGTAATATGGAAAAGGAGGCGCCACCGGCACCTATATTATAATCTTGTCCAGTGTATAGCTATGGTCTATTCTACAACTACAACAATAGGTTTTAATATCAACACCTTCGTGACACTACTGCACCCTGTTTAAAAAAAAACTAAAACTTCACGGTTTAGCTTGTTGGAAGTAAATTATTCTCAGACACGTGATGTAAAGTTGGCTTAAAAGTAAAACAATGAACTAGTTGGTATAGAGAAGCCATCGCATCGCATACACCACACACTATATCCGTTTATTGTGTGTTGGTACCTATACAAAATGGCTTACTGCGAAGTCAAACACACAACATTTTGTGCCAATTATTTACGGTCTACGGGTATGTGGCCCACAAAATGGACGAAAGTTTTACTTCATACATGGCGGGGCGATATAGTGTCAGAAAAAAATGATGAACGATGTTGGTTGCACATGCAAAATTTTATTTTGTATAGGTATATATTATTATTTTTTTTAAACTAAATTGTGTGTACCTTTAGAGAACTCTGTCAGTTTACCTGTTTTTGGTTTTTTTTTTTTTGTAAAAGTTTTGAAAATTCTTGTATGCATATCTAGGTACTGTTATTACACAAAAAACTAAAATAAAAAAAAAAATATTAATACAAAAGTTTAGCTTCTAGGTACGTGGATTTATTTAATAATTTGTTGTAGGTATGCCATCGCAGGTGACACTAAGTCTGGGGTTGACAGTTTTTGATACGAACAAAAACTAGTATGAAGTTTTGCTGTTTCGCGATTGAAAAAGTTTTGAAATTTCAATTTCTGTTTTGCATTTATTAACAAAAATAAAAATAAATATAAATAATGTAGGTATCTTGAAATATTGACGATTTTTTTTTGTTGTTTCAATTTCTATTGGAATAGGAAATTATTTGCAAAAAAAGATATCAATTAAAAATATAAAAGAAGAAAATAAGGTTTGATGGATTTATGAATGTCAGAATTTAAGACTTTTTTCCTAGTTTTAGTATTCCCATCTATAACTGATAGGCTATTGAATAGACTGGAAAATTGGACAAAGAATTGAAATAAATCCTGCAAGGGTTTTTATGATCAAATGATTTAAAACAAAAATTCTGCTACAATCTACAGTGTGTTTCTGAGAGAATGGTCAAACTTTTCGATATTTTTATATAACTCGAAATCTCCTTAAGAGGCCTCCAAAAGAAAAAAATTGATAAGTGTCAACATGAATTTCAAAAAATCTAAGTATCTCAACCATGTAAGTATAGCAAAAATTAAACTGTTCCTTCGTCCAATCTCCCAAGTAACGGCCTTGCAGCCCAATTTAAAACTACAAAAATTTTATAAATTCACTTAACTTTTTGAGTAATGCCATTACCATTGAGGTGCTTGAACGAAAGCCTAGGAGACCAACAACTCCCATTATCAATTTTCTTGTAGAAATGGAGGGAACTTACAAGTTAAAACAGTAAGAATGAAAGATGAAAATTCTCCGTAGGATTTTTATTACTTCTTCGGTGATGAAGAGTAAAGAAAAGATAACCACGAGCTGTACGGTTTTTACATCGACAATGGATTGACTATGGTCAAGAGATTCAAGGCCCAAACATCTAAATTGGGTCATTTGGAGCGAATTGACTTAAACTTAATCCAATCTCAAGGAACGACAGTGCACACACAAATCGAGTCCCTTTTCCTGAAAGACAAATGATTTGCCCCATCCCAGAACACATTTCGTGGTAAATCTCATGATTACTCCTGGTCCTGAAGCACCTCTATTTTGTCACAAATATGTGGGTTGAAGTGAAGTAATAATAAACTAAAGCGCAAATTCTCATTGATCCACTTTCCCGTACATAATGTATGTATTTAGATTTACATTCCAATTTATTCTATTTTTCCTGCTTTAGTATAATGTGACGGGCCCCAAAGAGAACCAGTTATTTGCCATACTAAGTGAAGATCCTTCATTCTTGCAAAGAAACCGATATCAAACATCGTCGAAGTGTATAGGGTGGATGAATTGGCGGGAAAATTCTGTCATCTTCTGCGGTCGAAAATAATCCTCTGAGCTGAAAGGAAAGCTACTCACGGCATTTGGACACTGTACAAGATGTATGAGAATAGTTTGATGGAAGCTGAACTAAAGATGCTTCGGATGATAGCAGGAATGACAAATTTGGATTAAATGAAATGCAAGAAAATCGGAGGAAGTCAAAAATATCATTCTGATGGACAAAATACAGTATGACCAACTAGCTGGTACTCTAAGGAATAAGCCCTGTGAGCCTAGTTCACAATAGCAACACCATTACGAAAAGAAGACAAAACCCGAGTAGAAGCCGGCGAACACCACAAGGGTGCCTTAAGGTTCGCGTTCACCAAAATCGAACCATCGGCCGAAATCAGGCCGGAGCTATTCGTACGAATTTCTCGGACGTTCCTCTGCATACACTCTGCATAGTCTGACTGTGATGAAAGCAATATTTGCATAAACTTTACCACGAGTCAACTGGACAACTGACTAAAAATCCAAACATATTGGGATATGCCGGTTGATCACTTATTATCAGACGGCATGCTTTCAGTGGTGTACATACTCGCTCGCTTCCCCTTCTATACGTTTGGTTCGATGGGCAAAGTTCGCCCAGCAGTGGCCAAGCATAGTTCGGCCTATAACGGATTAGGTGTACGCGAGCCGTTAGGGTGAAGCAGAGGAGTGGTAGAATTGTAGAATTCAAGAGGGTTCTGGATCATGGCAACTATCGCCGTCGCGTCGGTTGAAGAATACGAAGATACACTTTTTCATTCACTTGATATACCATCACTGTACTAAGTATGTATCTACATTCTATATTTATACGAAATTGCTTTAAAATTTGGTTAAATTTCAGTTCAAGGAAGAGTTTATTTTTACTGCATACATAGGTACAAGTACCTATCTCCCATCCAAAAATACCACCCATATCCCCAAGCCCTCTTAAAACTTTACATCACCTACAAGTTTCCTATCTACATTCCTACCTAAACCTACTTAGATAGACTATTTCTTCCTTCTTCCTACGTACTGTACATACATCTTGTAGATATGTACCTTTACCTAAATCTTTTGACTTTCCCCATAGTTCCCGTTTTATATAACATCTTGTTTTTTTTTTTTGTAACACAAATATTGCTCTAAGCTTATGTGACGCAAAGATCTTAAGTCCTTTCTGAGCTTCATTCAAAATTTGACGAACATTATTATGTTGGTGTTGTATACCTCCCTTACCTATCTTGGCATTATTAATTTATATATGTAAAATATATAAGTAGATATGTATGTAAACATCGACAGGTAGTTAGGATGTTTTATATCAAAACACCCCCAAGAGACCAGTTCACGTGATGTAGTGTGTTGTGTACTCATCTACTTATCTTCTTTTTTCTCAAATGTATCTTCCTTATACCGAAGAATCTTCAATCTAATTTTTTTTTTACTTCTTCCTTCTCCACAAACATCCAAAACCGACAAAAAAAAATCTATACACAAAAATGTTTTGCTAATGTAAACACAAAACTTTCCCGCGCACGCACAATATTCAAAAAAGTAAAGATTTGAGTAGGTAGGTATCTACAAAAACACATGCAGTAATATTTGTATCTATAACCAAAACCTATCTACCTATACCAATAAGGATGGCAAAACAAACTAAACCAACAAAAAAAAAAAAACAATAAGTTCGATTCAATATGTCAAAGATTTACGTGTTACTAAATAAATATAAACAAAAAAAAACGTTTTATTGCATTTTTGCTTATTGACCCTGTTTTAATCAAACATACCTACTTCAATCGCGGGAATAACAACGATGCGATGACGATTGACGACGACCCACAAACAAAGCAAGTTTAATAACAAAAACGGCAATAACTATTTACCGATAAATTGTTATCTCTTTACCGGTAAATGCTGTGCGCGTATCTATGGCATTAATCAACCAACGAAAATATCAAAAAATTAACTTCATAGATACGAAATAACAAAAAAAAAAAATATAAGCGAATACGAAAGAAAAAAAAAACAACAGTCAGAGATAAAACTTGTACAGTCTCTCTGACTCAACCTCAGGTATTTTCATACACAAGCTCACGAAAATAGGTTCTCATCAAACAACAATACTTGCAGCTCCAACAGTACCCCCTGTAACAACCTAACCTACCTACATTTTTTTACCTATAGATATTGCCTAAACTTTTTGAAATAACGAACTTTTATAGGAACACAGTGATGGAATAAGGAAGAACAGCAACAAAAGAAGGAAGCGAGATATTTATGTTGTTTTGTTGTTGTTGTTGTTTTTGCAATTATTGTAGGTGGATTGATGGCTGTTGCGAGGTTCTAAGAAATAGGTATGATTTGGGTTCGGGTGTTGGCAAAGATTTGAGGGGGGGGGGGGGATGGTCGTGGTGGTAGGGGATGCAAACTCACCTGTTAGCATTGAGACAACGATGAGGACCAACGCTGCTGCTGTTGCCGTTGTTATATGCAAATTGGAGCGATTTTTGTATAATCCACGTTCCATTTTGATTTTGTGTGATGAATTTGAAGAGAGAGGAAAAGTATCTTTGTGTTTTCAAAAATAATTGGGTGTTGTTTTTTTTCTTCCTTTTTTTTAATTATAAAAATTTATTTTTTATTTGCTTATCCAACAAGAATTTTACACTTATTTATTTTAAATACATTTATTCACTTAATTTAAAATAATTAAAAAAGACACTCAACACTTAGAAGAGATTGGTGTACGGAAACGCGCTCTTTTCTTCTTCTTTTTTTTTAAGTAGGTATGTAACGGTCAAAATATTATTTGTGTTGAAATTTTAAAACTCACTTCCACATTAATTATTTAAATTTTAAAAATATCAACGGGATATATTTTTTTTTGTCGATTTAAATTGCGTTTCGTTAAGAAAATGAATAAAAAAGAAAATGCTAATATTTATTTCGAATTCAAAAAAATTTGAACCTTTCGAACGAGATACAAAACAAAATAAAACATGTACATAGGTATACCACCAACTAGGCTATAATAAATAATAAATATATAACCTCGAGAATATCAATCGCACACACAACGAAAAAGAAGAACGAACGATGCAACAGTTACTAAACGACTGAAGCCAACAAACAAGGCGCTAGAAAAGCATGGCCATTTCGTATTCGTATACAACACACAACGGAAAGGCGATGAAAACGACTCAACGACAATGATACCGACGCGACGATGACGATGACGATGGTGGTGCTGCTGCTGCTGGTTGTAGCTGAAGCTGATGATGTTGATGATGATGACGAGGAGGACAACGACGACGACGACGAGACGTTTAATCTACCACCAACAAAAGAATAACAACGTCACCGCAACAGAGAGAGCAACATGTCGCATATACATAAAATTTGCTGTCTCGTCAGTCGGTTTGCCGTATGGCTATGGATGGAGTTCGAGTTATAATGTTATATCTACTATACAGAGAGATACATTTTTTGAAGTAAGAGGCTTTACACGTTAAATTGATTATGTAGACATAAATGTGTGTATCATGTAAAAGTTCATACGTACCCATGTTACATCGGCCGTAGACGTAAGGAGGGGAAAAACAAGAAGTAATAGAAGAATCAAAGTAAGAAGTTGAAGAACAATTTAATGTTTTTGGTACCTACCTATCTTTATCTTTTTTTGTATTTTTTAAATTTTACATTTACTTTATGTGAAATTTATTACTTATTTGAAATTAGGTTAATTTTTTACTCTATTTATTTTTTTAAATTTTTATTTAATTTTTTTTATTTTATTTTGTTTAACTTAATGTTTTAAATTTCATTTTTTTTTCTTAATTTAATTTTTTCTACTTAATTCATTTGTCCGTAAATCTCTTATAATCTCGGCACCAGACAATGCTTTGTGTAAAAGCTTTTTTCCACTTAACATTTTTTTGAATCTGGTTGAAGTTTGCTAGGTCAGTCTTAATTATGTACATACCTCGAAAATCGCTCTAAAGATTTTGATGAAATTTTTTTTATGCAAAAAAATTTAAGTGGTTGAATAAAAATTATTTTTCTGAAAAACGTAATCAACGGAACCAAATTTTCGGCTTTCGATTTTTTCTTAAACAGTTTGATCTAGTTTCCAAAAAAAATATTTGTTTGTATATTTGAGAAAACAAAATTGAAAACGGGTAGGTAATTAAATACTTTTTCTTTTAGAAACTTTGTTACGTATGAAGTGTAGAAGTATTATTGTTAATATATTATGTATGTATTAAAAACTTGCATATTTTTTTTTTGTTTTCTCAAAATAACGCAGAATATTTTTTTTATATAAAAAAATATTTTACAATTTTTGAATAGATACATAGATAAAATCGTACTTTATTGATAAATCAGATGTTATCTTAAGTTAGGAGCTTAAACTTTTTATTTTTGGCTTGTCGTAGCAATTAAAATAATTATTTCATTATTTTAAGGTACACAAATAGCACTTCAACAGTCTCATCTCAACCATCAACATGCTTTTCACCCACATAATAATTCTTAGCTGCGGCACTGCTACTGTTGCCTGTGGGCATGGGTGTGTGCGATGAGGTTCATATAGAAGTTGGATTTGAGAGTTGGGCTTGGGACTTGGGAGTTAAAACTGAAAAGAATAGATCAGGGTGTGTGATATGTTGTGCGTATGATAGCTACATACTATATGGATGAGGGGTGAACGTGAACATTGAACAAAAAAAAGTATCTGGTTGTGTAGAGATAGATACTTCGCAGATAAAAAAAACATGTTCCTATAAAACAAAGGCTGAAACTATAAAAAAAATAATCTTATATAGCACGAGCTGCAACAACAATCTAATTGGATTCTTTCGTTGAATTCTTATTTGTGTATGTTAGGAGAACATGTTGCTAAAAACCACCCCGCCAAATGACATCGATACTCGATGTTGGATCTAAATAAACGATCATGTAGAACTTGTTTCAATCATACTTCATACATTTTGTTAGATACATGTTGCAAATTAGTTAAATAAACAAAAAATGTTGATTTGAAATTATTTGAAAGTGTTTTATTGTACTTTAACTGTATTGGAGAAGAACCTGTTATAGCAATGTATAGACTGTGTATCTGGAAAATATACTGGGTTTTACAGAGTTTGTAGGTAGGTACCTATGTATCTATACCTATAGTATCAACTAGAAATATTTTATGATGGAAGTGACAATTTAGTAGATTGAGCAACAAATACCTATCTATACTCCATAAAGCGTTTTGCAAGCACGTAGGTATTGCATTTTAAAGCTGATTTTGTATTATTTCATAACAATTATAAACCAGCAGTGAATGATAAATAATTTTTAATTAAAGTCCATAAAACACGAGGCACGATCGCAAACAAATAATTATAAATATTAGCAAGTTGAGATGACGGATGCCTTAAATTAAAAATCATTCAATTCAACAAAAAATAAATACCAAAATAAATAAAATAAAATAAAAAAATTTGAAAAATATTTCGTTTTCGTTGTTATGAAGTTTGAAGAGTTTTGGCTCTATTCTAATTTCGTGAATATTTTAACTTATTTCTCATCGGGGAATATTCCAAGTAACCAATATGTAAATTCAGATCGCAGCTAAACTTCTACAATTGTGGGCATTAAAAATATGTACCTATAAATATAATTCTCTTAAAAATTTCAAAAACTAAATAGATAATTAGGTTGGATGTATAGAAAGGTTGGATGAATGAAATTAAATTTTGTTCAAGTTTTTTTTTTTTAATCCAAGTATTTTCAGTAAAAAAAATAGGCTTTTATAACAAAACAAAATATGCTTAACGTGTGGTAGTTCGAAGTTACAAAAAAAATCTGAAAATTGTTTAAAAAAAAACATACCATACCATAACCATACATCAATTTTTCTTTTATATTTTACTTTTATTTATGCAAAGTCAGTTTGTCCAAGTATGTCAGATTATTTTTTTTTTAATATTTACTAGCTTCTTGCAGGGCTGTACAAGATTGCAATATCTAATACATAATTGAATTCGCCTAAAATATTTAAAGATAGGTAGAGACTTTGCAATCAGCATTTCTGTTGCACTCTTTTGTATTAAAGAAAAATCCAAAGACTAAAGGAGGAATTACTTTGCAAAATATTTTAGCACAAATTATGTAAAAAAAAAACAAACCCAAAGACTTAGCTTAAAACCTGATTTGCAAGAGCAATTCTGAGTTGACATTCCGATAGTCAAGGTAGAACCAGTGGATGGATTTTTTTCAAACTTGGTATAGATCGGTTCTTGGACCAATAATAACGCTAGGTACATGCGATACAAACATTTTGTGCATTTTGGAAAATTTTAATTTTTTTTTTCAACAATGTCTATATCTATGTACTCGTATATATTTGTTTAATTTAATGTTGACTACTTTTTAATAAAAACTTTTATTACCTCCGATATAAGCCATATTAAATTTTGATTAATTTTTTTTATTGATAACGTCTAAAATTTAAATTTAGAATTTAAATTATATTATATTTTTTTCAAAAAAAAAGATATTTCAAGCATCTAATTTTTGAATTTAAGTGCAATTTTTGCTTTAAATAGGTAGTTTCAGTCACGTCACGTCGGCATCATCGTTTAGCTTAATAATGGATGCTGGAGTAAAATTAAACATTTGTACTGATAGAGTGATAGGCTAATATATTTTATCAGTATAGCTTATGTTGGATAGTTTCATTTTTAGAAATCACGAGGGGATATTGTATCATAGTATTTTTGCTCACTTCCCACTTCCCAGTATCGGAGTTTTTCAAATTTTGGTACATGTTTTGGTAGCTACTTCTTATCGAATAAAACTGAATACTCGTATTATTTAATTTTTTACAAACGATTGAACTACAAAATCATGATAGTTAAATATACGATGGCTGAAAAAAGAAATCAGAAAATGTGCCTTCCTCCTTTGGCAGTAAAAAACAAAAATCATTATTTTTTCCTACTCGTAACATACCTAGCCGACCTACTTATCTTAATTACTTTCTCAGAACCATTATGAACTTAAAAGTACCTACCTATTTTTATGAATCCATAAATTGGTCAATTTCAAAATCAAAAACAATGCCTACAAGAAAAATTGAAAGTTAAAAATTTTTCTATAGACCTCTTAGCTCTTCCTTTCGAAATGAAAAAACAAAAAAAAAAACAACAACCTTCACTCCAAGCAGCCACACCTGTCAATTTATTAATTGACTCACCGACAGATGCAATTAAAATTAAAAATTATTTTGATTAATAATGCATTGTAAGCGTACCTACCTTCTTTTTCAATACCTTTTATATGCTTAATTGCACATTTTGCAGACTTCATAAATCTTTCAATCGAACTTTCTATATATCTAATTTAAATTCAAGTATCTTTTATAACTGTTAACTTACAACAATGCCGATTCATAACAAAACTGCACTTTGTTAAAAAAAAAAAACAAAAACAAATCTAAGAAAAGCTTCTGAGTCATGGTTTTGTAATGGGGATTAACAACAAAGAAAAAATATACAAACACTATACACACCCAGAGCCAGTAGATAGAAGAAGTAAGCCCGTTGTAATCAGTTTTCTCTAAAAGATTATATACCTACCTACCTCTAAATAATATATATCTACAAACTTTTCCATCTAAACCAGTTGTGGTCATTATAGGTAAGAAGCTGTTTTCTATTTATACGTATTTTTTTTTTTGTTTCTTGGTGCAACGAAAACGATAGAAATATTAACATCAAGCTACCTACCTAACTGGCTACTTTAAAAATGAGAGAAAAAAATGCTTAGCTTAAACGAGCACAAAATTACAAAAAGTATCTCCAATGCTAAATTACCCCATAAAAGGCATTGAAGTCTTTTATTTAAGTTACTATGGTTATGTATATTT